>JBCNJP010000007.1:28388926-28774038 GCA_039602395.1 Deinandra increscens subsp. villosa | reverse complement strand
GCAAATGAACAGACTGATAACACAACTGAACCGGCAATCGTTCAAAGCTCATCTCAAGCTGATGTTCAAGCTACTGTTCAAGAACCAGCACCTATGCAAACTGAGAGTCCTATCCTCCATGTACATAGCCCAGTGCATGAGGAAAGGCAATTTCTAGAGGTTGAAAGCTCTTTTGTTATACCCAGCCCAGTGAAAGTGATTGTCTCTTCAGTGCCTAGTCAGCCCACAGTTGTTCCAAGCTTGAGGCCTTTTCGGGCAAATGAACAAGCTGCTGAGCTCCCGATTGAGATGAGGTTAAGTGCTGACCCTCACATTAACTTTCTGATGTCTCAAAACAAAATTAGAGAGACTGAGATAAAAGTACTCCAGGCTGAGAACAGAAAACTAAAAGACAAGGAGGTGGCTGACAAGAATAGATTTAAGTATTTGTATGAGACCTTGATGGATTTGAAAAAGAAGTATAATGAGTTGAAAGATGCTGTGGTGTTAAATGCTTCAAGTGACCCCGGTCAAAGCTCATCTCAGGCTGCGCAAGGTACAGAGGCTATGAATGAAGATGAAGGAGATGACACTATTGAGATGTCAGACTATGCTCGAAGTGGAAGAGTCATCTCTAAAGCGCCAGAAGGTCACGACAACTGGTTCAAGGAGTTCTTTCAAGGACCATCCCCCACTCAATACACCATTGATGTTGGTGAAAGCTCAATCGACAAAAGGGGGAGTCGTGAAGCAATTCTGTGCTGGCACTATGACTCCAAGAAGAAGCTCTTTGCTGTTATCCGTGATGGCTACAGTCCAGTGGAATATTGCAGAACACGAACCCAATTTCACTCTTGGACTGAGCCTGAGATTAGAAGCCTGTTAAGAGCTCCATACATAAACAGATGGAGTAGCACAGAAGGAGATCTAGTTCGGAACAATCTGATGAGCCACTTGGCGGAAAATTTTGTGAACTTCGATCTGAAGCAGGTAAGATGGGTTGAAACTGGAACTGACCCAGTAACTGGTGATCCAATAGGTGAAGCGAGACGACCACCCACACAGCGCACAAGAGTAATAAACTTGTTGGATGAAATTGATGATGGTACCTTGGTCAAAAACTTTGACTGTTGGTTTTATGATCCGATGACGCATGAAGCGGTGGTGCTTTGCAAGAAGATGAGACAGTTCCGCTTCTACGATCCGGTTGACCTGCTGAGGTTTGGTGAAAGAGATATCAAGCTCCTCGCCTCCCAACCTATTCTCGGTGATGAGAACGATCTGGAAAATGCTATACGGGTGGGATCTTCCATGGAACAGCGAACCGGATCGTAGCAAATGAATGGTGGTCGAGCAATGTGGAGAATACTTTCAGATTTGATCTGCTGCTGCCATAGGCGGTCTAATGGTTCATGCCTAGGGGAAGATTGTTGGGCTATACATTGTAAGGCATGAACATTAGTTTGGGCTTTCATTGGTTTGGGCTTAAAGTGTTTACGATTTTGGGCTTCTTGGACCGATTTCTTGATGTTTATGATTGGGCTTAGGGTTTTGTAGAGGGTAGTATATAAACCCTCATAGTGTTTATGATTAGCTAGCTTTTGGATTACGATTTCTTCTTTCACTCTTGTTTACGATCGGTTTCAATTGCTCAAAGAAAGTATTGTGTTTCATTCAAGATTTGTTCTTTGTTGTTTTATCTCTTTGACAAATCTATTTCTTCTACTTTCTTCTTGATTCAATCACTTACGAGGATTCCGCACTCGTTTGTGATATCAATATCGTGTCTTGGTAGATTTTCTAGACCTACATGCCTTGAATAGGCCGGTTGGTGGTGGGGCTCCAAGTAACGTTGGGCCTAATCCCTCCCTGGATCTAAACAAAGAAGCCTCAAAGGGGTCCCGCTCCAATTCAGTGTCAAGTTCCAGGTCTGTGGCTTCGATATCAGATCTTGCTCGAAAGATCAAGATCATGGGTTCTGAAATTCGAGAGGAGGATCGGCAGTGGACGGCACAGGAGCTTTTCGACGTACAGCTTGCTAACGAAGTTATCGAGGAACTGAGGGTAAGAGCTGATAAAGAGAGAAGGAGGGTGGAAAGAGAATGGGAGGCATTGAACACAATCAGAATTGGAGGTATGCTGAACGTTGAACTTTCGAATCAGAGACAGGAGGTGATTAACAGGATTGCTGAAGAGGAGTTATCAGATAACCTATAATGGATCTATTGTCGATGAATATTTGTGGGGTGGGGGACGAGGTTAAAAGGAAGTGGGTGTCGAGTCTTAGGGCAAAAAATGGGGTCCAGTTTATTTGTCTTCAGGAGACCCAATTGCTGGATGGGTCTAAAATGTTGTTTAATCAGTTGTGGGGTAGGAAAGGGGCGAGGAATGATTGGATTGATGCTAGGGGGAGATCGGGGGAGTAGCTTGCTCTTGGAACCCGTCGGTTTTTGCGGATGCTGAAGTTGTAAAGGAGGAGCATTTTTTGATTGTCTCGGGTGTGCTCTTGGGATTAGGGGTAAAGCTGAATATTATGAATGTGTATTCGCCAAAAGACATGAGGATTAAAAGAGGGGGTTTGGGAAAAAATTCTCAGGTACCGGTGGTCGATTGAGGGCCTTTGGGTTGTGGTTGGGGATTTTAATGAAGTTAGATGTGAAGAGGATAGGCTCAGATCGGAGTTCAATCAGGCAGGGGCAGATGCGTTCAACGAATTCATAAATAGTGCGTCGTTGACGGAGTACCATATGGGAGGGCTGAGGTATACGTACTCCCACGGTAATGGAAAATCGTTTAGCAAAATAGACCGGGTTTTTGTGTGCTTCGATTTCCAGGAAAGATGGTCGTCGTCGTCCGTAACGGCTCTCCATCGCCTCCATTCTGATCATTCGCCGCTGTTATTAAAAGTCTCGCATAAAGATTTTGGGCCTCCTCATTTTCGATTCCGGCCTGAATGGTTGGGGAAGGATGAGGTGGATCGGGTGGTGAGACAAGCTGTTCTCGAGGTTGAGGAGGATCCGTACCCTGACCTGTACTTAATGAAGAAATTAAAGGTTGTTAAAATTGCCTTAAAAGAGTGGTCGAAAATCCAGAAAGACGCAAAGTGGGCTGTTAAAGAAAAGCTCACGTTTGAATGTAACAAATTTGATGCTTTGGGGGAGGAAGGAATTCTCACGGAAGAAGATTTGGATGATTGGGCTGCCTTAAGAGTGGGTCTAAAGGCTGTTGAGAAGGAAGAAAGGGAGGACCTAAAGCTTAGATCTAATTTTAATTGGTGTAAGGAAGGACCTTGTCCTCGGCTGACTAGGAGGCCCTCGTTGCTCCTTTTGATAAGGAAGAAATTAAGGACGCGGTGTGGATGTGTGGTAGCTCAAAAACCCCGGGGCCGGACGGGTTTGGGTTCGGTTTCTTCAAGCATTACTGGAATATTTTTGGGCCTGATTTTGAAAAGGTGATGGAGCATTTTCATAGTAATGGGGGAATAAATAGGGGGTGTAACTCGGCTTTTATCCACCTTGTGCCAAAGACTCGTGACCCTCAATCGCTTAATGATTTTAGGCCAACTAGTCTAGTTGGTTGTGTTGTGAAAGTCATTTCGAAAATTATGGCTAATAGAATAAAGATGGTGATTGACAAGGTGGTGTTGGATAACCAATTGGCCTTCATTGCGAATAGAAACATCATAGATGGGCCCCTTATTATTAATGAGATTATTTCTTGGTGTAAGAAGGCCAAGAAGAAGACTCTTATGTTCAAGATTGATTTTGAGCGGGCCTATGATTCGGTGGAGTGGGGCTTCCTATGCGATATTTTTATCCCAAATGAACTTCCCGGAGAAATGGATAGGTTGGATAAAGGGGTGTCTCGTTTTGTCTAGGGCCTCGGTGTTGGTTAATGGGTCCCCAACGAAAGAGTTTCAGTGTTCGAGAGGCCTTCGGCAAGGAGATCCCGTGTCTCCGTTCCTCTTCGTTATTGTCATGGAAGCGTTCACTCGGTTACTTTTAAAATCCATGGAGATGAAAATTTTTGAGGGAGTGGCGCTTCCTAACGGGGGGCCAGTTCTTTCTTCGTTTATCTTTGCGGAAGATGCGCTAGTGTTGGGTAAATGGAAGAATGAAAATGTCGTCAACCTTAGCCGATTACTCCATGTTTTCTTTATAATTTCTGGGCTTCGGGTAAACCTTGACAAGTGCACGTTTTTTGGCTTGAATTGTATGGAGGATGAAATTAAGTGCATGGCCAACTTGTTGAGGTGTAAAGGGGGCTCTCTGCCTTCGGCTCATTTGGGGCTTTCAATTGGAAATAATATAAACAGAGTGGGAGCTTGGAAAAAGGTGGTGGAGGTGTTTAAAGATAGGCTCTCGGAATGGAAGGCGTCCCATCTTTCTCTTGCCGGGAGACTCGTGCTTGTGAAGTCGGTGTTGGAGGCTCTCCCGCTCTATTATTTTTCCTTGTTTGCTGCCCCAAAAAAGGTCATTCAAACCCTTGAATCCGTCCGCTTCAGCTTCTTGTGGGGTGGGGTGGAATCGAAAAGGCCTATTCATTGGATCAAGAGGGAGGTGTTATTTAAACCTGTTAATAAAGGGGGTCTCGGAATCATTCCGTTAGAGGAAATGAATATGGGTTTATTGTTGAAATGGATGTGGAGGTTCAGACTTGAACCGGACAGACTTTGGCGTAAGGTTATTGTTAGTCTCCACGGAGATCTGATTAATCGGATCAAGATTCCGGTTTCGAAGGGGGGGTACCAGTGTTTGGAAGAACATTGCAAAGGTGGAGGGATTATATAGGAAAAGAGGTGTTGATCTTAGACAATGGATGGTTTTGGAAAATAATAGATGGTGCTGGAAAAAAGAAGCGGGTGGAAAGTTCACTGTGAGATCGGCCAGGGAGCTCGCGTCGGTTGGCGGAAGGACGGAATCGAGTATGGTGGTTAAATGGTGCCCGGTGGTTCCTCCGAAAGAAAGGGGCTGATTAGGAGGGGAGTTTCCCTGCCCTCCAATTACTGTGCGATGTGTAGTGAGGGAAAAGAGGATGAACAACATCTCTTCTCCTCATGCAGTTGAGCTTTACAAGTTTGGGCCATTCTGGGCCAGTGGTGCAAAATACAAGGCTTGTGGTTTTTTGACACGAATGACCTGCTTTTGGATTGGCTCAAAGATGAGGGTTCCAGAAAAAAGAAAGAGGCTATAGTTGTGGTGGTCTGGGCTGCCTGCTGGATCATATGGAAAACGAGGAACGAAGCGGTTTTTAACAATAGAAGGCCCTCTATTCAAAAGATGGTGACGGAGATCAAAGCAGTTAGTTTTCATTGGTGTAAATGTAGAGCTAATAATTGGAGCGTTAAGTGGGAGGATTGGTGTCGTTTTCTTATTTGATGTAATGTAATCCTCGTTGTGTTTTGTGGGGCCGGTGGGAGTGCCTTGCTCCACTGGTTTTTTCCCGTTGGTTTTGAATGCATTGCCGTTTTAACAAAAAAAAAAATGTAATTAAGTTCTAGGAGTCTGAGGTTATTGACATCATAAGTGTTCCACACAAATCAAAGTTTTAAGGCTACACTTAAATTGATATCTCAAAAGCTGTCTTCTTCATTTTTCGTTTCATCACTCCACCACTACCATTCAGAAGTTGACGGTACCGAGGAACGATGAATACACACGAAGAACAAAGAATATATTGTAATTGAACTATTGTATTAAAAGAAATAATAATACAATTGTAAAAATAATAATACAATTATAATCCTAATACAACTCTACTTGGACACAAACTAATTATTAATTAAATCTTAACTTAAAGAACCAATTTGTTACCCATGTAATCCCCACCTAACCTAACTCGCTAGGTGTGAACACGACTTACCGGCTTGCAAGTCGGTCTCATGAATTACGACTCCAACATTCACCCCCTTAATTCATGAGATGAATTAAGGAGGTCTTTAACACCGATCATGGTCCGCATCTCTTCGCACTTGACATGAGCCAACAATTTGATTAACGGATCGGCTCGTTGTTGATCATCGGGTACATGCTCCACCAAAACTTACTCAGTTTTCACGCACTCTCAGATAAAGTAATAATGAGTAGCTATGTGTTTATTTCTAACTTAGAATACAAGATTTTTAGTTAATTCAACCGTCGATTGATTATCATTTCGATTGATGACTTTTTCTTTGTTCCACTTCGTCACCTCGTTTAATAAATCTTGGAGCCAATTGCTTAACACGCGGCCGGTGTGGTCGCTATGAATTCCGTCTCGTAAGATGTAACATCCCAAAACCCATTTTGATTTAAAATAATTATTTTAAGATGCGTGGGGGTAATTGGGTGAAGAACGTTTTAAATTATTACCCAAAATAAAATAATTGACGTTTTAATTAGTTACTAAATTTATAAGTAACTAATAGAAACTCATGAAAGATGGGGGTGTTATGTGTAAAATATAAGTGGAGGGTGATAACAGTTGCCGTGGCCATTACAAATACCTAAACTTAAACCTATAGCTAGGGTTTAAGATGTCGTGGCCGTTCCAAAAAAAAAAAACCTATAGCTAGGGTAAGTATGGTGTCAATCCACGGGAGTTAGTGGTTATTACCTTAGAGACTAACTATCTAATTTACTAAGTTAAGTAACCTAAATCTAGATTACTGTCATTAACCTAGATTAACTTAAACTAAACTACTAATGTAACTTAATTATGAAGCTTGTCATTGTTGATTGCCTGAGCTAATTTTATAAAAGTGATTAAATTGATTTGATTAAAAACAATAAGATTAAAATACGATTATCCAAGGATTCCGAGTTTGCCAACCATCACTTGATTCAAATCACTAGCCTGAGAATACTACATGGACATAGTCCTCTAAGTGTCAATCAAACACATATAATTTAACATTCATGCAGGCCTCTTAATCCCAAGAGCAAGGAATCCTGAGATATGACGGTTTACTACAATCACACTAACTACCTAGTTCATTGAATGAATAAAACATACGGGTGTTCAACAGTTGCAAGGAAAACTGAAACAATTCTCAATCAAGAACATAAATAAAGATAATAAAAGAACAAACCGTTCACCCAGATAATTGTTAGAGTTTTAGCCGAGAATCATAACATACAAAATGGATATTGTCACTATCGAATCATTCATTATAATAATCAAGTAAAGTATTTATACACTTGAATAAGAATTACAAATTTTTAAAGCCATTGATCTTCGACGTGTTCAGCCTCGAAAGAAAATCCAATTGATGATGCTCCTCCACGAATTTTGTGCTTGAACAAAAAAGGAAAACAACAGCAGCTTAGGCTCCTGCCCTAATTGTCGAATCTCCACTTTTTATTGCTGCTCCCGTTCCTTTCCACTTTAACTTGGGCCAAGGCCCATTAAACCAATTCATGAATTGGTTTTGTTTGACCTGTTCCACGAAATTGCATTCAGAGTACACATTGTTTCTATTTTTTTTTCTTTGTCATTTATTTTAAAAGTTGATTGAGTTTAATAATTCGCCAAATTAATTAAAGTTTGACTTGTTGGCTTGTTATGGCTCGAGTTCAACTTAATCACATCATATAAGCTTATTCTTACTTTAATATACTAATTGTCAAAACCCTATTTCTAATAATATCTTTTAGACCTAATTTGGTGTGTATAGAAGTGATTAATATAAAATAAAGTATGTTTTTTAACCGCTCCTCAGAGGGAGCAGTATGTAAATGCTTGATTAAAAGAAAAGTCTAGTCTATCCCCATGGAAAGAAACGCAGACGTGAAATAGAAGGAGGAAAGGCTAGGTGAAAGAGAAGGAGGAAACGTACCATGTGCTGATAATTCATCAATCATACAATGTCAAACTATCTTGTGTCATTTAATCTATATCTCACTATTACAATCTTAGATTCATTTACCAAAAACTCATTCGTTTGTTGTGTGGAATGGGTGGTTCTCCGTAGGCGACCAATACACTTTTGGAGTATCAAAGATGTGGTGGGTTAGTTGCGGTATACCTATATATAAATATCGATGGTGCTTTGAGGGTGGACTGTGAGTCGGACTGAGACCTGGCCCTAATTGATGGTATCAAAAATCTATGTAAAATTCTATATTACTGTTTCTAAATGAGCCTTTGTGGTTAGGTGAAAATCGATACCGACATAATATACAGTATTCGAAAATGTTTTCTCTTTTCGTTGAAATCTCTTTTGTCACTATTATACCTCTGTTTTAGTAATCGGAGATGTATTCTTATACCTTGTGAATTCATTCATACTACTTTACTCTAAACTCGTAAGTCTCTACTAATTTCGGGACGAAATTTCTCAAAGTAAGGGAGACCGTGACAATCGTCTAGTTCCCGTATTTGTAACCCGTCTCTTTTTCATTATCCTTATAATTTTGATTTTTATTTGAGTAATAAATCTTAGGGAATTTTTGATAAATCATTTTGTTGTGTTATATACATATATGTATACACACTACTATTCATGTTTGACATAGACTTCCCCATTTATTTGTTAAACCTTATGGACTTCTTAACTTTAAACGTTTTTATTTAAGAATATAGATTGTTCTGTGTGTCTGATGACTAAGATCCTGGTTTGTCATGCTCCCAATGCGGAGATACTTCGCACGTGGATTTTAGGGGTGTGACAGTTAAATTATGGAAGTTTATGTTTGCCTTAAAAGTATGAACCTGTTTTAAAAGGGTTAACGGGTTGGAAACTTGAAAATTTTGGCATGCTAATAATAGACATGATTAAACGAATAAATCGTAGGCCTAAAGGTAGCTATAACTAGTTGGACGTATTTTTGTTGACTCTAAACCAAAGCTGAAAGTTGGGTCTTTGGAGAATGTTGAAATCTTGATGGATGTCGTGAAGAAAATTTTCGGTCCCGTGAGGGGCTCTTTAACAATGCTGGCACAATTTGATTTAAACAAGATAAACAAGTTGCGGAAAGTAAATCAAATTGGAAGACAACAATTCATAAAAAAGATTTTTCTATATATCTCAAATGTAAGAATGGTTTACATGAGTTTATAGTATAACAATGTATCAACAAAAAAAACTTTTCTATGGGAGTAAGTTGTAATTGCTTTGAGAAGATATTGAATTGTATGCTTGCTGTCGTGCCTTGTTTGGAGAAGTCAGCTTGCTATTTATAGGAAGATGTAGCAAGTTGCAATTAGATAAGGTGGTTGAGACGGTTGAATTTGGAGTGTGTCAGAGTATATAGAGTTAAATTAAGGATATTCAATTTATCTCTTTTTCAACTATCTTCAACCGCTTCAATGATTAATGCCAAGTAGTTGTTCAACTTGCTTGTTCCTTACACAAAGGCAGAATTGTTCTTCTTGTAATTTTATCTTCTGATAGTCCAAAACTCCTTCAGGATTCTTATTTGAAGACTGTTGATGCTTCCCATTAGAAGCCTTCTACAAAAATGAGGATTTCTGTAGAGTTTGGTCTGTACAGAACTACTTCGGAAATTCCGGAGTTGTTCTGTATGAATACAGAAATCTGTATTCCATACAGATTTTCATATCCTTTCTCTTTTGAGGATATATCTTATCTTTATTTCTAATACTTGACTGTTTTCCGTTACATTTACATTGTGTTCTAACAATCTCCCCCTAAGTATTTGAAGAAAATAAATGAAAAGAGAAAGTAAAAGGTGCATAGATCATTTTCATTGATCATTCTTCAGAAATAGTAAACGAAATTTTACAAGTTTTATCTAATCTTTTCCCTACCAGTGAGTGAGTTAATTTCAAAGTTGTAGTCTTTGGAGCATTCTTCTTACAGGGTTCGAAAGTTTTTCTTTCTTTCATTAAGTCTCCAATTTCTGTTTTGATGGCTTCTTTTGTTCTGTTGTCGTTTGTCCTGCATTTCTCTAAAATAAATAGGAAGAAATCTAAGGACAGATTTGTATACTTCTGTTTTTCTTTCAGTCTGAAGAATCTTCTTTCTTCAGAGTGGTCTCTGAAGCATATACCAGGGATTTGGCCGAGAAATGATGTTCCTGACCCTCTCCATGAGATTCCAGGAGGGATGTCTTCTTTTGGTTTTGTTAAAAATAAGAGAGGGATGTCAGAGTCTTTTGCCAATTCAACATCCACTTGAGCTTGTCTTCTGAAAATTCTTTTTCCAGCTTCAATGCCTTGATATAGAGCAGTGCTTACTCTTTCAGTTTTTGAAGGTCGATTTGAAAAATACCTTATAAATGAAACCAATTGTGTCGGGTTGAATTGCTGCAGATCTTTATTAGTGAATTCCTTGAAGTTTTTACCATGTGTCTTAACTCTATACCAGTTGAAGTGATCTACCCATAGATGTCTTTCCATTGATTGGGCTTTGATCTTGATGAACTCAATAATTGTAGGCATTGTGTAGATTGGATCTTCCTCAACTGGATTTACAGTGGTCCTGTCAATTTCCTTTCTAGAGAGAGGACTCATTGAGGGTCTATCCTCTTCTTTCTTGATTAGTCTTTCTTTCAGCTCTCTAACTTCTTCCTAGATAACTTTCTGCATGTTCTGTGTTTTAGTGTAATCATCTTCAAATGCGGATCCAAATAAGAAAGATCCAGCTAATGAAGATGATTGCATTAGAGTCTTCTTTGCTGGGATTTTCTTTGTTGTTTCGGTGGAGAGGGATTGAGAAGTATTTGCTCTCTTGGCTGTTTTTGATGGAGATTTATGGGAAGAGGGAGGTGGAGGTGGAGGTGGAGGTGGAGGCATACCTTCATAAGCTTGAGATGGAGGTTTGCATTTCTTTGAATTTTTCCTGTTGAGTTGTTCTTTCTCTTCTTGTTGTTCACTTGGGTCCTCACCTTGAAACCTTGTCTTCTTTGTTGGAGGTTGAACAGGGATAGAGACTAGCTTTCTTTTTTCACCTTTTCCTTTTATCTCCTATTTCCACTCTCTTTCTATTTCTCTCATCTGATCTTCCTGGAAAGAGTGTTTGATTTCCAGATTAACTGAAGTCATTTGATTTCTTGTCAGGTTGCTTCTGACCGATTTTATTACCTCCTTTGCCTCCTTTGCTTGATTTCTGCCCATATCTTCAAGATTATTTTCTTGTTCATTAGTTCTGTAGACAGGGTTTTGATCATTGATTCATCAGCACTTGTGTCTGTAGATGGCAACTTTTGGAGACTATTGTTGATCTCTTCTGATATCTGGTTGGCTTCTTTTCTGAGTTCTTCTCTCCAAGTTTTTAGCTCATCTGCTAGAGAAGTTAGTTGATTGGTGTTTTGAGCTGTGTTTTCTTTCATCTTCATGAGTTTTTCTGAGTTTGAGGAATTGAGTTTTCCTAGTTCATGAATGTCAATATTCTGATCTCTTTTAAAGTTGAATATTTCTCTCTGATTGTTTGAGGAAAGTTTAAGAGATCAGTTTTGAGTAGGACACTAGGTAAGCTTGGAGAGAGATCAACAGATGATCTTTCTCCTTCTAACACACCGGTGGATAACACACGTCCAGCTGTTTTACTAACAAATTCTTTGTTGAGAGCTTTGTTAGTGCCTAGAGAACCAGAGATATCTGGTGTTTCTAGGTCTTCCACATTCATTGTCTTTATCTTCGATGATTCAGACTCGTGTGTTGGTTGAATATTCTTTTCAGAATACTCATGTGTAGAATACTTAAGGAACCAATCCCTGTGGATTCTTTCCAAGCTTCCTTGACTCATTGAGTCTCCACTTGTTGGTGCTTGTTGATGACTTTCAGAGTCATCAAACAAGCTAGGCTTGGTGGCTATTTCAAGGATATGGATGTGAGTTGGTGAGTTTGGTGGACTGAAGTTGAAATCTTTGTAGGCTGGGATGGAGGAGTTGAATGTGGGAAAATCTGGTGAATTTCTGTTCAGATTGACTGATTCAGAAAAATGGGATGTTTGTAGGGTGTGTTTGGGGATTGGTTGTTCTGTCTCAGTTGAGTTCTGTTTCTGTAGTTCTATTCCTTCTTTGTACTTTCTTATAACTGGGGATTCATTTGGTACTTTTGATAGCAATGAAGAAGGTACATAGGATACAAAATGAATTGTACCTGATTCAAATTTCTTTTGAATTTTCAGAGTGGTTGAGTTGTGCTTAGCTCATGTCAGAGCTAATGATTCTTCCTGTGACTTTTTGAAGATGAGTAGAGAAAGGAATCTGATAATGGAATGTGAGAAGTTTCTTTCCTTTCCCCGTGTTTATCTTCAATTCTTTTTACCAGATTCCTCCAAAGTATAGCTCCATATTCTATTCTTTTATTTTGGATTAAAGCGACCATTATGGAGTATCTTAATTCACTAGCCTACAAAGATTTCAACTTCAGTCCACCAAACTCACCAACTCACATCCATATCCTTGAAATAGCCACCAAGCCTAGCTTGTTTGATGACTCTGAAAGTCATCAACAAGCACCAAGCACGTGGAGACTCAATGAGTCAAGGAAGCTTGGAAAGCTTCCAAGCGCAATATTCCTTATGTGGAAGACCTGGGAACACCAGATATCTCTGGTTCTCTAGGCACTAACAAAACTCTCAACAGAGAATTTGTTAGTAAAACAGCTGGACATGTGTTGTCCACTGGTATATTAGAAGGAGAAAGATCATCTGTTGATCCTTGTCCAAATTTACCCAGTGGCCCTACTCAAAACTGATCTCTTAAATTTATCTTAAATAGTTAGAGAGAAAATATTTAATTTCAAAAGAGATCGGAAAATTGATCTTCATGAACTAGGAAAACTCAATTCCTCAAACTCAGAAAAGCTCATGAAGGTGGAAAGAAACACAACTCAAAACACAAATCAATTAACTACTTTAGCAGATGAGGTAAATACTTGGTAAGAAGAACTCAGAGAAGAGGCCAACCAGATATCAGAACAAATCAACAAAAGTCTCCAAAAGCTGCCATCTATAGACACAAGTGCTGATGAATCAATGATTAAAAACTTGTCTACATAACTAATAAACAAGAAAATAACTCTTGAAGATATGGGCAGAAATCAAGCAAAGGAGGCACAGGAGGTAATAAAATTGGTCAGAAGCAACTTGACAAGAAATCAAATGACTTCAGCGAATCTGGAAATCAAACACTTTTTCCAAGAAGATCAGATGAGAGAAATAGTAGGAGAATGGAAACAGAAGATAAAAGGAACAAGTGAGAAAAGAAAGCTAGCCCAATCCCTGTTCAACCTCCAACAAAGAAGACGAAGCTTCAAAGTGAGGACCCAAGTGAACAAGAAGAGGAGGAAGAACAACTCAACAGGAAAAATTCAAAGAAATGCAGACCTCCATCTCAAGCTTATGAAGGTATGCCTCCACCTCCACCTCCTTCTTCCCTTAAATCACCATCAAAAACAGCCAAGAAAATAAATACTTCTCAACCCCTCTCCACCGGAACAACAAAGAAAAACCCAGCAAAGCAACTCAGATGCATTCATCTTCATTATCTGGATCTTTCATATCTGGAATCACCTTTGAAGATGATTACACTGAAAAACAAAACATGCAAAAAGTTATCAGGGAAGAAGTTAGAGAGCTACAAGAGAGACTACTCAAGAAAGAAGAGGATAGACCCTCAATGAGTCCTCTCTCCAGAAAGGCATTTGACAGGACCACTGGAAATCCAGTTGAGGAAGATCCAAACTACACAATGCCTACAATTATTGAGTTCATAAAGATCAAAGCCCAATTAATGTCAAGACATCTATGGGTAGATCACTTCAACTGGTAAAGAGTTAAGACACATGGTGAAAACTTCAAGAAATTCACTGATAAAGATCTGCAGCAATTCAATCTGATATAGTTGGTTTCATTTATAAGTTACTTTTTAAATCAACCTTCAAAAACTGAAAGAGTAAGCACTACTTTATATCAGGCATTGAAGCTGGAAAAAGAATGTTCAAAAGACAAGCTCAAGTGGATGTTGAATTGGCAAAAGACTCTGACATCCCTCTCCTGTTTTTTTACAAAACCAAACGAAGACATCCCTCCTGGAATCTCATGGAGAGGGTCAAGAACAGCATTTCTCGGCCAAATCCCTGGTATATGCTTCAGAGACCACTCTGAAAAGAAGATTCTTCAGGCTGAAAGAAAAACAAAAGTACACAAATCTGGCCTTAGATTTCTTCCTATTTATCTTAGAGAAATGCAGGACAAACGAAAACAGAACGAAGGAAGACATCAAAACAGAATTTGAAGCCTTAATGAAAGAGAGAACAGTCTTTCGAACACTGCGGGAAGAATGTTCTAAAGACTACAACTTTGAAATTAACTCACTCACCGGTAGGGCAAAAATAAAAAAGGACTTGTAAATCCTAGTTTATTATTTCTGTAAATGATCAATGAGAACGATCTATGCATCCTTTTTACTTTCTCTTTTTGTTTATTTTCTTCAAATACTAAGGGGAAGATTATTAGAACACAATGTAAATGTGACAGAAAACAGCCAAGTATTAGAAGAACATATAAGATATATCCTCAAAAGAGAAAGGATATGAAAATCTGTAAGAACTACAGATTTTTGTATTCATACAGAACTACTCCGGATATTCCGAAGTAGTTCTGTATAGACCAAATTCTACAGAAATCCTCATTTCTATAGAAGTCTTCTAATGGGAACCATTAACAATCTTCAAAGAAGAGTCCTAAAGGAGTGCTGGACTATCATAAGAAAAGGATTACGAGAAGAATAAATCCTACCTTTGTGTGAAGAACAAGCAAAGTGTATATCAACTTGGCATTAATCACTGAAGTAGTTGAAGACAGTTGAAAAAGAGATTAATTGAATATCCTCAATGTATCTCTATATACTCTGACACACTCCAAACTCAACCGTCCTCAACCACCTTATCCAAATGCAACTTGCTATATCTTCCTATAAATAGCAAGCTAACTTCACCAAACAAAGCAAGACAACGAGCATACATCTCAATATCTTCTCATAGCAATTACAACTTACTCCCATAGAAAAGTTATTTATGTTGATACATTGTTATACTATAAACTCCTGTAAACCATTATTTACATTTGAGATATATAGAAAAAACTTTTTTATGAATTGATGTCTTCCAATTTGATTTACTTTCCGCAACTTTTTTATCTTGTTTATATCAAATTGTGTCAAAAATGTTAAAGAGCCCCTTACCGGACCCAACAACCGCCATTTATCTAGGAAATTCATTTTGCATAAGAATTGAATCAAGGAACTCCCAATCCACCGTGTCATGGGCCTTTTCGATATCAATTTTAAAGAGAAGCGAGGGCAATTTCCTCTTTTTAATCCAAGATACCGTCTCATTATTTATTAACGGGCCATCTAGGATATTTCTCCCGGCCAGAAAAGCCATCTGAGTCTCTGAAATAATAGCCGATAAAGGATTCTTCAAACTATTCACCAAAACTTTTCCAATCACCATCATAATGCACCCAACAAGGCTAATAGGACGATATTCTGATAATGACTGGGGGTCCTGGCACTTGGCAATAAGGTGTATAAAGGCGGCCCCACAACCTTTACCCACCAATCCGTCTTCAAAGAATCGATAAAAGATAAGGAAAAAATCTCCTTCCCCCAAGTCCCAAAACTTCTTTACGAACGCAAAGGTGAACCCATATGGCCCAGGTGCCTTATCGCTACCACAATCCCAAAAAGCCGCTTTGTTTTCCTATTTAGTGAATGTACTTACCAGTTGCATCCCATCCTCATCCGGTATCTTCCGAATTCCATCACATCTGATTTGGGGTCTCCATCTATCCTCCTTTTTGAATTTATCCTGAAATAAAATCCAAACATCCTTCTTTATCCTTACTGGGTCCGTCACCCACCTGCCGTCTAACATCAATCCATTAATACGATTGGCCGACATCGACGCATTGTAGATCCATAAAAAGAAGCCGAACTCACATCCCATCAATCGCCCATTTTATTCGAGCTTTTTGTATTATATCCTCTATTCTCGTATTGTCCATCTCAATCCGTCTAAGCCTTCCTTGTTCCCACATCTTCAGTTCTAGCGTCGTAAGAGGAAAAATAGTGGCAACTTCCGCTAAATGTGAGCAAGTTTTTATCAAATCCTCTTTCTCTTTTTTTTCTTTTTTTGCTTGGTTACCCCTCCATTGTTTTATTGCAGATTTAATGCACTTAAGTTTCAACAACAGTCTCACATCTGGCCTATCTTCCCCTTCGTACTCCACCTAATCCACACTCGATCGAACGACATCCACGAGCTCCATGTTTTTTAACCATGAAGCAAAGAACTTGAAAGGTATCGGCCCAAAATCATCCATCCGCAACTTCATATAAATTGAACTATGATCTAACCATAGTCTCGGCAAGGCCACCACGAAAGCTGTTGGCCACCTATCTTTAATACCTTTACAAACCAAGAACCGATCTAGTATGCTAAAACTTTTCCCAAGACCCTCCATGTATGTGAACCTCTCACCCCCCCCCCCCTCCCATTTTATATTCCCCCAAGTTAGCATCCAAGATAAATTTATTAAACTCTGCCATCCCGGAGGGGTGAAACGTTGAGAACCAACGATCCTCCGAACACCGAACCTCAATTAAATCCCCCACCATAATCCGCAATCCATGAAGCTGATCTTTCCATTCAAGAAGCCGTCGCCAAAGCATCCTTTTATTGCCATTTCCTTGAGGTGCATAAAAATTAGCCGCATTAATTACTTCTCCCGATCCAACCAGGTACCCCATAGTAATCAAAAAATTATCATCTTTCACCACTCTTAGAATTTTGAATATGGTTGGATCCCAAGCACTAAGAATCCCTCCAGATTTACCCTTAGAGTTAATCCATTTCATAGCAGGAGTCCCTTTACCCCACATCCTATTCACCGGAATAAAGGAACCACCTGACGCCGTCGTTTCCTACAAAGAAAAGAAAACCGGTTTTCTAATTTTATTTTGTTGATCCAGAGGACTTTCTTTCTATCTCTGGCTCCACGAATATTAATTGATATGATATCCATCAATTAACGAATTCATTCTCCTCCATCACCACTTCAGTACCCCGCCTCTCCTTCCCTTGCATTTCGAGTCCGACACAAGCCGCGAGCCTAATGGCCTCATCGGCAAGATTGATGTTCGCCCTCTCCTAGGAATTATACTTTATCTCCTGTTGATGTTTCCCATCTACACTATCACACCTTTTGTTACTTTGATTCTAAGATTGAAACATTCTTCCATTAGGTCTATAAGAATACCCTCCACCATCAGCTTCTATCCCAACCTTTTTATGTAACCTAATTCTCGGATCTGGACCAGTAACCTCATCCTCTTCCACACGTAAATTATCATCTTGACTTAATCTATTATCCCTCAATGGTCCCACACCAGAAATCTTGGATCCCTACACCTCGTTTACACTTTTCTCATGTATGGTGAAGACATTATTATGGTCCTGCTCCCCATTATGTCCATCAGACTCTCCGGCCGAGCTAGCGCCTTCATCCATGACAGCTGGTGCAATAACCATCAAATGAACCGCCGAGTAACCGTCGGGATTTCTAACCCATTTTGATCAAATACAAAATCCGGAATCCAAGCTTCCTCCAATTCTTGAACCCGTCATTGAAATCGCTTCCCTGACCATACCAGAGCCACGTGTTCATCAATCTTAGTTGGTGAATGAACGAGTAGGCCAATTCTTTTCCATGATAAGTTAGCGTCGAATTTATCTGCTTCTGCGGGTAGAACCACCTCCCCAAGCAGATTACCGATCTTCTCTAATACCCCATTATCCCAACATTGTGGTGGAACACCGGAGACCCTAGTCCACACAATTCTCTCCGAGGGAAATGATTGAGCATCCCGTAAATCAAAAACACACAAACAACCCTCCTATGTACCGGATTTTACACTCCATAATCCCTATTCTCTCAAGCTTCACGTGGATTTTATTCATAGTGTGGATATCAACCACTCTTCCCAAACAATTTTGATCACTAAGACGATAATGCCGAAAAAACTTCTTCCCCCAACGCTATGACTTTTTCAGATTTATGGGTCTCCTTCGTTCCTTTAATAGTGTCCAAAAAAGACCTTGCATATTCAAAGCCCTCCTAAAAACCCTACTAACTTCACCATCTTTTTTATTTGTACCCACCTTACCTCCATGAACTTTATGTTATCCATATTCTTATTCCATACCACCGGAGCACCATATCGATCAAACCGTTCCAAGTTTGCCTATATAACCATCCCGTCGATCTTGATATTTCCTAACGCTCTCTCAGGAGCCCATTTATCTTTAACTCCTAAAAATTTAACAAAACCGAAAATATCCCCAGTTTTTTATCTCTTAGATGAGATGAAAACATCGACAAGTCGTCCAAAACTAGAACAATCAGATCTAAGTTTCATCACCGTGCAACCCTCTGGTAGGATAGACACGTAGTACGATATGACATTAGTCGGCCAGACCCGTTTCTTCACATCACTCCAACCAGAACTCTTGGTTTTCTGGCGAACCTGAACCCATTCTTCCTTCGCTGCCAGTTTTTCTCCGCTCTCTCGCATCCAGTTAAATATTGGAATTTTTCGTTAAATCTCTCGGAGGGCCGTTACTTGAAGAAAATTGATGGATATTTCTCAGATTTTTCAGATTAAGCCGTTTTCACCAATATTTCTCGGAAATCTTCACAGAATATTTTTCCGGGTTCATTTTTCATCACCCAAAATTAAGAAGACTCCGATTATAATTATTTTTCGCGTTTGTGCTCGGGATCTCAGATTTTCTCCGATTTGGCACATTTTCTCTATTAGAGTGACGTTTTTCATCCGTCACTTGAATCGAACTTTATTATTGCATCCAACCCTCAATTACACGGAACAAGTGTTGTATTCATAGATCTTACACAACTGTCATCATCCGGATTCCGGTTTTTCGCGAGATTCTCTGCTTTCAAGATTTTCTAGACCGTTTTCTCTAGGTAACTGAGTGGAACGGTTCGACTCTCTGCATCTGATTTTTACGCTTTTGTTGGATATTTTTGGAGAGATTTAGAGAAATAGGAGAAATTATTATGGATTTGGATCATCGGGTCGATTATCCGGAGTTGGATCATTTTCATTGTTTGATTGTTTTATCTAATTTGGTTTGTTGGGTTTGGACTCCGATAATAGGCATTTTTAGTATAGTTCCCGACGGGTCGAGCGAGACGGAAGAAGCTTATTTAGAGGGGGAATTTCTATGATAGAAATCTTCGGATTTATCATTTATTCATTGAAGATGTACGACAGGGCATTTCTTCATTAGTATGATAGATTTGAAAGCATCAGTCAAGGGGGAATATGTTGGAGTTAAAATCTTGGTGACTGATGCCATCAAATCTATTTACGAAGCATTCGGTTGAACAATTCATTGTGATTTGATTCAGAGATAGGGGTTGTGATGATTGAAGCTTGCAGATTGGACTGACGATGTTTTCTTGAAAAGTTCATGTCGGTCAACGTAAAAGTCAACGGAAGATCATTCAAGCGATTCAAGCTTCACATTAATTAAATCAACTTTGAGTTAATTAATAATTATGTTATTTGTTTTTATTTGTTTTTTGCTCATATAATATGTGTCTTGCTAGTTAGCGGGTTAGTGAGTCACATGGGCTCTTCCTATAAATAAGAGTGGTAGGCTTCATTTGTTAGAGGATGATTCTTTGAGTGATGAGAGCACACCACTTATATATATATATATATATATATATATATATATATATATAGAGAGAGAGAGAGAGAGAGAGAGTCTCATCTTGGGTTTGAGCTCAACCCAAGATGGCCATAGATGTCTTATGATGAGATTGTAAGCATTCGACTCGTTGTTATTATTCGACTATCAATGAATCGATTGCTTTATCATGTTCGTTCTTTGATTTCCTAGATTCTCATCATCCCATCTCACCATCTTCGAGCACGTTGTTGAACACGATCCGGGTCTGTGACGTGAAATCGGTCCTGTCATTGAATATTGGTCAGATGAAGTTATTTTATAAGTAGTTGGATAAGAGGAATTTTTTTAGTGATATGATAAGGTTGTTATTGCTACTAAGGATGATGAGGTTAATCCTAGAGATACAGATATATAAGGAGGTAATTGGAATGTATTGATGGAAATGGGGCGGTGTCTAAGAATTTTTGTGAGTATTGATGAGTATTATGAGGTGCCCAGCATAATTGAGAAGTTGAGCTATATCTACCTCGGGCAGTTTTTCTTTATTATCAATTATATTAGAAGAAAAGAACAAAAACATCATTAAAAGAGAAAGGACAACAGAATCTGTATGATTTACAGATTCTGTAGTTTTACAGAACTACTTTGGAATTTCCGAAGTAGAACTATAAAACTCAACTTTTACAGAAATCCCCATTTCTATAAAAGGCTTCTAATGAGAAGCATTCCCAGTCTTTAAAGAAGAGTCCTGAAGGAGTGCAAGACTATCGGAAGATAAAGATTACGAGAAGTACAACATGTTAAGTGTGAAGAACAAGTAAAGAAGAATATCAACTTGATACTAAATGAAAAGGTAGTTGAAGACGGTTGAAAAGAGAATCAATTTATCTCTATATACTCTGACACACTCCAAATTCAACCGCCCTCGACCATAATATTCCTTTACAACTTGCTATAAATAAAAGGTTACTTCACCAACAAAGCAAGACATTCACTCACAATTCACAAGCATCTCAAAAGCAATTACAACTTACTATTGTAGAAAAGTTCTTTCTGTTGACAAACTATTATACTATAAACTCATGTAAACCACTATTTACATTTGAGATATACAGAAAAACCTTTTATTTAAATCAAATTGTATCCATTTTGTTAAAGAGACTCTCATGGACCCAACAATTGGTATCAGGGCAGATTGAATAACTAACATTCAAAGATCTTTCTCTTTAACTCCCTTCTTTGGTTTTCTCTTTGATTTCAATTGTTATCAATTTATTTTAAAATGTTGACCAGCTAGAACAATGTAAAATCTCTTGGCTCATTAGCAAAACCCCCTATGTTAGCTAGGAGGAATACCCGTAGTGGAAAATAAGGATTACCAACTTCTTAAAAGAAGTTGACATTTCCCAGCTGGACTGCATAGCCAATGGACATCACTGTCCCACCGTCAACATTCCAGAAATCAAAGAAAGTGAAACCTCAGCCGACGTCCCCGCTCGCTCCATATCAAAAGAAAGAGAATGGTGGAGTGAGAAGGACAAAACCATAGAAATAAATGAGGATAGAGCCAAAACTGTCCTAATTATGGCTCTCTCATGAGATATTCTGTCAAGTTGACTGTAATACCTCACCCAATGGCATATGGGACGCCCTTGAGAAATTATTTGATGGAAGAGATCAAATGAAAAGGAACAAAAGAACCAAAGCTTTAAATGAATATGAATCCTTAAAGTCTCTCCCAAATGAGTCACTAGTAAACACATATAATCGTTTTGCAACCATCATAAACAACTTAAGAAAGTTCAACGTCTCAAAATCCAATAAGGAAAAGAACATCAAGTTAATCAAAAGTCTTGCTCATGATTGGAGAAGTCTCACCATGACCCTCCAATCTATCTTGGATCTGGAAGAGATAAGTCTAAATGATCGCTTCTGTATCTTATACTCATAAGAATCTAAAATACTAGACATTTCCAAAACCAAGGTAGATCCTCTAGCTCTTTACTCTGAAAAGAGAAAAAGAACTACGAAACAAGAGGCACTCCATCTCAGAAAAAAAAAGACCAGAGTGAATCCAAAAGTGATTGTTCTGGAAGTGAAACAGAACATGAAATCACTTCAAACATCACTCGCTCTCTTGACCAAACAATCTGGGAGATTCAACAAAAGGAATCCTTCCTGGTCAAATAAAAAGATCTTCACAAAAGGTGAAGAAAAAGCAAAAAACAATCCTCAGATTTTAACAAGCCTGAGGTTGACAAAACTAAAATAAAGTGCTTCATGTGTGGAATCATTGGTCATTATGCCTCCAAATACAAAAATCAAAAGCTCAAAGATGCTGCTTATTACAAAAGGAAATATGAACAATTCATGTAGAAAGAGAAAGCCTTAATTGCAGAAGTGGAGAATTGGGACTCAGAATCATCATAAGAAGAAGACTGGCATGCAAACAAATGTCTCATGGCTGATCATGAGTCCTATCTCTCTAACATTTCTGAACCATCAAACGAGTAAGTACTCCCACACTGATTTAGCGTTTAATTTCAAAAATGTGTCACTGAATTACAAAAACCTTCAAGAAAGTTCTTAAATTTGGGAGTTTACGGTTCAGACCTTAGAGTTTCTCGGTTTGGAATTATCGAGTTCTCGGTTCGTTTTCGAGTTCTCGGTTCGGATATCGAGTTTTCAGTTCGAGCTTTCAGAGTCTTCGGTTCGGGTATTGAGTTTACGGTTCGATATTGAGTTCTTGGTTCATTTGAAGTTGAGATTTTGGTTCGGATCATCGAGTTTTCGGTTCCTCTCAATTTAAGTTTTCGATTCGGGCTATTGAGTTCTCGGCCCGATTCGTTTTTTGGTTTTCAGCTTAGATTTCAACTAGATTTTTAGAAAACTGGAGTTTGATCTTTCTGCAACTACGCTCCAAATGGATGCTTAGATTGGCACAAAAACTAGGCATCCTCGGCTCTTGTCAGGAGAGGATTGCATGAATTGGAAGTACAGATTTATGAATTACATTAACTATCACGATGCCAGAATCATGCAATCAATCAAGTGTGGAAATTATGTCCCCGTGATAAAAGCAACAGGTCAACCAGAGGCACCAAAGCCACAAAAGGAGAGGACAAATGATGAATGGGATAGGGTAGTGAAAGATGCTAAGGCTCTAGCAGCTTTGACTATGGGTTTATCACCTGATATTGCGGATGGGTTTAAAGAATATACCACTGCTAAGGAACTTTGGGATGCACTAATCACCACATTTGAGGGAAATGATGACATGAAGGAGAGTCTTCGTGAAAATTTGCGAGAAGAATTCAATATGTTCAGTCATGTGCCAGGAGAAAATTTTGAAACTCAGATGCAAAGGTTTGTGATGATTGTTACTACTATGAGAGAAGCAGATGTTACCTACACCCAGGTTGAAGTCAAAAAGAAACTGCTTAATGCACTGCCACCCAGTTGGGATAGTAGTGTTGAGTTGATAAAAAGAACTGTGAATCCGACCAAATCAAATCTAGCTAGTCTAATGTCAACACTTTGATCCTTTGAAGTTGATAAACAAAAATGTGCTAGAAATGCCAATGTTGAGCTTCTTTAAATCAAGTGAATCAAGCGTTTGTTTCTCAAACTACTTCTAGCAGTACTTATCAGAATGCTACTCAAGGAAATCAAACTGCCTTTGTCTCTCAGTCACCTGCGACTACCTCATCAAATTTTGTGACCCTAGACGTTTCTCAACTAACAAATAACTCTGGCTTTGCCTTGGGTGATGGAATTATGAGTTGCTATCAAGTTCTCGTAGCTGGAACCTTGTTACCAGCTGACTTAAAAGATGATGATGTGAATCAAGTGAATCCTGAAGATCTCGAGCATATGGATATATCTTATTAGATGGGCATGTCTGCCTTGCTTGCTAAGAAATTTATGGCAAAGACTGGATGAAAGGACTTGAATGCTGGAAAGGGAGTAAAAGATTGCATTTAATAAGGCTAATCTGAGGTGTTACAATTGCAATGAGTATGGGCATTATGCTAGGGAATGCACCAAACCGAAAGTTGAGAGAGAAATGAAAGGAGCTGGTGTAAAAAGGAGAGTGTTGATAACAACAAGGCACTTGGGGTACATCAATCTGCCGGTTATGACTGGTCTGATCAAATTGATGAACTATGTCTGAGTCATACTCACGTTGCTCTACTTGCTGAAGAAGAAACTGAAACTGAATAAAAAGACCACACACACCATGCATTCATGGCTAATATACAGCCAGGTACTTCTGTGTCTTCATACATTAGTCAGGTATGCTCCAATCCCACATGTCAACTATTAATTAAAGATTCGGAATCTAAATTTAATTATGAATGTTTGAACCACGAGATTTCACAAGAAGTTAGAGAATATGAGGATCGTACTAGGATTTTTAGAGAAAAATATGAAGCAACCAAACAGGAACTTAAATATATTAAAGGCCAACTAAGTGATCACGAGTGTCTTTTTTGAATATTTGAAACTAAGGTAGAAGATTTAAATAAAGAAGTTCTATAACTTAGAACTAAGCTTAGCATTGCCCATCTACCTTAGACAAACATCAGACAATTCATTCAAAATTATGGAAGCTAATCAACACTTTTATAACTCTAATGAAAGAATTAGACATGTGAAAGAAAAATCAGGGTTAGGACTTTACTCTGAAGAAAACATTGAACCATCCACTCACGCTCTTCCTCCCCCTTTAATGTGTGACATGATCTTTGTGCCTCTTACTGCTGAGCAAAAAGAAAAATTGTCTTTTGTTGAATAAACTGCAACTTATGGTAAAAAGGAAAGCATGTCTATTGAAAGTAAACTTGCCACGTGTCCTACAAAAATTTCTGCTCCTCCTACTCAGACTAATTAAGTTGTTTCATGTGCAGATAAAGTAATCATTGAGGATGTTTCAAAGCAGGACAGTGAATGCATAGCTTATCATAATAGTCATCATTCTGGTCATTTGAATGAGTCTAAAATTGATAGTGTTGAATTTCCTAAGTTTGCCTTGGATGTTTCAAAGGTTGTGATAAAAAATTTTGGGTCTAATGTTTTTGGTGAACAAACGTCTTTTGGTGTGTTTTCAATGGGTATAACTAATGATTGTGTGAAATATGTGAAAAGGGGAAAGGGACCACGGGTTGATGGTTCCCCAACCCCTGGAATGTTTGTGTTTGGTAAATCTGATAATGTTGTGAATGTGAAAAAGGAAAGGGAGTCTAAACCCCAAGACTTTGTCCCTTATCCTGAAGTCAACAATGCTTATGACCAACACCTGCCAATAAAACGGGAGTATGTTTTGTCCACTCATCCTGAAGGCAAAACATATTGGATTCACAAACATGCTGCTAAACCAAAATGGCAATCCACTGGGTGACATTTTTCCCAGCCTCCCGCTTATCTAAAGAAACAATCATGTCACAATTGTGGCAAGCCAGGACATTTGGCCGAAAATTGTTTGCATAGACCATATCAGCCTTACTATCCTAAGAAACAACAGTAATCCAAAAGTTTAAATGTACAGGCAAATACTCCAGTTGCTTAATTGTCACCTAAACTAATTGTGATGGTGAGACCCATCAACAGAAGCCACCCAACTTGAAACAATACAAATCTAAAAAGGGTTTTCAAGAAAATTCTAATCTTGCAAAAAAAATTCGTTGAAAGAGGGTAAGATGAGTCAAGATGGTCATTAGAATGTTCCCAAGGTGGTGAATCAAAATTATAAACAACTAGGTTTACAACAAACGAACCAAATAGACTAATAACATTTTTGTTGAAACATCTAAGTCGAACACACCATCTGTTCCTAAAAATCGGCCTAAAATAAAGAATCCCACCTGGACAGTGCTGAAAGTCTAAACACCAAAAAATGACCAGGACAAACCAAACATTGATTCATGTAGCACTAACATGAAGAAACCAAGACCTGTTATGGCCTGGGTACCGATCTCTAACTAATCTCCTTTTCATGTAGGAACAGCTAAGGAGGACTGTTAACAAATTCTAGTATGTTGACAGTGGTTGTTCTAGGCATATGACACGGGACATGTCTGTGCTGCAAAATGTTTAAGATTTCTATGGAGGATATGTTTCCTTTGCAGGAGGTGTTGGAGGTCATATCAACAAGAAGGGTACCGTGAAAAATGGTTGTCTCAGTTTTAATGATGTCAACTATGTAGAGCAACTCAATCACAGCTTATTAAGTGTATCACAAATTTCTGATAGAGAGCATCATGTGTTGTTCAACAGTAAAGAATGTTTAATTTTGAAGCCTAGATACTCCAATCCTGATAACTGGGTGCTTATGTGGACTCCCAAACATGGTAATTCCTATGTGCTAAACATGAATAAGCCACCTACCACAGAAGTAGCAAATGCTTGCTTTCCAAGACTGCTGAGAATCACGCTCAGCTTTGGCATCGACGCTTGGGTCATACTAATGTGAAGCATCTCAATCGCCTTGCAAGGGGAGAGCATGTTAAAGATCTTCCAATCAAAGACTTCATAATGAGAGAAAAATGTGTGGCTTGTGCTAAGGGGAAGTAGCACAAAAGGCCACATAAACCAAAGCTTTTCAATTCCATCTCCTTAGTGCTACAACTTCTTCATATGGACCTCTTTGTTTTAGTAAGTATGTTTAGTTTAAATTGTTGTGCTTTTTGTCTTTTTATTATTATGATTATTCACGTTTTACTTGGGTGTTCTTTTTGCATAAGAAAAGTGAAACTGTAGATATTTTGAAGGCCTTCATCAATGTGATTGAAAACTATACCAGCTTGAAGGTGAAGTCCATCAAAAGTGATAATGGAACGGAATTTAAAAATAGTACAATTGATGCATTTTGTGCCACAACGGGAATTGAGCATCAATTTAGTGCACCGTATACTCCTCAACAAAATGGAGTTGTTGAACGTCAAAACAGGACGATAATTGAAGTTGCACGCACTATGCTATGTGATCAAATTTGCAAATGATGTTCTGGGCTGAGGTCATAAATACTGCCTGCTATGTGCAAAATAGGGTGCTGATCAATATGCGTTTGCAAAAGACACCCTATGAGATTTTGTTCAAAGAAAAACCCAAAATTGGACACCTTCGTGCCTTTGGGTGTCCCTGCACTGTGTTGATTCATGTTGAAATTCCCAAATTTGCAGCTAAAGCTGATGAGTGTTATTTTGTAGGTTATTCAGCCAGCTTAGCTTATCGGGTTTTTAATAAGACAACAAAGAAGGTAGTGGAATCTACAAATGTGGACTGGCTTGAAGAGAATCCCATTGATTCCGGAGTTGGACCTGCACAGATATTTGACTATAATCAATTTTTATACCTTTTCGACTAAATCCTGTGATCGTAGAAGATTTATTCAATGATGAAGTTGCTGCTCCCTCAAGCAATCATGTAATTTCAAAGACTCCCCTTGTGCAATATCCAGACCCTCAGCCAGATTCAGCTCCCGAGTCTGACCACGTGGTCGCAGATAATGATAATGATGTTACATCTCTCTTTGAGGTGGATCCAGAAAAAGAAACACATGAAGCAACGTCTACTTTGGACAACATTTCCAATCTGGACCCTGAGACATCAATTCCTGCTTTTCCAGAATCCCGTGTTCACAAGGATCATCCACCCGAAAATATTATTGGTCCACTTGATGCCAGAGTTCAAACTCGAAGCAAGTCTGGAGCTATAAATCAATGCATGTTTGCTTGTTTTATATCTCAAATTGAATCACCAAATGTTGATATGGCCCTAAAGGACCCCAGTTGGGTTAAAGCAATACATGAAGAATTCAACCAGATTACTAGATTGAAGGTATGGGGGTTAGTTGAAAAACAAGTGGATCAAAGAGTCATCTCAACCCGATGGCTCTACATAAATAAGAAGGATGATAGCGGTGTCAATGTACGAAATAAGGCACGATTGATTGTACAAGGATATAAGCAGATCGAAGGAATTGATTATGATGAGGTGTATGCTCCAGTTGCTCGTTTGGAAGCAATTTGAATCTTCCTGGCTTATGCAACTTACCAATTGGATGTGAAGACAACGCATTTTTTGGCCTTCACCTGAGATGGATGAGGATGTTTATGTGTCTCAACCTCCTAACTTTATTCATGAAAAATACCCAGATCATGTCTATCGTTTAGACAACGCATTTTATGGCCTTTACCAGGCCCCTCGGTCTTGGCACAACAATTTGACAGATCATCTTGCGCAGCATGGGTATACACGTGGTGTGGTGGATCAGACATTGTTTCGAAGAGTGGTCGGTGATGATATCATCATGGTGCAAGTATATGTAGACGATATCATTTTTGGGCCTACAAATGAAGATTTATGTAAAGAGTTTGAAGGTGTTATGAAACAAATATTTGAAATGAGAGCTATGGGTTAGATGTTGTATTTTCTTGCCATTCAAGTCAAGCAGGATGCTAATGGTATTCTCATTCATCAAGCGAAATATGTTGATGAGATTCTGGAGAAGTTCAAAATGTCAGATTACAAGCCTATGGCCACGCCTATGGTTTCACGACCGCTGTTAGCTCCTGATCCAGATGGTGAACCTCGATTATAGAGGTTGTGAACTGGACAGGAGGTCTACGTCTGCAGGATGTCAATATCTAGGAGATAGGCTGATCTCCTGGCAATGCAAAAAATAGCACACCCTTTCAAAATCCACAACTGAAGCTTAATACGTTGCAGCGTCTGCATGTTGTTCTCAAGTTTTGTGGATTCAACACCAGCTAGAAGACTACGGCCTCACTTTTGTGGACACGCTGATCTATTGTGACAACTCTACTGATATACAAATTGTGAAGAATCTGGTACAACATTCTAAGACTAACTACATTGACATAGAGGTACACTTTATTCGTGACTTTTTTGACGGGAAGCTAATACATCTTGAGCAGGTAACTTCTGATGAAAATGTTTCTGATTTGTTTACCAAACCTTTAGATCGTGGGAAGTTTGACATGTGTGTCCAGGGGTTGAAAATGATAGCCTTTGAGGACTAGACTAACTGGTCTCTTTTTCTTTTGTCTTTCTATTTGTTTAATTAAAAAAAGGGGGGTGTCGTCTGTTAATAAAATTTTAAAAGCAAGGGAAGAATAAACACCCTATCAAGAGGTCTTTTTGGTGCTTTTTAAATTTTATTGGGAAATGAAATAATTCTGTCTTCAGGTGACTGACACGAGTAAGGCTGAAGTGAAAGACATGCTCCAGCTTGATGTGCTCGGTAGGCTCAGTTCCAAAAACAAAGGTATGTGTCACAACACTTAAAGATAAAGTATGACATTTGACGGGAAACACACACTTAGGTTAAGCTGCATGTTCTATTTGATGCAAAAGTGTTCCAGATACACACGCCAAACTCCAAAGTGTTGAATCGAAAATCTCAAAAAGTTGGTGTCCCCTCTGTTTTGTGTGAGCAAAGACCTGGGGATGTCAAAGCCGTTAGTCATTCTCGCCTCTGTTTTACGTGAGCAAAGACCTGGTGTACACTGTACTGGCGTCTTAGTTAGACTTTCCTCTGTTTTACGTGAGTAAAGACCTGGTTAGTCTGTACTAACGAGATTGCAGATCCCTGCATATTATTTACACCCCAAAAGATGTCAATGTTCACAATAAAAGAGACCCTCAAGTGTCCAAAACACTTTAGCCCTGACTTTGTGATTAGGCTTATGTGTTTGGTGAAAGGTTACTGCCTGACTCAAAGACGCCTCTGAGTTGATATCATACAAGTCTTTGTATATTATACCTATCTCTTTTGATCTGTTCTTTCTCTTCTCAACCAAGTCTCGAGAAATGATTCTAAATTCTGGATATGGGAATGTGAAAATATTTGGTAGGGAATAATTAAGCTTGTTAGACTGCACATATTAATTACCTAGTATTTGTGTGTGATTGTCTTGTGTTCGTAATTAATGTACCTAAAAGATAAATAAGTAACAAACAGCCTCGAAACGAGGGGAATGGGTTTAAAGAGGATCAAAATACCGGCAATCACCTGGACATGTTCGAGTAATGAAAGCTAAAAAGGGTTCCTCAGTTCACGAGACGGTTTGATCCCTAACTTCTTTCAAGCTATTATAATTTATTTGATTCTGAGGTTTTGTTTTTTTTTTTAATAATTATATATGTTTTTTTATTAAATTAAGATTATTTCAATTTTTCAGTCAGTTTAGGTCTCAAAAGATTGGATGATCGGGTTTGTTCTTAGGGGATGTTATAGAATTAATTTGGTTAAGGTTTGGATCACTTTTGAATGATACTCAAATTGCAAAGGGGGTAAATGTATTTTATGTTAAAAATCTCAGTCCCCACACTTACAACCCTAAAAGCATTTTTGTCTCCTTCCTCATCACCCATCTCCGCCACCCTCTCCGTCGTAGCCCACCTTTCACCATCACTTTCCGTCGCTCGCCACCTCACACCACTTCTCATCATCGATTTTTGCCATCATCTGGGTATTCAACTTCATGTTTTTTTCGTGTGGTTGTGTGTGTCAAGAGAGAAATCCTCAAACGCTCGTATCCTCCATTGTTAAGCACGAAAAGCTTCGATTATTCAATGGTAGAGGAAGAGTAAGTGAAATGTGTTGTGTTTTTGTGATCGTAATTGCATATTTGTGTGTTTACAGGTCACACAGGGTCGAATAAACCATTGATGAAGCCTGGTTCTTCGGGGAGCTCATGCGAAGAAGACTGAGTATTCGGTCATAGAGTTTTTGTCTTAGTCAGAGTCTTCGGATGAGTTTTCGGTTCGACTGTCCTTGGATGGGTCTTCGGTTTAACTGAGTTTTCGGACAGAGTGTCCGTCTGAGAGTTTTCGACTCGGACGCATAGCTTTCGGTCTGGTTTGGTCTGAATACTCATCATTTGAGTCGAATACTCACATCCTGAACCGAATACTCGTCATCTGACCAAAAACTGCCATTGATGTCCGAGTACTCACATTTTTTTTGGTCGAATACTCAAGTTATTTGATGAAATTCTTGTTTTATGCTATGTTGTGTTTCTATATGTGACTTGTGTGCTTGACTTGTTATTTTTACTGATTCATTTCAAGTGTGTCCAGTGAATTGGAGTTTGTTCTAGATCACAACGTTGTCGCATTCCTGATACCTCCACCAGCAGACCATAAAGACTTATTTGATTCACTAATTGTTGGTCTGAATAAAAGTTGTCTAAGTACTGTACTGAGAGCTAATCCATCGGTTTGAAAAAGAATGGTTCGTGAATTTTGGTCAACGGCTACTATGAATCAAGATAAAACAGCACTCGTAGCAAGGATTCAGAACATTGATATTGAGATCACCGAGGAAGACATTTGTAAAGTGTTAGCATTCAGTGATACTCCTAATGATCCAATTGAATACCCAAAGACAAATGTTTTGAATGTGCTGAGGGAAAAAGGATATGAAGGGCCAGCTCAGAGAACAATGAAGAAAGACATTCCTATTTTCTAGAAAATGTTAGCTCACTACCTTTAGAGAAGCATTATTGCTAAAAAGAGCAATACTTACGAACTTAATCAGTAACATACTGCTGCATTTGTTGCACTTGCAAAAGAATGGAAGTTCAACTTTTCAAGAATGATGCTTAAAGATTTACAGGTTGTAGCTTCCAGAAAGAAAGATAAGTTCCCTGTAGTGCCACATTTCATACAACTGATCTTGGATGATAAGTATCCGCATCTTGAAAAACTAATGATTTATTGGATCAAAAACCGATGGGAATAGATTTGTTTTATCTTATTAATCTTCCTCTAAATCCGGGAAAAAGGAAGATTAATTTGTTCGGGAATAAGTTTGGTGTATTTGCTGAAACTTCTTCTGACATTCCTGCTCCCATTCCATTAAGAGCACAAGAAATTGTTGCCGAGGAACACGATGTGAGGCAACAATCTCCTATTGTTGAAGAAGTAGATGTGCATGATTCTGAATCTGAGACTGATAAAACCCCAGAGGGATAACTAAATGTGTATGTTTCACAGGTCTCTGAGATTCCTCCTCTTGGAGATCCTGTAGCTGTAAATGTGTCTCCTGATGCTGATATTGTTATTGAACAATCAAGACCCCTGAAAAGAAGAAGGAATGTTGATCCTCGATTACAATTTGAAAGTAGTTCCTCTAGAGAAGCTGCTACTCACTCTGTTCAAGCACCAAGTACAACCCCAGTTACAACCCAACCTGTTGGTATTTTGGGTTCAGGAAAAGGAAAAGAGCTAGAGACTCTTGAGTCTATAAATATTCGTGATTTGCAGCTGAGAGTTCAAGAGTTGGAAAAACAGAATGCCATCAAGTCTAAGTTGATTAGTTCATTGCTGGCTAATCAAGAAGAAGAAACCAAGAAGCAACAGGAAGAAACCAAAAAGCAAGCTTACTTCAAGACTAAAGTTGAAACACAGATTGGTTATTTATCAGTGTTATTGGCAGATATGAAGTCAAAGATGGGTAAAGATTTGGCTGGAATAAAAATACCTGTTGTTGGTGGATCAAGTTCTAGCTCGAAAGGAGATGTGAGAGATGTTGTTGATTCTTCAACCCACGAACCTAAGTTTGATTTTGAGAATGATTTTCCAAACATTCCAAATGATGCTGGTGAATTTGTTGGGCTTGAAGATGTAAATTTTAATGACTTATTTGAGAATGATCAGCTTCTTGAAGAAATGAAGGAGGCTGATGAGGCAAGGCATAAGAGTATAAACATGATTGCTCCACGACCAATTGACACAATGAATTGGTTTAGAGAATTGCAAACTCCTCAACCTCTATACTCATTGCATTTGGGTAAAAGAAATTTTGACAAGAAAGCAAATAGAAATGGTATACGGGCGTGGCATTATGATAATATCAAGAAATTATTTGTTGTTCTATTAGTAGATGAACCTTGTGTGGCCGTTACTGTTTGAATTGTCAAAACAGACTGAACTAAGTGACACACGAAGTGGAGTCCGAAGTGACCCGAAGTCACAGTTTGGGTACGTCCGAAGTGACATGAAGTGTGACACGAACTGACAGTTTGGGTCAGTTCGTGTAGGTTCGGATCAATTCAGGCAAACTCCAGTTCAGGCAGAATGATGAAGTATAAATAGTGAGTCGCTTAGTATTTTTGTTAAGTTTTGGTCCAGAGTCTATGTGGTTCTGTGTGTATGAGGGGAGGTGTTGTCCAACCTCCCCCGATTCTTTAAACGATGTATACTCTATCGGTTATGTAATCATTCGACTAGATTCAATGATAAAACTTCCATCTCAAACATAGATTCGATCCTATAACGCTTTTACATGTTATGCGAAGAGGGCATAGTCACATGAGTATTATACTGATATTAATCAATTTCACTCCTGGACTAGGGTTGATTTGAGTGCCCTGTTAGATGCTTCGTTTATCGATCGGTTAGGAAATTCTGATGCTAATTATGTTGGCAACGTGCTGAAAAAGGCTTCACAAAATGGATTCAAAGATTTTAAATTTGCTGAAGACAAAGTTATTACCAAAAAGGATCCAGTGACTGACTGGTGAAGACAAAACAGAAGTTTACTGGCTGCCAACTGTCAAAACTAAGGTGGTTCCACTGTTAGATGCTACTGAAGATGGAACCTTGGTGAAGTCATTTGAAAAATGGCATTTTGATCCAACTACTAGTGAAGCAGTGGTTGTGTGCAAAGGTATTGACTACGGATTCTATGATACGATGGATCTACTCAGATTTGGTTAAAAAGATATCAAGATCCTCGTTGCTGCTTCTATTCTTCGAATCACTAATAATGAGGCAGATGATGATCAGGTAAATGCATTTTCTTTGGCAGCCAAGGCACTTGTGCAGAAGAATTGGTGGGAAACTAAAAGGGAGCGTACTTTCTCCTTCAGCTTACCTTGAAGCTCTAATGTCGTAAGCCTAGGGGAAGATTGTCAAGTGCTATTTTAGAGGCTTGCGCATTAGATAATATATCTAGTAAATGGGGTTTTTGTTTGTAATTAATAGTGGGCTTAAATAGAGGTTATGGGCTAAATTGTAAGGGGGTTAGTGGGTTTAGAAGGGCCTGGTCGAAATTAGGGTTGAGGAGGTGATGATTTGCGAAATCTATATAAGCAAATCATCACCTACTTGTTTAGCTTGTTGTTTTTTGCTCTCTCAACCGGTTTTGATTGTTTTTGGTTATTCTAACATTGTTTCTGCAATTTTGATCATATTCAAGTAAGTGTTAATCATTGTTTGTGTTCTTATTGTTTATCTCATTCTTGAATCATTCATGAGTCGTTATTCCGCAACCACTCGTGTATCTGATATCGTGTAAGATCAATTTTTCGATCCTACACAATGATGCACATCAAATCACATTTTAAATGGTTCAGACAAATCGGGAAGCAAATCTCTCTGAAATAAGGTTCCCAAAAGGGTAATTATGACTCAAATAGAGAAATGATGAGAAAAAAGAGTTCATACCCTCTCACAAACTCCCTCAACCACCTTGTCGTAGGGGTCTTATAGCCGGAAAAATCAAAAGAGATTAACTGCCAAATCTCCAGAGCTCTGTACTCTTCCCGGCTACAAATAGATTGATGTCACTATCATCTTCCTCACCGCTTGACTTTCACTTCTTCTAACAAAGAAAACTTTTCTTCAAAAAAAGTGGATCTTCATGCCTTGCTCTGAAGACAAGCTCACCCAATTCCACTCCCTCGCACTCGCAACTCGTGCATCTTCACCCCCAACCATCAACAAATGTTTAAAAGTATGATGGGATTTCTGCAAACATGCACAATCGACTTTGCCCTCACCATAAATCTCAAACTATGAACTTCTGAGGGAAGCTTGGGTAAATGCCACATTTGATCCAAACTCTCCTAGAAGCCCAATCAGAACCAGAGTTAACCACTTATCTTTTTAGATCACGGAAGACTCTATTCGCTCAGTCCTCAAAATGAAAGATGTTGATGGGGCCATATACAATACTTGAACTTCAACCTTGAATCTTGTTCGTCTGAGTTCGCGTCATGAATTTTCAGTTCGGCTCGAGAACCTCTAGTTCGGGTAAATAACCGCTCCGAAGTGGTGGTTCAGCTGAGTTTGGGTGAGTTTGGACAAACGAAGGGGTGGTTCGGATAGGTTCGGATTCAAGTTCGGATTCAGTTCGGTTGATCTCAGTTCGTTTGAGTTCGTGTACCCGAAGTCACAGTTCGGATTGGTTCGGATCCAGTTCGTTTCACTTCGTGAAGACTCAGTTCGGACAAGTTCGGACAAGTTTGCAATTTTTGGGTTGTTTCACTAAAACTGACGTAACTTGACAAGTTTGCAATTTTTGGGTTGTTTCAAGCATAATGAACTGATTTTTCATAAATTGTTCGAAAATGAATGCATCACAAGCTAGTCCTATGATACCTACACTGATGAAATGGGAAGATTAACATGAATGGAAAGTTGATTTTGAGGTTTACATCAACAAACATTTCAAAGATTTTTGGAAGATAATCGATAAGCAATTCAAATGGCCTACTGATGGAAGATTAGATATAAAAATGCATCTAAATATTTCTCTAGAAGAAAAGGCTTATACAGATAATGAAGACAAAGCCAGAGACGTTATCAAAACAGCTCTTTCAAAAGAGTTATTTCTTGAAATCAAGGTGTATTACACTACTAAAGATAAATTGAATGCATTATAAGAAAAAGTTGAGACATGTGCACAAATTCAGACCATGAAGATTGGCTTGGACTCTACTGATTCAAAATCATATGATTCAGCATCTAGTGGTTTAGAATCAGAAAGTAATGAGTTGTCAGAAAAAAAGGATTGTGATACTGTTTTCAAGACTGAACAAATTGATGGTTGTGTTACTGATTATGATTCTGAAACAAGTTGATTCTTAAACAAGTTGTGAAAAAACTTACTAAGATTCAAATGGCCTACTGATGGAAGAGGAGATGTAAAAATACATCTACATCTTTCTCTAGAAGAAAAGGCTTATACAGATAATGAAGACAAAGCCAGAGACGTTATCAAAACAGCTCTTTCAAAAGAGTTATTTCTTGAAATCAAGGTGTATTACACTGCTAAAGATAAAAGTAATGCATTAAAAGAAAAAGTTGAGACATGTGCACATATTCAGACCATGAAGATTGGCTCTGACTCTCTCGATTCAAAATCATATGATTCAGCATCTAGTGGTTTAGAATCATAAAGTAATGAGTTGTCAGAAAAAAAGGATTGTGATACTGTTTTCAAGACTGAACAAATTGATGGTTGTGTAACTGATTCTGATTCTAAAACAAGTTGTGTGATATATGATAAAGGGGATGATGGTGACATAGAAGAAGTTTGGGGTGAAGTTTTTTCAATATGTCCAAAGTGTACTGAACTTACTAAGATTAAAGATGATTTGTTGAAAGAAAATAAAGTTGTGAGTAAAGCATGTGAAAAAGCTAAAGTTGAGGCTAAAGAAGTTGCTGTGGATTTTGAAGCTTTATTCGAAAAGGCTTATCCTATTCAACATAAATATGAAAAAGTTAATCAGATTGTTGTTGAAGCTGCTGAGAACGTAATTAGTCTTCAAGAAGAACTTTCAAAACTACGAGATGAAAATATTCTTTTCCGAGAAAAGAATTAAATTTGAACAAGCAATGTTGATTATTTCAAGAAGAAATGGGAATAGGTTACCGAAGAAATTTTGGAAGAGTGTGATTTGAGAAGAAGACATAAGTATGAATATAATGAGTTGTCAGAACAATTCATTGCTTCTCAGAAAGATCTGTTGGATGCTCAAGTGAAGATTTTAGAAATGAAAATTGAGATTCTTGATTTGCAAAGACAAGTGAAGAATTGTAATTTGTCACCGACAATCCGGAATTACATTTATAAACTGGAGAAGAATAAAGAAAGCGTTAAGGATGATTTACATAAAGTTCTGTCACCAGTTGATGTATCAAGTATTCTATCTGCTTCTATTGATCCAAATGGCGAAATGCATGATTATTCAAAGTTTGCAACACCGGTTTCAGCAAAGAAAAAGAAAAAGTCTAAGTCTAGGAAGAAGAAAGTTATCAATAGACAACCTACAAAGTTTGATGTTGGTTCATCAGTTTTGGAAGATGAGAAGATTTTTTATAAGAGTAAGAAGTCTGTTAGTGTTTCAACTAACGTTGAACTTGATAAATCTCTGATTCATGAAAACAAGCTAAAGGATATTAAAGCGAAATTCACAAGAAGGGGTAAAGAAAGGAATGAATCTGATTCTAAAGTTGAGTCATAAAAGATTCCAGGGTTCAAACACAAAGGTTTGGTTATGAAGTCAAGGATGTTTCAATGCAACACCCAACAAAGAAACAGAAGAACATTGTTGTTCAACAACATCCGAAGAAACGATCTGTTAAACCTATTCAGACTCAGTAAAAGCAAGCTCATCAAAAGGAGCCAAATGTTTCTACATCAAGAAATTGTTGTTATCATTCTGGAGGTTCGTCGAGTGGTTCTTACTACTTACCCCAAAGATCATCTCCTAGGTATAATTCTTCTGATAATTTCTTTCATTCATTTGCTTCTGATCATTCTTTTGATTACTACGATTCTCCTGTTGCGAATCATAGTTGGAAACCAAAGAATTTTTCAAATTCTCATCAAAGCTTCGTGAAAGAATTTGCTATGCATGCCATCGACCTGGACATATGGCTGCAAATTGTCCGACGACTGCATATGTTCACAACAATGCAAAATATGTGGATAACAATGGTAAAAATTTTGATGAACCATGGTCTCCGAAATTTAAAACAGCTAGTAAGTGGTTTTCATCAAAGACGCCGGTTGAAACATTTTCAGGTTCTGATCAAAAATTAAAATCTTCAATGAAATGGAAACCGAAAGTTGTTTCCAAGGCCAACACAGACTATGTGGAAGACACCGGACGACCCGACCTTGTTGAATTGGGGTCGATCCCAAAGCATCTAATGTTTTATTTGGTGTCAGTAGGTATTTCAGGAAGACCTATCGGTAATTGAAAACTTGTAGGTGGTGAAATATTTGTGATAACTTAAAATGAATTTCTACATCATAATTTGTGTGTTTCAAAATGCTAAAACGCAAATATTCGTGTTGGTTGATCAGTTTCTGTTTGTTTTTCACAACGTCTCATTTTGAGGGGGAGTTTGTTTTTGAAAAATACAAAAATTATGTGTTGTTTTTAAAATAGTAAAAATGAAAATCTAAAGATAGAGTTTGTCATTTTTAGGGGGAGAAATTTTAAAAAGACAAAAACACTGAAAAATGCAAAAAGTCAAAAACATTGAAAAATGAGAAATTGTATCTGACATGATTGGGAAATGATGGTACATTGGCTAACGATGTTTGACTCATGGATAAACTATATGAAAAAGCCATAAGACCATTGTTTGATGTGCTAGATAGGCTCGGCAAATCAGAAAGTATACAAATGTGATATACACTAAATTTGATGCTTGATCTAGTGGACAACATCTTGATGCATATCTTATAATATATCAAGAAAACAAATATTTGAAAAGAAAAAATGAGAAGTAATTGTGTATATATGTGTTCATTTTGCAAATATTTAAACTCGTTTGAGTTTCTTTATTTTCTTAAATGATAGGACTATATCTGCGTGTCCACAAAACCGACCTGATAGTTTTTCATTTAAGGTTCTGCTTTATTTTCTTGGTGTTTCGTATAACTAATCGGACTTTCTTTGCGTGTCCACAAGACCGACCTTATTTTTGTTGAGTTATACAATTCCAACCTGTTTTTATTTTCTTATTTTTTTAAATCCGAGGCCTTATCTGCGTATCGAAAGATCGACCTTAAAGTAGACGATTTAACGTTCTTATTTCTTCTTGCATGGAACACAGTTGGCTATATCATGAATTCAATTACTATGTGTTAAATCACAAGTAAAATCACAAAGTGTGATAAGCAAAACATATTTGAGTATGTCTGATAGTGTGGGGTACACTGGTCAAAGCAAATCTAATCAATATCTTAACATATCCAGATGTTATGAGTATGATTATGGCAGAGTTTAAAGTTAGACAAATTATATCTGTAATCGACATGGCTTATGTGCTATATTAATCGAAATTGAAGTGTAGTTCAGCATGTTATGACCGATATGATCCCAAGTCGTGATTTTTCTCGCAAAAGACAAAACTAGTGTCTGATTTTGTACTGCATTTACTTTTCATATCAGAAAATACCAAAAAGATTTTAGGTGTGTTTTTATATAAAGTTTAGAAAAATCAAAAAGATCTTGTTTCTGATTTCTTTTCGATTGATCAACACGGAATACGAAATCAATTTCAAAATCAAATTATCTTGGAGTCTCAAAGAGACGTTTTGCGACAAGATTATTTATGTTGGCAGGTTTCTAAGTGGAAAGAGTGCATCACAACTTCAAATCTTCTGAAGTTGTTGATAAAAGAGTTTACACGCGCTGTAATGTCAAGTATTCAAGATCAGACTAACCGTCAAGTTGATGGAGAGTTTGATTGAAGATACAAGATTTTATAGAGATTGATACTGCACATGTCGAGATGGAGTTTGTTGATGCATGGTTTTTGGTTGTCATGTGAAGTATCAAATACAAGACAAAGAGCTACATGATGTGTTGGTCCGAACTGAAGACGAACTAAAAGTTCGGACGCTCACGAATCTGTCCGAACTGGCAGTTCGGATGATTGTGGATTCACATAGAAATGTTCAACTATAAATAGCTTTGTCTTGTATAGGTTTGGGACTTCTTGGTCATATTCTACACTTTCTGTGTGTGTTTCTATGTGGGTTTTCTCTCAAGATTATCAACACCAATTTTCATTTGTATTTACATTATGATCTCGTTTACATCTCATAATCACTAGATTAGCCAACGATCCAACGCTAACGCAATTTCAAATCTTGAAATCAGTTGCAATAGAACTCGCATGCCTGGAACAGGACCACGTCACTGAACCACTTGAAACTAGGGCTTTCAGAATCTTCTAACACACTCCTCCTTTCACCGTGCTCGAGCCATTTGTTCAACCTACAACTTCAGAAAACAGAAGTGCGGTTTTCCTTTTTCTTTCAAGTTAATTTAATCTTGGGTATAAATCTCCTTCGGAGAACCAATATGTTTTGAAAACATTTTTGAAATTTGTTGTATCCCGTTTCGATCTGATCGAAAACAAAACATAAATGAAATCTTTTTGGCTTTTAGAAAGTATATATCAAAACAAACCTAAAATCTTTTTGATTTTTCAAAAGTTATGCTAAAACACACCGAAAATTATTCTGAATTTTCTGAAACGAAATGAAATTGGAAAACAAAATTACACTCTATTTTTGGTTTGATAAAATCACTATCTGGGATCATATTGGTCATAACACACTGAACTACATTTCAATTTTAACTAATTGAAACACAAAATCCATGTTGATTGTCGGTATGATTTGTCCACTTTAAACTCAAGCATAATCATACTCTAACATCTGGATATGTTAAGGTATTATTAATTTGCTTTAACCAGTGGACCCCACACTGTCAGACATATTCAGACATTTTTCTTTTTCTCATGTGATTACACTTGTGATTATCACATAGCGTTTTGAATTCATGATACTGTCAACTGTGTTCCATGCAAAAAAAATAAGAACGTTAAATCGTCTACCTTAAGGTCGATCTTTCGATACGCAAATAAGGCCTCGAATTTTAACAAAAAAGAAAATAAAACAAGTTGAAATTGTATAATTCAACAATGATCAGGTCAATACTTCCGTATACGCAAAGAAAGTCCAATGAATTATACAAAACACCAAAGAAAATAAAGCAGAACCTTAAATGAACAACTATCAGGTTGATACTCCCGTATACGCAGAGATAGTCCGATCATTTAAGAAATAAAGAAAATCAAAAAAGTTGAAATCTTTACAAAATGAACACATATATACACAGTTCTTTCTCATTTTCTTTTTCACACATTTTTCTATTTATCATGAAATACACTTCAAGATGTTGTCCACTAGGTCAAGCATTAGCATTAAGTGTATATCACATTTCAATACTTTCTGATTTGCCTAGCCTACCTAGCACATCAAACAATGGTCTTCTGGCTTTTCATCTATTTTATGTATGAGTCAGATACGTAAGTCAAAGTACCATCATTTCCCAATGATCAAATTCTCAAATTTTATATATTTTGCATATATTCACCTTCACCATGACATGCATTTCTCCCCCTAAAATGAAAAACTCTATTTTTTGGATTATACATTTTACACAAAGCGAGACACTATATTTTGATTTTTCAATTTTCTCCCCCTAAAACTATAAACGAAATGTAAAGAAAGAAAATTGATCGATCAACATGGATACCTTTCAGCTTTGTGTTTAAAATTTTCAATTTGAAATTTTGAATTTTAAATCTGTGTAGTTTAACTTAAGCAGAATACTCCACTATCAGCAACTTTGCAATCGACGACATGTCTTCTTGAAGTACCTGCAAACACTAATCAAAAACATTAGTTTTTAAACTGACCTGAGCCCTTGGCTGCAGGTCGACCAGTGTTGTCATTTTCTTTACCTTTGAAAACCCCTTTAGTTGTCCACATCATCTGTGGTGTAGCAGCTTTTGATGAGCCAGGGCTAACCTCTGAAGGACCACCCTTTACCTTAGCTGATTATTTAGGAACAAATTTGCAAGATTTGAACTGATCAAAAACTGTACCTGAATGATTAATGATCAAAACTGGATCAGCACGCAAACCACCGATTGGTATCTTACCTTTTCTCAAATTTTTAGAAGGACAAGAGTTAGGAAGATGACCTTTTGTGTTGCAAAGATAGCATTTACGATGAGCACTAAGATATTTACTATCAATTGACCCATCAACAACTTCTGACTTCTAAACTGAGGTCTTTGTTCTTTCTTCCTCCATATCACACAAAGTGGATTCAACTGACCATAACAATCAGCATGCTCAGACTGTAACTTTTGAACCTATTTAGAGGTAGGACTAAGTGAACCATCAGAAGAAAAACCAACATTCTCCTTCTTCTGTTCAACCTTAATAGGACAATCTTGAGCAAGATTGTCACACCCCAACCAACGGCGGAAACGTTAGGGCATGATGATTGTCCAGATGCTCATGACAACTAGATAGTTACCAAGTTTAAACATGCCATTCATTATTGATATACAAAAAATGTCATACAATACAATCCAAATAAATGCAAACAAATCATGATACTAATTATTAATTTTAAGGTCATTCTAGGTCCATAAGCAAGCCCCTAAGTGTCATCACTGCAACTTCAGTCATTTCCTGCAACATGTACAACATATAAAGTCAACTACTAGAGTTGGTGAGTAAACATAGGTTTTAAATAGCATAAGTAAAAAAAATAGCGATTCATGTGACAAGTGAAATTCATAGATTATGTGTAACATGTTATGAAGGTGTTGTGTAACCAAACCGAGACATTTAGGAAATCAATCACCCATTGAAAATAAGAATACATTTTCAATATAGTGGGTGGGTTGTCGACCAATAGCTATTATTGACCCATAGGCTTCCAAACAATCGTTAATGGTACACAAGCGATTAATGACTAGCGACAAACGAATACAACATATAGATGCAACACGTATTACATATCAAGAATACACATGCAGAACATGGAATCGCATAGTAATGTAGATTGAGTAATGATTAAAGATTTTGGAATAAGATACAATGTTGCACCCCAAATAATGAAAACGAAAACGGGGCTATGATTACTCACCTGATAGCAAAGCACAAAGCGAGAAGATCACGAACGCGAGGAACGAAGCTAACCCTGATGAAAACCTAACGATTCGAAAGACCGAATAATTGACTAAAACGATCGAAAGTTGATTTAAATGATTAATTGATTAATTGGGGAATTTATTAACTATTTATTATTAAAAACACTTTATTTAATGATTAATATTACCAAAAGACCCGTTCGTGAAAAAAATACCACTTTTGACAACTATTCAATGTTTATGGTTAAAATTGCAATTTTATAAACTTAGGGGCCCATTATGTCAATTTAACAAAGTCATGAGAATATAAATTTCCAGAATTTAAGATTCAATTTATAATTATTAAAAAGTTAATTCAAAACCGAAAATTTCACATCTTTGTTCTAATTACACTTTTTACCCTTAACTTTCAAAAAAAATACATAAATGGCCCAAAAGTTACAAAAGTGTACATCGGTCAAACTTAAACTTATCCAACCCTTTTTATATGTTCATTTATATCCGAAAACATGCTAGTATGTTCCGTTTATCTAAAAAGTACTAGAAGAGCAAGTTATGCGTGAAAACACTTACTCTAACGGGTCAAAACGCGTGTCTTTTAGGTTTTTGATAAAAATCTAATTTTGATAGTTTGTAAACATCATAATATACTTATACAACTTATCAAAATAGATTAGAACCATTGATTACATGTATTGGTGATCTTTAGTAGTTTTTCCCAATTAAAAATGCGTAGGTAAAGGTTGACTTTTAATATAGACGAGTTTTGGTCAAATCCAGCAATGGGGTATTAAAATACATATAAAAACAAGAAAATACTATGAAGAAACTTACGTGTGAAAGTCAAAGGAGGTTGGTCAATTTGGAAGGTCAAACTATTGGACCTTTGACTTTTGAAAACTTGATCGAGGAGGCTTAGCACGAAATTGAAGGTTGCAGAAGGTTGTGTGGGGTTTATTATGATCATAACAACTGATATTTATAGAGTGGAGGGTCGGATTAGGGTTTTATGAGCATAAAGGCAAGTCTTGGAGAGAAAGTTAAGGAATCAAGTATAGAAATGATCTAAATTGATTATGTAAATCAGTTTAATCGTGGCATTTTCTTGCAGAACAAGATAGGAAATTTGAAGACGAAACCACAGGCGAAAACGGGGCCTAAAACGGGTTTGAAACGAGAAAGTTATGGCCAAAACAAGTTAAGCCCGAAATGGAAATCGCGATCAGGTTTTCAGGTCAGTGGAAAACAATATAAACAAGCGAGCTACATCAATGACACCAGTGTAGCTCTGCCCTAGTGGTCAGCTCGCTGAGTTTATAAGGCAGAGGTCGCTGGTTCAAGTCCAGTGATTGGCATTTTATTTTTTATATTGTGTTCCTTCTTTCTTTCTTTCTTTCTTTTTTTTTTCTTCTTCTTTTTGCTCTAACTTTTTCGTTTCTTAACGGAATGAGCTAAGATTTGAAACATAAGTTCATGAGACTCATTAGAACATGATGAGAATAAAGAAACATAAGTTTTGAAATTTACAAGCCTTCCGGTTATGACGTTTCGCGAACCGAAACACGAATTTATCGAAATTATCGTTTTAACTCGAAATGACCCCAAATTTTATGAGGAGCTACATTAGTCATATAAAAACATCATGTAATATAAATATATGATTTTTGAGACTCACGAGTCGTCCGTTTAATACCGAAGTTGCACGAAAACCGAAAAATCGTTTTACTTGCGTTCTACGCATATTGTTTGTCTAAAAATCAAACGATTAATTCATTTAACTTGGGAAATGATCATGAGCATTTAAAATCACATTTGAACTTGTAAGCTAATAAGTGTATGAAATGAATCCCGAACGCGCGTTTAATTGCGAAATAAATTTATTCATTTGCTTGGAAAAAAATCCTAATTATTTAACCATCTTATTAACGTAAAAATGATTTTTGGATTATGAAAAATGGTGCCAAAGTTTAATCCCATGTTTGAAATGTTTTGATGGACTTCCAATCCGGACGGTGAACTTGAAATGGGTCGGGTTTTGCTAACGGGTCGGAGGCGGAGGAGGCGGATGTTACAGTCTCCCCTACTTTAGGAAATTTCGTCCCGAAATTAGTAGAGACTTACAAGTCCTTAAGGATTTTGTCGAAAGTAGGGACATTCCCGATAGTTGAAACAAAAGGATGAGGCTTGACGTAAAAGATTTCACCGAAAATAATACATTTTCAGTTACTGAATCATTTATGTCGTCGTCGATTCTTCGCTTAACTACAAGGCCAAGCGAATCACTGGTGACAAGGAAATTTGACATACAAGCGATTTTGACACACCGACTGAGGCCAGTTCCCAGTCCGACAACCAATGCACCTTGAGAGTATCATAAATGTTTATATATAGGGTGCACCGCAGCTAACCCACCACATTTTTAATACTTCTACAATGTACTGGTTGCCTACGGAGAACCACCCAACACACACATCAACGAACGAGCTTTGATAGAGAATCTGAGATTGCGATTACGAGATATAGTTTGAAAGACCCAGGTGATTTGATGGCATGAGTAACGAGTTGCAAAAATCTGCGAACTAACAAAACGTAGACCAAACCAAGCATCAAGATTGTTTAATTGACCAAAACAATTTGACCATGATGAAAACCACATTCTCCCCTACTTTAGGAGCGAAACCAGAGAAGGCAAAACACGAGAGGGGTCGATGTAACATGTATCCTTTAAAAATCGCAAAATGATAACTCTAACCAAGGATAATGAATTTATTCCATGAGATGAAAATAAAAAATAAATAAATAAATAAATTTGAATTCCTTACAAGAAAACACGTCCGCTTCATGAGAACTTAGATGTGTCGCGATTCACATCTAATCCTCCTATCACGGGACGCGAGGTCTATACAGATTCCAAAAGATTCTTGCCAACTCACAGGACCAGTGTCTACGTTCCCAACCCGATTGCATGCTGGAGCTAGCATCACACACAATCGTTAGTTACCGTATGGGTGGTCCCGTTTTCGCAAAAATGATTGAGATATGCGATCTTGAAAACACAATTGATTGCAAATGATAAATGATCAAATTGTGACGTACCGTTATCATAGAGTCTTAAATGATTTAGAGTGTGTATGATACCAAGCTTTCGTTATGATAAATGATAAAACCTTTAGAATTTGATGTAAAACAACCATAGATTTAAATCATTAAACACCATCAGAAAAACGAGTATCATAATTTGAGTTAGTTACCATGCGGCAAACTACATGAGTCGAATGGCATGATTCGGTTCCCATGTCTACATGACCGAACACACGACACGAGCAACATGAGTCCCATGGGTTAGAAAAACGCACTTCGAATATAAATTGATTTCAATTGAGTAGCGTGTTACACTAATCAAAAAACATAAATAAATTAGTGGGTCCATAAATCGAGTAAATCGATCATAGGAATATACGTGTCTAAAACCATAAATCGAGTATTAAATATCGAATCTCATAATTTGAACAAAAGCGGCAATCATGAGACGAACAAAGGTAACATTCATGATGCGTTTATTGTTTTAACAAAAATTAGGTCCACGAGAGTAGAATTTGAGTACATGAATTTAGCAATGAAAGATGGATTCGACTTATTGAATTAACAAAAAGTCAAGTCCGTAAATTAGATAACCAAAGGTGGAACACAAATATCGAATAACAAGTTAATAAAACGAATTCATGAGTTTAAACCCCAAGAGTCAAATTCATGAACCAATCATTGAATCACCAAAATCGAGTTCATGGATTTAAATACCAAGGGTGGGTTTCATGCATCGACCGTTGAATCACCAAGGTCGAGTCATGCGTTTAGATGACAACTGGAATTCATGGATCGTCTATTGAATCACCAACATCGTATCCATGAATTGAAATGACAAAAGTGTGATTCACGGATCGACTATTGAATCACCAATAATCATATCCATGAATTGAAATGACAAAAGTGTGATTCACGGATCGACTATTGAATCACCAATAATCGTATCCATGAATTGAAAAGACAAAGGTGTGATTCACGGATCGATTATTGAATCACCAATAACCGCATCCATGAATTTAACCAACTGGAAGAAAAATTAGTGGAATCAAGGAATTCAAATAACAGAAATTGAGTTCATGAAATACTTGTTGAGTTGAAATTCGTAAATGAACAACATGAATTTTCCCCATGAGCTTATCGTTTAAGTGACACGAGTTCCATGATCCAAAAAGCGAAGATAGATTTAGAGTAAATTCGAGTATCACCGATGAAAGCGATCATGAATTTGGGGGTTGCATTTGCGAATATCCTGAAAGTATTTAGCGAACCACGAAGAACCCAAGATCAACCGCAATCATAAATTTTAATGGAGATTTCTTAATGGGCTAAACAGACATATATTTAAAAAAAAAGATTTTTTTTTGTATACAATTACGAGTCAAAATATCCATCTGTTGGGTAGAAATAATTTTAGGGATCAAAAAGGAAGTTTAAGTTTGCGTAACACTTTTGATGTTGGCACACATGTAGAGCCGTCCACTCGAGAGGTCATATAATCGTAGACTCGTACACATGGAATCCCGTCAACACATGTACTTAAACTCATAGATTTCCAGACCAGCAGACTTCTCGACATGCACACCGTAAATTGCGTATGTAACTTAAAACGTGGCTATGCAAAGGCTGACTTAAAACATTTAGTAAGACGGGTGATCGTATGCAAGTTGGTTCATAAGCTCGTCAATGTGCACCCTTGTTGTCGTTTTAGCATGGAATCCCGTAACATGCGAACGTGCAACTTAGGAGTCCATCAACGAGAACTTACCAAACCTACAAATGATGATGAATTGGTATATATATAGTTTTTGGAACAAATAGACGTAGAACATTCATGAATTTTGAAAACTCGCTGTCTAAAGGCGTGCAATATGCAAACTGATGAGATTACGTTAGGCTAAAATAAAACATTTTAGATCAAGTGTTTTGGAAGTCCAAGTGGCTAAGTTTTGCAAGTTAAGGTTTAGGTTTGTGGTCACCTGATTGTAGATGTATGATCGAGACCAAGCGCAACTTGATTGACTGATTTGACCGACGAATCATTTGCATGGGCCAACCCATAACACACCCTTACTGAATCACCACATTGGGTGTGCCCATTGGGCTTTGGTGCAACATGTTGGGCTTGTGGTCTGGACCCGTGAGATGTTTTGTTGGGTTAAAATGAGTTGGCAAAAAAAATGGGGGTGTACACGACTATACATGAGTTCTATGGAACATTGGCTTGTTGGTATAGCATGTGGTAGCATCCGAGTCGTGGTTGTGATGATTGAATAACATGTATTTGAAATCACGTGGATGGTGTGCGAAAAAAATCCAAGATGCGAGATGCAAATTGAGGATAGGATCTTTACATAATGGAACTCAGGGTGCCAAGAAACGAGTAAGGGAAACATGTAAAATCATAACCTTGATAAGGCTGAACCATAAACGTGTAATGTAAATCGCGGCGTTACGTGGGATGCAATACAACACAAGGGTGTCGTATGCACTCGTAAATTTGTAAACCAAACATCAATGATGACATAGGAGGTAGTAAAACTTTGTAAATAATATGATATGTAAATCGATTGAATAAAATGTGAGGGAGGGAAAGTGTAAAATTGTGAAAGTAAGGGTCCAAAAATGAAAGTCTTATGAAAATAGGTCATGAAATTGGCGAGTTAATGGAATTTGAGGTATCATTGTGTAAAACATGCATTTTGAAAATCATGAGATCATAAACACACGAAACATCGAGAGTCGTTGAAAACATAATTAGAGTTGATGATAACACACAAAACACAAAATCATGTTAATTTGATAAAACGAATGGAGTGGCCATCACCTCCCGATTGGGAAGCTATAACCGTGACTAATCAGGATTATTTGATGATTTCTAGCAGACATGCTTTGGCCTAATAGGTTCAAGTACTCTCTTCAGGGCGTCCCAGGCAGGCATCCAGGTCCGGCGGTTGATTCGGATTTATACGCAACACTTGCCTGATGGAGACCCCAAATCATGACACTTTCCCCCTTCCAGTTACTACATGTCTATTTGCTAGAAATCTAACCCCGACGAGAATACAAAATCAAGAAATCAATCCGTAAATGGCACGTAATGCACCATTACTATAGAAAGAGGCTAGGAAGCCTCGAGGGTTAGTACGTGAGTGTGTGCCATGTGTTAGGAAAGAAGAGAGTTCGAAAAGGCACGTTTAAGAAGCATCCAGGCATATATAGTAAAGTAAGGCATACTAACATGAGCTAGTCATGTGGGACACCTAAGGTATAGTCTAGGTCATCCATTTCTAATAACCTAGATCCCTATAGCCAAGGCTCTGATACCAATCTGTCACACCCCAACCAACGGCGGAAACGTTAGGGCACGATGATTGTCCAGATGCTCATGACAACTAGATAGTTACCAAGTTTAAACATGCCATTCATTATTGATATACAAAAAATGTCATACAATACAATCCAAATAAATGCAAACAAATCATGATACTAATTATTAATTTTAAGGTCATTCTAGGTCCATAAGCAAGCCCTAAGTGTCATCACTGCAACTTCAGTCATTTCCTACAACATGTACAACATATAAAGTCAACTACTAGAGTTGGTGAGTAAACATAGGTTTTAAATAGCATAAGTAAAAAAAATAGCGATTCATGTGACAAGTGAAATTCATAGATTATGTGTAACATGTTATGAAGGTGTTGTGTAACCAAACCTAGACATTTAGGAAATCAATCACCCATTGAAAATAAGAATACATTTTCAATATAGTGGGTGGGTTGTCGACCAATAGCTATTATTGACCCATAGGCTTCCAAACAATCGTTAATGGTACACAAGCGATTAATGACTAGCGACAAGCGACAAACGAATACAACATATAGATGCAACACGTATTACATATCAAGAATACACATGCAGAACATGGAATCGCATAGTAATGTAGATTGAGTAATGATTAAAGATTTTGGAATAAGATACAATATTGCACCCCAAATAATGAAAACGAAAACGGGGCTATGATTACTCACCTGATAGCAAAGCACAAAGCTAGAAGATCACGAACGCGAGGAACGAAGCTAACCCTGATGAAAACCTAACGATTCGAAAGGCCGAATAATTAACTAAAACGATCGAAAGTTGATTTAAATGATTAATTGATTAATTGGGGAATTTATTAACTATTTATTATTAAAAACACTTTATTTAATGATTAATATTACCAAAAGACCCGTTCGTGAACAAAATACCACTTTTGACAACTATTCAATGTTTATGGTTAAAATTGCAATTTTATAAACTTAGGGGCCCATTATGTCAATTTAACAAAGTCATGAGAATATAAATTTCCAGAATTTAAGATTCAATTTATAATTATTAAAAAGTTAATTCAAAACAGAAAATTTCACATCTTTGTTCTAATTACACTTTTTACCCTTAACTTTAAAAAAAATACATAAATGGCCCAAAAGTTACAAAAGTGTACATCGGTCAAACTTAAACTTATCCAACCCTTTTTATATGTTCATTTGTATCCCAAAACATGCTAGTATGTTCCGTTTATCTAAAAAGTACTAGAAGAGCAAGTTATGCGTGAAAACACTTACTCTAACGGGTCAAAACGCGTGTCTTTTAGGTTTTTGATAAAAATCTAATTTTGATAGTTTGTAAACATCATAATATACTTATACAACTTATCAAAATAGATTAGAACCATTGATTACATGTATTGGTGATCTTTAGTAGTTTTTCCCAATTAAAAATGCGTAGGTAAAGGTTGACTTTTAATATAGACGAGTTTTGGTCAAATCCAGCAATGGGGTATTAAAATACATATAAAAACAAGAAAATACTATGAAGAAACTTACATGTGAAAGTCAAAGGAGGTTGGTCAATTTGGAAGGTCAAACTATTGGACCTTTGACTTTTGAAAACTTGATCGAGGAGGCTTAGCACGAAATTGAAGGTTGCAGAAGGTTGTGTGGGGTTTATTATGATCATAACAACTGATATTTATAGAGTGGAGGGTCGGATTAGGGTTTTATGAGCATAAAGGCAAGTTTTGGAGAGAAAGTTAAGGAATCAAGTATAGAAATGATCTAAATTGATTATGTAAATCAGTTTAATCATGGAATTTTCTTGCAGAACAAGATAGTAAATTTGAAGACGAAACCACAGGCGAAAACGGGGCCTAAAACGGGTTTGAAACGAGAAAGTTATGGCCAAAACAAGTTAAGCCCGAAATGGAAATCGCGATCAGGTTTTCAGGTCAGTGGAAAACAATATAAACAAGCGAGCTACATCAATGACACCGCCTAGTGGTCAGCTCGCTGAGTTTATGAGGTAGAGGTCGCTGGTTCAAGTCTATTGAATGGCATTTTAATTTTTATATTGTGTTCCTTCTTTCTTTCTTTCTTTTTTTTTTTCTTCTTCTTTTTGCTCTAACTTTTTCGTTTCTTAACGGAATGAGATAAGATTTGAAACATAAGTTCATGAGACTCATTAGAACATGATGAGAATAAAGAAACATAAGTTTTGAAATTTACAAGCCTTCCGGTTATTACGTTTCGCGAACCGAAACGCGAATTTATCGAAATTATCGTTTTAACTCGAAATGACCCCAAATTTTATGAGGAGCTACATTAGTCATATAAAAACATCATGTAATATAAATATATGATTTTTGAGACTCACGAGTCGTCCGTTTAATACCGAAGTTGCACGAAAACCGAAAAATCGTTTTACTTGCGTTCTACGCATATTGCTTGTCTAAAAATCAAACGATTAATTCATTTAACTTGGGAAATGATCATGAGCATTTAAAATCATCATTTGAACTTGTAAGCTAATAAGTGTATGAAATGAATCCCGAACGCGCGTTTAATTGCGAAATAAATTTATTCATTTGCTTGGAAAAAAATCCTAATTATTTAACCATTTTATTAACGTAAAAATGATTTTTGGATTATGAAAAATGGTGCCAAAGTTTAATCCCATGTTTGAAATGTTTTGATGGACTTCCAATCCGGACGGTGAACTTGAAATGGGTCGGGTTTTGCTAACGGGTCGGAGGCGGAGGAGGCGGATGTTACAAAGATGACCTTTATGACGACAGATGTAGCATATCCTGGTCTTCAACTTCCTTCCATGAGCACTTACAGATGTGGTATTAGATCCACACGAAGAAAAGTTTGGAGATGTCTCACCAGTGTGATGTGATCTTGAGAAACTCCTCTTATTATACTATTCGGACTTGTGGATTTCAGACAATGCTTTAGCCATTTTAAACACAAATGAATCTTCTTCCATTAAATCAAACATTTGTAGCTTTTGTTGCCAATCTAGCCTTCTAGCATCCATCTCTAGCTGTTTGAAACCTAACCCAACATGTTATTCAGAATTTTTCCCATGAGAACACGATGCTTCATGACCTTTCTTTGCAAGTTTTGAAAATTCAGCTTTAACATCCTTCAAAGGTTTTTGCTCATAAAATATTGATTCATCAATATTAGTATGAGTGACGATCTTTTCCTTTGGTAAAGCTGCGTTTTCATTTTCAGTAGATGATGATCCTGAAACAAATATTGGATTCCTTGAACTTCCAGCTTCTTGATTAACCACCTTTCTACCAGCTTTCTTTGACTTCTTCTTCTTCCCTTTCTGACTAACATTTTCTTCTAATTTCTTAACAACAAACTTAGAATAATCACCAACTTCTTCTTTGTTTTCAGTTAAATCCTAGGGTGATTATGTTGGTATAGCAATAGGAGGAGCAGTTTTCTCAAAAACTTTTTGAAAATTATCGGCCTTGCACAAAAATCTTGTAAAAGATTGAGAATTAGTGATATTATTCAACTTGCGGTTGACATCAATCACTTCAATCTTCATTTCAGAGATCTTTTGAAGAGCATCAACAAGTTCCTTTTCAGTAATGATTAACTTCCTTGCTGCTTTGTTTGTTTCTCATTTTTGCATCCTCATGTTCTCCAACTCATCAAACAATTCTTTTCTAATCTTTTCTTTGTTATTCTTGTGAATTTCAACATTAGCTTTGAGAAGCTTGTTCTCCCGAAGCAATTCGGTTTTGGCATCTATCTTGATGACTTAATTCTTTAGCATTAAGCTTAGCCACCGTCTTTTCAAGACCTTCAAGCTTAGATTTTGATTTTTCAAATAAATCATCAAACACAACTGCCATATCTTCTGCTTCCTTCTTCCATTTATTGACATCTTTTGACAACAAACTATTTTCTTCAGTCAATTTTGAAATCATTTACCGAGACCCAAGATCTTCTTCAGCATAATTATTACAAACTTCCTTTAGATGATTAAATTCAGCTTCAAAACCCTCGGAATTCTTTAAATCCTTTACGAGAACATCCTTTTCTTCTTTCAACTTTGAAATTTCCAAGAGCAGAACATCATTTTCTTGCAACAACAAATCATTCTTCTTGATCAATTCATCGAGACGTTTGTCTTTCTTCGTGCATAAATCACACATAGATTCATAGCCACAACTTGACTCAGATTCATTATCAGATGATAAATCAACACTTAGTATTCTTTAATTCATAAACTAATTTTCTAAAGACTTTGTGTTGGATTCGCAAACGGTTTTTCAACGAACAATGGTGTCCAGATTCATAGATGGATTTTCAAACGATCATCGATCATTTTAGAGAAACAAATACTGTCTCTAAGGCCTCAATTCTATTTATAAATTCATTATGTAAGTTTTTATTTTTCTCTTGATTGGTATAAAGCCACTCGGCATATAGTTCATCAGGGGAGAATTTTTTAATGTAGACAACAGACCGCTCTACCACTGAGCTACTGAGGAACAACGGGATATTCGGTCTCATAGAGTTCCATTCCCGTTCTCAACCCATGACCAATATGAGCTCGAAGCTTCCTTCGTAACTCCCGGAACTTCTTAAACATTTTCTTTTTAAACTTGTAAACTCACCAGCTTTATGTTGTCCCATTTTAGCATGTTTTTCTCAGGTATCTTGCTTCAGGAATAGGACTTGCTTGCATTATGTGGATGGCATATGCATATAGGGTTTGCATTTCGTACATGGAGTCATGTCACTTTCAACTTTTCAATAAAAATAATAACTTTATATATTGTTTTCATGATTATAAAATCTTTTAAAAACAATGTCTCGTCATATTTTTTCGCTACAATATAAAACTCGTGTTTTCTATAACAACAAACTTTTGTTAATTCAGTTAGTGGTCGTTCAAGATAACTAAAATTGTGATCCATGACCCATCACGTCTCGCGGGTCACATCATTTTACTGGGTGTGAAATCAACCAAGCTGATATCCAATTTTGGGTTTATGGTTTTTGCCTTCATTGAGAGTAAAAAACATGAGGGTGGGTATACTTGTGTTGTTTTTTGGTTGACTTTTGATAGTCTTTGGGTTACATACGGCGAAGTTGGAAAACTGATATTATAGGGGCAACACCCTTAAACAGACTTGTGTCCATATTTGGGATTATGGTTTTTGTTTGAATTGGGAGTTTGACCTTTTTATGGTCAACTGGTTTCTATTTCATTAGGAACCTTGTAAACAGTTTCTATATGTTGTCTGATCAGTTAAAGATTGATGGTTTAGGTTAAGGTTCTCCAACATATGCGCTTTGTTGGTTTGATTGATGGGTATTCTATGGATATGAATGCTTATGGAGTGGCTGATGGCAAGAATTGAAGCTTAGTCTCTCAGGGAAATTTTGGTTCCTGAAAGAAATTTTGGGTATGGTTTTCAGATGGCTTTGAATTAGATGGATACAAGTTTTGAAAGTAGACAGAGGTTTAAAGATTTCTTGTTTTGTATGGAAATATTTAGACGTTACGCAAGGCTACTAGGTACTTGATGTATGTATTTCTTTTTGTTAGTTGGATCTATGATCGGGATAGTTTTTCCAATTTGTTAGGACCATGGTCCTTGGGTTGGGATGAACCACCGTTCCCCATCACCATTACTTTGTAACTACATATTTTTGTGATTAATAAAATTTATCGGGGTTTCCTTTAACCCAAAAAAATAAATAAAAAAATATAAAAAATTGTGACATAGCATGTTGATTGTTATGTTTGAAACGATACCAGCAACACACATACCATAACATCCAGTAAGTGACATTTGAGAGTTATAATCCCTTTTCACATAAAAGGGCAAAAGGCAAGTAGCCATATTATTTTGGTACGTCAAACAGAGCCCTTCCTTTATGGGTTAAGCATTAAGTGTAGAGTAAAAGCAGAGATAGTTGTAAAAGGTAAGTGAAGTTGCTCTTAAAAGAAAAACAAAGGTTGAAATTAGTTAGCTCCCACAAGAAGCGTCATTTGAACTTACATGTGAAACTTAACTCTTTCAATGAATCACAAAGAGATTACCACAGAGAAATTACCACACCATCGAACCATGCTAAAGCATCAGCCGCTCTTTGAACTCGTCTCAAAAGAGCGGTTGCTACTTGCTAGGCTTTGCAGGCTAAACCAACACGACACTGGTTTTGACCCGTTATTGACCAAGCATTGATCTGCGCCAATATATAACCTTATCAATTAAAAAGTCAAACTACAAACTATGTTGAATTAAGTATCTTTTGAAATCCTCTTGCATATTATATTTCTGCGATAGACATACTAGAAGCTCAGCTGTACAACTTGGGAAGGAAATGAAAATGACCATGAAAAAGAATACTGTAACTCGGGTTAAGAGTGAGACTTAACGAAGCAGACCCCATGGTAAAGTCCAGATGCCCATATTCGAACTTTAAAACACCCGGAAGAAAAGGCTGGTGGAACCGTCACCGAATGACCGTATGTCGGCTGGTCTGACCAGAGCTCTGCATAAAGGGCACGTTCTCTCTCTTTCAAACCTGAAAATAAACCAGCTCGTCAACACATAGTGTACCAAAAATGTTACCAACTTGTTTGAATTGAGATTTAAAAGTTCTGAGCATAATGGATATAACTGACAAATAGTGCAAAATGGGCGGGCCAGGTAACGGTGGGTCAAAACTGGTTCGAGCCAAACCGATTCCAAGTAATATAATGTTGAGGAAATTGCAGTTCAGTGACACTTAAGCATCACACACACAACCTTTCTGTATCTAATTATCTACGTGCACTATGTGTGTATAGTTTAAGGAGAATCTAACCATTCTGAAACACAGTCTTCACAGAAGATGTGGTTACAACACAACAATATAGGGGCCTGCATTTTTTCCTGGCATATGGCACACATGTCACCTGCCTCACTTACCTGCTAGGAACAAACAAAAAATATGAAGAAAAAAACACAACAAGATCAGGGTTTGACATTTTGACATGATAGTATTTTTAAGGTTTTGATTATTAGTTGAATATCTAAAATAGCCCTCAAAATTGACACTTTGTAGTGATTATTGATGGGCAGCAAGGTAATTTGGGATTGAAACATTGCAATTTTGTTAAGTCATTAGTGTAGCACATCCTTGACCATAAGAATGAAGTGATATATTTTTTTTTTGTGAAATTTGTTTCCAATATTTGCACACTTATTATGGTCAAAAACAATATCATACTCGATTAGGGTATCTCATAACACATAATGCTTCAATATCACACCTGTTCTGATGTTGCATATGATCCATAATGCATTTCTTTTCGTGATAAAGCCTTAAATGCAGCATAGAAGGATCCAACCTACCGAGAAGATAAGTGAAAATATATTAATTCACTCGAGCATAAAATAATTATATCATGTGTAAAAAAAATGCTTTGCAACTTGCATATTGGGTTCTGGCTGCTACAAACTTAAACATAACCATATCTTTGTTTTTCACATATTTAAAATTAAAAAATTTTAAAAAATATTAAAAAAAACGGAAATTCTTGACTGCATACCTTTCCTACTACTGACGTAAGCTTAAAAGTCAAATATAACCCCGTTATCAAAGAAGAAAAGAGGCTGCCATATTCTTTATTCAAAAAGAATCGGTACCAAACTGGAGCAGGCAAGAATGCACGGTATAACAATAGGGCATACTCTACCAGTGTAAGCATTTGACCCTAAACACCAAAAGTATCCCGTCAGAAAGCTATGAAATTATGTCAACTTACAGGGACAACCATGTAATAGCCACTTTGACCAAACAATATACCAATATAGCCCCTTCAACAATGTTCGAAATAATATAACCATTTGGGCGTTCAAGGAGTGACTTTGTATAAAAACGTAATCCACTCGGAAGTTGACACGCGTCCAAAAAACAAAAAGCCACAATTTTTATGAACTTCCATAAAAATTAAATTATGTAGTGAAACATGTAACTATTTAAGATGGTCAAATGGTGGCTGAGCTGTCATGTTCTGGTTGGATGTACTTATGTAGTGAAACATGTAACTATTTAAGATGGTCAAATGGTGGTCAAATGGCTATAGTTAGTTCAAGTTTATCAGTCAAAGTTGCCACTTATGTGATTTTCCCTAACTTATAACCCCTGCCATTCTTATGATAGTATGGTACATAAACAAAATTACATCACCTTACCTGCCTACGGAAATTATGGCCCCTGCCATTTTTATAGTACATAAGCAGTACCAATTTTAAAGTCATAGCTGCCTGCCGAACCATTGTATCTGCAAGCAATAAAATTCATAAACTAATGTCTGGTGGAGTGAAAAAATAAACACTTCAACAAATTGAATTATATTCATAGTTCATACCATTTACAATTATTATGAATATAGCATGCCAAAATGGTGGTATTGTTTTTGGTGGAACCATGAACAGCGGATAGCTAAGATCATCATTCTGATACCACCAATATACTCCAACCACATGAAGCATAAATATCATACTATAGCCAATAAGAACAGATAATCTTCTCTCTCCCTACATCATTCACCAATCATTAAATTTGTTAGGAGATAATTAAAGGGTGATTTGCATAACTTAGTTTATTGGAATTCAATTATTCATACCTTTAAAGCTGTCTGCTTTTGAAGAATATCATTTGACTTGTACATGAAAGCAGTTACATAGATTGTTACAAAGAAACCTACAATAACATTGATTAAATAATTAACCCAAGATCTGAAGTTAAAAACTCAAAACACAGCTCCAAAGGATAAAATAAGCGACATGGAATTCACGATTTGCCAAAGTATTATAGCCATGCTAAGATATAAGAATGCAGAATATAACTCTAAAATCCTAGGAGAAAGCATATTTATAGACCATTTAAATATCAAATCAATTGATATAATCCAGTTAAGAGTTCAAATCTGCTGTAAAAGATGGAAGAAAAAGCTAGTCCCAGAAAACTTTTATTGTAGATATACAACAAAAAAGAAAGGCTAGACGGTTCTTTCTGTAATAGAGTGGGTCACTAGACAGTTATCAGCCTCATATTCAATCTTCAATATATTAAACAAGCAAATGGCATGAAAAACAAACATACTATCACTTCAAAGAAATAAACCAATTTGGGCGAAAAGTAGAAAGAATTATGTCCTATACACAAACACAATCGTCCACTTCATACATTATGCATACTGTAGTTTTTTTTTTTTTTTTTTTTTGCACCTTTTGCAAGAAAGATGGTTAGTTTCTATTGGAACAGCGAGATACAATCTTCTACTTCATACATTAGCGTTCAGAATTTTTTTTGCATAGTTTGTTTCGTTTGGACTATGTCTAATCTGACAGCCACAAGAGTTATATGTGTTCCAATAAGGCTCCCGAATATCTGGTTCGCTTTAAACCTCCAAAACAGTTGAACCGCCCTTGTTCAAGGCCACGTGCCCCGCATAAAATGCGGTTTACGCTAAGTAGTCATGCTTTACTTCTCAAATTCAAAAGAGACATCACAAAACAAGAATTTTATAGAACTCAAAATCAAAACTTAAATGGAAAAGATAAGTTCCTAGGTCTGAGTACCTTGCAAGTGTTGACGAATTAACACGATAATCAACAACAGAGAAAAAGGAAGAATCTGCTCAATCCACCTCGAAACTTGCTGCAAATCATACCTCTGTTGATTTGATGAATCGCTGTTATTATCACTCCGACCATCCACCTCACTAGAATCAGCCACCTCACCACCATCTCCGCCTACCACAGCAGATTCATCACCGTCCCCATCATCTTCCTCTTCTTGCTCTCCGTCACCCATTATCCGAATTGAAACATCCCCCTCATTATTACTCCCATTTCCATCACTCGAATTATGATTATTATACAGCGAAGGAGTCAAGCTTTCTGATTCTTCATGATAATTGTTACTTGACCTAGGCCGTAGAAAACCAGAGTGTTCAAATATAGTAGTTACCGGAGCTTGTAAGAACCGGAGTACAGGAAACCAGGAAGAAACTGTAGTCGGAGATGATGTATTTGGATACGAATTACTGACATAAGTATCCGAATTCGTCGTAGCAGCTGTTTCCATCAAAAGTTTTACAGAAAATGAAAAACCCTAACCTTCAAATACCTTGTTTCTTCGCTCACACGTTAACCGACGATCTTCGAGGTACAGAATCTACAAATTGGTGGGAATCAGCGAAGAAATTTTGAAGAAAAAGTCAAAAGGGTTGAATTATGATGAGAGTGAAGAGATTTTGGGGTTCTTCGTTGGGATTTGAGATGGAGAAAAGGCGAAGAAGAAGTGTAGTGGATGTTGATGAATCAATTTTGGGGGAAAATGGGGAGTGAAATTGTGAAGGTGGCAGAGGAGTCCATGTCTGAAAGGCCGGAGGGTAAGAGAAGAGCATCTTGAAGGTATACGGCGACAGGCACGGAGCAACACCTCGGTTGACATTCTTTTTTTTAATAATTATTTTTTTATTAAAAAGAATAAATTTAAAAAAAATACATATGCAATAATTATAAAAACTACACGAAAGGTACGCACCTTTTTTTATAAGGGTGGTTATAAAAATAGAGTAAATTATCGCAATGGTCAATAAGGGCATGTGGTATACCCGTGTTAAAAGTTGGTGTTGAAAAGTGTCACGTAGGCGCTGATTGGATAACACCACTTTTCACGCCAAGTATGGTATACTTGTGTTGAAACATAATTTTTACTTAAAAAAAAATAGCCAACAGTCATAATTGCTCAGCCCCACCCCTCTTCACGTTGTGGTATTCTCGACGCCATTCTTCAACGCCTAAGGGGGGCGGTGTTTCATGCGTGGAGGCGGCGTTGAAGCCCTCCACACCACCGCTCCACACACCATACCATATGCCCTAAGATCTGGATGGGTTTTAAATATCATTCGTAAAGTTTAAAAACTCGGGCTATGGTTTTAAGGTTTGTCAACTCGTAACACCAATGATCCCTGGGTTGGATGTTAGTTAAGTTTTCTTGGATGTTAGTTAAGTTTTTATGATAAGTATGTGTGTGTGAAAGGACCATTATATATGTTAGGGCATATGCTATACTTGCGCCATCCTGCACCGAACCACACTTTTTCGGCGTCTAGCGGCGCCAATACCGTCCCCTATGGCGCCATAAAGCGGCGTGATGTGCTCCCGTTATATGTTTGGCGCATGAATTTGAAGCGTGATGACCGTTCAACGGTCATATATTTGACCGTTATCCAGTTTCTTTATTAAAAAAAATCATTTTTTCGCTCTATTTAAACCAACTTTAATACCTCATACCTCCAATTTTTATAACTAAAAACTCTCTCAAATCTCTACCAAAAAAATTATGAATTTTCTCTCGTTCAACGATTCATCCGATGATGCCTCAGATATGTTTTTTTCAAATGATAGTGCATTATCAACGTCGGCTAAATAGACGAGTGGAACGCGTACTTACCCGAAGAGCTCGTCTCAATCGAAACCGTGAAATGGGACAGACGAGTCTTCTTAGAGATTATTTTAACAACTCTTGCGTCTACCCGGCAGAAGCATTTAAACAACGTTTTTGGCACATGATAAATATGGATTTTAGTCTTTGTGTGTCACACCCCAACCGACGGCGGAATATGTCGGGGCGCGATGATTGTCCAGATGCACATGACAACTAAAATAAGTTGTAATACTTAAACATGCCCTTTTTATTAATCATATAAAGATATTGTACAAGAATATTAAACATGTAGTAATAGATATCAAACTGATTTAAAGTCCTTAGTCTAGGTCCAGCAATCCTAGCGTGATCATATCAAAGCTTTAGTATAAATTCCTACACATGTATAAAATCAAGTGTCAAATACACAAGTAGTTGGTGAGTAAACACAAGTTTATAAAATATATTTTTAACATATGCGATATATGTGGCAAGAGATACGTTCAGATATATAGTCAGTCAATTAATAAAACAAGTAATCATAACAAACCTCCAATCACATAGGATAGCATAGTTTCATCATATAGAGATAGATTGACAGTCTTAGCATGTAGAGATTTTCATAAACCAATCCACATAGTATTCATTCAATTAACATATAATCGCATAATGTTTAGAGAAATGATTTTGAATAGAGATACATGTTATGGAGCTATGATTTCTCACAAGTCGGATTATCATTCGAATGAATCACCATTAGTAATGATAATACGAATTAAATATTGAGTCATATCTCATTTTAAAAGAAAGGGATATTTAGTGAATACTCACCTGATAAGTAGATCGGAAATGAGAGATAGAACCAATTGTGAGAGATAACAATCTGGAGATTATCCTAATGAAACGAACATGCTAAATGAATATAGGAACACATGATGACTATAGTTATGAGGTATTTAAGAGGTTTGGGTTCTGTTTGATCAAAAGACCATTTTACCTTTTATTGGTAAATTAGGGTTTTAGTATTTGTTTAGTATTTTCATTTATTTAACACTTTTGGACTTATATATACTTATTATATATATAAATATGTTCTAAGATCAAAAATCAAGTTTCAATACCTTTTGGTTTGTTTGATATTTAATAATCATATTCAAAACCCTAATTTTAAAATAATTATCAAATAAATAATAGAATCTTTTATAAAATAAAATAAAATTAGGGATTTTACTTAAAATATTATTTTATAATATATTGTAAAAGATTAGCCCTAGATTTAACCCGTTTGTTCAATTTTGACAAAGTAACGTCGTGAAAACCCTAATTTCAACGTATTTATTAAATAAAATATCAAAGCATTTTATAAAATTGTAAAAACTTAGGGTATTATTCATATGATATATTATAATATTCCTCAAAATAGTAAACCTTAATTCAATACCTTTTACTCAATTTAGGTAGAACAACGACCCGAAAACCCTAATTTTTACCGCTTTTTAGATAAAATACCAAACATTCCAAAACTTGAAATTAACTTAGGGCTTTCTTAAGACACATTATTTTAGGATCTACTACAAAAATTCAGACCCTAATTCCAACTCGATCACCCGATTTTGGCAAAACAAACTCAAGAACCCTAGATTTTATGCATTTTTTAAAATCATACTTAGAGATCGAATTTGCAAAATCTGAGATAGATTATTTTAGATCATACCTAGGGTAGCTTAACTGCAGAAATTCAGCTTCAAACGTCAAACAAGCAGATCGAATTTGGATGAGCAAGATTCGGACGAGTTTAAGGGTTTTTGGGGTTGTAATTCGCGAAATTGGTGAGGATCATGGATGAATCAGGCTCCCTTTTATAGTGTTTAGGGGCGCAGGGGGTTGATACACGTACCCATGATGACTATTTGGCTGAAATCAACACGTAGGTGGGTCAATCGTGGTGAACAAGTCGTGACTAAGGTGCTGGTCGCAATCTGTGACCAGATTTGGGCGGTGGTACGCGTCGGGTGAGGCCGGAGCTCGGCGACCCGCGAAGGACTTTGCCAGTTTGGCAGTTTTGATCCCTGAGATTTATAAATTGTATTTTGACCCCCAAACTTCTAGGAAACTGTTATTTTATGCTTTAAAACATTATGGGGCATATTTATAAAAGTTTCTAAGGCTCGGGACACACTCGATGATATACGTTTACTTACTTTTTATAACTTTCAATTATTTACACTATTAGTCTCTTAACTTTTGTTTTATGCATTTTGACTCTGTTTCTTTCAATGTAGCTATCATTTTATGTTCTAGAACTTTGTTAAACATATTCTAAACATTCTCGAGGGTTCGGGTTGTATATAATATATATATATATACATATATATTCATAAATTTACATAGTTTACACTTTCTACCCCTTTAACTTTGTAAAAATCATTATTTTATGTCACGAATCATGTTGAGACATATTTTTATTATATTTTAAGCCTTAAAATACTTATGATATTATTTATAATATCCGTTTGGCTTATAACTTTTCATAATTTACGGTTTTTACAAACTGGGCCCAAATCACTATTTTGCGTTTTCCCGCTTCGTTATAACTTGGATTTGAGATCCGTTTTCGCCCATAGTCTTAATTTTTCGTCCTCTATTATATTTCAAAAATTTTCCTGTTGACGTTTCCTTAAATATCGTGTGACAATTTCAGATGTGGATCGGGTTTTATGAACAGGTCGGGCACGGGTGCTACATTGTGTAGGTTACGCTAATGGTCAAGGGACTCGGTCAAGCCTAGGACTCGAAGAATATCCTAGAGAATCCGATGGGCCAAGTCCATGAATGGTCACTAAGACCAACCATCATTTTGGTCTTATAAATTGAGAGCTCGATATTCACATGACAAACAACGTTCAGCCACACACATGTACTTGCATTCACTCTCAAACAATCGAGCTTCTCTACTCTAAATTTACTAAATTTTGTCTTGATAAAAAGTTTAAGGCAGCGTGACTTTAAGTCTCCTCCCGAGGTTTTATGCGAGAGATCTCTATGGATCAAGGGCTTTCCTCGTAAACATCATGTATTCTTACTTAGTTTATTTTCATTATATTCACGATTACAATCAAGCACATATCCTCACAAACTATTTTAATTCTAAAATTATATTTGTAATTTTTTGTCAACACCACCATGGGGCAGTTGGTGCTTTTTCATCTTAAAGTCTTCATCAAATCTGTTTTTAACTATTTTCTATCAAAACTTTTGCAAAAACATGTCGAACCAACCTAAATCCTCCTCTACCCCGGTTACATCTTACATCTAGATCGAGCATTCCTCCTCCACTTCCTATGGTGTCGGCATCACAAATAACAAATGACAATCTAGAAAAAAGGCCAACATCAAGAGGATAAGTTCAACTTGGATCTGGAATTTATAGCAGAACTCCAGCTATGGGGTCTAATGACGAGATCCTAACTATGTTGTCACAAGTGAAATAACAAATGGATCAACAAATGACCAACCAAATGTAGATGACCGAAATGGAAAAGATAAGATCCAAGATGAAGAAGCCTACTGAGACTAGGGCTGTTCACGATCCGAACCGAACCGAACGGACCTTTTCTCGTGTTTGGTTCGTTTACAAACCGAACCGAGCATTTTTTCAACCGATCCAAAATCGAACGAGCGACTTTCGATCCGAGTATTTTTCGAGCGATCACCGAGCAAATTTCGAGCTTCGCAGAACAAAAAGGAAAGTGACGTGGGTGGTGATCTGACATAACACCTTCATCCATGTTTCCAATTTTAACACATTTTTCCAATAACTAACACACTAGTCTTGTTTGTATTTTATTAGACCAACTAACACTAATATGAACTGATATAATTATAATGAATGCACTCTTTTTTTTTTACCATTTCCCTTTGTACATGTCCTCGATGTCTACAAAATTTGGATGTGCTTCACAACTATTCTTTCGCTTTCCCTTTCTAGTTGCATCAACATCTTTACTTACGTTTTCCTCATTTTTTACTTCATCAACTAACTCAAAACTCTCTCCATCACTTAATTCAACATGAGAAGTCTCGATACCATTGGATTCTTTGTGAAAAGACATTCTATATAAGAAAGAATTATACAAAGATTAATAAAAACAATGACAATAGAAGAGGCTAGAGAGAATGAAAGCTACAAAGATGATAAACTAACATATTAAACTTACATCCAAAGTCAAATATTAAGTGCAAAGAATTTTTGGAATAATGGAAAATCTTAATTCCAATCCTAATTCCTTACATAACTAAATTAAAATTGATAAAATAAATAATAAAAATATATAAAATAAATAACTAAATGTATATATATAAATTCGAGCGAGCATCGAGCGAGCGCACCTATGCTCATACTTGGTTCATTTTACAAATCGAACCGAGCCGCTCGGTTCGTTTTTAAAGCGAGCGATAATCGAACGAGCATTTTCCGAATATTTTCGAGCGACTTCGAACGAGTTTCGAGTTTTGAACTTTTTGGACAGCCCTAACTGAGACGACCAACACACCCCTACAGCTGTAATATCCACTTGCTTCATACCGAAAACCCGACCCGTTTTGAAACTTTTTGATAGTTTATTTTCGAGATTTAACATCGATAAACTATTTAAGTAATTCATTAAACATGATCAACATGCATGGTTTATGATTCATGATTTTGTGTGAGTTATATACATGATTTTATAAATTTTGATTCCACCTATTTGTGTATTTATATATATATATATAGGGGAAGGATCAAATAAAAAGAATATGTTATTGCGAAAACAAGAAAACAAATATTAAAACCTTTATAACTTCCTCATACGATAATATTTTTTTAAAAAATTTGCACCAAAAGTCTTAAAATTATGTCACATTTAATTCTGGGAAAAAAAAATTAAAAATATAAAATTTCGTGATTTTTTATTATTGCACATGTGCAATAATACGTATTAATTATATTACACATGTGCAATATTAACAAAAAAACGTTAATTTTTTTTAATTTTTTCCAGAATTAAAGATAACAGAATTATAAGATCTATGGTACAATTTTTTATCAAAATTATTAACGTATGAAAAAGTTATAGATGTTTTAATATTATTGCACATGTGCAATAATAAATTTTTATTGCACATGTGCAATAATAAAAAAATAAAAAAAACGTTGATTTTTTTTTTAATTTTCTCCAGAATTAAAGATAACAGACTTATAAGATTTATGGTGCAATTTTTTATAAAAAATTTTAACATATGAAAAAAGTTATAAAGGTTTTAATATTATTGCATATGTGCAATAATAATAATAATAATAAAAATTATTGCACCTGTGCAATAATAATTTTTAAAAAAATTTGATTATTTTTTAAATTTTTTCCCATAACTAAAGATAACATAATTTTAAGGATTTTGATGCAAAAGTTTTATAAAAATATTAACGTATGAAAAAGTTATAGAGGTTTTAATATTTGTTTTCGTGTTTTCGCAATAAAAGTTGTTTTCATATGATCCTTACCCTATATATATATATATATATATATATATATATATATATATATATAGGTAGGTAGGTAGGTAGGTAGGTAGAGGACCATTTGAGAACCATTTGGTTTTGAGAACTTTTGAGAACCATTCTAAACCACTAGTTTACATATATGAAAAAACCCTCCATGAATTATAATGGTCCCCATCTGATATTAGTGGTTGAGATTTGGTTCTCAAAAGTTCTCAAAATAAAAAGTTCTCATTTGAACCTAACCCTATATATATATATATATATATATATATATATATATATATATATATATATATAGGGTTAGGTTTAAATGAGAACTATTTCTTTTGAGAACTTTTGAGAACCAATTTGGGCCACTAATTTTCAAGGGGGGAGCATTCAAATTCATGGGGGGGTTTTCCATATATATAAACTAGTGGCTAAGATTAGTTCTTTTTAGTTCTCAAACCCAATTAGTTCTCAAATGATCCTCTCCCTATATATATATATATATATATATATATATATATATATATTATCATACGTCTTATAAAAATAAATGGCCTTCAATAGTACAAGTATTTTATAAAGATTATAGGATTAAGTGTTCTGAACTTTGAGGGACTTATCCTGTAATATCCAAAACTTGATTTGAATTAGTTAAACCTGGGGGATTACTTATATATTTATGAATCTCGTTTGTTTGAAATGTAAATTCGAGGGCCTATTCTTGCCACTTCACAAAACCTAATTTAAAAGATTTTGACTCAAACATCACAAAAACGTCGGCCGTTTCCGTAAGTGGTGTATTTTTTGGTACATCAGTTGTAATCTCCTCCTAGTTAGGATGATTTAGTTTACCATAGTTGGCTCCCTAAATTATGTCAATCTCTTGTAAAATATATCGATTGTATGTATCATTGAGAAATCAAGGAAATACGTTTCTTACAGTTTCTTCATCATTTTTCGATTTCATATCCCGGTTGTGATTGTTAGGAAGTATATATATATATATATATATATATATATATATATATATAATTAATCGGTTGAGATAACTGTTTACACAATCTTTAAGAAGAAAACGTTAATAAAAGCAATAACCGAACTATCATCGCAATTAGGAAATCTGAACACACGAAAACCACGAGCAACAAGAACAAATCCTGAAATGAAATAGAAGAAGAAAACAAAAACTGGGCTTGTGTTTGACACAATTCCTTTAAATAGATTCGTTGCATGTTCTCTAGGTACCCCGGTTCGAAACAGTGCGTACCGCCGAACGAGATACTTGCCTGAAACGAGATCAAAATGAAGCAGCAACAATCGAGAGCGTTTAGAATGAAGCAGCAACAATAGAGATCAATGTATGTATGTGGTGTGTAATCTTTTCATGAAAAACTCTTCAAGTATACATACACGAGGAGTTCTACACTCCAAAGGTTTTCATTATTCTGGTCTTAAAAGTTCTCCATTATGATCGTTATTTAACGATCATAAATAGTCGTTTTATGATGCGAAGAGTCTTTTTCACACCAAAAGGCTGATTTAGAGTTTTCTAGACCCTGATAAAAAATTGCTTCTCTCAGGTCCGGGTTTCCGGATCTGCATTCGTTTTCGTAGGTCGCGCGGGCAAGATTGGACTTTTGACCCCAACGAACCATTTTTTTGCACCCCCCCCCCCTACGTGCGTGTAGGTTCCAGAGTAAAACACATCCAAAGCTTTAACAAAGCTTGGATGTATGGTCCTTATAAACCAACTCAACATTTGTTCCCACACCAATGTGGGATAGCCAAAACTATTTGAGATTTACATCTCATTCACCACATTTATCCAACAATCCCCCACATGAATGGAGGTTGATCTCAAAACAACTTAATCCCGATCGAATTTCAGCAATTGAATCTTGCACACGATAGGTAGGTGTTACCCTTTGAACCTTCGCTCATGAAACACACTTAGTCTACTGGCTCTGAGTAGACGGTGATGTGTTTGAACTCGTATGCCGTTTGTGTAGGTGAAAATGTGCTTCACATAAGACTCTTCTTGACAATATCAAGTCCTCATAGTTATGTTTGTTATGGTCATGAACATTCGCCTGGTTCTGCGAGAGCTCTTAGGTATTGTGCCCCCTCTCAATACCCTTCGAAGCGACCTCACTTCTCTCTCACATAGGTGATTCGGACTAGGAGATTTAGTGATTCCAATTTTACATCCCCTTCTTCAAGTCTGTGGGTTTATCAATTCTTCCCCCCATAGTGACCTCACTAGTTCATACAATTAGGTTGTCCCATTGAACTCAGATCTTGGGATCTCCAGTCAACTGAGTTAGGTTTTCCTTCATATGAACCTTAATCTTTCAGGGCTTCAATCCCATTCCCATGGAAGACTTCTGAACTAACTCTCTGCTTAGGCCTTTTGTTAGCGGATCCATAATATTATCCTAAGCACTGCTTTATAAGGGTATAGATACCTCCCCTACCAAGACGCATTTTAAAACCATGAGGGGCGGATGCCTGAGGATATGTCGGCTGCCAAAGCGGACAATATCTTGGTTGCGACGGGCCTGGGCTGTTACAGATGGTATCAGAGCCAGTCGTCGGCCAATGTGCCAGCGAGGATGCTAGTCCCCTAAGGGGGGGGGGGGGGATTGTAACATCTCACATTATTGATACATAGTTCCTGATCGTCATGTGAAGTATCAAATACAAGATAATGTTGCAAGTTTGCTATGATCCGAACTATAGGCGAACTCAGAGTTCAGACACATACGAACATGGTCTGAACCTGAGGTTCGGCTGATCGGGTTTTGGCTTGTGTAGTTCAACTATAAATAGCATTGTCTTGTATAGAATTAAGAACTTCTTGATCAGATCTTGTATGTGTACTCTGTGGTGTTTTCTCGGTGGTCTAATACAAGTTTCTTTATATTTACTCTCATGTTCACTCGTTTAAAGATTGATTTCGATATGATCTAATAGACGATCCACCGCTCTCGCATTTTCAAGTGGTATCAGAGCTTTCGGTTTGCTTTACTGGTATGAGATCTGTGTTTTTTGGAGTTTTGAGTCAAAAACCCAAGGTTTTTGAAAAATCTAAACACTTTTGAGTTCGTTTGATCATTTCAAGTATCCTTTCCATGAAAAATCTTCTCCTAAAACATTTCTACTGAGTTTATCTGAGTTCCTATGAAAAATCTCGTTCGAAATATCTAAAAAACGTGAAAATTAAATTTGAAAATGGTTTGTTTGGTTTTCAGTTTGGATGAGGATTAAGGTTCGGCTAAAATAACCGCTCCGAACTCTGGGTTCGGATACTGTTCGGGTATAGTTCGGATAAGGTTCGACTGGGTTACATCTGGTTCATTTCGAGTTCAGCTTGTTTTCTGGTTCGCCCATTCGAAGTAGTGGTTCAGATAGTTACTTTTAGTGCGTTTCTGGTTCGGACTAAGTTCGAACAAACAATTCAAGTTCGGATTGCGTTCGGGTGGACAGTATTCAGGATTTTTGTAAAGTTTCACGAAAACTGACGTAACTTGAGAACTGTAAAGAGTTATGGGAGTTAATACCAGCCAAAACGACCGTCTCGGAGAGATCTATAATTTACTCGCCTAACGGCTAGTACCCTCCGTTTCGATACCCAAAATCCACTTCTAAGACCTTCATTTTTGGGTTTGAAGTTTTGATATACAAGTTTTCGGACAAGATGAGTGATTTTTAAGCGTTTACGGCAATTCAGAATTCGATGCAAGCTATGCAAGCTACGATGCAAACTATGATGAACTATGATAATGAAATCGGAACAAGTCAGAAAGTTCCCAAATTGAAAGATTATCATAGTTGGGTTAAACGGTTTGAAGCGTACGTGGACACGAATGATATTGATATGTGGTTGTCAATCACTGAAACTGGGGAGCCGATTATTCAAAGAAAACTTACTTCTGAACAAAAGAAGGCATATCAAGCTGAGAAAAAGGCGTATGGTACTTTGACAATAGAATTGCTACTTCTATTTTCTAGAAACTATACATCGAAAAGTTTATGGGATGCTTTGGAAAAGAGATGTGAGGGTAATGATCAGTATAAGAAAAGTCGCCAAAAGGTTTTGAAAAAGGAATTCGATAGTTTCAAGCATTATCAGAATGAAACCATATTAAATCTGATTGCAAGATTTGCACATTTAATGAGTGAGATGCATTTGGTAAGTCTTACAAAAGAAGAAGCTCATATGAAAGAAAAGATTTTGGAGGCTTTACCTGAGAAATGGGAGAATTATGTGATGATGATCACTCATGATAAAGAATATCCGGGATTGTTATTTAATGACCTGATTCAAAGATTACAAGCAAGGGATATGGAGTTAATGGTGAACAAGTCTCTTCCTGTACAAATTCAAAATCCTGTTGTATATCATGGTGGAATATGATTCAACAATCAATGCTGTGAAATCTAATATTCTTAGTTCTGCACCTTCTACAGCATTTGTTGCAGGTAAATCTGAAACTCCTAGTTATTCCGCTGGTTGTACTGTTTCAGTTCCTAGTTCTTCGACTCAGAATGCTTTGTCTGCTCAAACTACCGATGATTATAATGCTTTAATGTCTGCATTGGTATCTTCATATATTGGGGTTATTACTGGTTCTGTTAGTAATGCTGAATTGACAAATGAAGATTACGATCAGATAGATTATGATCATTTGGAAGAAATGGATCTAAATTGGCAGTATGCTATGTTAGTTCGAAGAACGAAGAAATTTTTCAATAGAACTGGCAAGAAGAGATCGAATCAGGATGGTAAGATCGGATTGGACAAATCGAAGGTTAAATGTTTTAAGTGTTCAGTGTATGGTCACTTTGCTCGAGAATGTCCAACATTTATTGAAAATAAATTGAAGTTTGGTCAACATGCTCATTTAGTTGTTCATTCACTAAATCAAGCTCACAAAGACCAAAAAGAATCTGATTCTGTTGAAGAAAAATTGACAGACATATTTTGGCATCTAGATGAACTTGCCTGGAATGCGGATTCTAGGGGTGATCAAAAACCGGGCAGCCCGCCCAAGGCCCGAAACCCGACCCGTAAAAACCCAAAACCCGGCCCGTAGTTATTATATTAGGGTGGGCTTCGGGCCTAGTTTTTAGTCCAAATCGGTCTCGGGACCGGGCTCGGGCTTAACCCGAAAATAATACTAAAAACCCGGCCCGAATTTTGCCCCAAAAATAAACTTAAAAAATCAGCTATGTATACATTGCAGATTTGAAAATTGAAGCATAATTGCATATCAAATATTCACGTACACATTGCAGATTTGAAATTTGAAACATAATTGCATATCAAATAAATAGGTACATGATCTATTCCAAATAAATAGCTACTATAGTATTACAAAAATACATAGATATAATGCAATACAAATTTAACCTTTGAAGACCCGCTGTAACAGCCTAATCACATATACAGGCCTGCTTTGAAGACCTCCATGTAAGTTGTTTTTTTTCATATTCTTGGTACTCTAATGGTGGGAACTCCAAATATTTCTTAAGTGTTGTTGCTTTTGAGTTCAATTTAACATCAAGGGATGGTAAGTTGGTTTCGGTTTTCATAATGTAAACCTGCAAAAAACAAAAAATGTTGTGTCAAACACTCATACACAATCATACTTTTCTGTGATATGGAAGGAAAAAAAATAGGCAAACTGTCATAATTAAAAAAACAATATCGGTTTATGTTTTCATAATTAAGAAAAGCAAACTGTCATAATTAAGCAAACTATCATAACAAGAATGTTGTTTTCATAATTAATAAACAAAAACAATCCAAAAACAATATCAGTTTATGGTAGGATAAAACAAAAGCAAACTATCATACACTCATACACAACCATACTTTTATGTGATTTGCCACTGGAGGTAGGGGTTTTGATTCGCACAGAATGGGGAAGAAAAGAAGGAACCAAATTCGGGTCTCGGGCTTTATCCTAGGACCGAAGGACCGGAACCCCTAAAACCCGATACCCGGTTTTCTAGCCTCGGTCCGGTCTTCGGGCTTGCACTCTACCTATTTTCGGGTTTCGGGCCGGGCCGGGTATTACTCGGGTCGGGCCGGGTATTTGATTTTGCTCACCCCTAGCGGATTCTCCAGCAAAAATGAAACATACTCCTATTAATGTTGCTTTGACAGCTCGTCATGATGATGATAGTGTTCTCATTGATTTTGATTCTAATTCAAGCATATCGTTGGTTCAAGAGGTTTCGTCAAAAGTACTTGATAGTTAAAAGGTCGAAGAATCTAAATGTCTAGAATGTGTGAGGTTACGTAACAAGAATGCAAGTTTAGAACGAGGTTCTGAATTATCAACTGAAGAGATTGTGTTGCTTAAGCAAGAGTTGGAAGATTTGCAAAATAAGTATTATGCTTTAGTTCATGTTGATGAAGATGTGCTGCAAGAAAAGAGTAAATTGGCTGAAGAGTGTGAAAAAGCCAAAGCTGAAGTATTAGAGGCAGCACAAGATTTTGAAAATTTATTTGAGAAGAGTTATCCGGTTCAACAAAAGTATGAAAAAGCTAATGCTCTTGTGATTGAATTTGCCACTACAATTGAGAAGCTTCAAAGGAAAGTGTCTACACTTCAAGATTCTAATGTGCTTCTTCGAGATAAGAATGAAGTCTTAACAAAAGATGTGGACATATACATAAAGAAGTGGGAACATGTTACCGAAGAACTCTTTGCTGAATGTGAGATTTGGAAGTTGCAAACGTATGAGTATGATGATCTAAATGGAAAATTCATCAAATAACAAAAAGAAGTGTCTGATGCTCAACATAAAATTTCTGAGCTAAAGTTGGAAATTTTGGAGTTAAAAAGGCAAGTGAAGAATTGCAATTTATCGCCGACATTGCTGAATTTCTTATATAAACAGTATCGGAGTGACATTTGTTCCAAAAAGAATGATATTCACATGGTTCCTCAACCGGTGGATTTATATGAATTTACCTCTACTCCACTTGATCCTAAAGATGAATGGCTTGATTATTCGAAGTTTGCCACTCAATCAAAGAAGAAGAAATCGAAGTCTGGGAAAAAGCAAAAACCATTAGGTGAAGCTCCGAAGTTTAATTCAAAGTCTATTTTTCTGGAAAATGAACAGATTTTTGATAAGGTTGCTTTAAGTACTTCATTTGCAATTGATGAAGAAAAATCTTTGATTGAAAAGAACAAATTGAAAGACATCAAAGCTAAATTTACTAGAGAAGCTAAAGGGAGAGAAGCTTCTAGTTCTTCTTCGAGTTCATCAAAGACTCCAGGTTATAAGAACAAAGGATTGGGTTTTGAGATCAAGGAAGTATCTGTTCAAGTTAAGAAGCCAGTGAAAACTGAAAAGATTTTCGAAGTTAAGGTTCCAAAGAAATCACTTCCTTCGAAAGAAAAATCTTATTATTCTGGAAGGTCATCATCTTCAAGGAGTCCATCTCCTAGGTATGATTCCTATGATGATTTCTTTGATAACTTTGATTCTGAACATTCTTCTGGTTTTCAAAATTCAAAGAATTTTTCAAATATTTTTCAATTCCGAGAAAGACTTTGTTATGCATGTCGTCAACCTGGACATCTTGCTGCTGATTGTCCGTCGACTGCATATATCCACAATACTGCTAAATATGTGGATAAAAAGGTCAGATTTTTTATGAACCATGGTCTCCAAAGGTCAAATCAACTCGTAAGTTGTCTTGGTCTAAATCGAGTATGCTAGTTGATACCGATTCTGGTTCTTATCAAAAATCCAAATCTATAAAGATATGGAAACCAAAGGTTGTTTTCAAGGCCAACAACGACAATGTGGAAGACATCGGGCGACCCGACGCTGTTGAATCGGGTCGATCCCAGAGCGACTAATGTTTTATCTGGTGTCAGTAGGTATTTCAGGAAGACCTATCGGTAATTGAAAGATTGCTGGTGGTGAAATATCTGCAAAAATACAAAAATAGTGTGTTGTTTTTCAAATGTTAAAAATGAAAATCTAAAAATAGAGTTTGTCATTTTTAAGGGGGGGGGGGGATTTGAAAAATCAAAAACATTGAAAAATGAGAAATTGTATCCGACAATTGATTGGTAAATGATGGTAAATTGGCTAACATCGTCTGACTTATGGATAAAATAGATGAAAAAGTCAAAAGACCATTTGATCGATGTGTAAGGTAGGCACGGCAAATCAGAAAGTATACAAATGTGATATACACTAAATCTGATGCTTGACCTAGTGGAAAACATCTTGATGCATATCTCGAGGTATATTAAGAAAAAGATATATGGAAAAGAAAAAGAATATGAGAAGTCACTTTGTATACATGTGTTCATTTTGCAAAGATTTAAACTTGTTTGATTTTCTTTATTTTCTTAAATGATCGGACTATCTCTGCATGTCCACAAGACTGACCTGATAGTTGTTCATTTAAGGTTCTGCTTTATTTTCTTTGGTGTTTTGTATAACTCATCTGACTTTCTCTACGTGTCCACAAGACCTAACTGATTGTTGTTGAGTTATACAATTTCAACATGTTTTATTTTCTTATTTTGTTAAATCCGAGGCCTTATCTACGTATCGAAAAATCGACCTTAAGGTAGACGATTTAACGTTCTTATTTCTTTTTGCATGGAACACAGTTGACTATATCATGAATGTAATCACTATGTGTTAAATCACAAGTGAAATCACAAAGTGTGATAAGCAAAACATATATGAGTATGTCTGATAGTGTGGGGTACACTGGTCAACGCAAATCTAATTAATATCTTAACATATCCAGATTTTATGAGTATGATTATGCCTGAGTTTAATTGTAACATCCCAAATTTTTAAATAAATAATTCAGTTCCCGTTAACGTCTAGTCGAGTTAATTTAGAAACAAATAACCCCTAAGGTAGTGGAACCCATTCTATGGAAACTTAGGGGGTATAATGTGTAGAATTGTATTATGGTTAATATAAAACATAATGTTGAATCTAGAGGGACCAAAAGTGTAATTAACTAAACATGATAAAATAAAATAGAAGAAGAGATGGGGAGGTCGCAGGTAGCGACCTGGAGTTCGACCAAAACCCCTCCCCCTCTTCTTTGGATCAAATTCTGCGATTACCAAGCTTAAGGCTGCGATTTCTGGCTATAGTCTTGGGATTGGAAGTGTGATTCTCCCTCTATTCACATCATTGCATCAAGTAAGTGTAACCCCAAACCCTTGCATGTGTAGATGTCGAAATTGGGGTTTAGAAATCTGCAAATTGATATATGATAATGATGTTTTATGATGTTTAAATCAAGTGTCTACTTGTAGGAACTTAGATTTATGTGAATTTGCGGGTTAAACCCCCTAGCCATTAGATGGAACTCTCATGTTACTCAACTACCTAGTGAGTTGTGAAATTAGCAGTAAACCTTGAAATTCTTTATAGTCATGATGATTTTGAGGTATGTATATAGTGAAATTGATAAATTGATAATGGGTCTGAAGGGATTCTACCCAAGGCTTAATATCGTAGGTTGAGGACCTAGAAAACTCATGGACATGAATGCCAATTGATAATGCACACTAGGTGTTTGATATAATGCCTAAGAGAAACCAAAATGTTGGTAAAGCAACTAAAATGCCAGACTTGGAGCTCGAATGTTCTTAGGAAACAATATGCTCAAAGGATGACCCATTATTGTTTGTAATAATGATCCATGGCTATCATGGTTAATGAATGCCTCTGTTGACATTGTGTAGTGGATGAAACCGTGTAGGTAGAAATAAACATGGTAATATGCTTGAATCCCAATTATGTGAAAATATGTCATGTGTAGCAATGAATATATGTCATGTGTAGCAATGAAGTCATGTTAATGAAAATGTGATAATAATGCTATAATGATAAAGGTCCTAACTGTGTTAGTGACCCATTAGGTGATCAAGTTGACCAAGGTAACAACTGAAGGTTGGTGGAAGTGGAAGCTCAAGTTTGCGAGGTAACATCGTTTATGTTACAAGTAGTAGTTGTGTAAAATGTGTAATTACCTACCATGGGAATAAACCATGAGCTATTCTAAATGAGTGATGAATGGTTCTAGGAACCATGAAGCCTAATGGCCAAAAGGTTCTCCAATGACCAAATTTGACCACTAGCAAGATTCGAATGAATCACACAACGAATGACAAGTTGCAGTGGGCGGAAATGGGGTTTAGAACCCATGCCATGTAACAAATAAAGAAGAATCATAAATGGTTATTGAACCATAGATCATAAATACTAAAATGGTGGTCAAATAAGGCATTAGGAGACACCAAAGGCAAGGACACGCCTTAACGGGTCAAATGGGTACAATAACCCAAAATGGTTAAATGAATAGATAGTGACTCCCTAAAGGCTTTATAATGCATAAAAAGGTTGTCGCATGAGTTTAGGATCATAATCCTTTTAAACTGTGTTATGTCCTATTGTAACAAGCACATGAAGTGCATAGAATCCATGCAGGTTAAAAGAATGTATTTGACTCGAGGAATTGAATGATATTTGATGTATGTCAATGGACTACGGTAAGATTAACTTGCACACTGGGGCAAAGCATTAGCCATAAGGGAATGGGTGTCCTAACAGGTTAAACGGGTCGATTAAACCTGTTAGAGCAAAACATGAATTTGATTTAGTTGAGGTATGTTAATATAGATGTAAACATGCTTTAAAAGTGTTTTGTGAGTGTTAAAACACTTGAAAAATAATGGAAAACCTTTTGGTAAAATCTGGTAGAAAACAGGGGAAGAAAGCCAAAATATTGGCTAAGTATGGAACAGGCCGAAAATAGCCAATATTCTGTCAAAAATGGTCCAGCGCGTACCGCCCAGAAATGATTCATTTTGGGCGTACCGCCCCAGAATGAAAAACCAAATTTTTATATTTTTTCTTCATTATTTGATATTGTACTAAATGGTTATGCAATGGAAGCTCACTATTGAAAGTGAGTATGTTGCAGGTAAGGTCACTTACTGTGAACTGGGTTGTAGGCGATACGCCTAGAACCCCTTATCCAATTTTAGTTAATGATTGCAAATGTTAACAATGTTTATATATGCTTGTGCCATAGAAACTCACTATTGAAAGTGAGTGAATTGCAGGTAAAGGGAAGGCTTGAAGGATGCTCATCAAGATTAGAAGGATCGATCACGTGAAGATCCACTAACTCGTTCTGCATTTTGGGTTTATAAAGCATGTAATGATGTTTAATCAGTTATGGATGTCAAACTAGTTATAATATTTTGTAAAGATTAGTCACAAGGGTGGCATTTCATGATTGATAAATCACATGTTTGAACGAAATTTTCTGGGACCAACTTTTAACATTATAAACGGTTATGTTTGGCATCAAATTGAACATGGGTGTTACATTAATATTGGACAAATTAATTATGCAATCGACATGGTTTATGTGCTATAATAATCGAAACTGAAGTGTAGTTCAGCATGTTATGACCAATATGATCCCAAGACGTGATCTTTCTCGCAAAAGACAAATATAGTGTCTGATTCTGTACTGCATTTATTTTTCTATATCAGAAAATATCAAAAAGATTTTATGTTTGTTTTGATATAAAGTTTCTAAAAATCAAAATATTTTGTTTCTTATTTCTTTTCGATTGATCAACACGGAATACGAAATCAAATTTCAAAATCAAAATATTTTGGAGTCTCGAAGAGACGTTTTGTGCCAAGATTATTTATGTTGGCAGGTTTCTAAGTGGAAAGAAGAACATCACAACTTCAAGTCTTCATAAGCTGTTGATAAAGAGTTTACACATGCTCTAATATCAAGTATTCGAGATCAGACTAATCATCAAAGAAGAGGAAGAGTTTGATTGAAGATTCATATGTGGTTGGATTGTATCATCCCCTAGTTGTCTTATTTAAACTATTTGCTTGGGATGCTCTCCCGAAGGAGACCAAGTCCTCAAATGATTCAACCACATTAAAGGTAGTAGACGCATCTACATGACCTTCATAAATCTCTGAAGATTTATAATCTATAATACCGTATATTGTAATCCATAGTAACATATATTGCATTCATATGTAATAATTCACACTTGTGCATCCCTATTATGTTGAACATATCAACACTACAAGATATACCATATACGTGTATCTTAATACACTTTATCATCTACCATTATGTGGAAGTGTTTCATATATGATTTATATGTTTAATTCACTCACGAATTATACATGTGAAACTGACTTCTTGCACTATCCGATTGGAAATAATTTGAATAAACATTTGTATTGTAATGACCAAATATCAAAGAAAACATTAACCATTTTAGTAAAATAATTTCAAACCATAAACACACTTATTTCAAAACAGAACAAATTCTTATTTAAACCAAAATATTTTATAACGGGGCAAGGTCTTATTTATTAAACAGAAAATCATATAGAGTTGATGTCCCCAACACTCTTGTCATCAGATATCTCGATAACCTCTTAACACCAATCCAAAGAGTTAATCGATGCAGTCCTCCCACAACAGTTCCAACCATATGGAACTTAACTGAAATTTGATGACGAAACATCCTCCATGAATTTATAGATGCAAATAATATCGAGTAGCCATCGATATTCAACTTGCTCACAGATAGCATTCTTCTTGATGCTAGGGACATAGATAACATCTTCCAAGGTAAGGGAACATAATGTAGACACCTTTAATTCTACAGTCCCGATCCCAATTGCCTTTTGTTTAGTGCCATCTAGCAGCATTATGCGACTTTTGATAGCGCGATACTCCTTAAAAGAATAACGATTAGAGGATGCATGAATTGTTGCTCCAGACATTATGAACCATCCTCAGCAGGCAATCACTCGTATCATAACTGAAAATAATGGAGTGAACCCTAGGATATTTCCATGAGTCGTGTCTTGAGGTACTCCCTCGATGGAACTCCACATACTCATCTCTTCATGTCCTCGTTTCATTTGAAACTCTAGGTTTTGAACAAAGCTGCTCAAAACAACAACACCAAGTTGTTATACATCTATAGTTTAAGTAGATAAACTTAAACTAATAAATATGTTTAGGAAAACACCAAGTTGTGTTTCCAGAATGCTACTTTTCGCAAGAGTAGCAAATCAATTCGAAACAACTCAACGCATTCCTTTCAATTCTTGTTGTGAACCGTTACAAGGGTTGCAACATATTAGACAAAAACCCTTTTATTAATAATAAAACATTAAATTATCAATGGTCATCGCCATCACAACAAGACACGTTCGAAATACAAGTTTACATAAAGTTCAATTTTAAAACATCGTCCTCTGTAGCACTCATGTTAGACAATAACATAATAAATCATTTATACATTTAGTATAAAATATCCAGTTGTAACATGCATGTTAGAACCAACAACTAGACAAAAACAAAAAGAGATTAAAACCATTTTAGCCAATTGTGTTGATTCACAATATGTGATATTAAAATTATTCTCCAATTTTTGATATCCAACAAACGGGTGCTTAACAAAAAATTATATATACAAAAAACCAGAGATTGTCTCAACAATCTCCGAATCTATTTAAGTTTTTTAGAAAGTATATATATAAAATTAATCGGTTTAGATAACTGTTTACACAATCTTTAAGAAGAGAACGTTAACATAAGCACTAACCGAACTATCGCCGCAATTATGAAATCTGAACATGCAAAAACCACGAGCAGGAGGAACAAATCCTGAAATAAAATAGAAGAAGAAAACAAGAACCAGGCTTTTGTTTGACACAATTCCCTTAAAAAAATTCGTCGTCATTTCCTAGGGTACACCAGTTCGAAACAGTGTGTACTGGCAGACGAGATACTTGCTTGAAACGAGATCAAAATAACGCAGCAGCAATCAAGAGCATTCAAAATGAAGTGGCAGCAATAGAGATCAATGTGTGTATGTGGTGTGTAATCTTTTCAAGAAAAACTCTTCAAGTATATATACATGAGGAGTTCTACACTCCAAAGGTTGTCATTATTCTGGTCTTAAAGGTTCTCAATTATGATCGTTAATTAACGATCATAAATAGATGGTTTTAGAATGCGAAGAGTCTTTGTCACACCAAAAGGCTGATTTAGAGTTTTCTAGACCCTGATAAAAAATTGCTTCTCTCAGACCCGGGTTTCCGGAGCTGCATTCTTGTCCACAGGTCGCGCGGGCACGCATTTGACTTTTGACCCATCAAACCATTTTTTATACCCCCTTGCACGCATGTAGGTGCCATAGTAAAACACGTCCAAAGCTTTGACAAAGCTTGGATGTATGGTCCCTATAAACCAACGAAACCTTTGTTCCCACACTAATGTGGGATAGCCAAAGCTATTTGAGATTGACATCTCATTCACACACAGTTATCCAACAACGATCACAATTTAATCCTTCATAACTCGCATCATTAACTCCAAAAATTTAACCCGCATCGTTTCCGTTTTCTTTCAATCCTTTAAGATGGTCTACACCACTCTCGTTAACCACCTTGAACCAAATCAAACCGTAGATCAAATCTCTTTCATCTTGAAGGTCTTTAACCAATTTTGAAATCGAAACCAGAAATGTGAACTCGTAGCACCTCCATCCCTTGTTCATCAGAGAGTACCACCGAGCAGACACCATCCGGACAACCTCGTAACACCGCCTCCATCTCAGTTTTTGTTTTAGGTTTTGGCTCGCACATGTCTAAGAGAATAACCCGTCTAGCACGGGTTATGGTTTCCAACCAACGATACATGTAATTGTTATGTTTCCTTTTCGATTTAGTAGGCTTCTATTCGGTCTGCAAGTTTTTCGTTGTGTTAATGGCGGACCGATGGATTACGGTTGATTTGGGAAGAAAATGGGACACTTCATCTAGATAAATGGATGTTAAACCAGAATATTAATTGTGTCAATCTGACACGTCGAACGAATACCACAGCAAAAATCGATAAAACCAATAAATCAAAAATCATGTATATAGGCGTAGTATGTCAATTTAGGTATTATATAAGTCTAGTAGCCATAAAACACAAAACAAACATCAAACACAAGGTTGAGTCTCGAAACATTGGTGATTAACTGAAAACAGATACATGTAACATGTTGCAACTTACGTGCCAAACTGTTACGTGAATTTAACTGTGTGATTGTAATATGTTATATGGAATATTTATACTTGATATTATTGGATTCATTGTGATAAATATGATAGTGAATTAACAAAGTCTTAAAACGTAGAAAACCGATACCAAAAACGTGAAAACCGAACAAAATAGGGACTGGTCAACGGAAGTCAACAAGGGGGCTGAACCAGGCGGCTCGCGATCCACGAATCCCCTGGTCAAACACCCCTGACGGTCCACGAAACTTGGTCTAAACGTGAAAACCCTATTTTCCTTCCTATAAATTCGTCATTAGCCCCCATCTGCTCATTTCTAAAACCCTAAACAACCCAAAAACGTCCTTAGCTGCTGTTCATGTGTTCTTGCATCAAATCCCTCCATTTTTGGTGATTTATTTGAAGATCCAAGCTCATTTCATCCTAGTCTCATCACTAATCTTTGGTATGTTGTTTTCTTTCCATTTCTTGTTGTAAAAGGTTCATGCTTTGATTTTTGTTTTGGATCTATGATAGAATAATGATGATATGAAACTTACATGCATAGATCAAGGTTTTGTAATGATAAACAGTGAATCTTTGTGATAAATATGTGATTTTTATGAAGATTATGATGATCCATGCTTAAATATAGGGTTTGTATGCATGCATGTTAAGAAATATTCAATTTTTATGTACGATTCATGTTATGGATGCATGTAAATGTTATATCTAGGAATTGGATGAATATAGTTGCAAACTTTACATAAGATCTTCGATAAAGATTAGACTTTGATGTTTATGCATGATATATCTAGGGTAAAGGTGGTTGTTTAATGTCCGATCTATGATAAAGTTGCAAGAACTATGGTGATTTAATTAGGTAAACGACTTTGTTTTTCAACATTTAGTAAAATACAATAACACTAAAATTGACAGGTTTACCAAACATATATTACATGACTACAAATCCTTAAAATATATGTGTCTAAAAGCATGAACAATCATAATTATTATAAGTTTATTATCATAATATTAATTACACTGATGTACTTGTGCAAGTATTATTAGAAAACCAACAACATTACACATACTTGATTGATAAGTCAAAGTTAAATATGAACATGTAAATGTTCAAATTTACTTTTATGTTGATTATGGTTATATGTAACTTAACTGATAAAGATTTCAACTTTAAGGTTGTAGTTCATGTTTGATGTTAACAAACCATTGCATTGAACCTTAATTATAGATTAGGATATTTAGAAATCAATTAGATGGGTTTAATTGTAAAAGGTCTAGAATCCCCCAGTTAGTTTAAGAACATAGAGTTTGATTTTTCGTAATAGATTTCATAAGCATTATTGGACAGTAGGAATTTGAAGATCACAAAAAATTAGAACAATAAAAGAAAATACCAGGAACAACTGACCCCGAAATCGACAAGTCAAAGTAGAAGTCGTTGACTTTTGAAAATCCGAAATAGAGCTCCAAACTTGGAATTGAGTGTCGCGAAATGTTGAACAAGGTTTGTAAACAGAGGCTATGAGGTCAATTTATAGAGAGGATGACCAGAGCATGTGAATTTGATTGCTCAAAAATATGGTAAATTGACCCAAAAAAATTAAGAATTAATTAGAGATGTAATTGATTTATGGATTAGGGTGAAGTCGTGAAGATGATGTCCAAGCTCATGAGAGGTTAAAAGGGGTCGAAAATCATGATTAAAATCAATCAAAAATAAAGATTTAATTGGAAAATTTTCCCAAAGAAAAGAGGAAAACACGTTTCTGGTATAGGCGTGGGTCGCAAGTCACCATGGCCACGACCACTATGGGTCGCGTGGCGCGAGCCCTACCAGAAGATAATATGTTTTTTCCATTTAATTAATTAACCAATTAATCTTTTAATTAATTAGTTAAATATAAACATAAATCATATGAATTGTGAAAAAATGGGTAATACAAACTACTCCAATGATTACATTCAAAACTTAAATCGAAAATCCCAAATTACGCTAAAACGGGTCGGATTTTTGGTTACGTGAATTAGACAATGTTACAATTACTAGTTATGACCGTGATGTTGTTATCTGTGACACTAATGTTGTAGATCTATTACCATATCGTTTTTGACATTACACTAATGTTAAGGTTTCTAACATTAATGTTAACACCACTTCTATATGAACTCGTGATTTTGTGTCAAAACAAGCTTTTATATGTTGTAATATATGCATTATTAAACGTACATTTGGTATAATGTTGAATTGCGGGTTTACTTGTAGCCAATTTTTTTAATGATCACACACCAATGCTAGTCTTTGTAACAACACCCTAACATCTTTAAAAAAGTAAAAAAACAACATCGAGACTATAACCATATTGAAGATAAAAATATGACGATTCTAATGATGCAATTAATAAAAAAAAAAACCCGACGCGTTAAAGAAAGTTGTAGGCGTTTCAAAATTTACGGGGCACTTTTTGTGGTTTTGTGAAATGTCTAGTATACCCTTTTGAATAAAACAAGATCCTGTACAAAGGAGATTTTCGGTGTGAAGCGTGCGAAGGGAGAAGAGAACGACACGTGGTGGATTTTCTTTTAAGCAGAGGGGCATTTGTGTCTTTTTTACACAAAACCGTGTTTTATAGCGTGATTTTATATTCACGCATTCTTTACGTTATTTTATAATGCAGATCTGGCACTATATATTTTTTTGTGTGAGTTTTTTGGAGCGTGATTTTTTATTCACGCTTTCTTTACATCATTTTATAATACAGCTATGTTTATTTGGAAGTAAGTTTGTTGCATTTTATAAAAAAAAAATTCTGTTTTTGCTCTTTTTTGCTATGCGTGATTATATTGATTCTTGCGTAAACCATGTTCACAATGTGATTTTTGGGAGCGTGATTTTTGTATTCACGCATTCTTTGCGTTATTTTATAATACAGATCTGGCACTATATTTTTTTGCCTGATTTTTTTGGAGCGCGATTTTTTATTCACGCTTTCTTTGCGACATTTTATAATAGAGCTATATTTTTTTAACGTCAGGTTTTGAAAGTCAGGTTGTTGGTTTTTATTTAAAATCTTTTTTTTTAGTTTTTGCTCTTTTTGGCATTGCGTTTTTATAATTTATATCCGTCTTGCATAATTATTGTTACGTTGAGTTGAGGTTTATATTGTTACCGAATGCGTGATTATATTAATTCTTGTGTAATAATAGAGGATTATATTTTTCTGATATCTATGAGATGTAATTTTTATACTTCTTACCGAATGAATTGAAAATAAAAATGAGATATTATATGCTAGCACTGAAAATATTTCTTATTATAACACATGCCACACATTACAACATATGAATTTTTCTACTCATACGCTGTTAGAAAATCAATTTCTTTGAAAAGATGTATTGATAGCCTTGAGTATGTTGGCAATTGTTTGCATTTGTTCAATAACGGTTTTGTCTTTATCTACCATAAACAAATGGACTAGCTCTCGAACCGAACTCTTCGGCAAGCTCCTCAGCTTACGCATCACCTCGCCTCGGGCTAGCGTCATTTTCTTGAGACTATCGAAACTCTGCTTTAAAACATCGATAAAAAAGTTTTTCCTTGTTGAACTCAAGCATTAATATCTACTTGGTTAACTTCTCTTTTAGGGCTATGTCAGCTTCCGTGACGTTGGAGGAAGACGACGACATATTTTTACGATGGTGTGTGTTGTGTTTTTTATTTGTGACGTGATTTGAAGTCTGTTTGGAAGAATGCGACGTAGCGTGATTTTATTAAATGTAATGAGTGTCTAGGTTTATAGGGATGATGATGCCCTGAAAGTAGTAAATGTGGCACATACCGCTTATTGGTTAGTGTTTTAATGGGACAGTTGGGGAGGCAAAGATGAAGCGCAATAAGTGCTCAAATGAGAATTTATTTTTAATACAAACTGTGATTTAGGGTATTTTTCTTGCGTGTATTTTTATAGGGTTTTCTTTTTTGTTTTATTTTTCTCCGAATTTTGATTTTCCTTCCAATTTTTATTATATATATTGGGGTGTCACCATGCACTTTTACACGCAAAACTCAAACATCACAATTTTACTCTGTCATTTTTAGTTTTCGAGCGTAAAAAAATGGCATCTTCTTCTTCTAACCCGCAGCTGTTAGTGAAGATCCCACCTGATATGTTATAAAAATCCGACCTGATTTTGTATAAAATTACATATGAATATAATGAATCGGTTTGTTATGTTTGATATGTTTTGTGTTCCTTATGTTTTATCTGCTTTGTTAATGTTGTTCGGCTTGTTTTTTTCGTTTTGTTAGCATTTGCGTGATATCTAGAACAGTATGCGTGATTTTACAAAGCTTTTAGTTAAGCTGAAAGAGTTAGTTTTTTTAAGGCGTGATTTTAAGTAGAAAAGTTTAGGTTATTTTCGTGATTTTTGTAGATGAATACGTGACTTTTTTTTTGTTAAAATTAGTGAATTAGTTTTTATAAAAACCATTTAGTAGTTGCGTGACTTTTGAATAACTTTGCATTAATTTTTTTGAGAATCTTCTAAATAACGGGATTAAATTTTGTACCTTAAGAGATAATCATTTATTTGCGTGATTTGTAAATAAATATGCGTAAATATTTAAATGTTGCGTGATTTTTTAAACAAAGACAACGTTTAATGTGAAATAATTTTAAACTTTTAAAGAGTTGCGTGATTTTACATCTCCGCGTGATTTTTTTGAGATGAGTGCATTATTTTGTTTGATATTTATTGCGTGAATATTATGTGCTATTTTATGCTGACACGCTAATTTGATTATTTTGTGAAAAGACAATGATACCATTTTTTAAGTTTAATGAACCGCACGCCCTTTTTTTCGGCGTGTATCAGCCCTATCCGTTAGATTGTTTTTATTGTTTGGAATCGGCGGTTGTGGATCCTCCTCACACTTCGCACGGAATTTCTCCTTTGTACAATAATTTTCTCATATATATATATATATATATATATATATATATATATATATATATATATATATAAAACATTCAGACCTTAGTTTCACTCAAAACAAAGTTGTTTTAGAAAAACAATTTTTTTGTCTCGCCAGTCGTAAATGGTTTTGTATGAATTTTGGACACGAAAGAATATACTCCAACTATATAATTTTATTTAGTAATTTATATTAATATTATATTTTGCTCTAGTTTTTATTTAAAAGCAAATATCTTTTTGAGGAGCGGGGGGGGGGGGGGAGGGTTGATGGTTGGGGCCTAGGGATTATTGGTGTCTTAAGTTGAAAACTTGACTCAAAAGGCATTCCCAAGTGGTACGTTTTCCTGGCGAGTCAAGTTTGGAGTGTCAAATCCAGTATGGAAGTCTGCAATCTCGTCCAAGAATCACTCGAATACTGGAAGTAGTTCTGCCTACCGTTGAAAAAATGTAATAGTTTTATTAAAATGAGAGTATTAGTTCTTGATTAATAATTTGTGATTGATAAAATGATCCATTATAATAGTAGTTGAGTAAATTGAAATAGAGGAAACTATATATATTAACAATGATAATTCCATGGCTGTGAGAGGTATTACTGTATTTTGTTTTAGCCTATGACAGAGTGCAACGTGTGCAAGGTGGCCACGTGGTTATTGTCCTTAATTTTTTTTTATCTTACGCTTTTGTTTTAGTTTAGATATTTGTTTTGCGTCCGTTTTCTCACCTGTCTATGTGAATGAGTGGTTTGTGGGTTGTATTTAAAGTCAAAGGTCGGGATTTCGAGTCTATCTCAGGTCCGGTTACTGACCTTTTCTTTCTCTCTCCCTCTCTCTTTTTCCTGTTTTTTTGTTTCTTTTGGGGTTTTAGTGTTGTCATAGCTTGGTGTATGCATGTGTTTTTTGGCCACGTGGGCATACTTCCTTTTGACAATGAGAGATTGCATTGACAATATATGTTCTTCTTTGTTTTTTTTTCCTTTTTTTACTCTCTTCTGCCTTATCTTCTACGTGCAGGAATCTCCTAGTGTTGCGTCTTTGATTGCCTTTTGTGCGGTTCCAGTTGCTATACTCTCACTAATCGTTTTTGTTGTGTGTAGGTTGTTGCTTCTGGACGTGACATTATTTTCTCCCTTCGTTTGCGGTATGATTCATATGTGGTCGGATTGTATATTTTGGTTGCAATTGGCGCCCCGTCTTTGTTTTTCGTGTTGTAACTGACTTCTTTTTTCAATTGATTTCTGTTCTTTGGCCTTGCATGTTTGGATTTGGTTAGGTTTTTTTTTATAGCGTAGGTTCTTTTATGACCTAGGTTTCTCCTGTTAGTATTGTCTACAATTTTGACTTTTAGAAACCATATGAGGGCACTTTTTGTATTTTCAATATCTTGGTTAAAATTGTTTGGCTTTCTAAATAAATTGGAAGTGACTCATTTCATAGATATGTGCTTTAATTGAAGTGATATTTTCAGTGGTGATAATATAGTGATTTGTCACACCCTAACCAACAGCGGAATATGTCAGGGCGCAATGATTATTCAGATGCTCATGACAAATAAAATAAGTTGTAATACTTAAACATGCCTTTTTTCATTAATCAACTAAAGATGTGGTACAATAATATTAAACATGCAAAATACATATCAAACTTATTACAGTCTTTAATCTAGGTCCAACAATCCTAAAGTGATCACATCAAAGCTCAAGTATAAGTTCCTGCAACATGTATAAAATCAAGTGTCAACTACAAAAGTAGTTGGTGAGTAAACACAAGTTTATATAATATATTTTTAACACATGCGATATATGTGATAAGAGTTACATTCAGATATACAGTCAATCAGTAAATGAAATAAAATAAACAACTAATCGTAACAAACCTTCAATCACAAAGACTTCACAACAAAATTTTCTCATATAGAGGTAGACTAGCATATAAAGAGGTAGACTAGCATATAGAGATTTCCATAAACAATTCCACATAGAATTCATTCAATCAACATATAATCGCGTAACGTATAGAGAAATGATTTTGAATACATGTTACACCGCAAAATGATTTTGAATGCATGAAAAATCGTAAATTTGTTTATTTACGTTTTAATTAACAAATTTGCTTTATAATTTAACCAATTGGTTTTTAATGTTATAAAATGATTGTAGGATATTCCAAAGTATATATTTCGAGATAAAAACCCCGAGATTCCCGGTAAACGATAAATCGAATACCGAAATTGCGTAAAAGCTAAAAAATCGTTTTATTTTTGTTTTAAGCAAATCGTTTAGCCTAAAACTTTGCAAATTTAGTGTTTGTTTTCAAAAATGATTATGGAATATCCCGAACACAACTTAAATGTATAATTTAACAGATTTCTTCCGATATTCGTTAAATTAAAACTTCGATTTGCACGACAAGTTCAGATTTCGGCCAGGTTTTGTGAATGGGTCGGACACGGGTGTTACAGTCTCCCCTACTTCAGGAAATTTTGTCCCAAAATTAGAAGAGATAATCAAGATAAGATGAGGGAATATATCAATGGTCATAGGGAATTTGATATAAACAACAACTAATGGTCAGTTCTAAGTTCGATTCTTAATTCATTTTAAAGTACCGTCGATGCTTATATATATGGTGTGTCGCAGCTAACCCACCACATCTGTAATACTTTAAAAAAGCGCTAGTAACCTACGGAGAACTACCATTTTTCCATATAATAATGAATGAACTTAAGATCGTAAGAACACGATAGAGATGAAATAACCTCAGATATGAAGGATCGTGATTACACGATTGTTTGTAACAACCAGATTTATAGATTTGATTTATCACCATCTCCCCTACTTCAGGGAAAAGACCGGTGAAATATGAGGAGAGTGGTTGGGGGTAACATTATTTACTTTTAAATTGTTGAAACCGATATTAAGTCAAGAATATCATTCCACACAATAAAAAAAGATTACAGATTTCTTAACAAGAGAACGTGTCGAGTATTGGTGAGTTAGCGAGCCACATTCAATTCACCTATGGGACGCGAGGTCTTGTTAATAATCTGGATTAGATATTGGCTAAAACTCAAAATTAACGCCTATTACCAAAACCAAATGTATGCTAAGCTAGCATCACACACAATTGTTTAGGTGTAGTATGTATAAGTCTTGGACTGGCCAGAGAAAATTAGAGATATTTTATGATCTAGAGCAAATTCAATCATCGCCACTTAAGGGGGTGATAATGTAAGAGGATCGTTTTTTAACATAGATACTTGATTATTCCATTTGAGGAAAAGATAGTGATACAACACGAAATTACCATTTAGATGAATAACCATTCAAATGATAATACGAATTGACCACTTGATATCGAAATGCAGATCATTATTTGAATGAAACACCATTCAAATGATAATGCAAATTAGATATCATAATCTTTTCTTTATTAAGATCAATAGGGGAATCAAGACCAGACTAAATCATGCTTTTGAGAAAGTTTAGGAATCACTAACAGATAAGTATTCCGTATAGAGATAATGCTAATAACGAGAATTGATCTTTAGGAGATAGACGATCTTGTGAATTCCTTCGAAGAGGTTGCTAATAAAAGAGTTTTGATATTTGATGATGAGTCCATCGGGCTGGTGATGTACATTCGAGATGTATCACTTTCATGAAAGGTCATTTCTCAAAGTGAGGAACTAGATCGAATGAATTTAGATAACTTGACATTGCAACAAGTATGCCACGTATTCTTTGCGTAAGTAATTGACAAATGATAAAATTGAAAGAGATAAAAGCTTTTATTTCGACACGATGGAGATACATTACTACAACAAAGTTGATAACGGTTGCTAAGCTCGTATTGAGTACATTAAACATCGCCCAGGTTGGAACTCAGACATAGGCTCTATGGTTTGCATTGTCGGCTGGAGGGTTGGGAATAACAGCAACAGCAAGCAAAGGGCAAGCGTTTCTAATGTGTCCAGGTTGACCATAGTTATAACAGGTACGATAAGGAGAAATAGTGAGCAGGTATCACATGCTAGACCACCTGAGGCTGGGCGGATAGAGGTTGAGCTCAAATAGGTTGCCGACATACATTCATGAGATGACCAAATTTGCTGCAATTGAGACAACACCAAAAAGGAGTTTGAGTTGAGTGATGGTAGCTACAAGTTTTGCAAAAAGGGTGGGTTCCAGTATAAGGTTTCTTAGTTGCAAGAGTACTAGGGGCTGATTGGGTAGCGGGTCTAGTCGTTACAGCATAGTTATTTGTCTTCCTCTTTTTATTGTTGGTATGAGCAGGTGAAGACTCAACATAAAAATTCTTTCTCAACTTTAGTCTTTTTGGTTTTAACTTCTTTCTTGTATCCTTTCCGGGTCAAAGTGCCTTTTCTAACATGATTATCAATGAACCTTTTTCCAAGACGCATAACATCGTCGAGTGTTGCGGAATTGCTTCCCCATAAAGCGTCTTGGATGAGCACAGGCAGACCATCAATGTATTTTTCAATGCACCGTTGTGTAGAGAGGAGAAAATCAGGTAACATGAGCTTCAGTTCTTGGAAACGATCAATATAGGCTTGGCTTTCTCCACTTTCTTATTCCAAATCGTAAATTTCATCCTCTAAATTCTTCATTTCACTACGCGGGCAGTATTCTTCCTTCATTATATCCTTGAGTTGATTCCAAGATAAAGCTAGAGCGATATGAGAACCACGAAGTCGTTTCTCGCCATTCCACAAGGTAAGTGCTTTCTTGGTTAGAAAGTTGGTTGCATGACGGACTTTCAAATTCTCAGGACAATCGCTATTGGTGAAGGTATTCTCCATACCCTCGAACCACTGGAGTAGACTGGTAGGGCCTCCAGATCTAGCAAACTTGGGACGGTTACAGGAGTTAAAGTGTTTAAAGGAGCAAGTGGTGGCAACACCATGATGGGTAGGATTAGCAGTTAGGTTTTGTTGAAGTGCAGCACCATGTTTGGGACAACCTTTGCCATTTGTTTAGCAATCAACAAGGCCATCTTGCGGCTTGAGTTGTTATTCTTGCGTTGTCTGTTGAAATGAATCGACAAAGATGGAATATTCGTGAGATAATGGATAAGGCAAGGTTGATAATTGATTTTGGATTATGAAGGGGAATAATTTACAAAGCATATGAATTCACAAATCATGAGGTTTTAAATAAGGGATAGAGAAGAAATCATGTTGTTTTAGTAAAACATAATGGAATGGCCCTCGTTTCTCGATTGAGAAACTACAACCGTGACTAATCAGAGTTAATTGGGATCCGTAGCAGTAATTGACATGCTTTGGCCTAATAGGTTCCAACACTCTCACCAAAGACTTCAAGTTAGGCATCTAGGTCCACACGACTAATCAGGATTTATATGCAATGCTTACCTAGATAGACCTCCGGCTACCGGTGTTTTCCCCCTTCCAGTTACTACATGTGTACTGCTAGGAATCTAACTCCGAAGGAATTAAAAAATCATAATTCAGAATCCTAAAATGGCACGTAAGGCACCATTACTAAGGATAGAGGCTAGGAAGCTAGAAGAGATTAGTGTGTCTCAAGTGTTCAGGCAAATGTGAGATATAAGAGAGGCAAGTTTAAGCAGCATCTAAAGACATAATGTAATAATAGGCATGCAGACATGAGTTAATCATGAGGACACCTAAGGCATATAGTCTAGGTTATCCATTTCTAATAACCTAAATCCCTATAACCAAGGCTCTGATACCAATCTGTCACACCCCAACCGATAGCGGAATATGTCGAGGCACAATGTATGTCCAGATGCTCATGACAACTAAAGTAAGTTGTAATACTTAAACATGCCCTTTTTCATTAATCAACTAAAGATGTACAATCATATTAAACATGCGGAAATACATATCAAACTGATTTAAAGTCTTTAATCTAGGTCCAACAATCCTAACGTGATCACATCAAAGCTCAAGTATAAGTTCCTACAACATGTATAAAATCAAGTGTCAACTACAAAAGTAGTTGGTGAGTAAACACAAGTTTATAAAATATATTTTTAACACATGCGATATATGTGATAAGAGATACATTCAGATATACAGTCAATCAGTAAATGAAATAAAATCAACAACTAAGCGTAATAAACCTTCAATCACAAAGACTTCACATCATAATTTCCTCATATATAGGTAGACTAGCATATAAAGAGGTAGACTAGCATATACATATTTCCATGAACAATTCCGCATAGAATTCATTCAATCAACATATAATCGCGTAACGTTTAGAGAATTGATTTTGAATAAAAATACATGTTACATTCCAAAAAGGTTAATGATATGGAGATATGATTATTTACAAGTCGGATTATCATTCGACTGAATCACCATTAGAAATGATACTACAAATTGAATATTGAGTCATATCCCATTTTAAAAGAAAGAGTGATTTGGTGAATACTCATCTGATAAGTAGATCGGATACGAGGGATATAATCAATTTGCGAGAGATAACTACCTGGAGATTATCCTAATGAAACAAACATGCTAAATGAATATAGGAACTTATGCTTACTATAGTTATGAGGAATTTAAGGAGTTTAGGTTTTACTTATTCAAAAGACCATTTTACCCTTTTATCGATAAATTATATTTTATTAACTTTTGGACACATAAATATTTATTATATATATAAACATGATTTAAGAACAAAAATGAAGTCCCAATACCTATCGGTTTGTTTGATATTATATAATCATATTCAAAATTTTGCAGTATTTATCAAATAAATATAAAAACATTTCATAAAATTGTATAAAATTAGGGTTTCATTTATTATAATATATTATTATATTTCTCAAAATATCAAACCTTAATTCAACACTGTTTACTTAATTTTGGCAGAACAACGTTATGAAAACTCCAATTTTGACCGATTTTTAGATAAAATAACAAACCTTCCCCAAACTTGAAATTAACTTAGGACTTTCTTAAAACACATTATTTTAGGATTACCTACAAATATTCAGACCCGAATTCCAACCCGATCACCCAATTTTAGCAAAACAAGCTCAAGAACCCTAATTTTTATACATTTTTAGAAAGCATACTTAGACACAATATTATCAAAAACTGAGATAGGTTATTGTTAAGAATATCTAATAATGTGGGACTACAGATTTTCAGCTTCAGAGGCCTTCTGGATTGATCGAATTTGAAGGAAGAAAGTTTTGGTGCGTTTTACGGTTTTTGGAAGAGAATTTGAGGAATTCGTGAGGATAAACTGATGATTTGAGCTCGTATTTATAGGGGTTTGGTGTGCATTTAAGTTTAGACACGTAAAAGGGTGACTAATTGAACAAAAACATCATGTAGATCGGTCAATCTTGGAGCAAAAATTCGAAAACGTGGCTTAACCACGACCTGGTCATGAATCTGTGCAGACGAAGGTCTACGCGTATCGCGCAGATATTTATATTGATCCTCGCGATACGCGAGGGGAGGGGGTGGCCAGAATTGATATTTATTTATTTATTTATTTATTTATTCACTCGTTTGAGCTCGTTTTAACTCGTTAACCTCTAAAATTTGTGAGCAACTTATATTGACCTTATAAAACATTAAGGAACATTAAAATATAATTTTTAAAAGGAAAATTGGATTTAAATAATCCCAACTTTTGAGGATTGATCGACAATAATCCTATCTTCAATAATCACTCCCAGTTGTCCTAACTTTCACCCTATTTACTGATAATGGTCATGCCGTTAAAAACTTAACGCCGTTAACTTTTTGATGACATGACGTCTGATGTTGATATTTATTTATTTTTTTCTTTTTTTAACCCTCTTTAATTATACATGTCATAAAAAAGTTAACCCTATTTTTTAACCCCCTTTTAACCCGTTCTTAAACATCCATACTCATTTCACCACACATCTCAAGAAAGAGAGACTACCAGTTGGACCAAAGAGGGCCGGTGAGCCTGGTCCTCCGGCGAGTACTCCGACGATGTTCCGACTCCACCAGAAGTAAACAAGATTAATCCGTTTAGATGCTCGATTTCTGCGGTTTCTTTGCTAGTGATAGTCCGAGCGTGGGGTGCGAAGAGAGCCTGCCGGGAGCGGCAGAGATGTGGTAGCAAGTAAATCTGTCATAATTGGAGCACTGATTGACTGGAGTTTGAAAAGGTAAGAACTAGATAAATCAAAACAGACAAAAAAAATTCAAAATCTGACTAACCAGAAAAACAAAACAATCCACCTAACTAGAAAAACAAAAAAATCCACCGTCGAAGCGCTAGCAAATCTAGCTCGTATTCAAAGTATTTAATTGATTCAAATTTGGTCAAAATCAGTCAAAATACCTAGAAACTTATCCCATTATGGACCTTTGAGACTCGATTCACGAAAAGCAACCTGCATATCTGACCGGAATTTAAGCGGAGCCAAAGTCTCCTGCCTCGGCCACCTGTTTCCGTCGGAATTCCGGCCACCGTCTTCAACTCTCCCTCTTTCATCCTCAATGAATCCACTACTACCAAAGTGACAAGGTTTGGAGACGGATCTGAATTGGAGTATGGTTTTGACGGGGAGTCGAGAGAGAATCTTAGAGATGATATCTTCGTTGGTGATTGGAACTGTGTTTTCTCCGATGATAATTGGTTTTCCATTTTAGGGAACAAGAACTTCAATTTTTTGGCTAGGAATTTGATCAAGGACATTAATAGCCCCATTGTTAGGGTTTCATTTGCTTGTTGAAGAAGGCAGAGGTATACTTACTTAAAAGTGTGGTGAAATGGGTATGGAGGGTTAAAAGGGGGTTAAGAAAATAGGGTTAACTTTTTGATGAAATGTATAATCAAAAGAGGGTTAAAAAATAAAAAATAAAAAAAATAACCACATCAGACGCCATGTTATCAAAAAGTTGAGACACCTGGTGGTGATTATTGAAGTGTTTTTTAACGGTTGGACCATTATCAATAAATAGGGTGAAAGTTGGGACACCTGGTGGTGATTATTGAAGATGTGATTATTGTCGGCCAACCCTTAAAAGTTGAGATTATTTAAATCCAATTTTCCTTATGTACGTGATTCCCAGTTATTAACGGAATTGCGCGAAAAATCGTAAATTGATTTACTTGCGTTTTAATTAACAAAATTTGCTCTATAATTTAACCAATTGGTTTTTAATGTTATAAAATGATTGTAGGAAATTCCAAAGTATATATTTCGAGATAAAAAACCCGAGATTCACGGTAAACGATAAATCGAATACCGAAATTGCGTAAAAACTGAAAATCATTTTATTTTTTGTTTTAAGCAAATCGTTTAGCCTAAAACTTTGCAAATTTAGTGTTTTGTTTTAAAAAATGATTATGGAATATCCCGAACACAACTTAAATGTATAATTTAGAGGATTTCTTCCGATATTCGTTAAATTAAAACTTCGATTTGCGCGACAAGTTCAGATTTGGGTCGGGTTTTGTGAATGAGTCGGACACGGGTGTTACATGATTACTTCTATCATTTAAGTTGTCATAGCAGTTGATTCAGATCTATATATAGAACAATTTATTTGAGAATTAGAATTTTTCCTATGTCTTTTATTTTTTTTCTGACAACATACATGTTAGTACAATTTTCCATTGTATTTACCTGTCAATTTCTATCCTGCAGGCTGCATGTTTTCTTGCTCAAGTTTTGCTTAAAGGTAAGTGCATTACCTGTTTTATATAGATATTTATTTAGATAGTCCCTACATTCCAATACTTATTATATTATTAGTTAATTAGTTATAATTCTAAGTTATATATGTATCTTTGGCTACTTGCTGTGATAACGGATTTATTTCTTTTATAAGATGCGTGGCTCTAATCGACGTTAATGTTTTGATGAAAGTTTAGGATCACATTCGATAACTCAATCTCGCAGACGTGCTAACTTTTTGAGCCGTAGATCTTCTATTTCTTCTTTTTATGTTGATAGTGGAGACTAGTCAAATGTATGTCCTAACTAGTCTTGCACTTTTCTGGATTGATGAGAAACGTGCTTCTTCCACATTGAACGGACCTCCTAAATACCATCAGTGCTGTAAAGAGGGATGGTTAAGCTTTCTTTACCTAGACCTACACACAGTTACTTAAAGATCTACTTCTTAACTCTCATTTCCAGAAAAGTAAGACCAACAGTCAATCAGTCATTGCAACTGACAGAGTTTGACAAGGAAACTGGATACAGCCTTGCCGAACTATATCTGAACACATACGACGAGTACAAGGTATCATCAACTGAATCGTACTAAAAAATAAAAAAAATTCTCTAAACGCAAATTCAACAGGCTAAACTTTACACTTGCCAAGCAACAATGAAAGAATTCCACGCCAACCGTCGATGGTTCTTGACAACATGTTTAGAACAAGAATGTGGAAAAAAATTGTACGAAGAAATTTTAGATACAGAGGGGGCAAATTAGAGTCAACCAATACTGAGCTGCTCAGAGGACTCCAAGTCACTGAACCTACATACCAGTAAGTTATCATATTATGTTGAGGGGGCAAATTAGAGTCAAACTATACTGAGCTGCTCAGAGGGACTCCAAGTCACTGAACCTACATACCAGTAAGTTATCATATTATGTTATTCAAGTTAAAAAAAACACATTATGAACCAGTTACTGCATGAACAATCTTCTAATGGACGATACCGGAACACTTTCTGTTGTAATATATAATGAAGCAACGACTGCAGCACTTATAGAGGATGGCATCTATAGCAATACAGAAACCTTCTCAAGTGTATCTTTAATGGCTTTTTAGCTTAATTTCTTTCAGGTAAATTCTACTTTCAAAGCAGGTATCATTTATTTATCTTGCCTTTATTATAGATTTATAAAACTGTATTATTACTATTGCTTTGTGAAATGGTTGTTACTACATATGCACTTAAGCAACAGAGATCATAACATATACTTGCATTTCTTGATGACAATAGAAATTCAACGGAAAGAATACTAAATTATCAAATAAGATGTGATCTCTTGTAACGCGCGGGTGGGTTTACAACTTGTTAACTACTAAAGGAGAAATAATAACATGACATTTTCAGCAGGTTCCTCATCACCATCCATATAATTTATACCTTTATCATTACATTTTCTATCTCTCTTTCTTTTTCACTCACAACCACAATCAAATAATATTTCTTTATACCCTTATCATTAAATTTTCTCTCTCTTTCATCACAACCTAACCATAAGTATTAAAAAATCACCAGCTTTTTTCTCAAATATGAGAATGAACAATGATTTATTCTCCTTTTCACTCACAACCACACCTAAAAATTTTGGGATTATACTCACACATGTTTGGAGAACCTACTATAAATCCGAAAGAATACGACTTTTATGAGAACTTTGAAATAGAAAATCCCACTCAATTATTTTGGTCGTCGTTTCAATTATTTAGTTTAACCACTACACAATATATTTTAAATTAATACTCATTATTAAAATTTATTTAATATTTGAAGATAACATTTAGTATTAGTTTGTTTAGTTTAGTTGTATGTGAATATGTAATATAAATCTTCCTACATTGCGACAGTTCTAATGCTCTATCCATAGCATGTAACTTTGTTTTTTAAACCAAACTAAACGCTTTAAAAGTGATCTATATTTTATTCGGGAGAAAGTCTCATCCCGATTCCCGAATAGTTTGCAAGAAAAGATTTGCCACCAAACAAATTGCTCATATTTTTTTCAAAGGGTTAACATAAGTTTTTATGTGAAGGTAAATTGGATTTTAATAATCCCAAGTTTTGTGTATTGGACGGAATTAATCTCACCTTTCGAAATTGCTCTCATCGAGTCTAAGTTTCAAACTATTTTCTCCCATCAATCCCAAATTAATGGAAGACTAACAGAAAGTTAACGTTGTTAACTTTTTTGAAACTTCAGATTATTGCCAGCCAATTGATGAAACTTGAGATTATTTTTTTTATGAAAGTTTGGATTATTGACGGTCAATTGATGAAAACTTGGGATTATTTAAATATAATTTTCATAAAAGAACTAACGGAGTTAGTCTTCCGTTAGTTTGGGATTGATGGGAGAAAATAGTTTGAAACTTGGGCTCAGTGAGAGCAATTTCGAAAGTTGCGATTAATCCCGTCCAATACATGAAACTTGAGATTATTAAAATCAAATTTCCGTTATGTAAACAACTAGGTTTCTGAAATGCTTTTGCTACTTGAATATGAGTAAATATGAGTGATATATATATATATAGGAGAATGATAAAATGAAAACCACTACAAGTTGGAAAAACCGTGAAAACTAAGCTAAAAAATTCGCTTTTTGTTCCGATTTTTTTTATGATGACTCTCTAACTTAAATAAACACCCTTTATGAAAAAAAATTAAAAAAACGCCGAGTAATTGTTTTTAAAAAAATATTTAAGAACCGATTTTTTTGTTAAAAGAAGTTAACCAGCCAAAAAAGACATTCAAAATTTGTTACTTTTTTTAGATGTATTTTTTTTATAGAATTCACATTCATTTTTGATGGTTTTGGTGAAAAAAAAAGCGCCTGGAGATTTTTTTTAAAAAAATTATTTATAGATTTTGTTACATATGTAACAAGGCATTTTACATATGTAACATGTAAATGTTACATATGTAACATGACGTAGCGTCAGATTTCGGAATTTTTTTTTGAAAAAAAACTACTAGGCATTTTTTAATTTTTTTCCACCATAGAGCTTGTATTAACGCATATAATCACTGCAAAAATTTTGAAGAAAAAAAATCGTTTTGTGGTAGTTTCCACGGTTTTTCCAACTCAAAGAGGTTTTTATTATATCCATCCCATATATATATATATATATATATATGGTGAGGTTTGTAGACCTCTTAAAAAATGTAGACCCTGTAGACCCCTATATTATTCTATAAAACTCACTAAAATTTATAAAACTCATTGCTGTTGAGTTTGGTTTTTTTATGCGATAAGCTTTTAAAAATAAAAAAGAAAACCTAGAAAGTTGTTAAAGACATTGAAATATAATTGTTGTTAAAAAAAGTTATATTGTTCTATAAAACCCACTAAAAATTATAAAACTCATTGTTGTGCTTAAAACTCACTACAACTTTAAAAATTGATGTTCTATAAACCTCATTGAAAATTATGAAACTCACTACAAATTATAAAAACTCTTTCTTAAGTTTAAAACTCACTGTTGTGTTTAAAACTCACTGCAACATTAAAAATAGACGTTTTATAAAACTCACTGAAAATTATAATTTAAAATTAAGAAAATAAAAATAAAGAAAAAACTAAAAACATTAGAAATAAACCCAAAATTAAAATATAAAGACAGAAATATAACAAAATAAAAACAAATTCAAATTCAACATCAATGAGTTTTATAATTTTTAGTGAGTTTTATAGAACAATATAGGGGTCTACGGGATCTACATTTTCTAAGGAGTTTACAATGAACCTTTGACTATATATATATATATATATATATATATATATATATATATATATATGGGAAAGGATCATTTGAGAACCAATTGGGTTTGAGAACTAAAAAGAACTAATCTCAGCCACTAATTTATATATATGGAAACCCCCCCCCCTCCCATAAATTGTAGTGGTCCCCACCTGAAATTAGTGGTTGAGATTTAGTTCTCAAAAGTTCTCAAAATAAAAAGTTCTCATTTGAACCTAACCCTATATATATATATATATATATATATATATATATATATATATATATATATATATATATCATGAGGGGTCTTTGGTGCATTTGTCCATTGTTGGAGTGTTGTTTGGTAATTGTTGGATTCTTATGTTAGTGTCAAATTTCTTGAAACTTTTGGGTAGAATGTGTTAATGGGAAAAGTAGCGACTAGCGAGTATCTCATATTTGTCGGAGGATAAACTTTAGAGTGGTTTATAACGGATAAATGGTTCCTTATAATCAAATTTCTTGTGTAGAGGGCGCTCCTCAGTTGAAAACCATGACGCTTCGCATCGCAAGCGTCTAGGCCTAGTGCGGGATTGGGATTGGGCGAATGCCTCGATATCATGGTGGTTAGTTTGCTTAGTTGGTTCGAGCGGGTTACATAAAAGCTATTCTTTTTGGAGAAAGTTTTGAATGAAAATAACCATAAAGCTCGTTATGCTTTTTGCGAAATGTCTATGTATGAGACATTTCTCAGATGTGTTCTGCGGAATTTATTATAAGGGAATCGCGTTGAACACAACCTTAGTCAAACTTCTTTAAATTTGATTCTTTCTGGAGTTGGTTCGAGTGGGTTACATAAAAGCTATTTTCTTTGGAGAAAGTTTTAAATGAAAGTAACCATATAGCTTGTTATGCTTTTTGCGAAATGCCTGATGGTATGAAACATTTCTCAGATGTGTTGTGTGAAATGTTTGAGACATTTCGCAAACAGTTATTTCGGTCTTCGTTCTAAATTATGATTAAACGCCATTGAAGGCGTTCAACAGTGTTTAGTTCCTGGCGTTTATAGATGTTATGTAAGGTTGGTTGTATACATAGCAGACCATCAACAACATTTCAAGCGCCCCGAATCCCTGAAATCATACACTCCGTCTTTCTCTCTACTACATTTCACATCTCTGCTCACTGCTCTAGAATAGCAGCTTGGCTCCAGTGATCAAGTTCTTTCCAGCTTACAAGCTTTCAAAGGTATAGTCTAGGTTTGGTTTACTCCGGTAGTACTACTGCTTTGGCTGTTGTACCCTGGGAAACAAACAGGTCTCAATAGGAGACTCGAAATTTATTTTAAGGGAATAGTGTTGAACACAAGCCTCAGTGATGTAAACTTGGTTAGATTAACGGAAAGCTTCGGAACTTCAACGATAACGGTAAACAACGGATCGAAGAGATACAGAAAAATCACCACTCCTCGACACGAAGGGCTGCCTACGATTGGAACTCGGATACAGAAACACTACCGAATTTCAACAAATAGGTTCCATAGGACACCACCCAAGTGGCTAAACTTGGATTAGCAATGGAAATGTGATCTCTCCACAATTAAGAAAATCACAGAAAGTATTTGTTCTTTAACTCCAATTCATCTGCCTTCATTCAACTTCGAAATGCAATACATATGAAAATTAAAAACAGTTACTGAAAAAGAAAACTACCCATGACTTAACTAAAAAGAGGGAAACATGGCTAATAAGGTAAAACAAATAAAATGGCAGATGTGTACGTGGATTGACTGGGTCAAGGGGGATCCATGAAATTAGTTGGAGCATCCACCTGGGTAATCTGGTTGACCCACTTGCCCGGGTTGCTGCTAACACTCAACCAAATTTCTTTAAAACTATTTCTAAAAAAATGCAAATAATTATTTAGCGAAATCTGTTTTTCTGAGAAATCTTTCTACGAAATCTGTCTTTTCGAGAAATATTTTTGCGAAATCTTTCTTGTTTTTCTCGCGAAAAGTCTAATTTTCAGTTTCTATGAAACATTGCGTTTTCATTTAACAGAAATTGTGCTTCAACTAAGTTTTCCAAAATCTCTATTATCTCTTAGTCTTGTTTTCATTTCATCTTTGCCTGTAATTTAATTTATGTATTTCAATTATGATTCAATTATATTTAGTTTATTTAAAGTTGTAATCTTTGTAATTTGTCTATTGTAACCTTCGTATTGTAATATTATAGGTGGTAATTCAAGTGTTTTATTCTATTAAAATTCTTATTTACGTGAACAGTTCCTACAAAATTTTCAATCAAAAGCTTGATTGATTTCTTCCATTTTCTCGATGGTGGTTCTCCTATTTAAAGATGGTCAAGTTTCTTACAACCTGTCTCAATCAACTTATTGTAGTCTTGTATCTCTGATTTAAAGCACGATCTAACAGTAAACCGGGGCGATTAGTGTTATTAGAACAATTCTAAATGTAACAGAATACAATCAAGTATTAGAAGAAAAAAACATAAACATCATCAAAAGAGAAAGGACAAACGAATATGTATGATTTACAGATTATGTAGTTTTACAAAACTACTTTGGAATTTCCGAAGTAGATCTATAAAACTCAACTTTTACAGAAATTCTCATTTCTGTAAAAGGCTTCTGATGGGAAGCATTCCTAGTCTTCAAAGAAGAGTCCTGAAGGAATTCAAGACTACCAGAAGATAAAGATTACGAGAAGAACAAAATGCCTAAGTGTGAAGAACACATAAAGAAGAATATCAACTTGACATTTAACGCGAAGGTAGTTGAAGACGGTTGAAAAGAGATAAATTGAATACCTTTAATTTATCTCTATATACTCTCACACATTCCAAATTCAACCGCCCTCAACCACATTATTCCTTTACAACTTCCTATAAACAGCAAATGATCTTCACCAACAAAGGCAAGACATTGATACACAATTCACAAGCTTCTTAAAAGCAATCCTAACTTACTCTTGTAGATAAGTCTTTCTGTTGATAGATTGTCATACTATAAGCTCGTGTAAACCGTTATTTACATTTGAGATATACAGAATAACCATTTTATGAATTGTTCTCTTCTAATTTGATTTGCATTCCGCAACTTGTTTATTTTGTTTAAATCAAATTGTGCCTATATTGTTAAAGAGACCCTCACGGGACCCAACAATTGGTGTCAGAGCATATTGAATAACTCATATTCAAAGATCTTGCTCTTTAACATCCTTTTTCTTTGTTTCTACTAAGCTTTCAAAACTTTTTTTCTTAGAATGTCTTCAAGCTGGAACAATGTGAAGTCTCTTGGCTCATTAGCAAGCCCCCCTATGCTAGCTAGGGAGGAATATCCATAGTGGAAAATATGGATTACAAACTTCCTAAAAGAAGTTGACAATTCCCTGCTAGATTGCATAGCCAATGGACCTCAGTGCCCTATCATTGACATTCTTGAAATAAAAGAAATTGAAAACTCAGTCGGTGTCCCTGCTCGTTCCATAGCAAAAGAAAGAAAATGATGGAGTGAGGAGGACAAAACCAAAGAAATAAATGAGGATAGAGCCAAAACTGTTATTACTCATGGCTCTCCCTCATGAGATATTCAGTCAAGTTGACTGTAATACCTCATCCAAAGGATATGGGATGACCTTGAGAAACTATTTCATGGAGGAGATTAAATGAAAATAAACAAAAGGACAAAAGCTTTAAATGAATATGAATCATTCAAGTCACTCCCAAGTGAGTCACTTGTAAACACTTATAATTGTTTTGCAACTATTATAAACAACTTAAGGAAGTTTAACGTTTCTAAATCCAATGAGGAAACAAATATTAAATTTATCAAAAGTCTCCCTCATGAATGGAGAAGTCTCACCATGACCCTCCAATCCACCTTGGATCTAGAAAAAAAGAGTCTAAACGTTCTCTTTTGTATCTTAGACTCACAAGAGTCTGAAATACTAAACAACTCCAAAACCAAGGTAGATCCTTTGGCTCTTTACTCTGAAAAGAGGAAAATAAACATCAAACAAGAGCCACTTAAAAGAAATGACCAAAGTGACTCAGAAAGTGACTGTTCTGGTAGTGAAACAGAACATGAGTCACTTGAAAAGTCACTTGCTCTTTTGACCAAACAATTTGAGAGATTCAATAATAGGAATCCCTCATGGTCAAATAGAAAGATCTTCACAAAAAGGTGAAGAAAACAAAAAACAAACCTCAGACTTATTAACATAAATAAAATGCTTCAAGTGTGGAAACATGGGCCACTATCCCTCTGAATGCAAATATCAAAGGCTCAAAGATGCCGCATACTATAAAAAGAAATATGAACAAACCATGTAGAGAGAAAAAGCCCTAATGGCAGAGGTGGAGAATTAGGACCCTGAATCATCAGAAGAAGAAAACTGCCATGCAAAGAGATGTCTCATGGCTGATCAAGAGCTCTATCACTGCAACATCTTTAAGCCATCCAATGAGAATCAAGTAAGTACCTCCTACACGGACTTAGTCTTTCAATTCAACAATATGTCAATGAATTATAAAAGTCTTCAAGAAAGTTCTGAAAGGAATAAAATATTAAATGAAAACAAATTCAAAAATTTCGAAGAAGAAATGAAGTCTCTTCTATCTAAACTTCATCAACTTAAAGGAGATAGAGAAAATGAATTGTTATAACTAAGACACCTCGAGACTCAAAAGCTGAGTAATGAAGCAAAAATAGATCATTATGAGACCGAACGTGCAACCTTATATCAAAGGTTGCACGTGGAAACCAAGAAAATTAAAGGACTCATAAATGCTCATGACCAACTAGAGGATATGAAAAATATTACAAGAAACTATGGTCAAGGGATCAGGTACATTCATGGAACTAAATGTTCTAAGACTGTCTTTGTAAAAAGTAGCAGTCGTGAAAACCCAAAATTGGATAACAATCTCAAAAACATAAATCTAGAAACTGAAGTCTCAACCCAACTTCATGTAGAACCTGATGACTCTAACAAATCCAAATCTGAGTCAACTGCTCTCACTAGTTCATCTAGTCAAAACTTTGACAATTTTTGTGAAATCACAATATACAAACATTGTATGTGCACCGAAATGATGAATTGATTGGAAAACACTACAATATGAAAAACATATATCCAATCAAAGCTAGTTCATCTTTGACCATTTCTTCTAAATCCATGAAAATCAAAAAGAAGAAATATGATGAAAGCACAAGCAAAATCTCATCAAAGAAGAAGCCCAAAAGCAAATGTGTTCCCAAAAACATCTAATCTTCGGAGATTTTTTTTCCTGATCTGTACAGATACACTTCAGAAATTCTGAAGACTATATGTACAACTCGGAAATCCCCTCTCCACATGTTGAGGGGGAGCTATCCACTTCGTAAATAATTCTTTTCTCTCTTCAATAAAACATCTTCTTAAAAAAAAAACCCGGCAACTTCAAGGATAACAAAAAATTACCATTTAGGAAGATTATGAACTGACACGTGTCAAGATCAGATCCTCTCTTCCAATTTGACTTTCTCATCCCACCTGAAGAAGCAATGATGCCCATCAAATCACACTTAAATTTTGGCCTGGGCAAATCCGGAAGCAAATTTCCTTTGACTTAAGCCTCCCAAAAGGGTTAATAGGGGAATGATGAGAAATGGAGTTAATTCTCTGTCACAAACCTTCCCAACCACCTTATTATAGGGGTCACATAGCCGACAATTCAAACAACCAAATCTTCAGAACTTTGCACTCTTCCCGGCTACAAATAGATGGGTGTCACTCCCATCTTCCTCACCCCTTTTCTTCCAACTCATCTAAAAAAAAAAACCTTTCTCAAAATGGATCTTCAAGCCTTAATCAACAGACAAGTCTACCAAATTCCACTTCACCACACCCACAACTTATGCCTCCACACCTCCAACCATCAATAAATGTTTACAAGAATGATGAGGTTCTTACAAACATGAACTATAGGCTTTGCTCTCACCCTAAACACCACCATTAGCTATGAACTGCTGAGAGAATTTTGGGTAAATGCCACATTTGACCCAAACTCACCCGGGAAACCAATCAGAACCAGGGTCAACCACCTCTCATTTGATGTCACTGAAGACTCTGTATGCTCGATCCTCAATATGAATGATGGAGACAGGGCCACTTACTACAACAGAACCCAAGTCATTGAAACTTTCATTGACATTGATTATGCTAGATGAGCAAGCCAACCGATTCCATCTCCCTCCTATGTGGCAGTAATTCTTCACATAAATCAAACTATGGGGGACGGTCATATTTGGGCCACCACGGGGGTTCAGCAGGGCGACCCGCTGGGCCCACTCCTGTTTGCCCTGGTTCTTCACCCCCTTATCCACCACATCCGGGACACTTGCCGCCTCCTCTTACAAGCTTGGTATCTCGATGATGGCACGATCATTGGGGATGTTGAAGAGGTTGCCAGGGCCCTCGAAATCATCAAGGTTATGGGTCCTCCGTTAGGTCTGGACCTTAATATTAGGAAGACCGAACTTTTCTAGCCGAGTTGTTACGGCAGAAAGACTCTCCCGGGGCTTTTCCCTATTGGCATCAGCATGCCGACCTTAGGGGTGAAGCTCTTAGGTGGAGCGGTCAGCAACGATGGGGGGTTTATCCAAGGGTTGGCTTTGAGGAGGGCCAGTACAGCTGCTGATCTTATGCGCCTCCTCCCCAAACTTGGTGATCCCCAATGCGCCTTCCTGCTGCTCCGTTCGTGTATGGGTATCGCCAAACTTTCATTCGGCCTCAGAACCTGCCCTCCCCTTCACGTGGCTCAGCCAGCAGTGGCTTTTGACAACGACCTTCACGCGGCCATTGAAGATATTGTCGTGTGTGGTGGACCTTTCTTTGGGGACCTCCAATGGCAGGTTGCCTCCTTGCCCATCAAGCTGGGCGGGCTTGGGGTCTACTCGGCTGTCGAGGCCTCCTCCTACACTTTCGTGGCCTCGAGGGCCCAATCCTGGGAGCTCCAGGACCATATCCTTCAGGAGTGTGGGGTGTGCCCTATGGACTCGGCGTACACAGGCGCGTTAGCTGGCCTCCGTGACTTTATTCCGGGCTTTGATCTTAGAGGTTTCTCTAACAAGGACACCGCCCCACCCAAAGCCCAACATGTTTTGGCGAATGTCCTTTTTAGTAAAGCCGTGGGAGAGATGGAACCTGCCTTCGGGATGTCTGCCAGGGAAAAGGCGGTGTGGGAATGCCTTCGCCAACCACATGCTCAAGATTTTCTCCTGGCCCTCCCCATTGATGGACTGGGGCAGCACATGTCGCCAGTCGAATATCGGGCAATTCTAAAATATCGGCTTATGATCCCCCTGTACCCGAATGATGAGAGGTGTCCAGTGTGCAGTAAGGCATGATTGGACGCTTATGGGGAACACGCGGTCCATTGCAAAGAGCTACCCGGTTTCAAATACCGACATGACCTGGTCCGGGACGTCTTATTCGACATTTCAAGAAGAGCTGGGATATCTGCAAAGAAGGAAGCCCCGATTAATTTCTTGTCGGACCCAGCGAACGGGCGTTCCTCCCTTCGGTCGGTGGATGTCCTTGTCTTTGGGTGGCAGCACGGGAAGCACGCATGTGTCGACCTTACTGGGGTTTTCCCTCTCGTGGGGTTCAAGGGCTCTGGTTTTCGGGCTGGCCAGGCTGCCACAAATGCTACTGCAGGGAAGGTGCACAAACATGAGGAAGCGTGTCTAGCGAATCAACATGTGTTTGTGCCTTTCGCGTTTGATACCTTCGGTTACCTTGCCCCGGAAGCTGTGGAAACTTTGAGCAGGGTCTAGAAGGTTATGCATGGGAAAGTGTCAATTCCTAGTGGTTTGAATGTGGTTTTCACTCGGTTAGGCTTTGCTATTCAGAAAGGGCTGGCGGCGCAGCTTGTTGCCCACCTCCCTTGTACTTCATGTTGAGTTGTAACCGTTATTTATAAGATATATATTAATTAAAAAAAAAGAGGAAGAAGAAGAAGGCATAATACCCATCTCCCACAAGCACATTTCTATTCAACTTGAAGCAAGGACTCATCCTCCTGTACCCAAAAGAATAATTCAAACTTGTGATGGTAAACTCCCTTGTAATCATCTGAATCTAAATTTTAAATAAATGTAACCTAGGTGTCCTTTTATCTTCTTATTTTTAAAAAAACTTTTGAAGCACGGATCAACTGAAAAATCATACAAAAAGGAAGATCTTATCTCAAAAAGGCATCATCATGAAAAAAAAGATACCTGTAAAGATTTCTCGAAAAATATTTCTTACAGATCCAATACGGAAATTCCGAATTATATCTGTAAACACAGAAAACATGCAAAAATATTTTATTTCTCACGCACACAAACACACACACAAACACACACAAAAAAAAGCATAAGGAGGGGAAGGAGTGGAAGAAGGATATGACTCCACCTGTAAAATTTCAGCAAGCTAGTTTCAAAATAAACCAATTCATCAAAAACAAATAACCATAAATTACTGGAGACCCATTGCCTCCTTCACCCTCCTGTCCCTCTCCTCGAGCTCACTGATTCGATAATGCATCTTGTCCAAGGATCCCTTGTCCAAGAGGCAAATCTGCTCAATAAATTGCAGCTGCCCGATCGTTCGATTCACTTTCCTCTTCAAACCAATGATTTCCTCATTTATCTTTACGATTCGAGGATCGGTTTCGCTGCCAGGATCATTTTCGCTTCTTCGAACCGCTGCCGGAGGTTGTGGTTCTCCACTCATTGGAGCCTTTCCCTTCTCTTCCCGAGTAAACCTCCTTTTGTGACGGTGAGTATAAACTTGAAGAGGTATCCCCTTCTCGCGCCATGAAGGTAACTCAAGTAAAGATGGTGGCACCACCCACCTCTCAGCATTCTCCGTCATCATTCCATCTGGTTCTCCCGACTATTCGCTTGGCTCGCTGTCAGATTCGCTAAGCCATTCGTTACCGGAATAAGCCCATATCGAATCCACCTCCATTCCAAATGAATCGAAGGTTCGTGATGGCGGTTGTTTCGGTCCAACGGCAGCATTTTGAGGAACGTCCTCAGAATCACTGTCCACAACGAAAATAGTCCTTCGAGAGGGTGACATCTGAAATTACATAAGCAACTAAATAGTTAGCAATAAATTAACAAATTATTAACAAAATGAACAAGTAATTTTTACCATAGGATGCCTGGCAATTTGGATTGGTGTACTTTCGTTGCACGTGCTACCCTTTATCATATTTCTCATTCCTTAGGTTATAGTTTAAAATAGAAAAAAATATTCTTGGGTTCCCTATAACCTCAGGCTCTGATACCACTTTCTGTAACACCCCAGTTTTTTATTATCATAGCGAAAGGCTTACGTGGCAGTAATTTTTTATTTAACCCATTGCTTTAGTAGTGTTAATAAGTGAAACATATTTTATATTAAAACACTTTTCATTACAAAATTGGGATATACTAATTATCCCCTAAAGTGTTTACAAAAGATTTGGGATGAATCTATCATCCTATATTTAGGTCCCTTCTACATTCCACCACTACTAAAACGTAATATAGACTCGATAGAACGTCACGTAGTCATCCTCGTACCACCAAATCCATATTTCCATGCATCCCATTAGTTACCTGAAAAACGGTTTAAAAACCACAATGTCAACACTAGGTTGGTGAGTCCACTAAAAAAATTGTTTGCTTTCCATTTTGTCATTTAATCCCACTTATTCAAATCATGAATCAAGGGCGTGAATCCAAATGGAGAATATTTCTGGTTCGTAAACTAGCTAGGTTTACGATGCACAAACTAGTCGTAAGCTCTAAATCAAAACTAGACCCATATTCGATCTTATTTCTCACCATGTTTCGTGATTAGAGCGACTGATCAGTGAGTACGGGTGGTCAACCCCAGTAAATCTACCAATACATCTCACGCTACATTAATGATCTAGAAGGCATTGTTCAAAATTATTCAAATTCCAAATTCATCATTCAGTATAGGACTAGCTCATCTTTTCTATGAGCGTGCGCCGACACTCACGCTTAATTTCGTACCCACAATATTCTCAATCAATCATTCATTTCAAAATGCATATTCATAAATAATAAGCCCAAAACATTTAACAAAATATATCAATTCAATTTAGGACATTAGTTAGTGAAACTCACCTTTGCTTTTTAGTGCGTATGTGCTTCTATTTGAAAAGGTTTCGGGTACCTTGGTCCTAGTTTCCATTAATATAAGATTAGTTATGAGGTTATACTTAACCAATGGGGCAATTTCTGAATTTTTAGAATATTTGGACAAAATCACGATTTTGCCCTTATTTGATTGATTTCGTCAAATAAGGCGAAATAACTTAATCTTTGCCCATGAAATTTTATTCTAAAGCCCACTAAGTGCTATTAAACTTAATTAATATCATTAAAAACTTTATATGACTAATTTTATATATTTTCCTTATTTTCTTGCCAAATTACTTGTTTTTACGACTTTTTCGGTAGCGATATTTATCCAAATTTTCTCCGATACTTTAGTTTTCACTTCCACAATATTTTATATGTTTCATATGCTTTACTAATCTGTTCCAACTCCTTTAACTACTGATTTTATTCACTTTTATAATTTATATCTTATTTTTAGCGAATTTTACATTTTAACGCATAATTTTATCGTTTTAAGGGCTTGGGTGCCGTTTTCACTTGAGTTTTCAATTATTTTTACTTATATTAGTTATTTACTGTATAAAATAGGTTCTCAAATTATTTCATATTATTTCTCCAATTTATTCTATTTTTAAGCATTTTTAGCCATTTTTAAGCACATAATTCCATTTTAATTATTAAATAAATTCCAAAAATTCTAAAATATTTTCCTAACCAATTTCTACTGATTAATAACCTTATGCTACTGACCTAACTTAAATTTTCGGATTTTTGCTATATTTTCACATTTTTTAACCATTTAATGCATTAAAGTCACTAAAAGTCTAATTCAACATCATTTAATTTATACCCATACATGGGGTACCTTTAATCCAAGTGTTTAATACTAGATTTGGTCACTTTTTATCATAAATATTCTGAACTCAATTAATTTTTATAATCTTTATTTATTTATTATAAAAATTACACATTTACTTAACAATTATCCATATATTACATATTTAACGTGTACCGCTCGTGTTTTCCCATAACCGACCGTATTAAGGCGGGATTACGTTGAGAAATAACCACGGGGTTTTATCTTAGTGACAATCGTTACCGACCGTGTAGGCGTCATAGACGACCATGAGGCGAGTTTACTACAATTGTAACACCAAGTCTTTATTTTATTTAACCTTTTATTTCAAGTTCAAGTATTTATATATTTTCTTATAATTTTCGGATTTTTAATAAAAATCCAAGAGTTTCATGTCTTAATATCATGTATACACATATCAGCACATAACACCAAAATCAAATACTAGCAACTTATGAACATAAACACATATGAAAACTCACAAAAATCACATAAAATCATGATTTCTATACATGCATGTGTTATCAAAGTTACTAGTTTTATTTTTCCTTCAAGAACTTTGTTTTTCATCTTAGAACATCCATTTAATCTTTCACAAAACTCATGTTTTAGGCTTAGATTTAACATGCATGTGGGTTTATTAATGATCAAACCCTAACCCTAAGCTCAACACACACTAACACACACTCACACACACTTTCACAAATTTTTCTGTGTGTGTGTGTGGGGTTTTCACACAAATCTTTATGTGTTGAAGCTTAAACCATCCAAATCCACCATAACTTATCAATAGCTTGATGTTAGTTCTTGGATTTGGAGGTGGGTTTTGAGATTTTAGAAGAAGATTAGATGGGTTTTTCTTACCTTGAAGCTAGAGAGAGATGGTAGGTGTTCTTGAAGGTTCTTGATCTTGAAAGTGTATGAAAGAAGCTTGGTGTTGTGTGTGTGTGTTTGTGAGAGAGTTTGTTGAAAGAAAATGAGAGGGGGTGGGGGGTGGGGGTTTCGGCCATAAATAAAGAGAAGAGAGGGAGAGAAGTTGTGTTTTAATTTTTGTCTCATGTGCATGTATATGTATATATGTAGGTTTATAAATATAAAATCTAGTAATGATAACCTACTCTTTTATTATTACATGCACACCACATCATATAAATGTGGTTTATAAACACACTCCACCCACACACACACACACACACACACACACATATATATATATATATATATATATATATATATATATATATATATATATTCACGACATGCATGCATAACACACACCCACTTCTTCCAATTTTTATAAACTCTAGTAATAACACAGTGTATGTCGTGTTTCGCGGGTATTTTTCTGAATCCAATAAATTCAAATAATTACATGAAAATTCATGAAATTAAATTACGCTCTAAACCGTATAATTATTTTTCAGTTTCGTCACACTTGATCGGTGACCAAATGTCGTGACGTTTTTACACGGTTCGTTTCCATAATCGCGTAGTTTTCTTTATTTCATCACTAACCGAACGCAAAACCTTCTCGAAAGGTTCTAACTTATATTAGACTTAATATTTAAACAAAACAAAATATTTTATTCATTTCGTTGGTCCGTTCACAGTGACGGGACTTTATCTAATATTATAATATTCAAATAATCCACATAATCATAATTAATTCTAAATATATCCAAATAAATCCTAACTTATCATTCTTAATCTAAAATTAAAGTGACGGATGTCACATTCTCTCCCAAAAGAAAAACCATGCCTCCAAAATAGCCCAATACACAACCATTAAAAGAAAATGGCCGCATCTTACCAATCTTTCATCTTCAAAACCTACAACGTTGAGCTAAACAATGAGCACGCTAACCTAAATCCAGCATTATACTCTGAAGATGTGCAAATTGTCATCGAAGCCTTAAGATTCTCCCCAGTAATGACGACACTTATGGAAGAAGCAGAAATCCTCAAGCAAGTTTTAATGAATGTCTGGTCAACCATCAAAAGTACCTCTGAAGTGGTAAGAGGCAAGAAAACAGAAAAACTTGAAGCCTCTATCCAAAATGAAGATGGTTCGACTAAAAAATTACAGTTCTGGAAGAAGACTTCAGAGAAATTCTGGATCTTGAGATACCGGAGAACCCTGAAAATCCACCATCCAAACCGAGATATACTAGAGCTGATCAACAATCTGAATGGAGAAATTCGTATCAATAATGTCTCAGCCATCAACATCAATAAGCTGGACAGAATATGGAAACTGATGACGCACACACTGATCAGCTGCTTAACTGCAAAGGTTGAATCTTTTAATCTGGTAAGTGAATCCATTTACTCTATAATGACTGCTCTAATTCTGAACAAAAGAGTAGACTATGGGGCTATCTTGTGGAAAAATCTGGTCAAAAGGGTTGAACAGAAACACAAAGAAACTAAAGAAACACCTCATATTCCCTTCATTAGATTTCTTTCTCTACTAATCTTCAAAAAGACCCAAGGAATGACAGCTGCATCGATAGGAGAAAAATACAAATTTGCTCCTCCAAAGATACTGAAGAAATTCGAATCAGGTACCTTTCATCCTATATCTTCAGTCCCTTCCAGCTTGCTGTCATACATACTGAAGATCAATGTAGGGAGGAATTCATAGTTTTGTTAAGTTTGCTTGTTTAGATTAGTTTCAATTGTAATTTTGTCCTTTTGATAGCTAGCGAAACTACAGAGCAAAACTGTTGTTTCGCTCGGTAACTAGTTTAGTCTGGTCTCAGTGACAGTTTCGCTTGTCCAGCGAAACTGGCAGCGAAACTGTCTACTGTTCTGTATAAATAGTCGCCTTTGTGCACTCTTTTGTAACTTTGGCAACTTTATCAACCCTAATACAAGATTTCTGGATTTTGGTAAGTTTGGTGACGGCTAGGAGCATTCTATTCAACCTTTATAGCTATTGTTCACCTCTTATCATCCATTTGGTTGTAGTTGTGATTGTTCAATACTAAAAAACCCATTTTAGCTATTGGAAATCATCCTTTATTGATATTTGATTGGTTTTCTTCTCAAAACACCTTCATTAGCACTGATTAAGATCAGTGAGGACCTACAATATGGTATCAGAGCCTTTGTGCTCCTGATTTTTGGTGTTTTTTGAGTGTTTTTGGTAAAACTTTTGAAAATCTATTTGGATCTATAATCTGATTGTTTTGGATTGAAAATTGGTTGAATATTGTATGTTTTGATGTCCTGAAGCCTATGCAATCAACTGATCATTACTCCATAGTGATTTGGATTGGTTTTTGATCATTTCTTCTTCAAAAAGAGGGTTTTCTGTTCTGGGCGAAACTGATGTTCTTCCAGCGATACTATACAGCGAAACTATAGTGTCGCTGTGAAATTTCATATATTTGATTTGGACGAAACTACTGGCGTGAACGAAAGTTCAAACCAGTTTCCAGCGAATCTAGCTAGCGAAACTGTGTGTCATCGGGTATTTCCTAGCGAAAGTACTGCCCGTGCATACAGCGAAACTAGTTGGCGAAATTGCTGAATTGGTTCAGTGTTCCCAAGCGAAACTGCTGGCAAAACTATAAGTTCCAGCGAAATTATTCAACTGATCAGGATTTCCGAGCGAAATTACTGGCGAAACTAATTCTCCCAGCGAAACTAACCAAATTGTCTTGTTTTTTGTTTGTTTGTGTCTTTCTTATTTCAGGCTGATTTGAGATGGCTTTAGGTACCAATGTTGCTGACACTGAAAGCATTGCTCCAAACCGACCACCGAGGCTGATCAACGGAGAAAATTTTGAAGACTGGAAACGATGTCTGAAATCGTTCTTTCTATACACCGATCACAATCAATGGTTGTCGATCGTCGACGGACCTCATGTTCCAACCACCACTACTGGTGAAGTAACCCAGATCAACAGAAATCCGTCTACCTTTACTGAGAAGGATTTGAAACTTATAGATCGAGATCAAAAGGCTCTTGGTGCTCTCTCTCTCTTCTTGTCGCAAGAAATCTACAATCGTTTCGCTGAGCACTCTGATGCAAAAGGTTTGTTTGATGCTCTTTGTGAGTTTTATGATGGTAATGAAGATCTTGTGAAGGACAAAGAAGCCCAAGCAACTAAAGAATTCAATTCGTTCACCAGCATGAAGAATGAAAAGTTAATTGATTTGACTAACCATTTTCTGACCGTGTCAAGCAATCTGAAGAAGTATGATTCAGGACTCACCAACTCTGAACAAATCAAGAAGCTGCTGGATGCTCTTCCACCCGAGTGGAGCATCCAGGTTCGTATGTTGAAACAAGAGAGGGGTTTCTCCGAATACAAGCTTATGGACGTAATTAACAAGCTTAAGTCATTTGAGCTGGATGTTCAAAGGAGAGAGTACAATCAAGCCATGGGTCCTGCTAAAGTTTATTCTCCAAATTCGGTTCTCATCTCAACTGTTACACCCAAAGGAGCCTCATCTCAAATTCAATCTGCTCATCTTGGGTCTGGTTCATCCTCAACTGCTTCTGCCACTGCTCAAAGAACCTCTGCTCAGCAAACACCCCAGATCTCACCCGAATTCATGGGATTGTTCTCATTGTTTGCCAACAGTTATCAAGCTTTCGCTGCTGGAGAACTTCAAGGTTCGACTCTGACCGCTGAGGATATGTACCAAGTTGACCCAGATGATTTGGAAGAAACCGACTTAAAATGGCAAATGGCCATGTTGACCCTTCGTGTTAGAAAGTTCATCGAACGTACTGGGAGAAACACTTTCGGGAATCAAAATGGAAAAGTTGGGTTCGATAAGGCTAAGCTAAGATGTTACAACTGTAAGCAACTTGGCCATTTCAAGAGAGAATGTCCAAATCCAATTGTCACTGAACCGACTTCTGAGCCTGCAGCTCGAGTCATCCCTATCACCGACAAAGCTGAAGCCAAGCCAAAGAAAGAAGTGGCTCTTCTGACTGGAGTTTGGAGATATCTGAAACTGAGGAAGCCATAAATCAAGCGCTTGCGGCTCAAATTCATGAACAAAGCAATGACCCCACAGTTAACAGCTGTGAGAAGGGAGAAGTTGAGAAGAAGATGAATGAGAAAACGACAAGCACACCCGCGTGCACCTGTGAGAAAGCCCTTGCTGCAGAAAAGGTAATAATGGGTCTTTCATATGAATCTGTTCAAGATATGTGCTCTCATCCTTGTAGAATTCGTCTGTTCGGAATCTACAAGGCCAATCGATTGTTGATTGACAACAACGATGAATTAAAAACTATGAACACCCAATTAAAAGAAAATGAATCAAAATATTTTGTGAAATTAAATGAGGCAATGCATGAAAATGGACATTTAAAACAAACTCTTCTTGCTAAAAATGTTGAATTAAACATGCTTTCTGAAAGAGTTACATTAGCCCAATTCGAAGCCTCTCAACTTCAGACTAAGTTAGATAAATGGACCGTTTCTCAAATGAAAGTTGATGAGATGCTCGTTAAACAACGAGGAGCTAGAATAAAAACCGGGTGGGTTTGGAGGAAAAGGAAAAGGTGTTTCCTAAAGTTTACCCTCCTCCAAGCACGCATTATTACTCACCTACTCCGAAGCCTCATCCTCTAAATGATTTAATTCCTAGTGATGCTAACAGTTTGCATGCAGGTCTAGAAGGAGTTAACCATAAGGAGATCAGGGAGGATTTTGATTATGGATATGGTAACACAAGTGGGCTTGGATGCGGTAGTCTTAAATCTAAGGAGTCTGTTACGAGTAGTAGTTCTCATTCCAAGAAGTCTAGCACAAATAGTAGTATAGCTAGTAGTTGTTCTTCTTTAGACAGCTGTAGTGATGAGTCCGTGTCTGTTAATCAAGAAAGCTATGTTTCAAATGAAAATGATCAATGTCATGCAAGTACATCTCAAAATTGCTTCAACAAATTTCTTTCTAATCCAATTCCTTCTTTCACTCCGATACGAATTTCAAAACCTACCGAAAATCATGTTTCTCAAGAGAAGGAATCATCTTTGAAAACTAAACCTGCCAAAACCGTTATTGAAACTAATAATCCAAAGATTTCAAATGATAAAACAAATGTGGATTTTGAAACCAACAGTGATTCTGATTCTGAAACATCAGATTGTGAGGAGGAAAGTCTTTCAGAAACTTCCTCCTGCACAAGTCACAAATCTCACTGTTTCAGATGTGGTAAGGATGATCATGTTGTTTAACATTGCAAAGAGAAATTAAATCAAACAAACCATGATAGATCCTTTGGCCACAAGGTAACCAGTTTTGTAAAACAATTCTTTGGGGAAAGCAGAAAGTTACTAATCCCAGAAGTGCAAAAGTCTGGGCACCCGTTATTAAGTAATTTCTTGTCTTGTATTGCCAGGAACTCCCGAAGAACTCTGCAAATAGCTATTGGCATATAGATTCGGGATGCTCTCGGCATATGACAGGGTTGAAAGACCTGCTTACAAATTACAGGATCGTGGATGGTGGGTTTATTTCTTTTGCAGGTGGTTGTTGCAGTTAAGCATGTTGATTGGCTACACTCCTAAATCAAGAAATCAATGATCACGTCATCTACCTTCAAATGATTTCTGGCCAATCGTCACTCGAATATGATCAGAGGAGTATTTTAGTTCCATTTACCTTGCGTTTCTCTCATAACTGCTTATTGATGTCTTTGTATGCCACCTTGTGGGGGAATTGGGGTAAATCACACTATAACTGCTTAAAACTCATGAAATTTTTTCTCAAATAATCTCCTTTTATCCCGTTGTTTTTGAAAAAGTGTTGAGCTTTTTACGTATGTCTCAATGTGCATGGAAACGGGCTCGTTGATGAAAATCGTGGCCTTTTGCTCACTCATGCATACGAAGCGGGTTCCTTGTCAAAACTTTTTCTTCGAAGGTGTCTCCATTCAAGCGTTTTTCAAAATATAAACATTATGATTGGAATGCCTGACTTAATGATACTATCGGATGGAGGATAAATTGCATGCATCATATCGGTAACCCCTTTGGTTGATTTTCAAAATTGTGTCAAGTATCGATCGAATTAATTTTGTTTTGTTTTTAATTTCCTTATTGAAAATCCAAAAAATAAAGTATTTGTGGATTTTGGGGGAAGAATAAATTAATCAAAAAAAAAAAATTCAAAAAATGAGAAATTGATCCGACCAAGTGAGAAATGATAGTACATCAACATGCGTTATCTGCCATGGATAGAGTAAAAATAAAAGCTGTACTGTACTTGTATGATCTATGAGTGTGCATGACTAATATGATATCTATGAGTATGATATAAACATAAAGCTTGCCTGATATACTCTAGTTTTCATTTCTTGATAAGTGTTGCATTGATTCTGATATCTTATAAAAAATAGAATAAGAGATGTTCTGATGTACGCATGCTTTGCAATAAGGCTTTACGCCATTTTTACACTCAACTCAGTGGGTCTTCTTTGCGTGCTTATGCGGCCGACCTGATCACCTGCTGATTGAGTTTTTGCTTTATTTTCTTGGTGTTTAGTATATATCATTGGACTTTCTCTGCGTGCCCAGAAGGCCGACCTGATTGTTGTTGATATATACGACTTCTGATTTATTTTTATTTTTTATTTTCCTAAGTGCATCGGGCTCTCTCTGCGTGCTTTGCGGCCGGCCTGATTGCTGTTCACTTAGGGTTCTGCTTTATTTTCGCATGAAACATCATTAACGCATATCTCATTTTGAAAAAGAATAAAAGAAAAATCAAGATAAATATGATGATTTGTTAACTTCTTTGATAGAGTGAGGCTGGGTGATCAGTGCATGATTAATACACCTTAAGCATATCCAAAAATGATAAATACTATTAGTGCATGCTTAATATCAATATGATGCATTCGTGATCTGCTTGTCTTGCATGCTGATTAAGTTTGAAATTGAAATGTGTATGATGCGTATTGGTTGATATGATCTCACGTCTGGATCTTTCTCAAAATTAAAATAGAGTTTGTTTGTATAGTCGTTTTACATTTCTTATTAGAAAACTCAAAAAGATTTTTGGTGTGTTTTAATTTAAAGTTAGAAAAGCCGAAATAATATTCTTTCTGTGTCATTTTTGATAAGATCGATACATTGTGAAGAGTATGATGCTTGCGTGATTGAATCTTGATGTGTGTGAGTTAATCGGCATTTCTAGAATTTCAAATTCTTATCTGCTTGATGGAACATAATAAAAGTGTAAATCTTAAAAATCGGTGATGCTTGTGGGCTTGAGTAGTCGCATTGGGTTGTGTGAAGGGTCGTGTATTCGATTGGCTTGCAGAAGTGTTCATGAGACAAAATTAAATTTTTTTTTGGGTTTCAGCGAAACTATTGTTTCGCCTGATCAGTTTCGCCGTATGCGCACACAGCGAACCTATACTTTCGATGTCGGCGAAATTAAACTGTTTAATCAAAATCTCGAGCGAATATGCTCTTTCGCTCAGGCGAAACTACTGTTTCGCCCTAGCGAAACTACGGGCGAAACTGCTCAGATATTTATACCTTTGATCGAAACCTCAGGTCATTATTTCCTCAACCCTATTCCGAAAACCTGCAAAAACAATGAACCGGGTTTGAATTCCAGATCAACAGCTATCCAGGCTGCAATCGTTCAAGAAGTGGTTCTATGACAATCAGACTGGTAAAACAGTTATCAGACTGGGAGAAGATGCTGAAATCAGGTTGTTTGATCCAATGGAAGTCTTCTCGTTCAGCAATGATGATCTGAAAACCTTGTGCGAAAATCAAATTCGATGTGGGGCAGGAGAAGACACTGCTGAAGAGGCAAACCTATTCATGAGGGTTGCTAACAAGGCCCGGGGGATCGTTAAAGAGATCAAAGATTTAGCACAGAAGGTGAGGGCTGGTGAAGAAAGAATGGAAGAAGACAGAGAGTTGGCAAACATGATGAACACTGCTTGGGGCGGAATTGGTGAATCATCTGAGCAGGTTGTGAAGCCGGCTGATGTCCCCCTTGCTGATAAAGAAACTGTCTTGGGGGAATCAGAGGCAAATGTCCCCGCTGCTGATGAGACTAATATTTTGGGGGAATTAGAGGTTATTGTCCCCGTTGCTGATAAAGAAATTGTTTTGGGGGAATCAGAGACAACGGAATTGAACAAAGAGCCGAGCCCGAATGAAGCCGAAGCAGAGAAATGAAGATCCAGAGGCTGAATCCCTCCCTAGGGGGAATATTGAAGATCAATGTAGGGAGGAATTCATAGTTTTGTTAAGTTTGCTTGTTTAGATTAGTTTAAATTGTAATTTTGTCCTTTTGGTAGCTAGCGAAACTACAGAGCGAAACTGTTGTTTCGCTCGGTAACTAGTTTAGTCTGGTCTTAGTGACAGTTTCGCTTGTCCAGCGAAACTGCCAGCGAAACTGTCTACTGTTCTGTATAAATAGTCGCCTTTGTGCACTCTTTTGTAACTTTGGCAACTTTATCAACCCTAATACAAGATTTCTGGATTTTGGTAAGTTTGGTGACGGCTAGGAGCATTCTATTAAACCTTTGTAGCTATTGTTCACCTCTTATCATCCATTTGGTTGTAGTTGTGATTGTTCAATACTAAAAACCCATTTTAGCTATTGGAAATCATCCTTTGTTGATATTTGATTGGTTTTCTTCTCAAAACACCTTCATTAGCACTGATTAAGATCAGTGAGGACCTACACATACCACCCCAATCTCCAGTCCTAATGAAATACAAACAAGGACTGGAGTTTCAACAACAAAATTCTCCCAAGTCAAACCAACCAACCAATGCCCACATCCCACAAATGTCCCATTTCTCCAAGTCAGTTAATATGAACAGAGAAACACCTACTCACCCACATTAACCCATTCACCCCCCTATGCCAAGACTTCAATCTCGGTCTCAACCAACCACCCTCACCACCTGAAATTCAAATCCCCACAATAGCCATCAAGCCAAGCTTGTTTGATGACTCAGAAAGTCATCAAAATACAACAACAAGTGGACACTCCATGAGTCAAGGACACTTGGAAGGTGACACCAGGGATTGGTTCCCTGAAGACTCACCAAAAGGATTTTCCGAAAAGAATATCCCAATAACACAAAAGTTAGATCCTTTATAGGAGAAAACAATGACCGTGGAAGACCTGGGAACACCAGATAATTCTAAACCCTCAGGCACTGACAAAACTCCTAAGGGAGTTTCTCTTAGTAAACAGTAGGACATGTGTTGTCCTCTGGTTTGTTAGATAAAGAAAAATTATCTATTGATTTTTCTTCAAACTTACCCAATATTTTGCTTAAATCTGATCTCTTGAAATTCTCTGAATCATTCAGAGGAAACATCTCTAAATTAAAAAGAGATGAGAGAAATGCCATCTTTGAGATTGGAAAAGTTGATTATTCCAACTCTCAAAAACTAAGAGAGGCAGAGCAAATCACAGCTCAAGGAACTAGCTAGATATTTGGCTTAGAAAAGGAGCTGAACACTTGGAAAGCTCAGTTCAATGAAGAACTAATCCAAGTTTCTGAAGGAATCAATAAAGGTCTACAAAAAGAAATAACAATGGATCTCTCAGCTGAGAACAACAAAAGTAAGGCATTTACTACAGAATTGATCAGCAAGAAGAAGATCCTTGAAGAGAGAGGAAGAAGTCAGCTGAAAGAAGCACAAGATATACTAAGCTATGTCAGGACCAATTTGACAAGAAATCAAATGGCTTCAATCAACTTGGGAATCAAACATTCCTTCCAAGAAGATGAGGTGAGAGAATTTGAAAAGGAGTGGGAACAAAAGAAAGACAAGAAGGACAAAAGAAAATTAGACTTTGCTCCTACTCACCCACCTTCCAAGAAAATCAAGATTGAAAAAGAAGAGGAGGAACAACCCCTAAAAAGAAAAAAACTCCAAAGGATGCAGACCTCCAGTTCCAACTTTGAAGGTATGCCTTCTCCTCATCCTCCTGCTCCATTCTCATCTTCAAGAAAAGCAACTGAAAAATCCATTCCCTCAAAGCCCCCTACAACTGAAGCACCAAAACAAACTTCTCAGCCCAATGTGCAAAAAAAAAAGTAGTCCTCTTCATTAGCAGGATCATTCATATCTACATCTGCTTTTAAAGATGATTATACCGAAAAACAAAGAACGCAACAAAAAAGTCTGGGAAGAAGTACGAGAGCTACAAGAAAAACTTCTAAAGAGAGAAGAAGACAGACCTCCCATGAGTCCTCTCTCAAAAAGAGTGTATGACGGAGTATATAAAGAACAAGTTGAAGAAGATCAAATATACACCATGCATGCAATAAAAAAATTTATGCATAAAAGCTCAATTAATGCCAAAACATCTCTGGATTGATCATTTCAACAACTACAATATCATAACACTCGATGGAAGCATAAGGGAATTTACAGATCATGACCTTGACAAAATGAATCATGTTCAACTAATCTCATTTTTTAGATAATTTTCTAATCAAACTTCAAAAAAATGAAAGGATCAGTACAACCCTGTATAAAGGAATGGAAGCCGGAAAAAGGATGCTAAGAAGGCAAGCTCAAGTAGACATACAACTTGCTAAAGAGGTAGATCCTCCTTTGCTATTCTTAACAAAACCAAATGAAGATCTACCTCCTAGAGTCTCCTTGAGAGGATCCGGAACAGTACTGACCGGTCAATATTCCGGACTTTGCTTCAGAGATCACAAAGAGGAAAGAAGATTCTTCAAACTTAATGAGAAACAAAAATACATAAATCTAGCTCTGAACTTCTTCCTCTTCATACTGGACAAATGTGAAACAAATGATAGACGGGTCAAAGAAAGAATCAACACAGAAGTATCCAACCTCCAGAAAGAAAGAAGCATCTTTTACACTCTACTTGAAGAATGCAGGAAACCTTAAAAATTTAAGATAAACTCGCTGACTGGTGGAGCTACTCTAGAAAATGATGTGTAAAATAGTTGTACTTTTTGTCTTGATCAATGAAATGACCCTTTTTGTAAGGATCGAAATAACCCAAACACGATATCACAACCTCTAGTGAATGTGCGGAATCCAAACACTAAAGTGATTCAAGATAAATCAAGAAAAATACGTAAAAGCAATAAGAAAACAAGTAAGAACACAAACCGATTGAAGAGAACACTTTACTATTAATCACCGATTGGTTACACACTTGGTCGAAATTCTCAAAGAGAATTTCGAGATCACCAAAATTGCAAACACCTTGGAATCAACAGCCCTAATTTTCTAATTAAGCTATCCTTATATAGGAGGAGATTAGCTTGGAAAACAAGCTAATCTATCTTTGGTAACCCTTATTAATATAAAATTCCCGTATTTGACTTTAATGGCCCATAAAAGTCCACCTAAACTCATTCTAAATGAGCCCAAACATGTCTAAATTGGCCCAATGACCCAATATAACCATAACCCAGCTAATTTTCACCTATTGTATCACATAGGCCTTCAAAATAGTCCGCCAATAGGTGATTTAATACACAAGCCACAAATTATTCCCTTACAATCTTCCCCTTGGCTTGTGATATTAAATGTCTTCTACTTTCAATATTCAGACTTGCAGTCTTCACCTTGGCTTGAGCATGGGTTGATGAAGATTCTTTATCTTTGACAATCTTCATTGGGCAACAACAAATGACTTTAGGGAGTGTTCTCTCAATCAACATTAGCTTGGACTTCAAATGACAAACATGTAATGAGAGGAGGATTCTCAAATACTTGCTCCTTCTTGAAAACTGTTGAGTCCTTGCTGAATCATCAGTAACTGTCTTGACTTGCCACTAACTTCAGAGGATAAATTTTGAAAACCTCTGTCTTGGCATTCTTGAATTTCTTGTTGTGACTGCTCTGCATCTTTTCTTCATTCAGCTTCCCCTAAACTTGCGAATGGTATCTTTTGAGTCTTCAGATGCTTTACTTGAAAAACCAACAAAACCTCCCCTGAGCATAGGGTAAGTCCTTTTCCGGCTGGTTCTTCGGCACGAACAGTAGCAGAGTTCTTGCTTTGGTCAATTGAGTCCTTGACCTTCTTGTCCATGAGTTCTCTTTTCCACTTAACCTGTCATGCACAACATGGAACAAACACTAACCAGCAAATGATGACTGGTTACTGGGTTAGCAGGAGATCAACATAATTTAACACAAACCCTAACATTAATTACGGGTTTCCTTTAAATCCTTCCCCTGAACCCAATGTCTCACTTCACATTTTCTCCCCCTACGATTCTGGAGGGGTGATACCTTCTTGCACAAAACCCATAAAAAACTTATTAAAACCTTTAAATTAACCTGGCCATGGTTGAAAAATAAACAATAAAAAAACTTAAGATAACACAGAAGAAAAATAAAAACAAACATACCAAATTTCTAAACTAGAAGGTTTTATTTTGGGATCAAACCGTCTTTGTCTGAACTGAGGAACCCTTTTCAGCATCTGTTACTCGAACACGTCCAGGCGATTGCCAGTATATTGGTCCTTCTTAAACCCATGTTCCTCATTTTCCCGGCTGTTTGTCACTTATTTATCTTTTAGGTGCATTAATCATGAACATCTGACAGTCACACACAAATCCTAGGTAATTAATATGTGCAGTCTATCAAGCTTGATCATTCCCTACCACATATTTTCACATTCCCATATCCAGAGTTTTGAATCTTTTCTCGAGACTTGGTTGAGAAGAGAAAGAACAGATCATAAAAGAGATAGGAATAATATACAAAGACTTATATGATTTCAACTCAGAGGCGTTTATCAGTCAGGTGGTAACCTTTCATCAAACACATAAGCCTAGTCACAAAGTCAGGGCTAAAGGGTTTTGGACGCTAGAGGGTCTCTTTTGTTGTGCACATTGGCATCTTTTGGGGTATAAATTATATACAGTGATCTGCAAGCACGTTAATCCAGACTAACCAGGTCTTTGCTCACGCAAAACAGAGGAAAGTCTGATTAACACGTCAACCATTCTACACCAGGTCATTGCTCACGCAAAGCAGAGGCAAGACTTGACTGACGGCTTTGACATCCCCAGATCTTTGCTCACACAAAACAGAGGGGACGCCGACTTTTTGAGATTTTCGATTCAACACTTTGGAGTCCGGCGTGTGTATCGGGAACAATTTCGCAGTCAAATAGAACAAGCACTTAACCTAAGTGTGTGTATCCCGTCAAATGACATACTTTATCTTTAAGTGTTGTGACCCATACCTTTGTTTTTGGAACTGAGCCTACCGAGCACATCACCTTGGATCATGTCTTTCACTTTTGCCTTACGCGTGTCAGTCATTCTGAGAACGGAAATATTTCACTTCCCACCGTCTTAAGCACACAAACAAAAGATTAAAAATTAAAAAGCACAATGGAATTTTGAGGGGTCAACAATTTCATCTTTTCTATTCTTCCCCTTGCTTTTTGATTTTTAATAACAACACACATTTTTTTTCTTTTCCTTCTTTTTTTTTGTTTTTTGTTATAACTTGAACACACTGACACATCACTAAACATCGACTCACTAAACACAATTGGCCAAGTTAACCTTCAAAGTTTATCTTTTGAAAAATTTCAGAAATGGGTTTTGTTTAATGCACTACCAGACTTCACATCAGATAAGCCAAGAAACGAACAATCAAGACAGTACCTTGCTGATTTTGCCAGATTTACCTCTTACCAGAAGAACATCCCTACTATTGAGAATCTGCATGTCATGTAGTTGAGAGATGTCTTCTATCATATGCCTGGAACAATCACTTTCATAAACAAATAAGTTAATGGAAGTCCTCCTTGACTGTTCCTGCACAAGGTGAGAGATCAATTAGCCATAAGTACCCAGGCCATTGTGGTTCTGGGTATACCTGAAGAGTCAGTGAAAGAAATTTCTTTTAAAAACATTCCCTTGGTAACATCAGGGATTGGGGGTGTGGCTGCCTTAGTTGGACTGAGAATGTCCTTTTTGTTGACATCTCTGGGTTTGTGATTTTCTTTCCCAAAAACCTGTGGTTTTCTTGGTGGATTCTTATTAGAATTTTGAACTCTTATTTCTTGAAATTGTTTGGAGTGTTTCTTGTACACTCCAGTAGGCTTGAAAGTCAAGTTCACAACTTTTGAAACATTCCACCTGTCGTCCTTCCTCCAACCATTTGATTTAGCTGAACCAACTGGATTTGGATGGATGGGTGATTTTGAAACAGTTTTGAAAACAGATCTTAAAACTGGTGTTGGGGATTCAACAGATTTTGGTCTCCAAGCTGTTTTGACAGATTTCTGAGATGCTTTGTTTTCTTTAAAAATGGTCTTTGGCCGTTGCTTAGGAGCCTTGGGTTTCTGTTGAACTTTGTGACTCTGAGGTGCTTGTTTCTGTACCTTGGGTTTTGATGGACCGGGCCTTGGGGTTGGGTCACTTTGTTTTTGGGTCCTTGGACTAGGTCTCTGATGAACCCTTTTCGGATAATAGGGTTCATAAGGTCGGTATAAACAGTTTCTTGCCACGTGTCCTGGTCTACCACAGACATGGCAAGATTGTTTCTTTGGGTATGCGGGAGCCTGTGGTTGGTTACGTCCAGTGGAAATCCAAGTTGGTTTTGAACCATTTTTGTGGATCCAATGGGTTTCACCGTGGGGCTTTGTGGTTAAAATGTACTCCCGCTGAACTGGCTTAAGCTGGTCATATGCAGAATTGATTTCTGGGTACGGGACAAAATCATGAGGTCTAAGGTCCCGCACTTTCTGCACATTTTGATCATGACAATCATTCTTATTTTCTGTAGGTTTCCCACCCAACACCCCACCATTTGTGAGTTTGGGACCAGCAACCTGTGGTCCCTTATCCCTTCTTAAAATTTTAACAGTTTTTAAGGGTTTCACAGGTTTAGCATCACATTTCCCAAAGTTAAACACACTACAAGTAACAGATTCATCAAACACAGTTGACTTGGGAAATGCTGACTCAGACTCAAAACTTTTTGAAGCAAAATTATCAGTTTTAAAAACTGGAAACTTTTGACTCTCAAAGCAAACACTTTTTCCCCTTGAACCTGCTTCTTCATTTACTTTATCTGCACAAGAAGTAGAAGTGTTAGTAATGTTAGAAACAGGAGCAGAAATTTTAATGGGGCAAGCAACAAGTTTCTTTTCTATTTCAGCCTTAGCTTCTAAAGAGGTCTTTGGACACTCATAGTCTGGGATCATTTCATGCATCAAAGGCATCGGTACTGTATGAGTGGATTTTTCATCTTTTACCCCAGTACCGAGACCCAAACCAGAGTTGACTTTTAGATGTCGCATTCGAGCATCTGTGTTATAGAAAAGAGAACTAGCCTTCATCATTTCTGACATAATTTTATCATTTCGTTCAACCTTGGTTTGTGATGTTTCTAATTTGGCTTTAAGTTGTTCAACTTCAGATTTTAATGTGTCAATTTCTTCATTAGCAATTCTAAGATATGTAGTTTTATCACTCAATTGCCTTTGAAGATTCTTAATATCGACTTTGGCAGCTTCTAGTTTTTCACTTAATGTTTTACTCCTACCTTTGTACTCTCGCAGGTCTCTATCAGATAGTTCACGATTTAACGTTTCATTAAAGAACTTGCGTTGCCAGTCTTGAGATTCATTAAATGTAATTTGGCATTTAGGGTTAGAACATACCTCATTGTTGCTGGTAGATACAGAATTACCTGGAAGAAAGGATGCCATGAATGTCTTTGATTGAACTTCTGGATCAAAGAGTGGGTTTTTCGATCGAAAAGGGTTGGATCGAAAAGTACTTTTCGATCGGACAAGGGGTCTGTCGAAAAGCAGACTTCTCGATCGAAAAGTGTCAGCGGATCGAAAAGTCTCAGTGGGGACTTTCCGATCGAAAAGAGAAGCTGATCGAAAAGTCATAGGGGGACTTTCCGATCGAAATGCTCTGATCGAAAAGTCACAGGGGGACTTTCCAATCGAAATGGGCTGATCGAAAAGTCACAAGGGGACTTTCCGATCAAAATGGGCTGATCGAAAAGTCACAAGAGGGACTTTTCGATCGACAGATGGCTGATCGAAAAGTCACAAGGGGACTTTCCGATCGAAATGGCGCGACAGAAAAGGGTTTTCGATCAGCCTGGCTGATCGAAAAGTCACAGGCTGGGTCGAAAAGTCACTAAATCTCGAGCAATTGATCACGACCACTTCTGATTTTTTCGAAACCTGCAAAAAACAATTTTCCGAACCTTGCTACTACGAAAAACACCACAAAACTCAAACGGTTAGTTGACAAAAACTTGAATCGGATATCGCAAGAGCCTCGAAACTTGCGTTTCTTGGCTCTGATACCAATTGTAAGGATCGAAATAACCCAAACACGATATCACAACCTCTAGTGAATGTGCGGAATCCAAACACTAAAGCGATTCAAGATAAATCAAGAAAAATACGTAAAAGCAATAAGAAAACAAGTAAGAACACAAACCGATTGAAGATAACACTTTACTATTAATCACCGATTGGTTACACACTTGGTCGAAATTCTCAAAGAGAATTTCGAGATCACCAAAATTGCAAACACCTTGGAATCAACAGCCCTAATTTTCTAATTAAGCTATCCTTATATAGGAGGAGATTAGCTTGGAAAACAAGCTAATCTATCTTTGGTAACCCTAATTAACATAAAATTCCCGTATTGGACCACATAAGCCCATAAAACTCCACCTAAACTCATTCTAAATGAGCCCAAACATGTCTAAATTGGCCCAATGTCCCAATATACCCATAATCCATCTAATTTTCACCTATTCTAACACATAGGCCTTCAACATAATCTGCCAAAGGATGATTTAATACACAAGCCACAAATTATTCCCTTACAATCTTCCTCTTGGCTTGTGATATTAAATGTCTTCTACATTCAATCTTCAGACTTGTTGTCTTCTCCTTGGCTTGAGCATGGGTTGATGAAGATTCTTTTCTTTAACAATCTTCAATGGGTAGCATATGGGATGTTAGATGGCTCTCTCTCTTTATCAGCATCAGCTTGAACTTCAAATGGTAAACACGTAATGAGATGAGGATTCTCAAATACTTGCTTCTTCTTAAAAACTATTGAGTCATTGTTGAATCAGTAGTAACTGTCTTGACTTGCTTGTGACTTCAGAGGACAAATTTTGAAAACCTCTATCTTGGCATTCTTGAATTTCTTGTTGTGACTGCTCTGCATCTTTTCTTCAATTAGCTTCCCCTAAACTTGAGAACGGTGTCTTTGGAAGCTTTACTTGAACAACCAACAACCTTCCCCTGAGCATAGGGTAAGTCCTTTTCCGGCTGGTTCTTCAACACGAATAGTAGCAACACTCATTGACTTTTCTTCTCCATGGCATCTCATTTAACCTGTCATGCACAACATGGAACAAACACTAACCAGACAATGATGACTGGTTATCGGGTTAGCATTATTTAATCAAAAACCCTATCACAGGTTACGGGTTTCTCACAAATACTTCCCCTGAACCCGAGGACTCTTCACATTATCTCCCCCTGAGATTCTGGAGGGGTGATACCTTCTTGCATAAAACCCACAAAAGCTTATTAAAACCTTTAAATTAACTTGGCCATTGTTGAAAATAAACAACAAAAACTTAAGATAACTCAAAAGAAGAATAAAAATAAAAAAACATACCAAATTACTAAACGAGAAGGTTTCTGTGGGATCAAACCGTATGAATCTGACTGAGGAACCCTTTTCAGCTTCTGTTACTCGAACACGTCCAGGTGATTGCCAATATACTGATCCACTTTAAACTCTAACCATTTTCTTAATCAGGCTGTTTGTCACTTTATTATCTTTTAAGGTGCATTAATTATGAACAGCAAGTGGGTTTCAACAAATCCTAGATACATGTTATTGCACACTATCAAGCATATAAATTGCCTACCACATATTTTCACAACCTAAACCAGAAGTTTGAAACTGAGCTCGAGACTTGGTTGAGAAGAGAAAGAATAGATCACATAGATTTTTGGGATAATATACAAAGTCAACTGAATTTTTTGAAACATTTTTAATAATGCTCTCATTAGTGACAAAGGCTGAGGGTTTTGGACTCTTGAGGGTCTCTTTTGATGTGCTCTTTGGCATCTTTTGGGTGTATATATATATATATATATATATATATATATATATATATATATATTTTATTTTAGGTGATCTAGAAGCAAGTATGTATGAACAACTCCAGGTCATTGCTCACGCAAAGCAGAGGAGAGCCTTACATACACGAGAAGCATCCCCAGGTCATTGCTCACGCAAAGCAGAGGGGACACCGACTTTTTGAGCTCATTTTCACACTCTTGGAGACAAGCGTGTGTATCGGGAACTTGAACATGCAGTCAAATAGAAATGCAATTAACCTAAGTGCTGTTACCCAACAAACTACCATACGTTATCTTTAAGTGTGTAACGCATACCTTTTCAGATTTAAAGAGCTGAGCCTACCAGCATATCACCATGGATCATGTCTTTCACATCTGCCTTACGCGTGTCAGCCATCTCCAAAAACGGAAGTTTATTTCACTTCCCACCTTCTCAAGGAAACAAAAGATCAAAAATTAAAAAGCACAATTTAATTTTGAGGGGTCAACAATTTCATCTTTTCTATTCTTCCTCTTGCTTTTTGATTTTTAATAACAACACTCATTTTTTTTTTTGATTTTTTTCCTTTTTTTTTTATTTTTTTAGACACTCACTGACACAATACTAAATATGTACTAAAAACTGGCCAAGCTAACCTTCAAAGTTTATCTTTTGAAAATTTTCAGAAATGGGTTTTGTTTCATGCACAACCATACTTCACATCAAATTAGCCAAGAAACAAACAATTAAGACAATGTTACCTTTTTCTGCTGATTTTGTTTTACCTCTCACAAGGAAACATACCCTCCATTGAAATATTCATGTCATGTAGTAGAGAGATGCCTCCTATCCTGTTCCTGGAACAATCACTATCACAAACAAACAAGGTTAATGAAAGTCCTCCTTGATTGTTCCTGCACAATGTGAGAGATCAGTTAGCCATAAGTACCCAGGCCATTGTGGTTCTGGGTATACCTGAAGAATCAATGAAGGTTACTTCTTTTAGACACATGCCCTTTGAAAAATCAGGAATTTGAGTTGCAGCTGCCTTTGATTTTCGTTTCCAAATTCCAGGCGATTTGAAAGTTGTTTTAGTCACCTTTGAAGTAGTGACTTTAGGTATTTCAACCTTCTTCATTTCAGGTTTCCTTTTCAAAACAGTTTTAGTTACATTTGGAGGGGTAACTTTAGGTTTGTCAACTTTGTGTTGTTTTGAAATTGGTTTCTTCACCTTTTTATGAAAATTTTCATAATTTGGAAAAACATATTTTTGATTTGAAAATTTTCTTTGCTCTTTGGCAGCGCCCCAATGTTGATCAGAGGGTTTTATCGAAGGAGAAACAGTCTTCATCGCCTTAGGTGGTTGCACCTTCATTGGCTTAGACTTTATTGAATCCTGAGACGAAACACTCCGACTTTGTGGATAATATGGCTCATAGGGGCGATAGAGACAATTTCGGGCAATGTGACCAGGATTGCCACAATTAAAGCAAGTTTGCTTCTTCAGGTAGAAGTCAGAAGTGTGACCGTTTGAGCTGTATGGCTTTGATGGAGAGGCATTGAGATTCGGTTGCATGTTCAGAAAGACTCCAGATCTCCAGTTGTTCGATCTTTCTGAGCTTGATCCATTTATGTTGACTCTTTTCTGATTTGTGGAAAACTGAGCAAAACCAGACAGTTGAACTTTTGGGCCCTCTGGCTTCTTAGAGAAAGTTGTGTTGCCACTGCATGATCCCACTGATGAGTTTGGAGACCGTTTGAGCTGTATGGCTTTGATGGAGGCTTGATGGTGATCTTGGGCCTTATGCTCTTAATGTTAGATGATAAACCACCATCATGACCCAAGCCTTTGAACTTAGTGGAGAAGGATGGTAGTTCATAGCCAGCATCTGGTTTTTGGTCAAACATAGACCCAGATGTCATGAATATCTTACCATTGGGTCTTGTAGTCATCATCACTCGTTCCCGCTTTACCTCATCTACAACTTTGGAATAAGGAGTCTCGATCTTTGGATAAGGAACCAACTTTTCTTCATCAGCTTTCTTCACTTCACTGGAGCTTGACCCTGCACACTCAGTAGTGACATGAGTATTATCCACACCATTTGACTGAGTTGTTTCTGTGGCTGCCTTTTCATCTTTGTGCATAGGTTGAGGCCCATACACCATGGTTGCTTCATTAAGCGACTCTTTCAACAATTCATCGGCAGTTTGGGGCACTCTGATGTATTCATGTTGTAATGGGGGAGGAAAATTTCCATCCCCGAGGCCAGATGTTTCTTTTACATGCTCGAGTCGCTCCTCTGATTTGAATAAAGTACGATGAGAGTCCATCATTTTCTTTTGAATAACTTGATGTTTCTCAAGGGCAGATTGGGAATTATCAAGTTTGGTTCTTAGTTCCTCTACCTCCTTAGTTAGCTCTTCTACCTTAGCATTAGCAAGCCTAAGATAGGTGCTTTTACCACTAACATCACGTTGAAGATTTTTTATGTCTACCTTAGCTGCTTCCAGTTTCTCTCTAAATATTTTTGCCTTACTTTGATACTCCCTAAGATCTCTAGCATATAATTCACGATTTAGGGTTTCATTTGTGAACTTACGTTCCCATTCTTTAGACTCACACTTGGGATTACAACATATCTCATTGATGTTGGTAGATGCAGTGGTACCTGGTTGAATGAGTGCCATAATCTTCTTTGATAGAGATTTGGATCGGAAAGACTCGATCGGATTGAAAAAGGTTTTTGATCAGAAATGGGTTTTCGACTGGACAAGAAATGGGTCGGAAAGTGCTTCTCGGTCGGAAAGGGCTTCTTGATCGAAAAGGGGTTTTCGATCAGCAGGGTGTTGGGTCGAAAAGTACTTTTCAATCGAACAAGATCTTGGTCGAAAAGTACACTTCTCGATCGAAAAGTTTCAGCGGATCGAAAAGTCTCAGTGGGGACTTTCCGATCGAAAAGAGAAGCTGATCGAAAAGTCACAGGGGGACTTTCCGATCGAAATGCTCTGATCGAAAAGTCACAGGGGGACTTTCCGATCAAAATGGGCTGATCGAAAAGTCACAAGGGGGACTTTTCGATCGACAGATGGCTGATCGAAAAGTCACAAGGGGACTTTCCGATCGAAATGGGCTGATCGAAAAGTCACAAGGGGGACTTTTCGATCGAAATGGGCTGATCGAAAAGTCACAAGGGGGACTTTTCGATCGACAGATGGCTGATCGAGAAGTCACAAGGGGACTTTCCGATCGAAATGGCGCGACAGAAAAGGGTTTTCGATCAGCCCGGCTGATCGAAAAGTCTCTGGCTGGGTCGAAAAGTCTCAAAACACGTGCAAATGGTCACGAACACTTCTGTCTCTATCCGAAACCTGCAAAAAAACAATCTTCCGAACCTTGCTACTGCGAAAATCACCACAAAACTCAAACGGTTAGTTGACAAAAACTTGAATCGGATATCGCGAGAGCCTCGAAACTTGCGTTTCTTGGCTCTGATACCAATTTTAAGGATCGAAATAACCCAAACACGATATCACAACCTCTAGTGAATGTGCGGAATCCAAACACTAAAGTGATTCAAGATAAATCAAGAAAAATACGTAAAAGCAATAAGAAAACAAGTAAGAACACAAACCGATTGAAGAGAACACTTTACTATTAATCACCGATTGGTTACACACTTGGTCGAAATTCTCAAAGAGAATTTCGAGATCACCAAAATTGCAAACACCTTGGAATCAACAGCCCTAATTTTCTAATTAAGCTATCCTTATATAGGAGGAGATTAGCTTGGAAAACAAGCTAATCTATCTTTGGTAACCCTAATTAATATAAAATTCCCGTATTTGACTTTAATGGCCCATAAAAGTCCACCTAAACTCATTCTAAATGAGCCTAAACATGTCTAAACTGGCCCAATGACCCAATATAACCATAACCCAGCTAATTTTCACCTATTGTATCACATAGGCCTTCAAAATAGTCCGCCAATAGGTGATTCAATACACAAGCCACAAATTATTCCCTTACACTTTTTCTCTTTTTATTTACTTTCTTCGAATATTTAGGTGGAGATTTTTTGAACAATTTTAAATGTAACAGAAAACAATCAAGTATTAGAAGAAAAGAACAGAAACATCATCAAAAGAGAATGGACAAAAGAATCTGTACGATTTACAGATTCTGTAGTTTTACAAAACTACTTTGGAATTTTCGAAGTAGATCTCTAAAACTCAACTATTACAGAAATTCTCATTTCTCTAAAAGACTTCTAATGGGAAGCATTCCTAGTCTTTAAAGAAGAGTCCTGAAGGAGTTCAAGACTACCAGAAGATAAAGATTACGAGAAGAACAAAATGCCTAAATGTAAAGAACACGTAAAAAAGAATCAACTTGACATTTAATGCAAAGGTAGTTGAAGACGGTTGAAAAGAGATAAATTGAATACCTTCAATTTATTTCTATATACTCTGACACACACCAAATTTAACCGCCCTCAACAACATTATTCCTTTACAACTTGCTTTAACTTCCTATAAATAGCAAGTGCTCTTCACCAGAAAGGCAAGACATTGATACACAATTCACAAGCTTCTCAAAAGCAATTACAACTTACTCTTGTAGAAATGTCTTTCTATTGATAAACTGTCATACTATAAACTCATGTAAAACATTATTTACATTTGAGATATATAGAATAATCTTTTTATGAATTGTTTTCTTCCAATTTGATTTACATTCCGTAAATTGTATATCTTGTTTAAATCAAATTGTGCCCATATTGTTAAAGAGACCATCACGGGACCTAACAAGTGTGTTCGTGTTTCTTGTTGTATTTGTCGTCTTATACTTAACCATTACTTATGTTATCATAAAAATTTTCACAAAGGTTGCTCTAAGATAAAATATTTCACAACGGTTGTTCGAACAAAAGTTTTGATCAAAACTTGTCATGATAAAACTTTCACTCCAAAATTTTCCTCTTTTAATTTGTTATCAAATTTTCATTTTATTATAGATCCAATAACTCTCGAGTCAACAAGGTCGACCAGGGTGAAGAGGAGGAAGAAGAATATCCTACCTTTAATGAGTTTTGTTTTAGCACTGATCTTGCAGGTGTGATCAATGCCATATAGGATCTGGGAGACAAAGCAAGGTGGCCTAGGAAAACCGACAAATCCACATCCTGGAAGGACAAGTCTAAATGGTGTGCCTACCATGAAGATTTTGGTCACTTGACCGAGGATTGCATGCCATGCGAAAGGAAATTAGATATCTACTAAGTAAAGGTTACCTGAAAGAGCTTTTGGTAAAAAGGAAAGACAAATCCAAGGGCGCCGATTGATGCATCGCATCTTATACATATTTTTGAGTGTTAAATCCAGCATTTTATCCGGCTTTTGTTCGAGTTTTGATGAGATTTGGATACTTATTTGTTCATATGTTGAATTTCAGGAGATCTGGTGGTGATTGGTTGATTTATGATAATTTATGGCGAAAACAGAACGTGATTCGGAGTCCGGGAGCGAAAACTACAAAGTATTGAAGTTCTGCTACAGCGTTAGTCATGGACCAGCGAGTCCCAGTCTGTCATTTCTCGTTGGTCCGCGAGCCTGGAATCCAGAAAAGAGTAAAGTGGGCTTCATGGACCAACGAGTCTCTTTTTACCAGTTCTCGCGGTCCGTGAATGGGCCCAGTCGGTTAAAAATTTCAAGTCGAGTATTTAAGAATTTTTTGAGCCTAGGGTTAAGGGGATTATACCAGAGAGCACAGAACAAGACCAGAGATGAATTCTTGGGTGATCAAGGGCTTGGTTGAGGATCTTTGAGTGTATATTGAAGATTTAGAGACTTCGGTTTGAGATTTCTTCACTTCATTTGGGTTCTTCTTCATTGTTCTTGTTTGTTCATCCATGTTTCACTTAGATTGTATTGATTTCACTGTTAGATACATGATGAGTGGCTGATTTCTCATTTATCACCTTGTTTAGATGAAACTTAAACCATTTGGTCTTTTCAGTTTGACCTTTCAACATGATTATGTGAGTTTTGCTTATGATTCTAGTTTTGAATATTTGGAATGATTATGTGTGCTTAATTTGCTGCTGTTAATGATGTATTATGTGGGCTAATTGATAGGGATTGTGGAATTATAACCATTATTGATTAGTTCATTGTTAGCCTTTAGACTTGATTGAGTTTTTGGGTTAATGCATGATCCAGAGACCTCCTACATGATGATATATCATTTATTAGTGGCTTATTTTGTGTGCATCCTTGTGGAATGAACTTGACCGAGTTGTTTCATCTGCTAGTTATTGGCTAGACATTGTTTGATAGTTTAGAATACTTATGACCGCGAGATTTGAGCCTATTTATTCGTGTTTAGTGATTTCTAGGTCCTAGATAATCGGATTTACAGTCATTGCATGTATTAGGATTCATTTATAGAGACCTCTCTTAGTGTTTCCCGATTTATGCGAGTTTTGCTTGTTTTGACGGAAACTGTGAAACTGTTGTGCAAATTCACTTATTATGCTATCTGTGCTTCATTTAGAATTTTCTGATCATTCGGGATGTGTCTATAGTCCTCCTTGGTTGGGTTATTCTTATTTGGTGATAGTTTCATGTTGATAGGTCTTTCCGGGGGTCTTATTTGGGTTTAGTGGATTCTAGGCTAGGTGATCTTTCTCTCATTCTGTTTCGCTGTCGTTTACGTTGTTTGATGTTTGTTTACTGCTTGCTTAGTTTACTTAAATCAATTATTCAATTTGCATCGTTTAGATATTAGTGATGGTACATTATCAAGAGATTGATTACGCGTCCGTGGATTAATACTCGGTACTTATTGATACTATATTGCATACGACGGGTACGCTTGCCCTAGTGTGTGGTTTGGTAACTCAGTATTTACCATTTTTAACTTGACTTGTTTTTCTTGTTCAAATCCGACACATCACCGATTAGAACAAAATCCAGGGGCAGTGACCAAACCCTGGATGCTGATAGGCCTCGGGACATCCTGAGTGAGCCGCATCCCCATCTCCGGATGCTAAAGTAATACATTCTATTTCTGGTGGTTCTGAAATTTGTGGTACTTCTTATTCTGCAGCTAAGAGACACTCAAGGGAAGCCAAGTTAGACGTACCATGGAAGCCAGTCAAAGCCTCAATCCAATCGGATGTGAAAGATGTAACATTTGGGGAGTACAACAGGTGTAACATTCTGGATCCTCACCATGATGGACTGGTGATTACACTCTACATTGCCAACCATTTTGTGAAGAGAATCCTAATAGATGGAGGCAACTCAGTCAACATTATCCAGCTTGAAACCTTGACCAAGATAGGAATCCCCCATGAGGAAATCATAGCTAAATCTACGGTGCTTGTAGGTTTCAGCGGAGAGACCAAGAATACCCTGGGAGAGGTGAAGCTCCCAGTATATGTAGAAGGTGTAAACTCAATGCAACGCTGTTGTGTCATGGATGCACCGTCCGGGTACAACATCATCCTTAGCAGACCCTGGATTCATGACATGAAAGCTGTCCCATCAACCTACCACCAGTGTGTAAAACTACCAACACCTTGGGGGTAGTTACTATCCACAGTGATTAGCAAGAAGCTAAAGATTGTTACACATCGTCGATGAAGATCTCAGCAAAAACCCGCCAAGGATAGCAATTACAGAAGAAGTCCAGGGACATCCTAGAGGCAAGGGATCAGGACGTCAAGGAAGTGGTGCTTGATCCCTTGCATCCTAGGAATAAAGTGTCAATTGGTAGCAACATCCGTGGACATATTGAGAAAGAGCTAGTAGACTTCCTCAGATCCAGGATGTCAACATTCGCATGGAGCCACGAAGATATGACAAGTATTTCTAAAACTGTTATTACCCATAAACTTGGAATTGGTATTTCTTTCAGGCCTGTGCATCAGAGGAGAAGGAAGTATGCCCCAGAAAAGGTCATGAAATCCAGGAAGAAGTGGACCGCCTGCTCAAGAACAGGATGATAAGGGAAGTAAAATTGCCAAGATGGCTCGCAAACGTGGTGGTGGTGCAAAAGAAAAACGGTAAATTGAGGGTATGTGTGGATTACACCGACCTTAACCGAGCATGTCCCAAAGATCCTTTTCCCTTACCACACATAGAATCAATGGTGGATGCTACAGTAGGCCATGAAATGCTGACATTCATGGATGCAACCTCAGGATTTCAACAAATCAAAATGGAACCTAATGACCAGGAAGACACTACATTCATCACCACACCAGGTATTTATTGCTATATTGTTATGCCCTTTGGATTGAAAAATGCGGGTGCAACTTACCATAGGCTAGTGAACATGATGTTCAAAGAGAAGCTGGGGGACACCATGGAGGTATATCGATGATATGGTGGTCAAATCCATGAAAATGAACAACCATGTCTAGGATGTAAAGGAATCATTTGACATCCTAGACAAATACAACATGAGGCTGAATCCTGAGAAGTGCCACTTCGGAGTGGGTGCTGGAAAATTCTTGGGATACATGGTGACGAAAAGGGGAATTGAAGCCTGTCCTGAACAAATCCGAGCAATAATGAATCTGAAGTCACCAGGGTTAACAAAGGATGAATAAAGGCTAATATGCAGAGTAGCAGCTTTGAACAGATTCATCTCGAAATCCTCGGAAAGATACCGTGAATTCTATGACATCTTGAGAAAGAACAAAAAAATCGAGTGGACGACCCATCATGAAAAAGCTTTCCAAGATTTGAAAACATTTTTATCATCGGCGCCACTCTTAATGAAGTCGGAACCAGGAGAGCCATTGTCTCTATACCTTTCAGTTTCAAGAAACATGGTAAGTGCAGTGTTGACCAAGGATGCAAAAGGCCAACAACACCCAGTATACTATGTAAGTAAAAGTCTACTAGATACTGAATCCAGGTATTCTCATCTAGAAAAACTTATTTTAGCTTTAAGTATGTCTTCTACTAAACTTAGACACTACATTGAAATACATACTATACATGTAAAGACTAACTATCCTATTAAGTCTGTTTTAAGAAAACCAGAGATGTCAGGCAGGATGGCAAAGTGGTCAGTCAAACTAAGTGCCTATAACTTAGTCTACGAAGCAAGAACAGTCATAAAATCCCAAGCTCTAGCGGACTTTGTTGCTGATTTCAGTGATGATATACAAGAGGAGGCTGACCAATAATTCCAGCACTTACAAAAAGAGGAAATCTCAGGGTGTTGGACGCTATTCACAGATGGAGCATCCAATGTCAGGGGGACAGGCTTAGGAATCATAATGAAATCGCCACAGGGGGACATGATACCCCAAGCTGTAAGATGTGGATTCCAGGTAACCAATAATGAAGCAGAATATGAAGCCCTGATTGCCGGAATGCAATTAGCTCTATATCTTGGGATCCAACACATCTAGGTATACGTCGACTCCCTGCTTTTAACTAACCATTTTAACGGATCCTCTGCAGTGAAAGGAGAGAAGTTAGCCAAATACTTGGAAATAGTGAAGGCCATGTCCTAGGATTTTCCAACTTTTAATATACAACAAGTACCCAGAGAAGAGAATGATGAGGCAGACGCGTTAGCAAATTTTGGCTCAACGTTCAAGGCATTGGAGGACACGCATATCCCCATAATCCATATACTAAGTCCTGCTATCAACCAGGATAAGATTCTAGAAGACACTAACCCTGGGGGCAAGATCTTATAATCTAGTACCCAGTATGGAGTATGAGCAACATTCTGATTCTCTAGAAGATGCTACATCCTGGACGAAACCTATTATTTACTATCTACAAGCTGGATCCATCCCAACAGAAGAAAAGGACGCCAGAGCATTCAAAACTAAGGTGGCTAGGTACGTCCTTATCAAAGGTAAATTATATAAAAAATCTATTGTAGGTACATGCCTAATATGCTTGGAAAAGGAAGAGGCCCAGGAAGTACTCAAGGATATCCATGAAGGCGATTGCGGGAACCATGCTGGGGGTAGATCCCTGATGTCCAAAATCCTGAGAACAAGGTACTTTTGGCCAACGTTGAGAAAGGATTCACAGGATTTCGCCCTTAAATGTGATGCATGGCCAAAGACACGCCAACATTCCTCACCAGCTAGCAGGACCTTTGTATCCTATCCCTGCACCCTGGCCCTTTATGAAATGGGGAATGTACATCGTGGGAAAGCTACCTAGGGCCCCAGGAGGAAAAGTTATTATGCTAGCAATGACCGATTACTTCTCAAAGTGGATAGAGGCTGAAGCATATGTCCAAGTTAGAGAGAAGGGGGTCATATCATTCATCAAAAGAAACATCCTAACAAGATTTGGTATACCTGCTGAGATAGTGTGTGACAATGGGTCACAATTTAATGGCAAAATGACTACTAGATTCTGTGAAAGTTGGGGGATAAAGATGATAACCTCCACACCGGTGCATCCTCAGGCCAATGGCCAAGCAGATTCTAGTAACAAGATTCTTATCAACAATTTGAAGAAAAGATTGAAAGAGAAGAAAGTAGATGGGTGGAGGAACTACCCTTGGCATTATGGGCAGATAGAACAACTTCCAAGAATGCCACTGGCCAAACTCCTTTCTCTTTGGTCTTTGGCATAGAAGTAGTCATTCCAACCGAAATGGTGGTCCCTACATTCAGGATCAGCAATCAAACCCAGGATGCCAACAATGAACCCCTGGCTGATGACCCTGATAATGTGGCTGAACTACTAGAACAAGCAGCTTGGAGGATGGCTGCATATCAACAGAGAATTTCAAATACGTACAACAAGCATGTGAGGATTCGAAGATTCATGGTAGGAGATCTGCAACTGAGAAAAGCATTTCAGAACACTACGAATCCTAGGGATGGAAAGCTAGCCCCTAAATGGGAAGGTCCTTACTTGATTGATTCTGAGGCCAGTAAGGGGGCATATTGGCTTGCTAACTTGGAAGGAGAGTTGCTGCCAAGACCTTGGAATGCAGTTCACCTAAAAGGCTACTTCATGTAAGTTCATCTCCCAGAATGTAGCATCCCATGCATGTTTCTCAACTATTAAACCTTTCAAGGTATTTGACTAACTCACTTTCTTATTTTCTACTTTTCATTCTTGTTTGTTACTTTTTCAATATTCGCTAACATTTATGGTGAAGATGTTTGAAATAGAGACAGGTACTAAACTCTAGATGCACGAGCCAATTATGTTTATCTCCTAAGACGGAGATTGGCCATCTCTCCTCCGTTATTGGTAATTACAAAATCCCCACTAAGGTTTGAAGATAATACGTCTTCCTCACGAGTTAGGCTTTGACGCCTCACCAGTTGCGCATGATGGCTTTGTATGACCCAGGATTATGGGATCGACCTGTGTTAACAGCATGGGCGACAACCTCATGATCTATGGACATACACAAGTCCCTTAAGGTTTTTGATATTTACATATCAACTTAAGACACCTGAGGCAAACCCCTAGATCATCGGTATGACACGAGGGTAGACCCTAGAATTCGCCAGTACGGCAACGGGACTTACCCCAGTTCACCGGATCGGCACCGAGCTTGAGCCTAGGATTTATGGGCTTGATCCCGGTGTTTTGGGTTTAACCTCAGTATCTACAGATTAAACTCAAGGGTGTTAGGACAAGATTCTGTGTGTGTGGCCGTTATTGTGCGAATTGGAATGTAAATGTCTAGATTGTTAGCTAGGTTGCCAACGTACCAAGCTCCGTATCAAGTGGTACGTTGCAGCGTACCAAATGGTACGCTGGTCATGCTGGTACGTTGGGCAGTTTACCTATAAATAGGTGAAGCTTAGCTGCTCAGTTTAAGTTTGGTCATTTACTCTTTGTGAGTGTTAGTGAGAGAGGAGGTTCTGTCCAAACCTCCTCCAGAGCTTTAATGATGTATACTCTCTCGGTGTAATCATTTGACATTAACTGAATGACAAACTTCCGTCTCTATCATTCTATGATCTGGAAACGATCCATACATGGTTTTACAAAGGGTTTTTGGATCTGATCCAAATATTTAAGGGATTGTCCCAGGATTATTACCTAGGATGGCACATGAGTGTCAAATCCTAGGAATTCGATATCGATTAACTGATAATTTATGATGTTCACGAACATGCAGGAAGTAAAATGCAACAGACACGGATATTTAAAAATGGTGTGGTCCTACATTAAAGACCTAAACGTCTAGGGTATACCTCATTTTCTTGCATTTATTTGTGCAGGTACAAATCATTCAACATATCAAAAAGTAGCTAAAGCATAACGATTATATAATTAAAACCACCCTGAGGTTGGAGCAAGTCGTCCGACCACCCCTATGGGTGGAGCATTGTGCCGGGAAACACCCTCCTGCAGCTATTACAAAAAAAAAGATTATAAAAAGTTTCACTAAAAACGAGGAAGGAAATAAAGGACCATGGATTATTGAACGATATCCATGGCTGTTGCATCCTCAGCCCCTCCATCTCCTTCCTTCACCACTTCCTGCACCGCATCCTTCTGCACCCCAGTATCCTCGACCCTCGGCTGCTCCACTTCAGTCCCTGATCCAGATGCACCAACGGTGGGGGCACCACCTTCGCACCCTAGATATCAGCAAAATCGCATCTTAAGGGTACAATGCCTCCTAGGCTGCGTAGCTTCTTCAACCACAGCTGCACACCCCAACTGGGGTTGGTGTGACCAGCATCCATTACTCCTTGGCCATCTTAAGCTTGGTCTACAGGATCGAGATCACGGCCGACTTCCTAGCTGTCTCCACAGCCTCAACCAGAGCTACATCATGCTGAAGCCGAGCCTCCACTACCTTTTTCTCGTTTTCGACCACTAGCTTCTGGGCTTTTTCGTGCATGGCTTTGGCCTTGGCTGCTTTCTTGTTGGCCTGGGAAACCCTGGATTTGAAGACCTTAGCCTCCACAGCGCGCCTCTCGACGGCTTCGAGCAGTTCCAGGAGGTGGAGATTAGCCTGAAACAAGGTAAACATAAATTAGCATTCATTTTATAACTAACGAAAATTATGTGCAGTACGGAAACAGCTAAAGATTACCTGGTGAGCAACGACCTCAGCATGATGCACCAAATCCTAGGGTGACATCTCAGAAAAAGGATGGTAAGTGGTGGCAGCGCTAGAACCCTGGGTTTTCCTCTTAGTACCGGAAACCTTGGATGTGGTGACCCAAGACACAGGGGCTGGCTCAACCTTAACAGATGTCAGGATCTATAGATCCTCGTCTTCTTCCATCCCTGGGATGACCACAACCTCTAGGTCATCGGCATCGAAGTTAGGGGCAGCAGCTGCAAAGGACGACCAAAAAGTAAAATACCCTAGGATGTCAGCCAACAGATACAAGTGAAAAATATGCGAAATCCAGGGGTACTTACAACTCGACATGCTGGGAGTATGGTATGAAGCGGCAGAAAGCTCGTTGGACCGGAATGCACGTTTGGATTCAGGGATACCCATAAATTTCTCCAAATTAGTTTCAGTTTCTTATTCTTCGGGGCTGATCTCCAACAAGCTAGGCACTACAAAAATAAACATTCAAGATCAGTATTTTGATAAAAAAAAATATATGTAAATCCTAAAATCTATGGCAGGACATCCTACCCTTCACAATCCATCTTTGAGGGAGCTGGTTACCCCCAGGGATACTTGAACGCTTCACAAAAAAGAACCGACCTCTCCATTCGTCGCGTTGGGTGGCACAGGGCACCAATTGCAGGTCTTTTGACAAGGACTTGAACATAAATCGGTTTGAGCCATGGGATAACTCATATGCCTGAGCCAACTTAGGCAGACCAATTAAAGACTCGAAATAACGGGTCAATCGCTCAAGGGTACCCAGAATGCGCCAAGCTACAGGAAGGGTTTGAGCATAGGAGAGACCGGTGGCTTTAAAGAACTCGGCGACAAGACTAGTAAAGGGGTAAGAAAGGCTGATGCTGAAAGGAATGAAGGGAAAACAGACCCAAGTCTTGGATGAAAAATCCGACCTCAACCTAGGGTCGAAGGCACGGATTTTGGCAGACGAAGGAAGCAGCCCTGAAACCTTAACGGCCGCAATGTCAGAATCGATGAAGCTGCATGTCTCTTGTCCAAGGTTTTGCAAGAATTTCTGGTCAATGAAATACTCGATCCCAGTAGAGATGACTGCAGACTCATGACGGATGCGTCTGTTAGTCATAATCGGCTTCAAGAATTGAAATAAAGGAGAAACGGTTACCTGATCGGAGGAGAATAACAGAGCGACGATGATGGTTTGGATCTTTTCTCTCTAAGCAAGGTGGGTAAAATGAAGGTGAGAGAGGGGTATTTATTGGAACAGAAGTTACAAAGGTGATGCGACATCGACGGAGATCGTGGAAAGATGGAAATCGACTAGCTGCGAATTTGGAGGCAATTGTTATACCCTAGATTTCAATTTTATATTTTTAGTATTCATTACAGAGTTTATTGTCCTAGAATTTCATGAATCCAGGGACTGCTCATTCGTATTATACGATCCCAGCATGTGCGGACACCCAGCATGTGCGGACATCATTACTAATGAGTTCTTTTGACTTTGTTTGATCTATAACATGTACAAAAGGTCAAATAATAGTCAAATGGACTTAGTTAAGAGCTGGAACACGTGTGGAGATGAAGACTCTCCGTTAAACTCGATCAATAACGGTCATATGCCGTTGGAATGAAGATCCCTGGAATCTCGGGATCTTAGTTAGGCAATCTATGTATTTATACGCGACATAGGTTTCATTTTTAGCACTTACTGTTATGGCCCAAATTCTGGTCCAGCATCCTGGATAGCCTTAGCTTCCTAGCACAGATGATTAATCCTGGAGACTTCCCAGGATACTGGAGACTTCTTAGTATCCTGGGTCAAAAGGATGATCCTGGATAGTTTCGACATCATGGGATAGCAGCAGGACCCTGGATTAGTCAGGCATGCTGAACCATCCCAACATGTTGGGCACTAACGATTATACTAATCCATGTTTGTCACGTGTTTAATAAGTGCAGGATTTCTTTCCAACGTTCACAAGGACTTATTCAACTGAAAATCAGGAGGAAATCCCGAGATATCAGGTGGAGTCAAGACTATAAAGACTATTTCGGTTTATGTGGAGGGGGTGAATTCGATGCAACGCTTTCGTGACATGGATGCTCCGTCCGGATATAACATCATCCTGGGCAGACCCTGGATTCATAACATGAAGGCTGTCCCCTCGACCTACCATCAGTGTGTCAAACCACCAACACCCTGGGGAGTAGTCACCATCAACAGCGACCAGCAAGAAGCAAAGGACTGCTACACTTCATCTATGAAGATTTCAGCAAAAGCCCATCAAGGATAGCAATTTAAGAAGAATGCCAGGGACGTCCTAGAGGTAAGGGAGCAGGATGTCAAACAACTAATCCTAGATCCTTTGCATCCTGGGAAAAAAAGTGTAAATTGGCACTAACATCCCTGGCCCCATTGAAAAAGAGTTGGTAGAAATTCCTCAGATCCAGAATGTCAACATTTTCATGGAATCTTGAAGACATGAAAGGTATATCCAAAGATGTTATAACTCATAAACTTGGTATTGATCCCTCTTACAGGCCCGTGCATCAAAAGAGAAGAAAGTATGCTCCAGAGAAGTATGTGATAATCCAAGAGGAGGTGGACCGTCTATTGAAGAACAAGATGATCAGGGAAGTCAAGTTCCCAAGATGTTTGGCCAATGTGGTGGTAGTGGAGAAGAAAATAGCAAATGGAAGGTCTGTGTAGAATACACAGACTTGAACCGTGCATGTCCTAAAGACCCTTTTCCCTTACCACACATTGACTCCATGGTAGGTGCAACGGCAGGTCGTGAAATGTTAACATTCATGGATGCCACCTCAGGATTCCAATAAATTCAAATGGAGCCAAGTGATCTGGAGGATACAACGTTCATTACGCCAACAGGTATTTATTGTTATGTTGTTATGCCCTTTGGATTAAAAAAATGCATGGGCAACTTACCAAAGATTGGTGAATATGATGTTAAAAAAAGCTAGGAGAATCTATGGAGGTGTATATAGATGACATGGTGGTAAAGTACCTGAATGTCAGCACTCATGTCCAGGATGTTAAAGAATCCTTTGATATCTTGGACAAGTACAATATGAAACTGAATACAGAGAAGTGTCATTTTGGAGTGGGTGATGGTAGATTCCTAGGTTACATGGTGACCAAAAGTGGAATTGAAGCTAGTCCAGAACAAATTCATGCAATCGTGAATCTAAAGTCACCCGAATCAACCAAGGATGTACAAAGGTTGTCAGGCCGGGTTAGAGCCCTGAATAGATTCATCTCCAAATTCTCGGAGAGATGCTGAGATTTCTATGACATCCTGAGACAGAACAAAAAGTTCGAATGGACGTCCCAGCATGAGCAAGCCTTCCAGGATTTGAAGTCATATCTATCCTCAGCACCTCTCCTGATGAAGCCGAATCCAGGGGAACCTTTGTCCTTGTACCTTGCAGTTTTGAAAAATACGGTAAGTGCAGTCCTAACCAAGGATGTAGAGGGTCAACAACACCTTGTGTACTAGTCCTAAGTATACTTATACTAGCCCTAAGTATAGCTTCTACTAAACTTAGACATTATTTTGAGACCCATACTATACATGTGAAAACTAACTACCCTATAAAGTCTGTCTTAAGAAAACCTGATATGTCAGGTAGGATGGCAAAATGGTCCCTAAAGCTGAGTGCTTACAACCTGGTCTATGAAGCAAGAACAGCCATAAAGTCACAATCCCTAGCATACTTTATGACTGATTTTAATAGTGATATCCAAGACGAAGCAGATCAAGAATTCCAGAGCCCGCAGGAAGAAGAATTCTCAGGATGTTGGACCCTATGGATGGGGCATCCAATGTCATGGGGACAAGCCTTGGAATCATACTGAAATCGCCATAGGGGGACATGATACCCCAGGCTGTTAGGTGTGAATTCCAAGCCACTAACAATGAAGCGGAATATGAGGCCCTGATTGCTGGCTTACAATTAGCCTTGCATCTTGGGATCCAGAACATTCAGGTATATGTCGATTCTCTACTTTTAACTAATCATTTCAATGGATCTTATGCTGTGAAAGGGGAGAAACTAGCGAAGTACCTAGAAATTGTGAAGGCTATATCCCAGGATTTTCAAACTTTCAACATACAGCAAGTACCTAGGGATGAAAATGCTGTAGCAGATGCATTAGCAAGCCTGGGGTCAGCATTCAAGGCAATGGAGGATACACACATCCCCATAATCCATATACTAATTCCAGCAATCAACCAACAGGAGAACTCAAAAGATATTGACCCTGGGGGCAGGGTCTTGGCATCCAATACCCAGGATGCACAGCGGCCTGATTCCCAGGGTGATCTGTCATTTTGGACCAGACCTATTATAGACTATCTACAAAACGGCTCCATACCAAAAGAGGAAAATGATATTAGAGCATTGAGAATCAGGATGGTCAGGTACGTTCTTATAAAAGGAAAATTACATAAAAATTATGTTGCAGGAACATACTTAAGATGCTTGGAAAATGACGAAGCTCAGGAAGTACTCAAAGACATCCACGAAGGTGACTGTGGAAATCATACAGGGGGCACGTCCCTAATGTCTAAAATCTTGAGAACAGGCTACTTTTGACCATCCTTGAGAAAGGATTCCCAGGATTTTTCCCTCAAATGTGATTCTTTCCAGAGACACGCAAATATTCCTCATCAACTGGCTGAACCCTTGCATCCTATCCTTACATCCTGGCCCTTTATGAAGTGGGGAATGGACATCGTGGGGAAGTTACCCCAAGCCCCGGGAGGAAAAGTGTTTATGTTAGCGATGACTGATTACTTTTCAAAATGGATAGAGGCTGAAGCATATGTCCAAGTTAGAGAAAAAGAAGTTATCTCATTCATCAAGAGGAATATCATAACAAGATTTGGCATACCCTCTGAAATAGTGTGTGCCAATGGATCTCAGTTCATTGGTAAAAGGACTACTGGATTCTGCGAAAGTTAGGGGATAAAAATGATAACCTCTACACCAGTGCATCCTCAGGCTAATGGCCAGGCAGAGTCTAGCAATAAGATCATTATCAACAATTTGAAGAAAAGGTTCAAGGAGAAAAAACGAAAATGGGCGGAAGAACTACCATTGGCTTTGTGTGCTGATAGAACTACATCCAAGAATGCCACAGGCCAGACTCCATTTTTCTTGGTCTTTGGTACAGAAGCAGATTCCAATAGAAATGGTGGTCCCAACACTCAGGGTTATCAATCAAACCCAGGATGCAAATAGCGAATCCCTGGCTGATGACCTTGACACCGTGGATGAGCTACGAGAACAAGCTGCTTGGAGAATGGCCACATACCAACAAAGAATCTCTAAACCTACAACAAACATGTAAGGATCCGAAGATTCAAAGTAGGAGACCTAGTTCTAAGGAAAGCATTTCAGAACACGATGAATCTAGGGGATGGTAAGTTAACCCCTAAATGGGAAGGTCCCTACTTGATTGACTCAGAGGCAGGTAAGGGGGCATATTGGCTTGCCAATATGGAAGGTGAATTATTACCACATCCATGGAATGAGATTTATTTGAAAGCTTATCTCATATAAGTCTAGTACCCCAGGATGTTGTGCCCAATGTATGTTTCCTAATTAATAAATTATCCAAGGTATTTGTTTTACATTCTTTACTATTACTTACTTCTGTTCTATTTTTATTCTTATTATTGCCTATAAAATCTATTGACTTTTGTGTTAAGACACTTGAAACAGATGCGTGACCCTGGATGCATGAAGCCAGGGATGTATTTCTCCTAAGTTAGAGACTGGCCATCTCTCATCCGTTTAAGGTATCTAGTATACCTTCAAAGGTTTGAGAGGATATCACCTCTCCTACGTTTGGGTAATCTCCTGTACCGCACGACCCCCGCCTATAGCACACGTTAACCCATATATTGCACCCAGGATTATGGGATCGACCTTGTTAACAGCATGGGCGACAACCTCATTATTTATGGACATATGGGGGTTTCTTAAGGTTTTTGGTTTTTTCACACCAACATAAGACACACGAGGCAATACCCTAGTTCGTCGGTTCGGCTCGAGGTGGACCCTAGAATTCGCCAGTACGGCACCGGGCATGACCGTAGTTCGTCGGATCGGCACCGGGTTTAACCCCAGTATATTTGGGCTTGACCCCAGTATTTTTGGGATTAACCCCAGTATTTATGGGCTTGACCCCATTGTTTTTGGGTTTATCCCCAGTGTTTTCGGGTTTATCCCCAGAATTTTGGGTTTAATCTCAGGATCTATAGGTCTAACCCTAGTATTTTTGGGATTCACCCCAAGTTTGTGACCTAGAATGGCATTGAATATGCCAAATCCTAGCCACGATGACTGTAGGGATTTCATGATTCCTTATTGACTAAGGGACGCAGAATAACTTGCTTCATCCGAAATTTACAGGAAACAAAGACAAGCAGCAAGCACTTCAAACAGGAAGTAGCAAACTTATGCTGAGGAGTTCTAACATCCATGGTACACCCCAGGATGAAAGAGCTATTGGCATTCGTTGAAATATTTCCAAGTATTAACATTGACATGTTAATGAAGGATGTCAGCATCAAACATGCTGACCTAAGCCTATTGATGCCAACATCAAGCATGTTGGTCTAGAACTAATGGAATCTTCATTGAGCATGCTGAGAAATAGCTATTCAGGGATATTCTAATGAGAAAGCATCAATTATGATGAACTAAGCTGGATGTTGATATCAACATATTGACCCTTGACCAAAGATTTTTCTAGGACATTGATTAAATGTCTTATGGAAACTATGATACAGGAAGCAAGCAAACACATGCTTACATAAGCAAGGAACCTAAGGATTCTAAAGTCCTTGTCAGCTGCTTCTGAAGAAGATAAGTTTTCTAACTATAGTTTCTTATTATAAACATTTACGTTGCCTAATAAGTTGTTTAAAAGAGATAATTTGTTTACACTAAGAAACAACCTCTAGTAAACCCAAAATACTGTTTTTTCGTCATAAGTATAAATGGGAATTGAGATAAAAAATGATGATCAAATGATTTGAATTTTGAACATGTTAGAGCATATTCCTATGCTACCTTGTGTCTCGTGTATTGTATCTAGGTTAGAGCATCTTTGTGAGTCCTAGTGGCAACATATTGGTGGTTGTACCAAATGGTACACCGGACCAATTGGTACGTCCGTACCAGATGGTACGCATGGTAATATGTTGCACCTATAAATAGTTCATGTTAGAGAGAGTTAGAACGAGTTCTGTCATTCTCTACTCTTAAGTGTGTGTAACTGAGTGTGTTCTCTCTCTCTCTAGACTTTGTGTATTCTCTAAGTGAAATCAATAAAGCAAAGCTTTATTTACATCGTGTGTATTCTCGTATTACCGAATCATGCAGTAGTAAGATCTCTCCGTGGTTTTACAAGTGGTATCAGAGCATTTGGTTGCTCTACTGCTGCGATTTGGTCAATTTTCGGAATTTAGAGAGAGAAAGTTTGGGTTTTCTTTGTTTTTCATCTATTATTCTCAATTCTAAGTGATTCTAAGGTCAAAAATATTTTTTGAGTGTTCCTAGTGAGTTTTCGCACCTCACTGAATCAATTTCTAGTCCCAAAAGTCGAAAATTTGAAAAATTCGTCGATCTCAGTTTCGTACGTCGTTGGTACGCTCGAAGAACAGCTGGTACGCCTCTGGTACACTTCTTGTATGCAAGGCAATTTTCATCAGCTTCTGGTACGCTGAAATCTGGTCTAGAAGACAATCTTCAAGTTTGGTCCGCGACGGTTACTTTCTGGTACGCTAGCAGTTACGTCGTACCAAATTGGTACGCTACTCAAACTAGTACGCTGAGTTTTCTGGTCTGCTGATCTGATTTGGTCCATAGGGTGGTACGCTGAAGATCTGGTACGTTTTTGGTCCGCTTTGGGTATTTGGTACGCTGGTTTTCTTGGTCCGTAGCTTGGTACGTTAGCAGATGAGTGACCTTCACTAAAACTGACGTAACTTGAGAACCGTTAAGAGTTATAGGAACTAATACCAGCCAAAACGTTTGTCTCGACGAGATCTATACTTTTACTCGCCTAACGGCTAGTACCCCTCGGTTTGACCCCCCAAATCCGCTTGGAAGACCTCCGTTTTTGAGTTTAAAGTTTTGACATTCGACTTTTAACTTCAAGATGAGTGATTTTCAAGCGTTTTCAGCTATGCAAACCTCAATGCAAGCCATGATGAACTATGATAATAAAATCGGAACAACTCAGAAAGTTCCTAAATTACTTCGATTGGAAGATTATCATAATTGGAAGAAAAGATTTGAATCTTACATATACTCACAAGATGTTGATTGTTGGATTCCGATTGAAAAACAATATGAGTATTCGTTGATTTTCTACCAAAATCGATAAGTGATTTTGAGCCTCAAGAAAATAAGGTATTTGCAAGAGAAAAGAAAACTTATAGTTTTCTCACGATGGCATTACCAAAAGATTTGATGCATTAGTTTAAAAATTTTCCAACCTCGAAACAATTATGGGATGCTATTAAGGAAAGATGTGAGGGTAATGATCAGTACAAAAACACTCGAAAGAAAGTTTTGAAGAAAGAGTTTGATAATTTTGGGCTTTTTGAGAATGAGAAGATCACAGATTTGATTGCAAGGTTTTCACATTTAATCAATGAACTTGACATTGTAGGTGTTAAGAAAGAAAATGATGAATTAAAGGAGAAATTCCTGGAAGCTCTACCCGAAAAGTGGAAGAATTTTGTGATGATGTTGTCTAATTATGCAAACTACTTAAGTTGGACATTCAATCAGCTGATAAGCAAATTACAAGCTCGAAAAATGGAATTACTTGTAAAAAAGTCAGCAACTCCATCTGTTCAGAATCCTGAAGTATATTTTGGAGAAAATTATGCTACTGTTCATGCTAAAACAAAGTCACATTCTATTTCAAGCAGTAATCCACCGTTAACAGCTTTTCTTGCTGGAAAGTCTGAAAATACTGGTTATTCTTCGGGTTGCAGTTTTACTATTCCTGATAGGTCATCAAGCAAGTCTACTTCTAATCAAGCAACTGCAGATCTAGCTGCTTTGTTGTCTGCCTTCATATCATCTTCATCTGGATCCATATTTAGTCAAATTGGTAATTCTGGTTTGGTTCCGGAGGATCTAAAACAGATGGATGATGATCAGCTAAATAAATTAGATTTGGATTGGCAGTTTGCTATGACTGTTGAAAAAGGAAGAAGGTTTATTGACAAACATGGAAAGAGTTCTATTCTTCAAGGATGCAGACTGGGTTTAGATAAGACTAAATTAAAATGTTACAAATGTTCTAAATTAGGACATGTTGCTCGATAATGCACGCAATCTTCTTCTAAACCAAGCACTTCAGATAGTCATAATCATAATAAAGATGCAAAGGCTTTAGTGGCTGACGAGGGTTATGATTGGGCTGCAGATTTTCCGGATGAATCTGCATTTTTAGTTCATTCTCCAGAATATTATGCATTAATGGCTACTATCAAACAAGTACATCTGAAATAAATGATTCTGAAGTTAGTGGGTATGAGTCAACATGTGAATTTTGTGCTCAAAAAGAAAGAAAAATTAGAGAATTGATTTCTGAAAAGGAAGGGTTGGTTAGTGAAAAGAAAGAGAAAGAAGAAGAGATGGAAGGTTACAAAAGAAAGTGTGAGTTTCTGATGAGATTTTCAAAGCTAATGCCATGTTAGAACAAGAAAAGAAGGTGTTGATAGAAGAAGTTTTAGAGCTAAAAGCAAGATGGGATGAGATAGTTAGTGTCAATAAAGAACAGATCGTGAAGTTACAAAATGAAAATGCTGAGTTAGTTACAAAGGTTGAAAAGTGGGAGTTCGAAGCAAAGGATGTTGTTGGAGATTTTGATGCATTATATAAGAAATCAAAAGCAAGAGTGGAATCACTTCTACTTACCAATTTTGAACTTCAGAAAGCTAATGATGAACTCATGGTTTCGAACAATGACTATAAAGTTCTCCAGTCAAAATTACAAGATAAAGTCACCGATCTAACAAAAGAAAACAAATTGTCGACAAGAAATGTAGAGATTTATCAAGGAAAGGTGGAAAGGTTACACAGGAAATGTTTGATGCCCATGATAAAGTGAGAAGAGAAAAGTCTTTGTCTAACAGAGTTTTAGAACAGCTGATAGAATCAGAAAAGGCTTTGGGTGAAGCTCAAAAGAAGATATCAGATTTAAATGTTCAAATTCTGGATTTGAATCATCAGCTAAATAATTTGAAGAATTCACATTCTTTTACCAGTTATTTATGCAACGATGAAAATTTCAAAAGAGTGTTTGGTAGTGAAGAATTCAATCAATTACCACCTCCATTGGTTCAAACTGATCCTCTGGCTGATGTTAAATCTTCTGAAACAATGGGTGATTATTCTGAATTTGTTTCTAAAGAATCTTAGAAGAAGAAATCAAAGGTTTCAAGCAAGAAAGTAGAAAAGGATGAAAGTTTGATTGATAAAGATACACCAAAGTTTGTTTCTGGTGGGTTTATTTCTGATGAAGGAGTCATTTCTGCTGATAAGGTGATTGAGAAAAATGAGCGTTTGTTAAGTAAAGCACAAGCTCCTGCTAACTTGGTTGAAGCCAACAAGTTAAAGGATATCAAAGTTGTATTTCTCAAATGGCTAATGATGGTGTTTCTGGTTCTCAAGCTGAATCGTCCAAATCTGGTTCTAAACGTTCTGGGTTGGGAGAAAATTGAAAAACCAAAAATAGTGTCTTTATGTTTTTGTTAAAATGAAAATCCAAAAATAGAGTTTTCATTTTAAGGGGGAGAAAATAGAAAATACAAAAACATTGAAAAACAGAAAAATACAAAAACATTGAAAAACAGAAAAATACAAAAACATTGAAAAATGAGAAATTGTATCCGATATATTTGGGAAATGATGGTACATTGGCTTACGTGTATGACTCATGGATAAAATAGGTGAAAAAGCCATAAGATCATTGCTCAATGTGCTTGGTAGGCTCTGTATTAAATCAGAAAGTATTCAAATGTGATACACATTAAATACTAATTCTTGACCAAGTGGACAACATCTTGATGCGTATCTCAAGATATCAAGAAAAAGATATGTTAAAAAGGAAAATGAGAAGTCACTGTGTAAACATGTGTTTATTTTGCAAAAATTTAAACTTATTTGATTTTCTCTATTTTATCAAACGATCGGACTTTCTCTGCGTGTCCACAAGACCGACCTGATTGTTGTTCGTTTGACGTTCTGCTTTATTTTCTTTGGTGTTTCGTATAACTCATTGGACTTTCTCTGCGTGTACGGGAGTACCGACCTAATTGTTGTTGGGTTATACAATTTCAACTTGTTTTATTTTCTTATTTTGTTAAATCCGACGCCTTATTTGCGTATCGAAAGATCGACCTTAAGGTAGACGATTTAACGTTCTTATTTCTTTTTGCATGGAACACAGTTGACTAAATCATGAATAAAATCATTATGTGATTAAATCACAAATGAAATCACAAAGTGTGATATAAAAGAAAATACATATCTGAGTATGTCTTATAGTGTGGGGTACACTGGTCTAAGCAAATCTAATCAATACAATAACATATCCAGATGTTATGAGTATGATTGTGCCTGAGTTTAAGATGGACAAATTATACCAGTAATCGACATGACTTGTGTGCTGAAGTAATTGAAATTGAAAAGCAGTTCAGCATGTCATGACCAATATGATCCCAAGTTGTGATCTTTCTCGCAAAAGACAAAAATAGTGTCTGATTCTGTATTGCATTTATGTTTCATATCTGAAAATCCAAAAAGATTTTAGGTATGTTTTAGCATAAACTTAGAAAAATCTAAAAGATTTTTAGTGTGTTTTGATGTAAAGTTTCAAAAAGCCAAAAAGATTTTGTTTCTTATTTGTTTTCGACCGATCAATACTCGATACGAAATCAAAATTTCAAAACGATATCTTGGATTCTCGAAGAGAAGTTTTGCGCCAAGATTAAATTAATTTTTCAAAAGAAAAGGAAAGCCACGTTTCTGTATTCTGAAATTGCAGGTTTCTGTGTGAACAAAACTCAAGCATGGTGAAAGGGGGAGTAAGTAATATCTATCACAAGTGGATCTTGAAGTTCACAGACTATTCAAGATTGATCCAGCCATTCAAGCTCTATTTCTGATAAGATTTCAAGTTGAAGATCAGATGCAGTGATGCTAAAGATTGAAGACTGAAGTTTTTATTAGATAGATAGATAGCTAGATACACTACACGTTAAGGGGGAGTTTGTTCGAGCATATTCCTATGCTACCTTGTGTCTCGTGTATTGTATCTAGGTTAGAGCATCTTTGTGAGTCTTAGTGGCAACATATTGGTGGTTGTACCAAATGGTACGCCGGACCAATTGGTACATCCGTACCAGATGGTACGCAGGTTAATATGTTGCACCTATAAATAGTTTGTGTTAGAGAGAGTTAGAACGAGTTCTGTCATTCTCTACTCTTAAGTGTGTGTAACTGAGTGTGTTCTCTCTCTCTCTAGACTTTGTGTATTCTTTAAGTGAAATCAATAAAGCAAAGCTTTATTTACATCGTGTGTATTCTCGTATTACCAAATCATGCAGTAGTAAGATCTCTCCGTGGTTTTACGATACAGATGCAGACTCTATCCACATCCATCAAAATTGGGGTCAATCGTTATGGCCCAAATTCTGGTCCAGCATCCTGGGTAGCCTTAGCTTCCTAGCACAGATGAATAATCCTGGAGACTTCCCAGGATACTGGAGACTTCTTAGTATCATGGGTCAAAAGGATGATCCTGGATAGTTTCAACATCCTGGGACAGCAGCAGGACCCTGGATTAGTCGGGCATGCTGAACCATCCCAGCATGTTGGGCACTAACGATTATACTAATCCATGTTTGTCACGTGTTTAATAAGTGCAGGACTTCTTTCCAATGTTCACAAGGACTTATTCAACTGATCAGGAGGAAATCCCGAGATATCAGGTGTTGTCAAGACTATAAAGACTATTTCGGTTAAGAGTCCTACATTTAAGGTCTTTGAGTGCAAGATAAGGCTATAACGTTCCTAATAGCTCAGTCAACCTTGATATTTGGAGGGAATCCCTACAAATCAGGTGGACTAGGTCCCCAAACGATCACAAAAACAACTTGAACACCTGTAGCATCCTGGGACATATTCAGCATCCTGGGTCAATCCTTGTTTTTATCACGTGTTAATTGACTAGGCATGATTAGTAAGGTTCCAATAGACCAAGTCTCAACTAGAAGACGCGTAAACCTGAAGAAAAGGCAGAAGATACGAACTATAACGGTCAGAATCAGTTGAAGACTCAATCCCTAAAAATCCGGATAGTTGGTTAGCCTATTTGTACTATAAATAGGGTGGCTTAGGCTCATTTGGAAGGACTTTTGCTCTTGAACTCACACTTTTACGCACTCACTCACTTAGAACAGCCACCAACTCTCTGTACTTAACATTTTTCAGTGGAATACTAATCAGCAACGTGTGTTATCGTTGCTCGGGGTTTTTTATGCCGGCGGTCCTTGGAGACATCCAAGGATTAAGGGCTTTTCCCCCGTACAAATCTCTGTGTTCTTGCTTGCATCCTGGGAATTCATCGATTGTGTATGCATTCTGGTCATTATTTCCTTGAATTCAAACTGTTTCAAACGATTTCATATATTTGCATCCAAGGCACCATACCTCACAAACGAATTTGGTGAGTCTTGTAATTTTTAGCCAAAACACTTACGAACACTTGTACTCACTCACACTCACTTAGCACCTATCGCAAATCGTTGTACTCGAAACATTTTTAGTGAAATAAATCGGCAACGTGTGTTATCGTTGCCAGGGTTTTTTGTGTCGGTGGCTCTTGGAGACATCCAAGGGTTAAGGGCTTTTTCCCTTGAAAAATCCTCGTGTTCTTGCTTGCATCCTGGGAATTCATTAATTGTGTTTGCATTTGATCTATTTATTCCTTAAATTCAAACTATTTAAAGTGATTTCATATATTTTGCATCTAAGGCACCATACCTCACAAACAAATATGGTAACAAAACTGTGTCTTGTAATTTTTAGCCAAAACAGTTCCTGCGAATAAGCACCGGGGTATCATGAACTGTATGGTCCCGGAAACTTTGCATAATGTGGCACTAAGGATCATGTTGTCGCGGTTGCTATAGAACTCTGGTTCAGCACAGTTGAGGATCTTGGATAGTGATGCTGGAGATCCACTATTCCTTGCGGATCAAAACTGAGCGATCTAGGGATCAATGGACTGTAATCCTCCAAAGGTCACCTCAATCTTTTGAGCTCTTCAATTTCCTTCATCATTGTTTCGCTGGTCTTTGTTTGTTGCTCCATTTGGCTTTTCACATATTTAAACAAAGCAAAATAATTATGATTAGTAATTACTGGATCAATTGACATACCTTTTGACCCTGATAATCTAGGGTATTCCGTCCTCTTTTGCTTGTCATTATTGTTAGACCCTGGATTTTGCCCCTGAATTTTACTAATGACCTCCGACAGCTTAAAACCCCTGGATGTCAAATATGCAGGGACTGCGCTTTCGGTTACCGATACCCGGGATTTCTATTTATGTTCATGGTACCTTTATTTGATTATTATCCCAGGATGTAATGTATTATGAATTTAACTATTTTATCTACCTAATCCCAGCATGCACGGATACCCTGCATGTTAGGGCGACGTTACTAATATTTTTCTTTGACTCTATGTAATCAAGCCAGGAATGAGAAGGTGGATAACGGTCATGTAGACTCAGTCAAAGTCAGAAGCACATGTGGAAATGAAGACCCGCCACCAAACTCGGTCAACTAACGGTTACAAGTCGTTAAAAGGAAAATCCCAAGAATCACGGATACTTAGTTAGGATCTACTTGTATTTATACGCGGCATAGGGATTCATTTTAGACACTTACGAACACTTATATTCTCACTCACTCACTTAGCAATCGCCGCAAACACTTGTACTCAGAATATTTTCAGGGGAATAAACGGGCAACGTGTGTTATCATTGCCAAGGGGGTTCTTTATGTCGGCGGCTCTTGGAGACATCCAAGGGTTAAGGGTTTTTTCCCCTCAAAAATCTTGGTGTTGTTAGTTGCATTCAGGGAAATTATCGTTTTTGTCCAAGCCTTAGATTTTAACCAGTAAACTTGATCTTACAAATTTTGCATTCAAGGCACCTAACCTTAGAAATTAATTTGGTTACTAAATTTAGCATTCCAATTTCTTAGCCAAAACAATTTGGCGCCCACCGTGGGGCAATTGGTGTCAATCTTTTTCCAAACTCTTGTTAGATTCATTTTTAACATAAATTTTACAAAAATCTATCAAAAAATGGCAACACAACCAAGTACCTCGAATGCGACTACCCCTGTGAGCACTTCTTCTACAACTAGCACTATCCTTCCTCTTCCACCGCCACGGGTTACCACATCAACAACGACTACCTTGAACCACAACACTAGCAGGACTGTCAATCAGGGTGTCACAGGATTGGGACGTGGCGGAGAAATCCCAGAATTGGTCTCCAATGATGAACTCCTCACCATGTTCACAAAGGTGCAGCTGTACATGGAGCAACAGCAGAAAGTGAATCTGGATATGTTTGGAGAGGTAGCCAGGTTGCGGTCGGAAATGAACAGGGTGGATCATACACCCGCGTCCCCTGTTTAGGCTAGGAGGCTACAATTCAACTGTCCTGGGAATGGGTCCAGCTTGGCAGATGACATCCTAATTGAAAACCCAAGACCTGCATTCGCTATTGCTTACACCACCCTGGTTGACAGACCCAGAGTGTCTACATTCAGGGATTCCAACGTGAATCCTGGGGGCATAGCTACACATGATACTTGTAACATCCTTAGAACTCCTAATCTTAACGCTCATACTAATGAATATGTGCAGGACGCAGGTCTTAGCCCAGCAGTGGCCAGGGAACTCAAAAAATTGAAAGAATTGATCTCGAGTGTTCCTGGGGTGGTTCAACCTATCCCTGAAGTGGCACCGGCGAGTCATCGAATTTCAAGGTTTGCTCCCCCAATATGTGACGCGGAAATACCCAAGAGATTCCAAACTCCCAGCATGAAGCTGTACGATGGCACAACTGACCCGGAAGAACACGTGGCTCAGTATATGGAGCATGTTTGAAGTGATCTACATGCCCACTGAGATTAAGGAGGCATGCCTATGTAAAGGTTTCGGGTCAACACTCACAGGCTCGGCCTTAAACTGGCTACTGAGTGTTCCACCCTTTTCTATCACATCTTTTTCTCATTTAATTAACTTATTTAATAACCAATTCTCTTGTAGTCGCAGTTTCGAAAAACTGGCGAGTGATCTTTACAGGGTTACCCAGAGTGCTAACGAATCTCTCAGGGATTATGTGAACAGGTTTGGCAGGGAGACCTTCGATATCCCCAGCATGGACATGGCTACCGCTGTCCAGGCATCTAAAATGGGCCTCAATAAGGATTCACCCTTCTATAAAGATCTTGTGATGAACCCCTGTCACAGACTTGATGAAGTAAGGCATAGGGCCTTACGATTCATCAGGCTTGAAGAGGACAGGAAAGTGTAGGAAAAAGTGGACATTATCCCAGGATACGACTCCTCTAACAGGAAATCAGAACCGGTGCTTCCTAGGTCCTAGAGGCCTATACCCTATTTCAGACCTGATAATCCAAGGGTTAACAGGGTCGATCAGGGTGAAGACGAGGATGATGACGAGTATCCTACTTTTAATGAGTTCTGTTTTGCTACTGATGTTGCAGGTGTGATTAATGCTATGCAGGACTTGGGGGAAAGGCGAGATGGCCCAGGAAGACAGATAAACAAGTGTCTTGGAAGGATAAGTCCAAATGGTGTGCATACCATGAAGACTTTGGCCATGTGACCGAGGATTGCATAGCTATGCGCAAAGAGATCATTTACATGTTGAGTAAAGGCTTCTTGAAGGAGCTCTTAGGGATAAAGAAAGATAAATCCAAGGGCACTGACCAGCCTGCAAAATCCAAGGGTGCTGACCAAACCCAGGATGCAGACAGATCACGCGGGACATCCTGAGCGGGCAGCATCCCCTTCCCCGGATGCAAAAGTAATTTTTATATTTCTGGTGGATCTAATATATTTGGTACTTCTTATTCTGCGGCTAAAAGGCACGCAAGGGAGACCAAGTCAGACGTACCCAGGAACTCAGTCAAAGCCTCAGTACTCGGGTGAGGTAAAAGACTCGAGTAATGGGGGTATTTATGAGCGAAAGAAGTTACAGGGGTGAGAGGACGTTAATGGATGAGATCGAAACCGAAAAAGAAACTTCTACGGACATGATTGAAACGAAAACAATGACTCATCTCAATTTGAAAATTCACAGCTGTAAAATCTTATCTACAAGCTGCGAATTTTGGGGGCAATTGTTATACCCTGGATTTTGCCCTTGAATTTTACTAAGGAGCTTCGACAGCTTAAAACCCCTGGATGTCAAATATACAAGGACTGCGCTTTCGGTTACCGATACCCGGGATTTCTATTTATGTTTGTGGTACCTTTATTTGATTATTACCCAAGATGTAATGTACTCTGAATTTATCTATTTTATCTACCTAATCCCAGCATGCACGGATACCCTGCATGCTAGGGAGACGTTACTAATCTTTTTCTTTGACTCTATGTGATCAAGCCAGGAACGAGAAGGTGGATAACGGTCATGTAGACTCAGTCAAAGTCAGAAACATGTGTGGAAATGAAGACCCGCCACCAAACTCGGTCAACTAACGGTTACAAGTCGTTAAAAGGAAGATCCCAAGAATCGCGGATAGTTAGTTAGGATCTACTTGTATTTATACGCGGCATAGGGATTCATTTTAGACACTTACGAACACTTGTATTCTCACTCACTCACTTAGCAATCGCCGCAAACACTTGTACTCAGAATATTTTTAGTGGAATATATGGGCAACGTGTGTTATCGTTGCCAAGGGGTTTTTTATGCCGGCGGCTCTTGGAGCCATCCAAGGGTTAAGGGTTTTTTCCCCTAAAAAATCTTGGTGTTCTTGGTTGCATTCAGGGAAATTATCGTTTGTGTTTCCATTTCTTCTATCCAAGCCTTGGATTTTAACCGGTAAACTTGATCTTACAAATTTTGCATCCAAGGCACCTAACCTCACAAACTAATTTGGTTACTAAATTTAGCCATCTAATTTTTAGCCAAAACAATTATTATCTTCAAAATTGGCCAAAGAATCTCAAGAGGGTTGGAAGATGATGTAGAGATTGAGAGCAATTTTATTTGAGTCGACATCTTTCTGATTAAAGGTTGGTCGAGTATGGATTATTCAAGATTTAGGTTAGATCAAAACACCACTTGCCCCACAGTGGGTGCCAAATTGTTTTGGTCAAAAATTACCTAAGCAATGAAGTGATCAAATCTAGAATGTGAGGTAGTGTTCTTGATCAATTTGGAAAAGGAAATGATGAATGTAAACGGTGACACAAGGATGTAACAAGGGAAAAATCCAAGATCTAGTTAGTATCCTCAAGGATCCTGGCAAAAACCTCGAGAGCCGGCCCGAAGAGCCTGCTCCCTACTTATATTATTGATAACAAATAAAAAACTGAGTACAATTATTTGAGCTTTGAGAGACTACATGTTACAATTGATTACCGGATTGTGTGTGTGAAATGATAAACCTATGCTCTCTTAAATACAAGATCACGGGTAAACAGACTATCCTAAAAACTAGGAAAGCTTTGAACGTAGTCAATATGGACGTTATCTTCCACCAAGTCCACATTCCAGAGTCTTGACTGAGTCTTCAGGACATGTTTAACACGTTTCTAATACATGCGCATAGAAATTCAAAGAGGCAAACAACGGTTAGAAAATAAGTATTACTCAGGATTTCCAACCTGTGAGGATTCTGGATTCCAGAAGCAGCTTGCCGGATCCTGAGTAGCTATCCCTAACAATTACTCTTCAAAAAACTTTTCCTACTATCTTCATGCCACTTGTAAGTTCCAATAGCAACAACCCAAGTAAGCAAATACTCACCCTTAGCCTTTATTAACCATAAAGTAAAAGAATTGTTTCTCTTTCCATTTATGCCATGTATGTACCATTTCCATCAACCTTCACAATAATGCTTTATTATTCTTTTCAAACAGTGAAATCAACTGGTGGTTATCTAATTTTTTCTTATATCCAGTCAACATGTACCCTTAATCCTCGAAACTGGTAGAATTTGATATTAATGGCCATAGGTACTAATTCTGATACAAATATGATAGTAACATGTCAACAAAACCCGAACCAATACTCAAATTGTTCCTACTAAAAAGTTCTTCAATTCTTCCAAGATTAGATGGTGCATCCGATTCATTTTCAATTTCTTTTTGAATTTCCTCACCCTCAACATCAGTAGGCTCTTGAATTTCATTTCCAAACTTACTAGACATTTCATTAAACATCTTGGATGCATTCCTCTTATCATTTTCATTTTCACTTAAAACATCATTGTCCATTACCCTTTCATTTCCCCTTGAATCATTAACATCAAACACCTTGAAGGCATCATATAAAAAAGAATTTGGATCATAAGAAGAGAGAGTATCACTAGATTATTTGCATCGAGTTTTAAAGCTAAAAAATGTTGTCTTTCAACGTGGGAAAATTATATTGATGCCATGTTGTGAAAACATCTTCTGGTTCAAGGCCATCAATAAAGAGGTATATATATATATATATATATATATATATATATATATATATATATATATATATATATATATATATATAACATAATTTTCACTCATTTCTTCTGAATTACTAACCTGATCAAACAGAAATTCAAATTCCTCTCACTAGTTTTTAACGTACCTTCTTGCCTTATTGCCATAATCTTTTCCATTGGTAATTCCATGGTTGAATTGTTATTGTGCTCTAAATCAAAGCCCGAGCCCTAATTAACACTTTTCTTGTTCAATCAGTTGAATCACCAAATTTATTGATACCTTTACTATCGCTCTTGATTGTTACCTCTTCAATTTCTTTGTTGTTGAAGAAAAAAAATCCTATAATGAATTGATTCCACCCCACTATTACCACCACTGGTTGTTGTTGTTCGAATTCCAATTCTCCAACGGTGATTCCGCACTGTCCTATTTCGTTCTTTTTTGTTGTGCTAATTCTTCAATCATTAATAGAACTGTTGCTACCCTAACCCACAGCGAATGAACGAATTCTCTGATACCATTATTATGAACAAAATGGTAATCAAAGTGATAGGAGCTAAAGATTACGAGGAATAATAAATCACAAAGGAGTTAAACTCTCAAAATAAATAGTTGTGTCGTTCTCTATATTTATGTGAGTTGAATCTCTAAAATTTGAGTTTTGGTTGTGAGTGGAGGAGAGAGAAAATATTACTATTCATCCCTATATTTGATAAAAAAAACTGTTAATTCCATATTTTTTTTAATACTATTTAAAAGTGGTTGTGAGTGAAAGAGAGATAAAAGATACTGATAAAGGTATAAAAAAGTATTAACTAACTGAAAAAAGAGAGAAAATGTACTGTCTGTTAATTCCATATCTTTTTTTTCGCGTTTGATACCTTTGGTCATCTCGCACCGGAGGTCGTGGACACGCTTAGTCGTATTCAAAAGGTCATGCACGGTAATATTGCGACTCCTAGGTCGACAAACGTTGTTTTTATATATCTATAGTTTGCTATTCAGAAAGGGTTAACAACACATCTTATTACCCGTGTTCCTCGACTTATAATTACATTTTAGGTTGTTAAGATGAAATGAAATGGCCCATACAGGTGCTTATCTTGCCTTAACCTAAAAAAAATTATTACAATTAACCCCCGGTACTTATTATTTGACACCTAACATTTAACATTTGGGAAGAACCCCGTGGAGTACTTCCCGGCCTTATAAACTAAATCCTCGTTTCGATTGTATAGTGCAGTGCGTTGGTTCCCGCCTCTCCGGCTATTGAACTTGTTGTTAGTGTTGCAAAATTGCATTTAGTTGTAATACATTGATCTAGTTGTCGATCATTATGAGCATGTCTGTAGCATACAATCACTCCGCATTCCCCTGCCCGCCGGTCCTTCTGAAATTCCCGGCGCTTCAATGGAAAACATCGGCCTTTCGCTGCCAATTTGTGAGAAAAGGCCGTTTATCTATCAAGACCGCAGCGGCTTCTTCATTTACCGGCTCCGGCGCTGAATATTCCGGTAATTACTGCTCCCTTCATCACCATGAAACAGTTTTTTTTTTTATAATTTTTTATTTACTTTTTGCTATAATTCAGGAAGTTAAGGATATATTTTGTTGTCAGCTAGTGAAAATCTACTTTCGTTTTTTCTAATTAGATTCTAGAGAAGACAGTGATTTATCTTGTGTAAAATAGGAAAGAAAAAGAAAACTCAACTGATGATAGGAATTAGGAAACACATGTTTTTTTGGAGAAGAATGTGAAACCAAGCTCTTCAAGAGGCAGAACTAGTTTTTTTAACCAAAAGATAATCTTTTAGCCAATTAGTATGTGAAATTTTACCAATGATTTCTAGTGAACCCATTATCAGTAATGGCAAGTTCATACTACTGCTCCCCCTTAGTGTTAACATCAGTATTAACACTGATAATAACTGCAGTAGTAAATGTTCAGTAATAACTCAACCCTTTAGTAGTAACTCTTGACATCGATACAACAAAACTTCCTTGGTAATAACTGGTCGATTAACTTCGGTCTGATGAGTGATGACAAATAGTATCTGTTTCTTCCGCTGCCTTCCCTCATTAGGAACTGATTTCTTTTATCATGCTCCATAATACTGTTGCACCCTTCAACAATAACTCGGTCTCAGTCGAAATCAAGTCAGTCAATATCAATCCGTTCAGTTGTAACTCGGTCATTAGTAACTACTTCAGCAGAAATACTCTCTTCATGTAAGATTACATAATAATTTCTTAATATGGTATTAAAATTTTCTTTTAAGAAATTTATTCAATTTTTCAAACCTAACAATTAATCTTGATATGAGAGTACAAAAGAGACAAGAAAGATAAGAGACCTACAATTCATTTTGTATTTTGAACTTAGATTTGTATGATGAGTGGAGAAGTAAGTGGATTACCCAGAAAGAGGATGCATGTTTCCTGGAGGAAATTTATTGGATGTATATTTATGAATTCATTCAGGAGGATGGTTTGTGACAAAAGGAAGAGTGGTAAATCATACACTAAGGGAGTCATTATCTTTATGATTTGTTTGTGGGACCAAGGAACCGAAACAAGATGTTGTAAACAATAAAGGCAAAAGGCAATTGTTGATGAGGTAGACGATGGCTTTGAAGTTGGGGATGGTGAGGGGGATGAAATGAGACTCCACAAGATAGTCATGGTTCTTCACGGACATGAAGATATTGACCGCGTTATATCCTATAACTAGTTTTGTGATTTAATTAAGTGTTTTACCATTTCTCATTCTATCTATTTACTTAATCACTAGTTATGTTATTGTCTTAATTTTAATACTAAGTATGTGTTCTTTAATACTTCTATGCTCCATTTATTTTGAACACGAATGTGGCATGATTTGTAAGTCTCATCACTCCTAATTAGTGAAATAATAATATGTTACTAAATGGGCTTTCAAAGAGTCATATAACTGTTACAATTTTTGTTCGAGTAATAGGGTTTGCAATATATTATATAGAGTACAAGTTACATATACGCACCCTTTAGAATTGTATTAGTTGTAGTGGATTATATCTGGTCTAATAGCTTTGTGATAAACTTATATTGTGTTCTTACACGTGTTGTACATTTTTAGGTTAATATTTCTTAATATCTTTACTCTTACATGTGAGTCATGAGTTAACGTAGAGGATTCTTGTTAATAACAAGTGACGCGAAAAAAAAGATAGTTTCTTGTAAAAGTACCAATTCATATTAGGACAAGTGGATATAATAAGAACATCATTTTAATTGTTCATTATGTGTAGTCGTGCACAACATCCAGAATTTGGATAATTAATGGAATGCCATTTTAGTTATTTCCAGAAGTATTGTCCACTCCTAGGAAGAAGAAAGGGAGGAAAGTTGTTGGCATAGACCAGGATGAATTAGTTGATCCCAAATTTTTAGCGGATCCAGACAGTTGCTTTTGTGAGTTTCAAGGGTTGCAGTTACACCACAAGATATGTGATCCAGAATCCGAACCGCAAGACTTGTTACATGATGAGACTGTTTCTGATTCATCTCGCCAAAAGGAAAAACTTAAATTCCCTCTGATCTTATTACATGGATTTGGAGCCTCTTTGTTCTCTTGGAATACAGTTATGAAGCGTTTAGCAAATGTTTCTGGTTCAAAAGTTTTATCATTTGACAGACCCGCCTTTGGGTTGACATCAAGGGTAGATAATCCTTCTAATCATGCTCCAGCTGGCAGTATCCAGGATACAAAGCCACTTAATCCATATTCTATGGCATTTTCTGTACTAGCAACTTTGTACTTCATTGATTTCTTGGCTGCTGAGAAAGCGATACTGGTCGGGTATGCAATGTTTCCTCATCTTCATATTTGCTTTTATCATCACTCATTTATGACAATTCTTTGATTAAGTTCAAATCTACATAAAATTAGAGTCAGAAATTCGAGTTTCGACCCATTTATTAATTAATGTGTCAACCTGGGTTGTAAATTATCTAAAAAGGTTGAGTCTCTCGAAGTATATTTTTATTGCATACAACCTCATAAACCGTGAGTTATATCATAATATTGTTTCTGTAATCCTGACTATAGCATTAGTTATATAATTTTTTTTTTAAAGAAATGGAAAAATAAGCATTATTACACTAAAGGTGACCCCTTACAATCTGAACCCATTTTGACCTTGTTACCAATTGCCACCTCTACATAAAGGTAACCTTTGGTATCCATTAATTAGTGAAGGAATGGTTACCGTTACTTTGAAACGAAGAAAAGCTGTTTATTTTGCCCAAAGGAACATAATGAATCATTCCTCAAGGTATATGATGTTCTCTCCATGGGTATGGTTGTTTTATTCCATTCCATATTGAAATGGAATGAAAATAATAATATGACCTCTTATTTTATATCATCTTCAACAACACCGAAACATATAATACTTCAATTAAATATATTTTTTTTAATTATTAAAATCTAACTAAAAGGTATTATATTTTCTTTGTAATGTTAGTTTGTAGTTTTTGGCTTCTAGTTGGTTTAATTATCTATTTTTATTAAAAAAAGAATCTTTACATTATTTTATTAGTAGATGTTATAGCTTTAACAAAAAATATTTATAACAAAATTCTGTCAATGTAGTTTATTTGAATAGATTCCCTTTAGGTATCAATATTTTTGTTAACTATTCATATGAAATTTGTATAATTAGATTTACTTTTATACGAATAATTAACAAATAATTAACTAATATATATCATCTTTTTCATACAATGACACACGGGAAAACAAAATAGGAAAACAAGAATTAACTTTTTTTAGGAATGGTGATTTAGCATTAAAGAAAAGGGTAAAATTGTCATTTTAAAAAGTTTAACAACTTATTCCAACAAACATCCATTTTAGGAACTGTTTGTGTGACATGTTTCAAAATTAATGATGATCTTTGTAATTTTAGATACTTAAAGGACCAAATCTCAAACGTCTGGTTTGTGTAATGATAATATTTTTAAATCCAACTTTATTAAAAGGATTTAGGGATCATAAGTGCAATTTATATAATTTGTGTCCATCCATTTTTAGGACCATGCGTGTTACAAGTTTAATAATTACTCTTGAATTTATTTACATATAAAATCGTATATCGTATCTATCCGCCCATATCATTCCTGTGGGGTAAACAAACATGATGATGGAATGGAATGACACATTGTAGTACCTCATCCATTCCATTCTGTTGTCATTCAGTTACCCAAAGTGTTTCAACATTCAAGTGACAATTAATTGTGAGATGGATTGACAGATTTATGATGGAATTGAAATAACTCATGATGTAGGCATTCTGCTGGTTGCCTTGTAGCAGCTGAAACGTATTTCCGAGCACCTGAACGTGTTGCTGCTATGATTCTTGTCGCCCCTGCAATTGTAGCTCCTTTGACCTCCCCCAAAAAAGTCAAAGAAAATAATCAAGAAGACGGTTCAAAGTCAGATAATATCAATAGTCCGGCGTTCAGTCTGTTGAGTGTGGTGTCGAAATTCTCAAGATTTATAGCTCAGATGGTAATGCAATTTCTTACAGGAATGGCTAGTATGGTTAATTCTCTGTACAAGAAAGCTTTATCTGCATTCTTTCGCTCCTCCGTTGCAGTCATGCTGGTAATGAGACTATTCATATGTGAATAAATAATATTTATCCATGGTGAAATCTAAATTTAAAATGGGGTTTTCTAACATGTGCCCTAAGGGCACACATAAGATACAATAAATGCATCTCGAAAATTACAAAATACATTTTCCAAGAAGAATATTCATACCTTTCTCATTTTTTCAAGATGAATCTTGATATCCTTTTCAATTTTCAAAAAGAATCTTGGTATCTTTTTCAATTTTCTAGGTGCATTTATTGCATCTTAGGGACCGCGGTGGCATTTCTTGACACGCCTTGAGATACAACACTAACCTGGGACGAAAATAATCAAGTTTTGGGTTGGCAGTTATGTTAGGGTTCACATGTCATAACCCTTTTAATAAATGGGTCATGTTTGGGTTGTACTAAAATGAACCAAGTCAATCCGTTCTGAATTAGAAAAAAGTTCAATGTGCCAACCCCTTTACAACTTTATTATGGCCCGTTCACAATCCTCCAAACCGTTTACAACCTATTTAATACATGTACAAGTTGATTACAACCCATTTACGATCCGCCAACCCGTTTGACTTGTTTAAATAAACACGTTACTTTGATCGTTTACGGGTTATTTGGTTTTAAGTGTGTCCACTTATGGCATATGTCTTTTAACACGTAATATTTCAATATTCGGGTCGCAGATGTTTCTAGTAGAACTCTAATATTGATTTATGTTTTTGTTAGGTAAGGATGGTTATAGGTAAATTTGGGATATCAGCTATTAAAAATGCTTGGTATGATGCAAGCAAAGTTACTGACAGTGTTCTAGAGGCTTATACCCGAGTAAGCATGTTTACTTTCTAGTTACTAAACCCCCCCCCCCCCCCCCCCCCCCCACACACACACACACACACACACACACATAGTCAAACATGGTCTTTTTGAATTGCATGTAGTAGTATGTATTAAATTTATATTGTTGTTTCTACTTGTGATTTCTTTGCAGCCATTACGAGCCAAAGGTTGGGATAGGGCTCTTGTGGAATTCACAGCAGAGATGGTTAGTTCATCGCCAGAATCAAATTTGCCATTAAGATTGAATGAAATCTCATGTCCAGGTTCATATGCTTGAACTATCTTTTTTATTTTCCTATTTCATAAATGCATTGATAAATTTTAAGAGAAAAAATTCTTCAAAAAATCAAGTTTTTACTAAATTAATCATATCTAGAACCTCATTATATCAACCAAGAGCTTAATGTTATTATCGTTTAGTTATTTAGCATGATAATACGTGGGGGTCAAATTGCATGGTATGCGATTAAATACATATATGATAAAAGGTCTAGCGAATCAAAGATAAGACCCACCCACACATCAGATAGTAAGAATTTAGCTAAAATGGGAACGGGCCGGTCAAAGAGGCTTAAAGTTGTCCAAGGGCGGCCTACTTTTAATGTATACTAGCATACAACCTCGTAATGATTTAAAAAAAAAAAGTAGATTATTACACAGTGATAACATTTAAAATAGAAATAGACAACAAGGTGTTGGTCGGTAACAAGAAAACTGTTATAAGCCGAACCCATTTGACCCGCTACCCAACCCGTCCATCATGCCACCTTTGTGAATTTATGATGAACAAAGGAAAATAATGTAAAAGTGTAAAACACATAGGGCCTAAGTTTATGTCAAGACACTCATTAATGTCATGAACAAATGAAACAGTACTAATCATCACGGGTGATAGTGACCGACTCGTACCATCTTGGAATGCCACGAGGCTTTCGCAGGCCATCCCAGGATCTCACCTTGAAGTAATAAAGAAATGTGGTCACTTGCCTCATGAGGAAAAGCCGCACGAGTTTGTGACAATTGTCGATAATTTCTTGATGGGCGTCTTCGATAGAACAGAATCACAGCCACTGCAAGCAGCAACATGAAAAATTCATCAGCATATTATTTGTTTTTCCAATTTTTACAGTACAGTTATAATGTTAGCATATACTTTTTGGAAAACAGGATGAGTTGTATGAGATCTTGTCCTTCAAGCAATGTATGTATGAAATCATATAATTTCTTGTTTTATGTAACAATTTCAGTAATAATAATCTAAAAATTCAACCTGAAAGTACAGAACTATGAAAGGAACATTTAACAACCCCCCCCCCCCCCCCCCCCCCCCAACACACACACACACATGATCCACACTAATCGGTATGAGATTCAAGAAGACCTCTACTGCTACTCTTCAAAAGTCCTATAAATATAATTTAAACCACTAAGGTTTCTACACAATCACATCAAATCTACCTCTAGTTTCTCTAAACCAAATTCCTTTTTTGGTAATACACAATGAATTTTTCTCCACCATCTTCATCTAGCTCCGACTCTTGTTAAAGTGGTATTCATAGCAACCGAGCTTGAAGCTACGGCACGCTAAAAAAAAGTGTGCCTCACGATCATGAAACGGCTCATTAAGTTCTAATGAACGATTACTTTGTGGAAAACTCAAAATACAATGAAAAAATGTGTAGAGACCTATTTCGTCTACCGAATATTATTTTTAGAAAATTTTCAGGACATGAAAGACAATTCGAATGGTTTCAAGAAGGTTACAATGGGAGGTTTAAAAAGAGTTTCACACAATTACATAAATGCACATCGACGGGGTGGCAGCTTGTAACTGGCAATGTTGTAGACGAATACAACAAATATTTAGTTATGTATGCTAAGACCTCAAGAAAAGATATCGAGCGAGCATTTGGTGTTTAAAAGTTTAAATGGAGTATAATTAATTGTCCCGCACGGGCGGTGAAGCACGAGAAAATAGTGAATGAGATGTATGGATGTATATTGTTGCACAATATGTTTATAAAACATGAAGGAAAAGCAATATCGCCGGAGTACGTGATGGATCCTTCGAAGATGCACTGGAGGTTACCGAAGGAGAATCTCGTGTCGTACGATGTTGACAAGCAGATGTATGACGTGGCCTTGAAAAGGCGATTGATGGCGAACTAGATGCCTATGAGGAAGCAAGCAAAGAAGGTCTTAATTATCACCGGGCTGAGTCGGAATTGGATATCTCTGTTTGTTAGGCTAGTGTTTAGGTTAAACGGAAAGGGTATTATCTAGATTCTCCTTCGTCCTTATTTTATTGTCTTTGTTGTTTTCTTATGTCTGTTTTCTTTTGTAGAAATGGGTTTGCAAGATTATCTGAAGCTGCCGAAGGTGGATTTGGTGGAGCATGGTACCGTGGAGCTACATGAAGGGGAGCAAACGACCGTACAGTAGACTGACTCTAGACGTTTTACGAATTTTCCTGTGAAAGATGGGGATAGGGTTGTGGGTGGAAGCGACATACACGATGAAAAGGGTGGTGTTGGTAACCGAACAAGCAGCCAAACGGCAGAAAAAGGCCATAAAACGATCTCGTGAGCACAGCCAGGATAAAGCTCTGGTTGCCCCGACTGGTTCTACCTAGGCGAAGTGCAGGAAGAAGATACCTGCTAAAGGTCCTGGAAAGTAAAAAGGGAAGAGGGGGGGGGGGGGGGTAGTTCTGGTGCTCCCAACTTGGCTGACGAGTCATCTCATAACGACTCCGAGGATCCGACCTACCGGTATGGGGATGAGTCTAAGGAACATATTGACATAAATGACCGTACGGAGCCTTCTGCTGGTGATCCTGCTTTTCATGTTTCTCCAAAGGCTAGGGCTACTCCAATTGCCAGTGGAAGGGAGTTTGTTTCCGAGTTGGAGGCTGGTGGTGATGCTATGTTGAGGCTTGTGGGGGAAGAAACTTAAGCCATGGGCTGACAAGAGTGTGAAGGCTGTGGTAATTTTTTGAAGGTGGGGAGATCTTAAAGCCGTCGGGCGGGTAGATGAGCAAGGGGGCTCCTACTGGAACGAATCTTCATCCTCCGGTGATGACCTGAGGCTGTGTATGTGCCTAAATGGTCTTTAAACAATGGGGACACTCTTGGCACCATGGAAAATGCTTGGGAATTTATGGATCACGTTATCCTTACAGGGGCGCTAGAGAGGGTTCATGAAGCAGATGATGCGCTGGCCAGCAAACATGCATGTCTTCGGTTTGATGCTGAGGATATGGACAAGAGGCATTTTTTGGACCACCATGCGGAGAGGCGTGCTTTCTAGGCAATTGACAAGACCAAGGTTGAGCTTGATGAGTGTAAGAAACAGCTGGCGCAGGCTAACGGGGATGAGGTTAAGAAGTTGAGAGGGCGGCTGCAGAACGTGGAGGAGGAGAGTTAGCAGTCGAGAATGACCTGTCAGTTGCTAACTCTCAATTGAGGGATCACTAGAGGATGTTGGGTGAGAAGGATAAACGGTTAGCGGCGGAGACGAAGCACTAGATGGAAGACCAATCATTGAATGTTGTGAAGCTGGAGGAGGCGAGGGAGGCAAAATTAAAGGTCGATAAGGAGTTAGACCAAGTTACCCGGACCAACACTACATTGTGGACCGAGAGGCAATGGTTGATTCAGGACGATTACAAGTTTGGTTTGCTGAAGTTATTGCAGAGCCTCAAGTTTGAGAGCTCCCTGGGCGCCGTTCAGCAGGCCATGCTGAATGTGGGTATGGATACGGGGCCCCTTGCTGGGTATTCCCATGCAGCTGCTGGCAAGCCTTTTGAAGATTGCAAGTTTGTGCGGCCTACAACGGAGGATGACCTGCTAAAGGCCGAAGCAGCTTACGAGAGCTGCCCTTTCTCGTACTTGGATGAGGTTGCCGCGTGCGCTGAAGAGCCTCTCGATATGATGAAGGCGCTGGAACCAAAGCCCCTCGACAAGGGCGCCGGAGCGAGTGGTAAGTTGGTTAATACTCCTTGATTCTTTTTCGATTTTCTTTTGTAGCCTTGTTAACATGCATTGTAATTATTGACTTGAGTTGTTTTGTAATGTTCAGTTTCACCCTTATATAGGATCGTTCACAACTTTGCAGTGCTAATTTGCTTCTGTTGCCAAATGTCTATACCTGCCAATGTAAAATGCATGGTTGTATGATAGATGTAATTAGCATGACTTTTGTATGTGTGTTTAATATTATCGTGCAACGTTTATCATGATGTGTTTTGGTTGTTATTTATTTTCAACTTACATATGTCGTCCGGATTTTTATTTATCTTGTTTGTGGTTGTACACCCACATGCAGATTCCGGTTGAGGGAATTTTGTAATTGTGCTTAGCACTTTAACCATGGTATATGTGGTCCCACTGTTGCCGATCACCCAATGTGCCGAATCGTTAGAGTTCGAGCCGATGGTTCGGCATGCGTGGGTCACCCACTGTCTGTCTGAGTTAGAGGTAGTATCTACTGGTTAGTCCAGCAAGTTCCTCTGTTAACCCGGCTGTCGAATGGACTGCCCTTTTTTGTGTCACTACCTAAGTTTGGAGTTCGGCCCGTGTGGTGTTTTTGTTAGTCGATCGACCAATTTTAGGCAAGAGGGACGTGTGTATTGTTTAGATGTCGTTCGACTTGTTTTAAAGAGGTGTGTAGCCTACTAGAGTAACGTTAACCGAGATAAAATTAACAAGTAATGCATCATGTAGATTCATAGGTCAAACTTGTTTTGTTACAAAACAGCCGTACGCCTTTGTCGAACTTATATATAACATTTATTCAACTGCATCGCATTCCAGTGCCTTGGCACGGCTTTTCCCTCCAAAGTTGCTAACTTGTAGAAGCCTTTCTTGTGTGCTTCGACCACATGATATGGGCCTGCCGAGTTGGGACCCAATTTGCCTTGGCTCTCTTGTCTTGATGCCTCATTGCTTCGGAAGACAAAGTCCCTCGACTTAAATATTGTATTCTTGTACCTAGCTTTGTTGATAGCAGCCATGTCGCGACACTCCTCTATCAATGAAAAATTAACCAGTAGCTCTATATTGTTTGTTTCTAATTCATTTACGTTGAGGGTTCGGTGCGATTGCACTCCTATCTCTACTGGTATCACGACATTCGGACCGTAGAGCAAACTGAACGGTGTGTGGTCGTGGCTTGTTCTTTCTGTGGTACGTATGGCCTAGATTGCACTTGGCAGCTCCTTGAGCCAGCTCTTTCCTTCTTGCCCTAATCATGCTTTTATTCCTGTGACTATACTTAGGTTTGTTCGTTCCACCTGGCCGTTGGCTTGTGGGTGCACGACCGAGGTAAATATTTGGGTGATTTACAATCCCTTGCACCACGCCTTGAATGGTTATCCGTGAATTTCTTTAAAATGTCGGACACGATCTTGCGTAGTAGGCCGAAGCAGCAGCATATATGTTCCCAGGCGAAACTGGCCATTTGTTTCCCCGTTATTGTTGCCAGGGGTTTGACTTCCACCCACATGGTGAAATAGTTGACTGCCACTACTTGAAACTTAATCCGTTTGGTAGCCTCAGGGAATGGTCCAACTATGTCAATTATCCATTTGTAGAAAGGACAGGGCGATGTTAACGGGATCATTTTGTTCTTTGGGGCTCTCTCTATGCTTGCGTGCATCTGACAACCTATGTACGTGTGAATTTCCCGCTTAGCATCTGAGTACATCGTTGGCCAATAGAAGCCTGTGTTCAGCATTCTGGTGACGACCAAGCAATGTCCGAAGTGTGTCCTGCATATCCCTTTGTGAAACTCCTAAATGACATATGATCCCTCTTCCTCGGTCAGGCATCACAACAACGAGTGTAAGTAAGAGCTTTTGTATAAGCTACCATCCTACATGATGTATTGGCTTGATTGAAGTTGGATTTTCTTCGCTTCTTGGCTGGACAATGGGAGGTTGCCGTCCAGGAGGTACTTTTTGTATGGTGTCATCCAGCTTTCTCCCACCTCACAAGTATCTGCTTTGTGAGATGGGCGAATGCGAGGGACGCGAGCTTCCTTAGCGCGTCAACTTTTTTGTTCTGGCCGCGCGTTGTCTGGTTGATTTCAAATTCTTTAATATCTTATACAATTTCTTTGACCTTATTTGCGTACTTTTATAGTGCCTCGCCACGTATATCTAGTTCGGCCTTTACCTGGTTTGTGACCAACAACGAGTCTACCCATGCGGTTAGCTTTTTAACATTCATTTTTTTACCAGCCTTAGGCTAGCAAGTAGAGTGTGACAACCCGTATATTCCAGGTTAACTTTATTAATATATTAATATGCAATTATCTGATTATCTATGTGCATTAGGCTTAATTTATTTAAATTAGGTGAACTTACGTGCGAACATAGACAATTAGGTCCGACAACATTTACCCGTAGTGGAAATCATCTTCAAGTTCCGTGTCAATTCAGGATGGAACTTCAATAATAAAAATATAAAATATTCATTTTATATTTTTCATAACTTTACGTTTCGTCGTAACGTGTTCAACACGAGTCGTTGTTTCAAACGACGAATTCATTTCATTCAAAACAAAAGTTTACATTCGTTTTAATTCAAAACATTATTTCACCTCGACAAAAATAATCTTAACATTCGATTATATTCAAACGTCAAATCCAAAACTATTACGTTGTGTCCGACGTAATCCAAACATAACGTTCATTCGAACGACAATTCATTTCACACAATAATTAGTTTTATTCCTAAAACTATTTCAATCCAAACTATATTATATTTTCACCAAAACTTCAAATAATAAATGCTCATGTCGAGCAAAGTTTTTATTTCCAAACTTTAGTACGTCATTGTGCATAATCAAAACGACAAACAATCAAGACATGTGACATTCCCGTTCATTCAAAATTAAACGCGACACTTATTCATTTTTTTTTATTGATTTATATTTATATATAAATCATCCGTTCTCGAGCTGAAAACCGACTTTTCATTCGTTTATCCTTTTGACTTAAACGAAGTGTCGTTGGACTCGTTGGATCGACCCGGACTCAACCCAACCCGACCCGAGACCCGGTTCGACCCACAGAGCCCAATGGGCCTACCGGCCCAATCTCTTTCTCTTTTCTTTTCTTTTCTTTCCTTCGGCCCATTCTCTTCGGCCCGTCTCCCGGCCCGTTTTCCTCCCCTTCGGCCCACGAGCCCAGCCCAGCCCAGCCCGGCCCGCCGGCCCAGTTTCCCCTTTCTTTTTCTTTTTCCCGGCCCGTCTCGACTTCGAACCCAACTCTCTTCTTTCTTTCTTTTCTTTTCCGGTTCTTTTCTTTTTCTCTTCTCCATTCGGTTCCAACCGAACCAACCAAACCAAAAGCCTCCCAACTCCTTAACCCCCCCCATTAGTCTAGTTACTAGATTTTTAGATTACACCACATGTCTAATACAATCTTGTAGCATGGATATGGAGCAAACTTGTCTCCATTAGTACAAGGGGACACAAGATCCTTTGGTTAAAAGAAATAACCACTTACACATGATCAAACCTTGTCTCCTTGTCCCTCTTTTTCCCTCCATCGAGTCGTTTTCCACCACCTCTAGCCACCCTATGGCCATCTAAAAGCCATGCTATGTTTACTTGATTTTAGACAATAATGTCTAATAAGGGCACAACCTTGTTCCTAGTCCATTGTGTAATCCCTTTAACCACTTACACACTTGACAACTTTGTCCCCTTAGCCACCAATTTGTCTCCTTGTCTTCTCTCCCTCTTTGGCTGGTTCCTACACCTCAAAACAACATCATTTGGTTCACTTTTAGGCCAATGATCAAGTAAGTTCAAAGGGTTCAAGCCAAGAGTCAACCCCCCTCTCATTTCTTCCACTTTTCTTTCGGTTCTAGGCAACCAAAACCGAACCCCATATGGTTCTTAAACCATGAAGCCAAGCCCTCAAACCATCTTATAAACTTAAACACATAACCTCATTTCCATTCCTACACTTACACATTTCAAGAACCTATAAACTCACTAATTCTCTCTTGCTCTCATCTCCTCCTCTCGGCTCTCCTAAAACCGCCACCACCACCATTGTTTCTCATCATTCTAAACACCATCTCAAGCTTCTCTTGCTCCTAATCTTCATATATATTCAAAGTGATTCAATAACCATCTTTATTTCATCATCATTTCTTTCTTAACTATCATTCTAACCTCTTGATTTCTTCCTCATATTCATGATCAATCTTTCATCATTTCATCATCATCATCCTAAATCAAAGATCAAGGGTGGGTTAGGAGCTAAACTTGGAAGCTAAATCAACAACCCATCAAGTCTTTACCGATCCGGTTTAAGTTTAAGTGAGGAACCTCTTTCTTTTCTTAACTTATTCCATGATTTATACAAATAATGTCACAAATTCATGTTCATGATTAAGTCTTGGTTGTGATGTTGGATGATTTACTAACAATCTTGAATGTTAGTAGCAATATATGCCTTTGATGGAAACTAGAATATTGTTTGAACAAATTACTTAGAAACATATTAACGTAACATGTATGTTTATGTTAAAAAGCTTTACACTGGTGACAAAGTTTATAAATCATAACATATTATAAGTTTTTTTATAATGTAGTATGTTTGATTTGATGAAAATTCATAAATATAATGTTTGGAAATAAAGTTTTAGATGAAATATATACTAGGCTAAAGTGGTAAGAGATGACACTCATTTTATGTGTCATAAAAATGTAGTTACCATAAAACATATATATTTTGCAATCTTGAAAACACCCCATGACTTTAACTTCAAATCTAGAACCAAACATGTTATAAGATGGTTTTTAGTCATAAAAAGTGTTATTTAAAGATTGGATCATGAAAACACAAAGAAATATAAAAATTGAATTTTCATGATAAAATATCATTCATTTTCATAAAGGAATTAAGTGAAAATCATTGTGACCAACAAATGACCATTTAGGACTTGTAACATATGATTTAGGGCTGCCAAGATTATGTTTCAAACTTACAAAACGATTCAAGAAGTTAAACACTTGAAAACGGAACAATCGAATACCGTAATACGACATTTCGACGGAAAATATAACTTATTTTTGAACAAAAGTTGGATCTGGTCCAGAACATAAAAACATGCTTATTTTGACAAATTAAGGTGTTTCCCAAAGTTTCAAAGTAGAAAAATATGTTTTAGAAGCAAACCGGACCAAAACTGTAACTTTCGGTAACTCGAAAATGTCAATTTTACAAGTTAAACTTCCACCGGCACACTTGGCAACTTAAAACCCTAAACCACATTAAAACAAGTCTAATAACAAATCCTAAGTGTTAAGGAAACTTAAAAGGTCATTAAACGGGTCAAATCGGTCAAACCGGTGAAACCGGTTAACTACCGGACAAACCCACAATTATATCTTACAAAAATATAATATCATATATTTTTGGAAACATTTCTTCAAACAAATAGACATATTTTCAAGTGTCTAAATTCTTTTCATAAAACGCGACATGTACCGTGTATTGACGCGCGGTATAATGCGCGCGTTCAAACGTTAATAAATGAAAGATTTATTTATTAATAAAAAAGGTTCAAAACCTTACAAATATTTAATAAATTAAATATACGTGACGATTTATGAAAAATAACATATATTATTCAATATATATTTCAAACGCGAAAATTCAATTATTATCTATTTATTCAAATAAATAATAAATTCCATCAACTTCAATATTATTTATTAGCCAATAAATAATATTCTAGGATTTCCATCACTGTCATCGGGTAATAACAGTCGAGACTTAACCTTGAACATTGGGTGACGTATTCACTAACCCATATAGCCGGACCCCTAAAACGTCTTAATATTACATTGTAGACGCTTGCTAGGCTACTTCATTCAATTCATATCTGTCAGTCCATCTTCATATCAAGTGAGTTTCACGGCCCCTTTTACTTATTTCTGTTTTCTAAACTATGGGGGAGAATTCAATGAATGCCAATTCAAATTTCATTTTGTCTGATATTATGATTTCTGTAAGACGTACTGATTGCATGTTCTTTTCATAAACCCCAATCTGTGTATTCATGTTGATTCATGTTATATGCCTAAGTCCCACTATTAATTGAATTCAATTAGTTCATTCGAAACGATAGCTTGTGAATAGATCTATTTGGGTTGACGACCCTGCCCTGACTTGGTCGCTCCAGTCCTGACTCCACGGAAATAGTCAAGGGGTTCATTAGTTATTCTTTTCATTCGGTGTACATGGGGTTGGACACCAGGAGTGGGTAAACAGTTAGTTTTGAATTCAAGGTTCATGCTTGATCTTTACAACATCAGAGTCAATAAAAATAATATCATGACGGCCAATCATTTCAAACATTGTTTCAAACACTGATTCAAAAACTGTTCAAACATTTTCATGTGACATCAAACCTGTGAACTCACCAACAATTCTGTTGACTTTTAAAATTTCTTGAATTCTCAGGTATTAAGGATGCAATTCAATGTCTTTCTGCATAGATCCTGCTTGTCTCATATCATGGTCTGCCTGCTGCATATTCATTCATTCTTTTGGAGATTTAGTCACATTACACCTTAGGGTTGTCACGATTTAAAATCCCATAATATCGTCTTTCGAAACTTAACATGTATTTCCACTACTATTTTCCGCTGCCACTGTTTTAAATATTTAAATAAATGTTTAAGAATTATGTTTTTGAAAGACAAATGACTTTTCTAAACGTTCACTTAGACGTCAATCATTCATAACCATGACCATGATGCCAAATCAGTCACATGCCCACATTCAGCCATTCTCGGGGTGTGACATAGAGTCTCGTATTCTGATTCATTATTGGTGCTTGGGAAATTCAACTGAATGACGTATTTTACCTCCACGTCGTGCGGATATATCAGTACAAGGTTTGCACTAGAGCCTTTCTTTGTTAGACGCTCCGTCCGTATACAAAGTTCATGCGTCCAGGCTTGTCATGGTCGATGATGGCATTTTCTCAGTTGTTGTTGGCTCTCTATCTACCTCACAGACGTGTAACTTAGTCATGAAATCTGCTAATACTTGCCCTTTATTTGCGGCCTTTGGTCGGAACCTTAGGTCATGCTCCCCCAACTCTATGGCCCACTTTGCGAACCGCTTGGAGGTTTCTGGTCGATGTACTATCTCTTTCAATGGGAAATTTGTCAAAACTAGGACTTTATAATCCTAGAAATATCATCGTAGTGGCCTGGTTGTGTGGACCAAGGCTAGTAATAATTTTTCTAGCTTCAAGTATCTCGTTTCTCGATTGGTCATCGTTATACTGAAACAGTCTATGGGTATTTGCTTGCCACCCCGCTTTGTACATAATACAGAACTGAGCACTTTCTCTCCTATGGCTAGATATATGATTACTTCCGCTCTTGCTTCTGGTGTTGTTAGTGATATGGCAGCTTGGCCATGACTCTTTTTAGGGCTAGGAATGTCGATTCTGCTTTTTCTGTCTAGAGAAAGTCGTTATTATCAATGCACCTTTTAAGTGAGTCAAATAGTGGCATTGACTTCTCTGCCAGTTTGGAAATTAAACAATGCAGGGAGATCGGGCGTCCGCTTAAGCATTGTAGCACTTTTAGCGTTAGTGGCGATTTCATTTGTTGGGTGGCTTTGACCTTTTCTGGATTTGCCATGATATATTTTGCATGTTACTACATGTGTCACACCCCGCCCGACCGGTGGGCCTGAGGTGCGACATGGTCAGGGAATCAAAGTCAAAGATCAAAACAAAAGAACATAAAGCGGGCCAATACATAACCAACAAAGTCTAGTACACGGAGTTAAAATATAAAAGGTCTAACAAAGTCATTACAAACTTAATACTTAAAGAGAACACATAATGGCATAATGCCGCTAAGCATGATGCAACGAAGTCTCCCAAAAGCCCAACAGAATTATCAAAGTCCATCTTAACCAAAATACACGATCTAGCCCAAAAGCTCCCAAAGCAAAGTCTACTGTCTTGAAAAATGAATGCTCAAAAAGGTTAACACAAAGTTGGTGAGGTTCACTAGTCAAAACGTAAGTCACAAGTCATAAAAACTATTTTATAAAATCAAGCCACCAAGGCTTGGTTTTGTCAAGTCCATATATAATGTTTCTGTGCATACCATTGTTACACAAACAATAGCAACACAATTACTATTATCATGAGCTCCTGTAACCAAAGCTTGACGTCATAATAAGTCAGCCCCATACCAATGTTCAGCCTTAAACATTGAAAGACACATATGAAACCATGCACCCGTTGATAATAAGGTCGGTGGTTAGAGCAATTAACCGCAGGTGGGAGTGTCAACCCAGTAGATCTATTCACGATTTTCACGCTTCCGAACCGGGATTTAATCGGTACAAGATAAGGAACTTTTCGAGCCTTGTCTACTCACGCAATACGTAATAAGTCAAGAAACAATGTCCAAAAAGTCATAGCATTCATTCTCCCCCAAAACAATTTGAAATAGTTAAAAAGTGAGAATGTGAAAACTCACCTGATTCAACTATAGTTTGACAAAAGACAAGATTCTGACCTACACGTGTCCAATACAAAATGTACGACACTAAGGTCCCAAAGTCATAGTCTACCTGGTTCATCCAACCATGGTCCAGTTTTCAAAACATTCGAGTTTTAGTTTTAGAAAATACGTCTTTCATGAAAAATATAATTTTACTCAGAAAAATATACAAGTATAAAAATAGTCTTTTCGACGTCTTTAACACCAAAGTCAGTCCATATAAATTGACATTATTCTCACTTCTCAGACAACGTAAAAAAATTGAAAAAGCTTTTTTCACAAAATAGTCACTTTGTCATTTCATGCCTTTCAATCGTCTATCACGTATACTTAAGCATGTATACGAAAACTACACCATTTTCATGACTTCAAACACTTCACTTAGTCATATAGAACACATGAAATTAGTCACATAATAAGTATTCCCATACAAGCAAGTCATAAACCGACGACTTTTCACTAGTCACAGTCTTAACCATTTATACCAACTAGTCTATTTTCATGTTTCATCGAGGCTTATAACGACAATATAATCATGATACCATACCATATATATATACATGATTCGTCAATTCATGATTCGCCAATTCATGATTCCCATTTACAAGTCTAGTTACCATTTCAAGTAGCATTTACGTATGTAAACTATTACTACGACAACTTTCCGAAGTCACTTTACGACATATCACGTATCAAATAATCATCATAGAATGACATTATCACCTTGTTTTCATGCTCATTTATGTGTAGAAAACAAGAACTACATCATATATTCATGAACTAGTAGGATATACTACACATGCAAACACATGCAAACACATGATTTCATGCAAGATATGTATATTTTCATAAGTCAATGTCTCCATTTTCATCATCTAACATGAGCATCGTCAAAGTCATACACATTCACATCATACATGATCATTATTTCATGCAACAAGTCTAGTCTAGAAAACCATATTAGTTTTATAAAAACAGTTTTCATAAAACACGAGGTTTTGGTCGGTTATCTTTGATGAACGTTTCAGTGAGACAAAAACGAGAAATGGTTCTAATGCTCACACCTCTAGCTTACTGCTAGGCGACGAAACACTAAAGGATGAACAATTTGAGACAAGAGAACACAAGGAATCTTCGATAACTCTACGAATCTTCTCACTAAATGATCTCTGGGTCCGGTTTCCTTTTGCTAGGGACGGGTTTGGGGTGGTGTTGGGTTGCGACGGGTTGAGGTGGGACAGGGGCAGCTGGGGTGATCCACGATGGTGGTTGGGATGGCTGGATGATGGTGGCCGGCGCTTGTGGGAGGGAGGCCGAGAGAGGGAAAGAGTGTTGTCTTTTTGTGGGTTTCTCTCATGCATGCATACATATATATACACCTCCGTTTCTCGACATCATCATGAGTTTATTTAAATGCTACCTCATAGGTTCTTGAGTGGCTAGAGCAAGGATAGGTCGGGTGGCTCGACGAGAGACCGACAACATATAATTGCATTAATGGCTACCTCCTAGACGCGATGATGGCTCGAAGTATGCTAGGTTGGGTGTCACGACGAGAGTGTGACAACACATAGTTGGTGGCTCGAGGTGATAAGATGACAGTAATGTGATGTGATGATGTGATGAATTATCCATTTGATAATAACTATTGATTAATATCCACCGGACAATAGCTTCGTCCACTGGATAAAAGAAATCCATCGAGGGTTCGAGTGGATACTTTAGTCCATCATGATCAGTGAAAATTTGGATTCCGATGACATAAGTTTCATCACGTGGTTCAAGTATGAGTAAAAGATGCTATGTGGTTGTCCACTGGTTAATAACCACTGGATAATGGCATAAGGGACAAAAGTCATTATGATGTTTGTCTTTTAGTCTCTACGGGCTTTTCGTGGGTAAAAACGAGTTCAAACGAAAGAATATTCGGGTATGGAGACCAGGGTTCAACGTTATCCAAGATAAATAAACTGTTTTACTAATTTTTGTACAAATATTTTTAGTAAAAACCAGTTCATTTACTGTCTTTTGTCTAATGTAGTATTTCACCAACGTCTACGGGTGAAATATTTTAACGTTTCTAAATATAGAAACCACTAAAGTCACATTTCATGTCATAATGCACAAGAATAATCAATCACATTAGGCAACAACTATGTGTAACCCTAACACACTTAGCTATTTATAGAGTCTATTGTCCAACGAACCTGGCTTAGAAATGAATCCATGGTTCGTTGCTAACGAACTAGTAGTTCATTGCTTTGTTCGTTGGCAGCTTAACCATACCTCACTAACTCTAGATCAACTAACATGACGTAAACTAATACAACACATGAGACACACCATTTATGCTCTAACAGACTCCCCCTTAACGTGTGTTGTATCTGCTACTATCTTTTTCAAATCTTCAAGTATCTAATCTTCAACGTTGTTGTATTAGATCTTCGGCTTGATATATGTTGTTAGTTGTAGAGCTTGCATGGCTGGAACAGGACTAGGTCAACTGAACCTCTTTAAAAAAAATATTCTTCATTTACTCCCCCTTTCTCCATGCTCGTGAGTCAACTCTTTAACCTGCGATTTCAGAAGACAGAAACACGGTTTTCTATTTTCAAGCAAACATAAGTTAGTTTTGGGCAAAATTCTCCTTCGGAGAACCAAGATGGTTTGAAAATCAATTTTGAAATTTTTGTATCTTGTGTTGATCAGTCGAAAACAAATAAGAAATAAAATCTTTTTGGCTTTTACAAACTTTATATCAAAACACACCTAAAATCTTTTTGATTTTATATGCTAAAAAACACTGAAAATCTTTTTGAATTTTCTGAAATGAAAACATAAATTCAATACTGAATTACACTTAATGTTTGGTTTGAGAAAGATCACTTTATGGGATCATATTGGTCATAACGCCCTGAACTACACTTTAATTTCAACCATTGCAGCACATAAGCCATGTCGATTGCCGGTATAATTTATCCAACTTAAACTTAGGCAGAATCAGACTCATAACATCTGGATATGTTAAGGTATTATTAATTTGCTTTGACCAGTGTACCCCACACTATCGGACATATTTAGATATCTAATATATCACACTTTGTGATTTCACTTGTGATTAACACATAGTGATTTGTATTCATGATACCGTCAATTGTGTTCCATGCAAAAAGAAATAAGAACGTTAAATCGTCTACCTTAAGGTCGATCTTTCGATATGCATATAAGACCTCGGATTTCACAAAATAAGAAAAATAAAACAAGTAGAATTTGTTCAATCAACAACAATCACGTCGGTCTTGTGGATATGTAGAGAAAGTCCAATAATTGAATGAAACACCAAAGAAAATAAAGCAGAACCTCAAATGAACAACTATCAGGTCGATACTCACGTATATGCAGAGATAGTCCGATCATTTGAGAAAATAAAGAAAATCAAACAGGTTTAAATCTTTGCAAAATGAACACATGTATACACACGGACTTCTCATTTTTCTTTTTATAACCTTTTATATCATGAAATATGCATCAAGATGTTTTCCACTATGTCAAGCATAACATTTAATGTGTATCACATTTGTATACTTTCTGATTTGCCGAGCCTACCTAGCACATCAAACAATGATCTTATGGCTTTTTCATCTACTCTATCCATAAGTCAGACACGTTAGCCAGTGTGCCATCATTTCAAAATGATTAATTTCTCAAATTTTCATTTTTTCATTTTTTATATTTTGCATTGTCATTCCCCCCCCCCCCCCCTCCCCCACCTAAAATGAAAAACTCTATTTGTTTTATTTTTCATTTTACAAATGCAAAAGACACTATTTTTTGTTTTTCAGAATCCCCCCCCCCCCCCCCCCTAAAATTATGTACAACTATTAAAGATGAAAATATTTAAAGAAAACAAAAAATTGATCGGCCAACATAGATACGTTTGTAATTCAATTTTGTTTAAAAAACAGATTTTCAGCAAAAATTATTTGAAAAATCTTTTGAGAATGATAAGAGCTTTGAAATGCTAAATTAAGCAGTTTATCCACTATCAGTAACTTATGCTTAATAGGCCTTCTTGAAGAAACCTGCAGACACCAAATAAAAGTTAGTGTTTTTGGGTTCGACCCGAGTAAACAGCATCGTGTCGCCCGGTGTCTTCAACATAATCACAATTGACCTTGGAAACAACTTTCGGTTTCCATATTATTGATGAATTGAAATTTTGAAATGAACTCACAAATTATCAACCGACGTCTTTGTCCAAGAAAACTTACTGGTTGATTTAAACATTGCAGGTTGTGGTTCATCAAAATTTTAATCATTAATATCAACAAATAAAGCAGTTTTGTTCACAAAAGATTCTGTGTTAGCAGTCATAGGACAATGTGCAGCAAGATGTCTTGGTTTACGACACATAACACTTTCTTCGAAACACATTCATTGAACTGCTATCAAAATTAATCTCAAAAACCTATTTTTGATTTTGAAAATTCTTTGGTTTCTGACTACGTTACTCAGCTGGAGAATCATAGTAACCAAAAGAATTACCATAAGCACTATAATAAAAGAAATGATCATAATAATCATACTTGTTGGATGAACTCCGAGGCGAATCGTTCAAACCACATGAAGAACCTCCTGAACAAGAACGACCATTCCTTGTTGAATAAGAAACAAATTTCTTCTTCTCCTGTTGTTGTGCACCCTTATTTGTCTTTGCCTTCTGACCCTTGGGAACATCAACTTTTGTCTTCTTTTATGACTGTTGAACTGAAACCTCCTTAGCTTCATACCCTAGGCCTTTCTGTTTATAGCCTAGCAACTTTGATAAATCAGCTTGAGAACTAGATCCATCTTTTTCTTTGGCATCTCTAGTAAATTTAGCTTTTATCTCTTTCACCTTGTTCTCATGAAGCAAGGATTTATCAACTTTGGCTTCCGATGAAGTATCATGTGACGCCCACTCCCAGAATTGACTCTAGAAGGGGTCACGCACCAGATTAACTCATGAACACAAGGTACAACAGAGATAACTAAAGCAGCGGAAATTTAAAACTTTTATTTATATAATGCCAAGTACAAGTAAGATAAAACTTCTACAGCGTTTATCGAAAATTATAAATGATAATTACTATAACTATGCCTCTATCTACAAGAAATTATGCCAATATGCCCGTATAGCCTCCCTCCAACTGCTTGCCCATCTAATCTGCTCAAACATGTGCCTTTCCCTTGACAATTTGGATCCTTAACATCACCTAATATACATGCTTTAAAATGTTAGCTTACGTTGGTGAGTTCTACATTTCTAAAATGTTACCTTATCCTTGAAGTTTCATTCAAAGAAATTGGGCTCGACAACCCCTTTTAGTAAACATATATTAAGTATAAAACATAACTGAATTATACAAAGCTTAACCTTTAATATCATATATTATTTCTCAAGTAAGCATTGTCTATTTGAAATCAGGTTAGTCCCTCGGGCGACCGTTGCCTCCCGTATACCTCTCGAGTAATCGTCGCTACTTCGGTGGACTGTCATCCTCCGCTCTGTATTGTACAACTCTCCTCTACCCTCTCCTCAGACAATATTGCATATGTTATCCTCAAAAATTCATTTTCCTTTCTTTAAACTTTTACTTCAAACCCAGTTCATCACCCGGATAGGAGTAAGCATTTTATAACTATAATATTATTAGTCTTGTTAAGCCACAGTGATACCTGTATAGGACTAATTTTATATCATTTCCTATTGTATTACGAGTGTTTATATATAGAAGTACCACAACGTATCCACCACATCTTAAATACAAATGGATATGATACAGCACCATCCAAATATAGATTACATCTTATAATCACAACAAGGCCAATAAGATTATGTTTATCCGACACTTATTCACATACACAAGCTTAGACCAAACATTTATTTTTCCCTAATTAAAAACTTATTCAAAAGCTTTATCTTTATATTACCCTTTCATTATAACCTTCCCAAAAACAGTTTATAACAGGTAATCAGTTATAGGCATTAAAACATTTCACGTATATTTATCAACACAACAGGTAAAAGGCATTTCAAATATTTTTCAAGTAAATAGTTGAATATATAGCATTCTATGTATATCAACCCAAAACATTAAAACATTTAAAACATGTAAAAGTGGGCTCATAGAACTCACCTTATTCTCTTATACAGTTATTACAGACAGAACCTCCGTTATGACTTCGAATTAAACTTAATCACGTATTATATGGCATTAACGCAATGTGTTGTATAATAAACACTTCCTATGTTTATTTTAACATTTTATTATCTTAATAATATCTAATTATTTAGGTTATCCTTTTTAAAGGTCAAAATGACCACAATGCCCTTTAGGCAATTATCATTTTCTTTTAATGATAATATGAAGACGTGCATTCCTACAAGTAAACGCTCACTCCGGGATCGGCCAGTGAGGTATGTCAGGTCCCAGTTGGGATTTATGCGACACCCCCACTTTGTCAGAAACCCTAGAGTACAGGCGCTTACCCTTGTGGTTCGCACAAACTTCTAAGTACCCGAATAGCTTGGTATATTAATTCAATCCCGATCATTAAATGTTAGCAAAACAACGTCTAGAAAACCCTAATTTTGACATGTTTCTTAAATCAATACCAAACCTTTCCAAAACATGAAATTAACTTAGCGCTTTCTTAAAGACACATTATTTTAGGGTTACCTACAAAAATTTAGACCCTGATTCAAACCCGATTGCTCAATTTTGAATAAACATCATCAAGAACCCTAATTTTTTATGATTTCTAGAAACCTAATCAAACTGTTACAGATTACAAAATTGATTGACGACTTTTGTAACATATACCAAATAAGGCTTGACTGTAGAAATCAGACTCTAAGACCTCATGGATCGATCGTATTCGAGCAATGAACTTCTAGTGCGTTTTTAGGACATGAATCTCGAAATTGGCAGCCTATAATCGATCATATGGGTGCTATTTATACATGTTGGAGACCTCTTGAAGTCTAGACACGTCGTATGGTGACAAATCAATTGATAACGACACGTGGGGTGAAAAAGGGGCTGGAACTTATCAAAATCATAACCATGTGCAGGTGACGGTCCATGCGGGCCGCATATGCACATCAAGGACCTTCATGCGGTCCGCATCTCATGCCAGATGCTGATTTTTTTAATATTTACGATTCTGGTCCCTCATATTCTATATAATGCACTTAGACCCCTCGAATTTTGAGATCAATATTGTTTTATGCCCTAAAACTCTCCAAAACGTATTTATAATAATTTCTAATGTTCAGGTGACGTATAACAAGGAATATAAACACGTGTATATGCGTATAAATCACGTCTTTACTTATTCTTTTTCTTGTTAACTATCAAATACGTTTCATCTACATTAAACACATATGCATCAATGTTAAACATGGAATTATTAAACACGTATTCATATAATCACGTCTTTCTAATATGTATATATATATATATGTTGGGTTTTTCTAGTGGTATTCGGGTCACGGATAGTAATTTTAATTTTATTAAAACCCGTTTAGTAATTGTATTACCGGATACAATTATTATATAATTTGATTACCTTAATTAAATCAGAATTGCGGAAGCGTATAATAAATACATTAATAAATTAAACGCAAAAAACCAAGTGACAAATTAACAGCAAGATCTAATCATCGACATGCAAATACTATATATATATATATCGACATATACATATATGTATTATTAATTAATTAAATATATATATTTACATTAAATATACATTTAATTACTTTAATATATTTATCAGATAAAGTTGTGGTAATTGAATACAACAAGTTTATCTGATTATCATAATCTAAATTATGATGAGATCTAAACCAAAAGTGTTTAGATCGATGAACGTTCGGTTGTGTCGGACAACTATTCGAGACACCGAGGTTCAATGAGACAAGCGCTAGGGTTGCGAAAACTTACCGGAGAAGCAAGCTCGGGTGAGGTTCAAAATCGTGGCAAAAAAAGAACACACCAAACAGTCCTAAAAAACTGGCGATTGAAACGACGGCGGTGGCGGTGCTGAGGCGACGGCCGGACGGCGGTGCGGCGGCAGTCGGCCGGAGCAGCTGGCGGACAGCAGCGGCTAGGTGAGGTGGTCAGACGGACAGCAGCGGCGACAGCGGAGGTCCTCGGTAATGGCTGCGACGGCAGACTGCCGAAAAGCGGCGGTTGACGGTGGTGGCGGTCGGGTGACCGCCGGCACCGCAAAGAGAGGAGGGCTGAAAATTTAGGAGTTTAGGAGAGTTTTTGGTGCAACTCAGAATCAATATTCAGGCTCCTTATATATAGACTCCATAAACCAATTGTGGATAAACCACAATTGGTTTATTTAATAATTTTCTAGGCTTATCCCATTATCTCTTAATCAGTTATAGATAAACTACAACTGATTTAAACTTCTTAGTTATCCATCCAGGTTTCTAGATAATCTTAAATAAACTAATTTATTTAAATCATATTTATCCATCCACTTTAAATAAAACCAATTAAATAAACTAATTTATTTAATTAACTTTTATTTAGTAATATAAATAATAATAATTATTATTATTTACATTTCACCGACTAATAATTATTAACAATTAATAATTATATTTCATGCTTTTATTATTAACAAATTTAATAAATATACAAAACAAATTCAAGGTGAATAGTGAAGATTATGTTTCTTATAGATTGACCACAAGTTTATTTGTAAATGACATTTTTAGTCCCTGTGTTTTTCTACGTGTCGTCTCCTTTTGCTGCCACCTCATAGAGAGAGAGATAGTTTTCTGTTTTTAAATAGCTTTCTTTTCCGTTGCGTTTTCCTTCTTCTTCTTTCCGGTCAGTTGGGTTGCCGACGATTATCATCGCCAGGTGAATTTCCGTTCTCGGTTTCTTTTGTGTGCGGCTTCAGTTTGTTGTCGATTGTGGATTTCTTCTTTCTACAGTTTCAGTTTGTAGTGTTCGTTTGCGTTTTCCTTCTTCCTCTTTCCTGTCAGTTGAATTGCCGCCGATTATCATTGCCAGGTTGATTTCTGTTCTGGGTTTCTTCTGTGTGCGGCTTCAGTTTGTTGTCGATTGTCGATTTCTTCTTTCTACAGTTTTAGTTTTTACGATTAGTGTTCGTTTACTGTGAATTTCGATTATTGTTCGTTTACTGTCGATTTAGTTATGTGTTTTCGTCTGCGTGTTGTTTTCGTTTTCGTTTTGTTGTGTTTTCGTCGGCGTTTTCTTTTAGAATGTTCGATCGATTTCATTTCTTTTGCTGCATGCGTTGTCATTTTCAATTTGGGTGTATGTTTTCGTTTGCGTTTTGTTTTACAATGTCTCATCGATTTCGTTTCTCTCGCTGTTTTCGTTGTCATTTTCAGTTGTATCGCAGTTAATTTCAAGATTACTGATTGCATGTGGTATGCTCATTTCTGTTGTTCGGTGTCTAGGTGATTTTGATGGTCGTTTGATGTTTTCAGTTTCTTGCATTTAGATTGTCAATTTCATGTGCTATGCTCATTTCTGTTGTTAGGTGTCTAGGTGATTTTGATGGCCGTTTGATGTTTTCAGTTTCTTCCATTCAGATTGTCAATTTCTTCTATTGCTACTGCCATGGCGTGAGTTTGGGCATATGTGTTGCTTTGTGTTTTGTTTTACATTTTCTGATGAGCTTCTTATGTTTGCAGTTTTTGTAATTTTTGTTTGTGGTTGTTGTCTTTTCCTAATCGTTGTGTGTGTTGCTTTGTGTTTTGTTTTACATTTTCTGATGAGCTTCTTATGTTTGCAGTTTTTGTAATTTTTGTTTGTGGTTGTTGTCTTTTCCTAATCGTTGGCATTTGTGTTGCAATTGCCTTTAATGTTACCAATTGCATGTGTTGTTTTGATGTCTGTGGCTCTTATTTATGCTTGATTTGTTCTGTGTCTTATTATTTGTTGCATGAAAGGTGTTTGTATAAATGTCTGGCTGTATTTTTCATATTGCCAGTTTAGCGCTCGATTTCTGTTGATTGTTGTATGTGATTTAAGTTAATTTTCTAATTTAAGTTCATAGTTATTGCCTCCTTTTTTCGCATGCTGATCTGATTGTTGTCTTTTATAGTTTTCGTTTCCTTTTTGTTAATTTTTGTTGATGACTGTTGTCCTTTATGAGTTTCTTTCGTATCACTGAATTACTGTTCTCTTATATTGCATTTTTGTTCTAGACTTTATTAGTTTGGCTTTATGTAAATATAGGCTTTTATATGGCTAGAAACTTTTTTAAAAAAGATTAGTATTTGTTCTTTGACAACTGTTATAAGCTTAGTTGTCTTTATGTGTCAATGTTACTTTCTTTTAAAGTATAATTGCTTTGACTTACATTATTTCATTCTGACTTATTTACTTATTGTTCTTCTAGATTGCATAGTGTTTTGAAAATTGCAGTGCGTGTTCAGGTACATTTTCTTATTGCGTTAGCTGTTTTCTTTTCTATGCTTATGTTTATAAGTTGTTATTAGCTGTTCTATTCCGTTACTGTTGGATTACTATATTACTGTTGCATTGGCTTATTACTCTATTACTGTTGCATTGGCTTTCTGTTTAGTTAATTTTGGATTAGTATATTGCTATTGCATATTTGTGCTACTTGCTGTTGAAAGCCTATGTATGATCCATTCCATTACTGATAGCTTAGTCTATTGCTGTTGCAGAATTTTGTTTCATTTTAAGATTTCTGTTCCATTAATGCTACATTAGTCTACTACTCCTACATATTTCTACTGCTCACTGTTCAAAGTCTGTGTCCCTTACATATAATACATATATATATATATATATATATACACACACATATATTACATAGACACTGAAAAATGTCCACTGCCTCTGGATTAAAAAGACGCTCACGACGCGCATCGACCTCATATTCAGGTGTTCAAACAGCTGGACAATCCAGTAATCGTTCTGCTATACTTCGTCGTAGACGTGCGGTTTCATCTTCTTATGAAGACATCGGTGACTGCTGTCACGTTTGCTCTTTTTGCTTGGCTCTTTTCTGGCGCGACGAGAAACTTTCTTCTTCCCGTGCAAATGAGCCTCCTAAGTTCAATAGGTGCTGTAAGGGTGGTGCAGTTAGGCTTCATAACTTATTCGATCCGCCTGCTATATTAAAGTGTTTACTTGATGACGTTCCTTTTCTAAAGAGTATTCGGAAATATAACTCTCTGTTTTCAATGACCTCTTTTTGTGCTAATGTAGACGATACTGTCAATGATGGTAAAGCAGGATTCGTTTTTTAAATTTCTGGCCAAATTTCTCATGCTATTGGTTCTTTGTGTCCAGATCCTGAGAAAGGACCAAGGTTTCAGCAACTCTATGTCAATGACACTGAGAACGAAATTTCAAATCGTCTTCGTATCTTCAACGATGGTCATGATAGTGATCTGTCTCCAGATGTTGTCGCCTCTCTTTTACAGATGCTTGACGCTAACAACACGTTAGTGAAAGCCTTCCGTTTGGCAAGAGATCTTTGTAATTCAACTGACGTACCAGACTTTTGTTTAAGAATTTTTTCTGTTCAAAGCAAACATTCATATGATCTCCCAAGTTCAGATTGTATTGGTGCTATTGTCGTTGGCGATGACTCTGCTTTTGATGACTATGACATTATTGTACATACAAGGGTGGTTCCCCTAAACGGATTAGCAAATTACGCCCATCCTATATGTCACTTCAATATCCTTTGTTGTTCCCTTACGGTGAAAGTGGCTGGTCTCTGGGTAAAGGATGCTTTCAAAATACGTTCATCTGTTCACGTTGATCGTTACATCTCAGCGGAAATTCCAGATCCTTCGTTAGAGCCTGAGCTTTATCAAATAGTAACTGATTGCATGATTCATGGTCCATGTGGTCTATTGAATAGGAAAGCATCATGCACCGCGAAATCTGGTACCTGCTCAAAAAAGTTCCCTAAGGATTATCAAGAGCATACTGTGATTGATGACAACGGGTGTGCTCATTATAAAAGAAGGCGGAATGGCTTCACAGTTAACAAAAACCAAATGTCTATAGACAATGGATTCGTTGTGCCATACAACAAAAGTCTACTTTTACGTTATTGTGCACACATTAATGTTGAATATTGTGGTTGGAGTATGATGATCAAATATTTGTTTAAATATATCTCCAAAGGCGCAGATCGTATACGTTTTACTATAAGCCGAACGCCAACGTCAGCCACAGAGAGTGCGCATGGAAATGTAAAAGAAATTGACGAAATAAAGAATTCTGTTGATGGCCGGTTTATTTGTCCTCATGAAGCAGCATGGCGTATTTTTGACTTCCCTATTCATAAACGAAGCCCCGCTGTCCAAGTCTTAGCAGTGCACTTGGAAAATTTGCAGCCAGTTGTGTTCAGAGACTACGACAGCCTTGATGACGTAGTATCAAATCCATGTTTGGGGAAGACTACATTGACAGAATGGCTTCTTAATAACCAGTTTGACAGCACAGGACGACACTTACGTTATGTGGACTATCTGTCACAATATCGCTGGGATGCATATGGGAAGTTTTGGTTGCGTAGGTCTTACGACAAGGTATGCACTATTGGCCGGCTAAGATACATTCATCCGACATGTGGTGAGGCATTTTACTTGCGGATGTTATTATCTCATCAGAAAGGCTGCCAAAGTTTTGCAGACATAAGGACAGTCCATGGACATACATATGACACTTATCGTGAGGCCTACGACAGCCTTGGACTATTAGATAATGATAAGGAATGGCTGAGTACATTTGAAGAAGCATCCTTTACAGCAAATTCGAAAGAGTTAAGGTCTCTCTTTACTCATATGTTGCTGTACTGTAACATTAATAACCCACGGGACATATGGCAAAAGTACTGGGAAAAAATGTTAGATGACATAACATATACTCATGGTTTCATCAATCCGAGTGATCTACAGAGTTATGTGCTATATGAGATAGAGCTCATTATTCGTACACTTTCTCCGTCATCGTCGCTGTCAGATTACAATCTGCCTCTTCCATCACAGCATTTAATTGACATGTTAAATAATAAGCTGTTGATGGAAGAAAAAAATTACGACCGAGTTGCTCTTAAAGTACAGCGTGACACTATGCTTCCACAGTTGAATGTACAGCAACGGTTAATCTATGACTATGTCATAGACAACGTAAACTGTAAACAACAGGTGCTCACATTCGTTTACGGACATGGTGGAACTGGAAAAACATTCCTATGGAAAACAATAATAGCACGTGTTCGCTCTGAGGGGGATGTTGTGCTAGCAGTTGCTGCATCAGGGATAGCATCATTACTGTTACCGAATGGCAGGACAGCTCACTCTCGGTTCAGGATTCCTATTGACCTTACAAATCAATCTACCTGTAACATCACTAAGAAAACAAATCTTTCAAAACTTCTGATCGAGACAACTCTCATCATATGGGATGAGGCACCAATGAGTGAACGTTACTGTTTTGAATCATTAGATAGAACATTAAAAGACATAATGGATAAACCTCATACTCCATTCGGTGGCAAGTCCGTTTTGCTTGGAGGTGATTTCAGACAAACATTGCCCATTAAACAAAAGGCAACGAAATGTCAAATTCTTGATATGTCAATAACACAATCATCGCTTTGGCTTCAGTTCAAGATGTTCAAATTAACTGAGAATATGCGCTTGCAACAGCCAAGTCTGAACACAACAGCTCGGACAGAGATCTCACGGTTTTCAACATGGCTCTTGGAGGTTGGAGATGGCATCACTGGTACATATACAGATGAAAATAACCATGACATTAAGTTGATAGTTATTCCTGCAATGCATCTCATACCGTACAGTGAAACTGCGTTATCAGAGCTTATATCATTCATCTATGATATAGACACTTTGGCAGATCCATCTGCTGAGACTTTGTCCACAAAGGTTATTGTCACTCCGCGAAATGAAACAGTCAATGACATCAACAAAATTGTTTTACAGTTGGCTTATGGAGTAGTAACTACTTATCTAAGCCATGACACCGTTATACCACACAGTTCAACCCAAGATGACACTGAGTTACTATACCCAATAGAATACTTAAACAATTTACATTTCAATGACTTACCACCACATTCATTAGAACTAAAAAAAAACAGTCCCATTATTCTTTTACGTAACATAAATCATACTTTAGGTCTTTGTAATGGAACAAGACTTATAGTTACACAATTACTACCAAATGTCATTGAGGCACATATAATAACAGGAACATCCATAGGTAAACGTGTTTATATACCTAGAATTACACTCATACATAATGACAAGGAATTACCATTCGCTTTTAAACGAAAACAGTTCCCTGTGAGGCTTTGTTACGCAATGACTATTAATAAAAGCCAAGGCCAGTCTCTAAACAAAATAGGTATTTACTTGCCACATAGTGTCTTTAGTCATGGCCAATTATATGTAGCATTGTCTAGAGCAACAACTGCACAGGGACTAAAAGTATTAATAGTACCAAACGAACACGAGCCACCAAACACAACTCGAAATATCGTATACACAGACTTTCTGAAAGATATAGAGCAACAGATAAATACAAATTTCATTCAAAACAATATTAATAGTCATGAAAACTCCCAAGAATAATACTTGCTAACTGTCTTTTACATTTGCACATAATAATTATATAACATACTTTATACACACATACAGTACAGAATTAATTCATTTGTCCAATAGTAATAGCTTTACATAGAATCACACATTTTTTGCTCTTGAGATTAATTGTGCCCACTAAGCTCCTTTCCATGTGCAACTACTGATACAAAAACCAAAACAAACAGACAGCGAGTATGGCATCAAAAGGAGCTGCTGATATCGTACCAGAGGATGAACCATTTCCCATTGAGGTACGAGTGCTCAAAAAGTTCATGCCATACCTTGGAAAGCAGACACCAAAGCATAGATACATGCTGTTAATAGACCAAAAGGTACACACTATAACTGTCTTTGATGGCTTTCTTATTCGTACTTATACTACATATTGTAACTATGTCATAAACTATTATGTTAGGGTGACGCAATTGAAGGGAAATGTGAAATCAATGACACTCACATTTACTCCTCATTTAAAGAGGACTCATGCTACAAAATAGAAGGTCATATCTGTACTGAAGCAAGATCTTCAGGGAGACTAGCTGACCATGAAGCATCCATTGTCATTGCAAAAAGAGCCAAATTCCATCCAATCGCGGAGAGACCAATCCCAAGATTTTACTACAACTTCGCAACTAATGGCATGCTAGAAAGCAGAGAGAAATCTTATAACAAGGTTCTCACAGGTTAGTAATAACACAACCCACAGCCAGTATACATTGCATATTTAATGTAAAGTTCTAATAATTAAAGAACAGATTACCTGGGCCTTATTCAAACTACATCAAATGTATACAAGCAAAGGGATTACAATCTTATGAAGATCAAGTTACTAGACCAAGAGTAAACTCTTCAAATTCATACCCTTCAGCTAAATACTATCCTTCATAATAAACTTCAAAGGACTAACGATGTCTATGTAAAAAACAGAGGCTACACAGTTATGCTCACTCTGTGGGAGAAGATTGCTTTTGCATTTAACACAGAAAATGTCATTGGAAAAGTCTTGGCAGTGACATCCGCAAAAGTCACTAAACATCTTGGTAATACTTTATGATAATACTGAATCATTTACATTAGATATACATTTGAAAATAATACTCGCTAGCATCACAGTGTTATTCTACATGCCCATTTTTATTTAAATATAGAGTTTAGTGTCATGCTGACTGACAATTACATTACTGCTCTCCATGCTCATTTCTTCTCAAATATAAAATGTTATATTCTTATGCAGATACTTACCAGTTAGAGTCTACTGAGTCAACAACTCTCCAAGTCAACCCTCCAATTGAAAATCTACAAGAAATAACAGCAAAGTAAAAAAAAAAACATTTCCTTTTACATACATATGGTAGTTAATACTAAAGAACAATGAACAATTAATTGCGTCTTTCAATTGTAGGCTTAAGCATCTACAAGCTAACAAAATATCAAACCCAGGGATGCAGCTTGCGTTATCAAACACTGAACCAGTGCTCTCAATCGCAGAACTCAACATGAAGAGCCCAGCTGAATATAAGGTACACAATTCACATAAGCTTATAATAATGATAACAAATCGTTAAAACTAAATTATACATTGTGTAAATTTACAGAACAAGAAATACACCTTCCATGGAAGAATAAAAGAATTTGAAGAATACAGAGGATGGTTCACATCAAAATGCACAGCCCCTGACTGCACATCTAAACTGCACAAAGAAAAAGGAAGGCTGATATGTCCACAAGATCATCAATTTGATCACCCTATCTATGCGTAAGTACTTACACCTAATACTATGCAAGTAATACAACACTAATCATACAAATAATTATGACAGGTACTGTGTGAACACAATAATAATGGATAGCAGTGACACTATATCAGCAGTCATTTACAATGATGACATGCAGGAGATACTCAGCATGAGTTGTAAAACATTGGTTGTTGACAAAGGCTTTGACAACCCAAAGAAACTGCCACCTGTACTTCTCTCTATGATTGGAAAACTCATGACTTTCACCATTCGCCTTCGAGAAAATGTCAGTCCTGTGATTCAGAGTGCAGTGGAGATAGAGAGCACCACAACAGGAACCATTGAGCAACAACTTCTCACTGCTGAACCAAAAACTCCTGCTAAGACAAGTGTAAGAGCTACACACCAGACAGAAGGTAACGAAAACTCCAAACCTACCAAAAAAATACACATGCATACAAATACTCAATTCATTTTAACAACAAATGATATATACTATTACAGAAACAGAGTCTGAACCTAGCAGAGTCATTCAGAGTGCATTAGAGATAGAGAGCACCACAACAGGAAATATCAAGCAACAACTTCTCACTGCTGCACCAAAAACTCCTGCTAAGGCAAACGTGAGAGCCAGAGACCAAACAGAAGGTAAAGAAAACTCCAAGAGTACCAAAAAAATACAGATACATAGAAATACTATATTTATTTATTTTAACAATAAGTGATATATACTGTTACAGAAAAAGAAGCTGAACCCAGCAAAAGAAAAAGGTCTGATGCACAATAGGAGGCACGTTTCATGCTTTTGGTACAGCAGTGGGATCTACTAAGTGGAGTATCACACCTTTTGCTACATCAACAGGTTGAAGCAGATAGTAACTGAAGTAAAGACAATGCTACTGATCTTTTGTTGTATTGAGATCACCACTTTTTGGTCCATCAATGAAACAGACACTTGGTGATCTAAATGACAACAATGCTACTACTCTTTTGTCCTATTCACATGTAGTAATAGACACTTATGGTTGTATACCACTGCTGTAAATGACATGTACTTATGTAAATGTTTAGCTAATGTTTATAAACGTTCCACATGCCCTGAAGAAATCAGTGGCAATTTTCATAATTTCCAACCTTTTACATGATATAAGTCACTGCCAAATATCTCTAATCTAATTAACTCTTAACTTTCAGGTCCTTTTACGTCATGCTTACAAACTTCAAACATGTATTACGTAAGAAACTACAAATAAGTATTTAAATCTAATCTAATTAACTCTTAACTTCCAGCGCCTTTCTAATTTGTACATCACCTTGAAATCCCGTCACATGAAAAAGAACCATGATTTCTGCAAGTAAGAATCATGTCACTCATTTTATGTCATTTGACAACATCATTTACACAATTGGTAAACTAAATGTCAACTTCACAAACACAGCTACAGATATCAGCTTCGACAACATCATCTCCTTACCACCTTCTCCTTAAACCTTAAGCTCTACTCCAACTTAATGGTCATCTACAAGAAAGTAACATCATTTACTTATCCACTAAGTGTTAGACCACCACAACCAAAAAAAGCCCAAACAAAAGAAACATATAAGCCCAAAAGTAAAAGCCCATATACTCACTAGAACTCATCCTACTATAAAAGGCTCTCTCGAAGACACAGAGAACTCAACAGCCACTTACATCACCGCCCGTGCGAGCCATCGTCTTCTACCAACGACCACCGCATTCAGGTACTATTCCCCTATCTGATTCACCTGACGTTACCGTAACTAATTAAACAATGTCCACACATAACATCATTTACGGTGTAAATCTCACATTACTTCGACAATTCCTCATTCACTGCATGTAACAATCTCAAAACACACACACAAATTAAACATCTTTGCTCGAAAGTGTTCAACGAATATCTATCAAAAATCACTTCAAATATGAAGTTCAAAGCTACAACAACACAATTCTAGGGTTACTGCTCTATTTGCGTTTCTCTTTTGTCTTGCATGTTTCATTATATGTTGTTCAATTACCTTTCGTACACTCTCTAACGTTTTGCGTTGATATGGTTTTTGATTTTACAAGCTACTGAAGTCCATTGAGTTTTGATTGCTCTGTCTAATTAGTGTTCCGTGTTTACAATTTGTGAATTTTTGGCTGACCTAATTTATATGTTGCTGCCAATTGGCTTTTTGAATATTACATTCACCAAACAGTTAGTGATTATGGAATTAGATAGTCTTTAAGTTATTTGTCTACCTTTTCTATGAATTCTGCTTTTGATTGCTTCACAATATGAGAAGACTTTTTAGTCACTATTTACCTCATAATGTGTCTGCATACCCTTCTTTTTACAACTAAACTTGAAGATTTCATCAGCTTATATGAAGATAAGGAAAACTGTACATAACTTTACATGATTCTGTCTATGTAACTCAAGCACATTGTAAATGAAACACATCATACACTATACATTATTCATCCATCTTTGAAAATCTGCTATTACACAAACCACTTTTAACTGTTAATTTCAAAATTTAAACATAAAGTTACCTCCTTCGGTGAGAACTGACTGTTAATTTCAAAATTTAAACATTAAGCATCTACTAATATTTCATTTTAAAAGGGTTCTGAATTTCCGATTTGTACATATAATCATCTAAACCTACACATGCACATTTACTCTCAAGTTTACTAATTTCTTCCATTTAGAGTATTCCTGCAGTAACTTATATCCAATCGTTTACACAGTCTTCATCGACAGCCCTTTCATCTTATACAAAATTAGTTATCAGATTCTCTACATATACTGTGGTAAATCTAAAGACAAATGATTATGTTCATCTGAGGTGCATGCATAATGTAAAACCTAACTTAATCTGATCCTTCATTTTGTACTACTTACAGAAATTCATTCTGAACTTCATATTACTTACATTCACTTTAGAACTTTCCATATACAACTTAGGTTTACTTAATCTTTTATTTTAAAAAGTGTATTGAGATTCACTCTTGAAATTACTCTGTAACTACTAAGTTTCAACTTTCAACCATTAGCCTTAATGTAATGATTCTCTTTTATGTCAAACAACAACTATGAACAGCTTTAATCAACAAAGTGTTAACTTTTTTCTATCATCTCTTCCTTTAACATGCCTGTAATGTATATTGTAATATACAAAACATTTGTGCCACATGTCATAAGAACATCAGTTCTATTGCCTCCACATAGTTCTCTCTGATTCAGAACATTAGAAATGCTTTTTATTACATAACAATGACCGTTTATTCATTGCATAACAGATGGCAGACTCCTTTCGTCTCACATTTACTACCAACGACATGTACGCTCTGGTAAGTGCTTCCTCACTATTATATGTGATATTACTATCCTTATGTATTATGTTTGTTATTTCACCAGAAATATGTGATTCCATCCTAATTTTAACAGGAAATCCCAGCTGAGATAGCTATGAGTAAGTTTAGCAATGTTGCACCTGCTGCGCCCATTTCAGTTGTGTTCACAGCTGAACAGTACTGGGATGTGTACATAACAAATGTATCTGGAGATCTGTACCTGATTAAGGGGTGGAAAGACATCGTTCGACAAATCCCTATAAAACCAGGATATGACATTGAGCTTGCTTTTGAAGGCAACACGATGGCATTCCTAGACATCTACTACCCATGCGGCTGTAATTTCCACTCCCTGGCACATGCAACCAATCTACCAATTGAAGCCGTGCCCATTGCTGCACACCAACCAGCCGCTTCTGCTGCACCTGGCCCATGCTTCGACAAAGTTGTTATTGTCCGTGATAACTTCGTAAGCACTAACATTCATCATATGTAATCATACGAGCATAACACCTATATACTAATCTGCATACCCTGCAGCGGCTTCCGACTAAGCTTTCAAAGATTGGTGATTTCTATGATGGTATGAAGATCAGCTTGGTGTACGAGAACAAGAAGCCAAACGTCTACAAGCTTCGTTCACAGATGAACATGGTGACATACCACAGGTTCCAACATAACCCTACTATTATGAGTATAACATCTTTTTCTATAAACAGAAACTTTTGTGCTCTATGTAAACTAAAAGTATTAATTGATAAACATAATGGACTAACAGCATACAACTGACTTTTTTGTATGGAGATTCACAATCTATGGGTGGAAGACATTTGCAAGGAAAAATCAGATTCAAGTCAATGACAAGATTCGTCTCACGTACAGCTCTCAGATGAAGACGCTCTTCATATCCCATGAGCTGTGAGGCAGCTTCCAAAAACAGTCCCAGGACCCAGGTCTTTTGGCATGTGCATATAAACAATGATCTTCTTTTGTATATCCTAATGTCTTGGTGCTGATCAACATCAAACAAACTTTTATCCCTCTTTTGTAAATCTATATGGATAGATGTTGATCAGCTAATGGTTTGTAAATATGATGTAAGTTTTTGAAAACGACATGACAAAGTTTCATGTTCGTTTAACCTACTAATATTATGACGGTACTATAACTATTTAGTGTACATATTATTAGACATCTTTAGCCGTTTATTAGTATACAATTCCAACCCCGCAGCAACGCGCGGGGTGGGTCAAACAACTCGTTTATAATATTATGAAATGATTAATTATTATTTATATAAATATATAAATAACAATATTAAATCATTTTAGTTTTCAAAGAACTTCGTTTACTAATTAAACGTGTTCGGTTCTCCTTGCCCTCAGTGTAACTCTTACAGGCTCTTACAGGCCACAACCGGGTCGGGTTCTTAGAAATTATCGGGTCTGGACATACAATATCCAACAGACTCCCACTTGGACAGATCCCGAAAAGATCGTAAGATGTAGACAGAGGCGCTCTAGCTACAGATGACTACCTCAACCAGTTGTGACACCTTAAGTCGATAACCAAGGCATATATATCAGTTGCAAAGCAACATGATATTAGACTTATGGTAATTATCGTTAGTCATTGTTCCTTTTTGTATTCAACAACCATTGAACGATAAGGAATGGATTCAATTCAACTTATCTTAAGTTTTGTTGGGTTACGACAGTGGCATTCGGGCCTCGGTAATGGCAAAAAAAAAAAAAATTTGGAAATAATTATTTAATCAATTACCGAGTAAATTAAATCAGATAATTAAATTAACAATTAATTTAATAGGCAGCGGAAAACGTTTTAATTTACCAACGTGAAAAACCAATCAATTAACGTAAACCAAAAGCAACAGGATTCGACAATCACCATAACGCGCAAACACCAAAAATGCATTAAACAAACGCGGCATATTCTTAAATAAATAAACAATTAAATCTAAACTAATAACGAGTTTAGATATACCTGAGCGGTGATTTAAACTGACGTTCGAGACACCGGAAGTCAACGGGTGACGCTAGGGTTTCGCATAACGATTTGACGGGCAAATCGAAACGGCCTCGCAGATACGGATTTCCCTCGGTGACACGGCACCGAAATCCCGTACGTCGGAAAGGCGCGAAATTAGGGTTTCGCGGACGACGGCGGAACACGTGAGAGACGCGGTTCGCGACTAGGGTTTGTCGGCGGTGGAAACGACGACGGCGAGGGGGGGGGGGTGGCCGGCTTAGGCGGCGGCTGCGTGCGACGGAGACGGCGACGGTGGAGCGGCGGTCGGCTGCTGCTGAGCTGCAGGCGGCGGCGGCTTAGTCGCGGCGGATGGCGGCGGCGGTTCGCGGAACGGCGGCGACTGTGGCTGACGGCGGAGCGACGACAGCGGGCTGCTGCGGCGGCTCGGTTTGGCCTGCTGCGGCGGCTCGGCTTGGGTTGCTACGGCGGCTCGGCTAAATGGTGAACGACAGATTAACTTTCTCGCGATCAGATGAATCAATGGCCGGAGAAACGAGGAGGACGGCGGCGATGGTGGTGTCGGCGTCGATCGAGAGAGAGAGGAGGGGGCGAAAATTCTAGTCTGTTGATTAGGGTTTCACCCCTTCCATTAACCAGATATATATATATCTGATTAATTTCCCGTTAAATCCCTCGACTTTGTTTAATCTTTGATCGATCCGTTTTATTTTCGAGATTAACATTTAAACCCTTTAAATGTTTATCTCTTTGCCGATGTTTAACGAATATTAGTCAAACTAATGATTCGTTGATTTCCGTCCATGACATCAATATTGTATGTCGTCTTTAGTCGCTTAATTAATCTTAATGATTAATAGTAATTTAAATGAGTAATTAATTATTTATCTATTAAACTATTTAATAAACAAAATAATTAACTTTTCTGCGAATTTGCCGGTTATAAAAGTAAGCGGTCTTATATACCCGTTGCCTCCGGTGTAACTCTTACGGGTCTTAACCGGGTCGGGTACTTGATTTAGTCGGGTCTGGACACCTAAATCCAACAGTCTCCCACTTGGACTGAGCGCGACTATTAATCAAGATACAGTAAGAGGTGCTCTAGCTACACGTGGTTGGCCCAACCAGTCATGACACTTCAAGTCAAAACAACCAAGGCATATCAATAAACTTGTGATATAGTGTAGACTTATGGTATTTGTAAAGTCATCGGATCCTTTCTGTATGAGACATCAATCGAACCAGAGACATGGATTTATTCATTCTCTTATGTGTTCGATCATTGTATTTTTCGTTTTGTTGTTCGAAGTGGTCCAATCAAACACACAGTAAGTTTGGGTAAGGCCTTACACTTAACACTTGGAACTAACGAGAGGGCTCACGATGTCAAACTGTCACATTATTAATGCAAGAGTACAGAATCCCATATTGACTACATACAGCTCCCACTAAGCTTCAGATCCATTCCCAAAAGTAACCATTATGGCTGGCAGTTACGCGACAGCGTTAAGCTACAATCAAAGAATGTTCTTTTGCAGACGGGAGGTCGCTCATGTATCTCAGATCAAAGGATACCGTTGAGTATACCATCAATCAGAATTGTCTTATACTTAAATCCATAAAGACAATCTGATGCGAGTTACGTCTTGACGTCATTCTCTAATGAGGCCTTGTGAGTCTGGAAGTCAACATCTTGAGTCCAAAGTCAGAATAGTCTTGCTTCAGGTGTTGCTCCCGCAATGTCTGATCGACTACGGACCTTTAGAATATTAACAAAATACTCATGGATAATAAAACGTATAAAATTCGAACGCGTTCCGCAGAATTCAGACTCTCGTCTAACAGCTTAGAGGAGGTCGAATGATATGGTGCAAACGATAGTGTTCGACATCTAACACTAAAATCGAATGTCGATGCGATGCAGAATTCACGTACTACGCAGTAGTGTAATTTCGCTGATCTAACCCGATCATTGAAAATTATGAATTCGCTATCATGTCCTCGTGTTTCGTTTTGGGATTGCCTAATGGTAGTTGTTTCTGAAGATTCAGTGTTTGTCTTGAACAATGAGTCTCTTAAGTGAATCGAACTTGTGATAATGAAGTGCCCTTAGTAAGCTCATGTATGACTGTGTTATCACTTGAGCACATCAACCGACTATTTACAGAGTCGAATTAACCCTTTGAATGTTTTATGGCATTCTTAGTTCAGATTCAATTAAGGTGGCTATTAATGTTCAACGAGTATAATTGATACTCTTGTTAATGAACATGTAATCCCTTTCATCAGTGTCTAGTAGTGATGATGTGATTTTCCATCTATGGTTATGGCGTAACACTTTACGGCAACATTCCATGCAATATCTAAGTATTGAATTTCCTTTCGTATCATATTTAGTATGATTCGAATCGTTTCAAGAGATTGATCGTGTTAATGGTTGCTCAGCCACATTATGATCAATACTTAATTTAATCTTGAAACTTATAATCAATTGAGGTGTCATTTAATATTTTAATCCGGTAAATTTAAATGATCTTTAGATCGGCACTTGATCGTTATTCCGGTAAGGATCTGTGGCGATGCTCCCACTTGCTTTAGGCAGATTGACATTCCTATCATCATTTCTTTTTCAAACCTTTCGGATATTAAATTTGCACGAAGAAAACGTGGCAATTAAATTTCGTTCTTAAGAACGAAATTGTTCGATGTCGTAGCATATGGTACGGTAATCGAATGCTTAACATCCTGATGTTATGACTTACTCATAAGTTCAAAGGCGATCAACAAAGTCATTTCTGAGTTTGATAGCATGGAGATGCGTTCGTCTATGATTGTTTGAAAGTATCTCGTGATGATCGGGACGATGATTTATTCCATCGGACTCTCGGGTCTGACATTAGAGGATGTTTCCCTTATTCAGGTAAGGTTAACATACAAACTCTAATCAGAATGTCACTATGTTTCGTTAAGCAACAATCCATTGTTGGTGAAACATTGTTAGTCTGTTCGTCTCGTTTAGATGCGAGAGCTGCATTACATGGTTCAGTGATTTATCAGAATCACCTTTCTCTAGATATTTAAAGATCTAGCTTTGGACATGTAATTACTAAATTTCATCTTCGCAAGATACTGGTCTTGGGATTGGAAGTTAGTTATGCAAGTGATGTATGAAGGGTCGTTATGGTCACAAAATGTCAAGGGCTTTTGTTGTGGCAAGTCATCAGTCTTGTGTTTATTGGTTTCTAGATGAAACTGTGAATCGTTATACAAAGCACTTAGTGCATGTCGGATTCAAACAAACGTGAGTACAATGGGTGTAGTCCAAGACTTCCAAGATGTGTGTAGGTATGCACATGAATATATAATGATAATGTGCACCAGAATTGGTGTGACCATTCTACAATGTTATAATCAGCAAGTGATTATTCCTGTAGTGATTCAGCTGGTGATTCGAACTTATATGAACAAACGTCTGCTTGAAACAGAGGATTGATATGTTCATACGGTTGTGGATTGAAACAGCGATCTTCAATCGGTTCGACTTGATTTAATATTCTTGACGTCGGATGGTTCTAAGTCATAGGACTTTATGAACTATCGTTGCGTCGTGAGTTGTCTCGTAACAATTACAATAGGCGCATAAGGCATTATAGCTTTGATGGGGTATGATAACAAAAGGTCTCATGTCGCATTTAAGCTAGCCTTGATTAAATCAAGTGCACCAGGCTATAAGGTATGTTGTTATGGGATTTTGAACCTTAATCTAACAAAAGGTTGAATCAAATTCAAAGTAGATTAAAACCAATAATGTATGTTTTGAAAATCAACCATTGTCAAAACATGTCATAATCAAAATCCAAGGAAAGCATTTGTTCATCCTGGAAAACAGCCAGGGAAACCAAAACAAAACAAGTTGTTTCAAAACACCAAGAATTGTTTAAAATGAAAACTCAAAGGACACGAACTTTATTCAAGTGCGATAATCGCAGGGCAGTTCAGTGTCGTCTTGGTGTGCTTCCTTTCAGCTTCATGCACCTACAAAATGTAAAGTATGTCAAACATATATTTTGTAGGAATAAGTGAAGCATCATACAACATAAACTTATGTGTATACCTGAGGAATTACCCGTCTGGGCTTTTCCACTCTTCACCTTTGCAAGATATTCTGGGCAGTTTCTTTTCCAGTGCCCCATCTTGTGGCATTCAAAACACTCGCGCTGTTCAGGTGGCGATGCTTTGGTTGCCTTAGGCTTGCCTTTTTGGGAGCTTCCAGACGCTCTGGTGACAGCTGCCTTGCCTTTCTTCTTGTTCCCACGCCTACCCTTCTTGACCTCGGGCTTCTTGACGCCTCCTGATCGGATTGCGAGTACATCGGGTGCCTTGTCGTTAACAAAATTAACTTCAGCAGTCTTAAGCATACCGTGAAGTTCAGTCACTGTCTTTACCATGCTGTGCATGTTAAAGTTTACCCGGAAAGGGGTGAAGGCACTGGACAGTGAGTGAAGAATCAGGTCAGTCGCCATTTCGGCGGGGATGACGTAATTCAGTTTTGCTAAACGGTCGATGTAACCCTTCATTTTCAGTACATGAGGGCTGACGGGAGCGCATTCTGCCATGCGACAGCTAATGAGTGTCACAACGGTGTCATAGCGCTCCTGTCGGGCCTAAGTTTCAAACATGCCCCTTAGATCACCGATCATCTGAAAAGCCGTCCTGTCAACCATGTTCTTCTGAATCTCAGAATTCATGGTGGCTAGCATAAGACACGCGACATTTTTGGGATTTGTTCGCAGTGTGTTATGGGCGTTTCGTGCCGCGGCCGTGTCAGCTTCAGGTTCCTCAGGAACCTCAGCCTCTAACACGTTTTCCATGTTAGCCATTTTCAGGACGATTGTTAGATTCCATTCCCAATCAAGGAAGTTGGCGCCATCAAGTTTCTCCTTCTCAAGGAGAGACTTCAGATGGAAAATCTCTTGGTTTACGCGGTTAGCCATCTGAAAACAAAAGGCAAATGTTTTAGTGTTTCGATGTTATGATTCGTATTCAAGGATGGCAAGCTAATCTTGAATAGGAAATGGGAATCCAGTCAGTTAGACAATTTCTCCAGACAGCGTAAAGTGCTTTCAAAATTTCTAAGTAACTGAATGGACAACGATTGTCACTTGTGAGCTATAGTCACAATTCCCGTTATGGGGCTTTCGTGAACGGATCGACGAAATACGTTTAGCCCCATCTATGCCCATTCTGTCTACATGCCGACCAGAGGTACGGTGTTGAAATACTCCAATACCAAAGGTGCGTGTAAAGAAAACAGTAGTTGTCCTAAGTGGTCAGCGTGCGCGTATGGTGTTGAAATACTCCAATACGCTCTCCTTGGAAGATACCCTAAACACTACGTGCGGTGTTGAAATACTCCAACACGGGTGTATCGGTCAATATGTTCCAAGTTAGACTTGACATAGGATGGCATAGACTACCGGTTTTAGGCTTACCGGATAGGATTATTAGGTCATATTTTAATATTTAATGTGACGACAGATTTTATGAATCCTATCTCACTCGGGACGATCCTTTAAATAACCTAAGTATTAATGATCTACGTGTCGCGAGATGATAACCAATTTTAATAACGTTCGATTACTTTATCGAAAAAATCCGAATTTAATGTCGAATTAAATTGGATAAAAAAATTTATGAAGTCGTAATAAAAATTAGGACTTTTATTTAATCGATTGAAAAATTAGTTTTATATTGGTAAAACTAAGTTTGGATTTTAGTTGGCGCGTTAATCAAATTAAGACAAACAACCAAAAACAAGCAAACACACATGTACATATCCGGCCATGCGGGGGCTTCGATATTGTCAGAGCCTATGACAATATCGAGGAAGGTCAAGGGACGTAAAAGTAAATCAACCACGAGAATAGAAAAACTCCCTGATCGATTTAGTTGCTCCCACTGGCTTCAACAAGCTCCTGCGTGTCATCTAGAAACGTCGGTCTTGTTTTGGCTTCTAGCCATTTTCGAAAAATCCCAAATGGGATAATCTCAAATGGGTCCTTGTATCAAACTCATCTCGTTCGTCCAAGCGAAGGTGAGCAGTTATAATTTAAAACAAAAGTATTCTATTTTAAACAAAATACAACTTTGGACCCAGTAAAAGTGGGCCAATCCAAAACAAAACAACATGGGCCTAATGGGCCAAACCATAACCAATCAATGACAAAACCAAGGTAGGGTTGGGCCGAATATGCACGAAAGATACTTCAATCAATTTAATTGAATCGGATTATGTTTAGTGGATTCAAATCGACTAAACATATTTAAATAGCGATTCATTCAATTCCGCGACTTTCGGGTTCAAAACCCCAGTTCTCGAAAGTACACCGGTTTAAAATCGATCGGTTTGGGTTTGCGTGTGGTGATCAAGGATACCACTGTTGGGTTACGACAGTGGCATTCGGGTCTCGGTAATGGCAATTTTTATTTTTTTTTTGGAAATAATTATTTACGATAAATAATTATTTAATCAATTACCGAGTAAATTAAATCAGATAATTAAATTAACAATTCATTTAATAGGCAGCGGAAAACGTTTGAATTTACCAACGTGAAAAACCAATCAATTAACGTAAACCAAAAGCAACAGGATTCGACAATCACCATAACGCGCAAACACCAAAAATGCATTAAACAAACGCGGCATATTCTTAAATAAATAAACAATTAAATCTAAACTAATAACGAGTTTAGATATACTTAAGCGGTGATTCAAACAGACGTTCGAGACACCGGAAGTCAACGGGTGACGCTAGGGTTTCGCAGAACGATTTGACGGGCAAATCGAAACGGCCTCGCAGATATGGATTTCCCTCGGTGACACGGCACCGAAATCCCGTACGTCGGATAGGCGCGAAATTAGGGTTTCGCGGACGACGACGGAACACGCGAGAGACGAGGTTCGCGACTAGGGTTTGTCGACGATGGAAACGGCGACGGCGGCGGGGGGCGGGGGGGGTGGCCGGCTTAGGCGGCGGCTGTGTGCTACGGAGACGGCGACGATGGAGCGGCGGTCGGCTGCGGCTGAGCTGCAGGCGGCAGCGGCGGCTTAGTCGCGGCGGATGGCGGCGGCGATTCACGGAACGGCGGCGGCGGTGGCTGACGGCGGAGCGACGGTGGCGGGCTGCTGCGGCGGCTCAGTTTGGGCTGCTGCGGCGGCTCGGCTTGGGTTGCTACGGCGGCTCGGCTAAATGGTGAACGACAGATTAACGTTCTCGCGATCAGATGAATCAATGGCCGGAGAAACGAGGAGGACGGCGGCGATGGTGGTGTCGGCGTCGATCGAGAGAGAGGGGGGGGGCGAAAATTCTAGTCTGTTGATTAGGATTTCACCCCCTCCATTAATCAGATATATATATCTGATTAATTTCCCGTTAAGTCCCTCGACTTTGTTTAATCTTTGATCGATCCGTTTTATTTTCGAGATTAACATTTAAACCCTTTAAATGTTTATCTCTTTGCCCATGTATAACGAATATTAGTCAAACTAATGATTCGTTTATTTCCGTCCATGACATCAACATTGTATGTCGTCTTTAGTCGCTTAATTAATCTTAATGATTAATAGTAATTTAAATGAGTAATTAATTATTTATCTATTAAACTATTTAATAAACAAAATAATTAACTTTTCTGCGAATTTGCCGGTTATAAAAGTAAGCGGTCTTATATACCCGTTGCCTCCGGTGTAACTCTTACGGGTCTTAACCGGGTCGGGTACTTGATTTAGTCGGGTCTGGACACCTAAATCCAACAAGTTTAATGTTTCTCGATCTTGATTTCAAGTGTTTCCATCAAACACATAGTAAGTTTGGGCAAGGCCTTACACTTAGCACTTGGAAGCAACGAGAGGGCCCATGATGTCTCACTGTTGCATTGTAAATGCAAGAGTACAGAATCCCATATTGAATACATGCATCTCCCACTAAACTTCAGATCTATTCCCAAAAGTAGCCTTTATGACTGCCATTTACGCTACAACGGTTGACTACAATCAAAGAACAGACCCTGGTAAACGGAAGGTTGCACATGTATCTCAGGTCTAAGGATACGAATGAGTTTAATAATAATCAATTCATCTTATTATTGAATCAAAGAAGATGATTTGACGCGAGTTACATCCAACGTCATTCTGTAATGATGTTTGTGAATTTGGATAGTCAACCATTTGAGTTCAAACTCAGAATAGTCTTATTTCAGATTCGTTCCCACGATTCTGACCGACTATGGACACTTTTGAATAATATGTAAATGTACTCTCCAGCATTATTCTCAAATGGTGCTTGTGAGTTTGGAGAGTTGAACAACTCAAACCCAAAGTCATAACACTTCAACATCTGATTCGTTTACACGATCTGATGGAGCGTTTGAGAATACTACATGGATGATAAACATATTAAAATCAAACACATGTATATAAAACTGAATTTGTTTTAACTGTTTAAAATGAATTCGAATAATAAATATAACTGTTACAGTTCGTACATCCCATATACTAAATCAAATTTTGACTTATCGTGCTGAGTTATTACATCAAGCAGAAGATGTATAAATGATAGTTTCCTGTTCATTTATAGCCAAATTTTGATACCGTGTTAATTGTCTTTTAAATGTTTCTATACTTCCAATATTGTTTCCTAAACAGTGAAGTATGCTCAAGTGATATGCGATAATAAGTGCCCTTGGTGAACACCATAAGTTTGTGCTATCACATAACCTGTCTTCAATGATTACTCATTAATCATTCTAAGACTCTGAATGAACTAATTCATTCTTCACTTGAGATGGCGTATGACTTTATCAATACAATTTCTTTTGTTATGATATACTTCCATTTATGTCATTATGTAACTGTTTAAAGTGTCATCCATATAATAACTATTTATTATACTCTTTTGTTCAAATTCCTAATGATTTTGAACTAGCCCTAGAAGTGACTTGTCTCTGTGGATGTTTATCCAAAGTCTACATTTAAGCAAGTAACTTCTCAATCATCCGATGATTAAATCCATTGTTTAAGTTGATTAATTAAATCAAACTACTTGGACCAGTATGTAAATATCATAAACATGATTACTATTATACTGCACCCACTTGCCTTTTATATATTCAACGTTCTTTAAGACTATTAATTCAAACTTATAGGATATTAGCAAACAATTTTGCTTAAATCTATCTTGGTCTACTAGTTGGACCAACTCAATCTTGAAATAAGATACAAAATTGTGTGTTTGAATATTTATGTGATCCGACGCATAATTGATATCTTAGTTTTACGAAACCGAATCATCTCAGATCAGACATCTAGCATAGATTCAAGTTTTATTGTTTAAGTAATGGATTATGGAATATTCTTCGATAAGAATGTCAGGTTCCATTGAAATCCATCTCCTTTAAAAACGCTTACATTTTTCTGATTAAGACAACAATTTGTTGGTCAGAAGAATGTTCACATCTATTTGGTTACACTTGAACTTCTTCAAGTTCACCATTATACTTCATGTTTTGTTACATTCCAACACTCAAAGGAATTGCTTCCTTTATCTTGGATGAAACATTCATCCCTGAGGATTCTAAAATTATATTTCATGGTCAAGTATAGTTAATTGCAAGAACTATTTCTTGGTACTAGACTTGAGCAGGCAAGTTATGGATTTATTAAGGTATTGTAACACCCCATAATTTCGTGACTTAAGTTATATACGTGTGATATATTTGTTAAGTAGCTAAAATGCATGTGAAATAATATTTACGTAGAATAGAGAAACGTTACGATTCGCATGCGAATATTCGACACGATATTCGAGGAAACGTCAAGAGGCGAAATTATAGAATATGGTAGATAACGAAAAATAAAGACCATGGGCGCAGACGGATCTTGAATCCGAGTTGTAACGAAGCGGGAAAACGCAAAATAGTGATTTGGGCCCGGTTTGTAATAAACCGTATTTAAGCACGGTCATCACTAAAATAACACTGAGGTGGATATAGATTATCAGGTATTGCTAAAGACTTGATTTATAGTCATTATAAAATATATTCGTAATATTTGGCACGAAAGACAATGGAATCGGTAACCAATGCTGTAACCCGACAATAACCGAAATCAATTCGGTTAGCTGTTGGAAATAATTTTAGGTGACTCGGAAAAATATAAATAATAAATAGTTAAGTATTTCAGATGAGACAATGTATTTGGTCGGTAAAACGGCCGCGATCGCTACACCAATTGGACATGCGCTTGTACCATGTAACAATGAATATTCACCGGTTGACGTTATAACCGAAAAATAAATATAAAGTTTATATTTATTAGACTCCCGTAGATTTTAGATGTTTGAGAATTTTTATGAACCGTTTATGAAATATTAAGTTATTTAGCAGGTTCAGAATACGAATATAATACCTATATATTTAATCTTACACCACAGAAAATATCTTATTTATCTTTTGCTTGCTGCCTACTTCTCAAACTTCTATCTGTCAAAATCCTCTATGATTCACCTTACAATTTGTATAGTCAGCAATTTACGTGGAGCATTTCTACTTATGAAGTTTATGTATAAATACATACACTACACACACAAATAAAACATTCACAAACAATTCAGTACATGACAAAACAAATTAAGCAAGAGAGAAAGAAGAAAGCTGCAGCAGTCGTACCCCTGTCTCGTCTCCCTCTCCCTCTGATGAACACCGGCGAAACCTCGCAGCAACCCGCCTCGTCCGATCGAACACTCGGCGACCCTCTCTCTTCGTTTTTTTCTTTTCTGGCCAGCTGAATCTCGCCACCCTCACTCGAAGTCGGCGACCCAGCAAACCTCCGCAGAAGCAGCTCCGATGGCCAGAACCGGCAGCTTTCCCCCTATGCTCAATCTCCGGCCGGCTGCACCCCCTTCTCCTCCATTTCTGTTCGCCGACAGCAGCAGAAAGCCGGCGACCTGCTGTTGTTTTCGGCGTGAGCAGAAACCCAGCAAGTCTTTCTGGCAATCCACCTTCCTTTCTCCGTTTGAGCAGCCAACGGTGACCTCTGGCGATGATTTACGAAGCTGTTTCAGTCCTCGTAAAGGTGATGGAGATGATGGCTATGAATGATGTTTCAGTGATGTTTCGGGGCCGAGTGTTTGGCGAACGGTAGTGACGACGATGGCGATGAACCACCGGATCAACGGTGGCAGTGGTGGAAGCAGGTTGTAGGTGGTGTTAGATGGCAGTGGCAGCCGGTTGAAGATGGTGGACGACAAATGTGGTGGTTACAAGATGAAACAGGATTAAACCCGGTAAAACCCGACATCACTGTCCCTTATTTCGATTGATTTTCAGTGACGTACGGTTAATAACGGGTGACAAAGGCAACGATAGTAAACACTCGGGATAACGGAGAATGGTGGCGGTGATTTGCGGTTGTTAACGGCAGTCGTAGGTGGTCGTAATTCAAGTTAGAAAAAGGGACGACGAGTTAACCCGTTTACACTTTCGGACGATTTTTCGGTGACGTAACTCGGTCCAAACAACAACTCTGACAACGGGGAAGTGCTCGTGGTGAGAAACTAGTCAGGAAAGCCTAGTTATTTGTCTAAATCGAACACCGTTATTATTTGGTTATTTTGTACTCGTTTCACGATCCGTCCAAGAGGTAATCACGTTATATATTAGTTATTGTTACAAATATTATTATTAAGTTAAAGTTTATATAAAAATCATAATAGAACAAGATAAATGATATAAATATATATTTAAGACGAATAAATATATATATGATTATTAATCTGTTTTATTTAATAGAATTGATTAAAAGGATATTGTATTTAAATATTAAATATATATATATATATATATTTAATATAAAGGTTAACGATAATGATAAATAAATTATCGGCTTAAATAATATGTTTAATATATATTTGAAACATATTTAAAATATGTTTAATGTATATTAAAGTGTTAGTATTGAAATTAGGGTTTTTTAGACGCTGTGCTAGCAAACCCGAGTAAATAGTGATGAACTAAGCTCTGAAATTTTAAAGTACATTATAAAATATTATAATGGATAATACCTTAAATTGGTTTCGACTAAAAATGAGTTTTGATAAAGAAATAAGAAAAACGGGAAATTAGGGTTTTGGAATATGATTATTTAATATAAAATAATCCGAAGGGTGTGGGGACTTGATTTTTGGTATGGCAACATGTTCTTATATACAATAAGTATATATGAAGTTAAAATGGATAAATGATAAAGTATTTAAAATACCGAGTTAATCGGAAATTTAGAAGTTCGCGCGGGCCGGAAGGGTAGACGCCTGGTTTTTTGGCAAAAGCGAGGGTGTCACATAAATCCCAACTGGGAAATGGCATCCCTCACTGGGCGATCCCGGAGTGAGCGTTTACTTATAGGAATGCGTGTCTTCATATTATCAACAAAAGAAAAGGATAATGGCCTAAAGGGCATTTTGGTCATTTTGACATTTAAAAGGAATAAACTTAATAACTAAGTATTATTAAGTTAATAAAAAGTTAAAATAAACATAGTAAATGTTTATTATATTAAACCTTGCGTTAACGCCATATAATACGCGATTAGGTTTAATTGGAAGGCGTAGCGGATGCTTTGTCTGAATTAACTGTCTGAGAGAATAAGGTGAGTTCTATGAGCCCACTTTTAAATGTTTTAAATGTTTTAACCTTTTCGGGCTGATATACATGCAATATTACTACTTGAGAAGTATTTGAAATAATGTTTGCCTGTTTTGTGTTAATACACATACGTGAAATATGATAATGCTTATGACTGTTTTAAAGTTGTTATTACCTGCTATGAACTTTTTTCGGAAAGGTTATAATGCACGGGTAATAAAGATATTAAACTCTTTCAAGTAAAGTTTAAAAAGGGAAATTTACTTTTTCCGGATAGAGAAAATAACCCTTGGGGTTTGTTTTAAAATCTAAGCAAAAGATTGTCTATGTAAGAAGGAAGACTGTGGTTGTACAACTAAAAGCGGGGAATGACGGTTCCCCGAGGTAGCGACGGTTACTCTATGACTGATATTTGGGTGACGAAGGTTGCCCGAGGAAATAACGTGGTTCCAATAGACAATGCTTAGTTGAATGAATGATTTGGTATAATTCTGTTATGTCTTATACCTGATAAAGGATGAATGGTTAAATGTTTTGGTATAATTTTGTTATGTATTATACCTGATAAAGGATGAATGGTTAAATATTTTGGTATAGTTCTGTTATGTCTTATACCTGATAAAAGATAAATGATTAAATGTTTTGGTATAACTCTGTTATGTTTTATACCTGATAAATGTTTATAAAGAAGGGGTCGTTAGGCCCAAATGTTTGAGGTAACCTTTCAAGGAAAGGTAAAAGTTTTAAATACTTAGAACTCACCAGCGTAAGCTGAACTTTAAAAGCATGTATGTCAAGTATCGGTGATGTTTAAAGTAGCAAGGAAAGGGCTCTAGCAAGGGCTGATTAGATGGGCAAGCTATCAGGAAAGATTCGGTTGTAGAGTGGCATAGCTATAGATAAGATCTAGTTATTAGATTATGTTGTTATCTTCCTTACTGTTGTAACTTGTTATACATATAAATGAAAAGTAATTCCGCTGCTTAGTTATCTCTGTTGTACCATGCATGAGTAAATCCGACACGTGACCCCTCCTGGAGCCAAGACTGGGAGTGGGCGTCACATGTATTTACGGTAATTTTGGCAAAAGGTGTTTCCCATAATTAAGCTTCAATTTCTTGATGCTTAAACCCTGGATTCAAGAGTTAACAACTTAACTTGCAGGAATTTTGAATTTTATATTTACAATTATTTGTATAAAATTCATATATAGGAATATTAAGGTTACGGTATTTATTAATCATCAATCATCTAAATGAATATAATTATTAATCAAGACTGATGATCCTAACTTCTTTTAGCAGATTCTTGATCAAATTAAGAACCTTAATGCTCATTTTAAATGTCGTATCAAATACGAATATTTTGGAAGTTCGAAAAATGATTCATTGTCTATTAGCTTGTTGATACTCCCCATCATAAGATGTAGAATTTCAATGAGCTATTAATCAATCAAGTGATTATTAGACAATCATGATCACATCTAGCAATTGTGAGGATCACTTTTTTTTAATGCTTATGATGTGTTCACGATTATGTGAACCATGTTCATCAGGCTATGCGTTATGTTATTTTGAACTTATAATCAAAAGACTAGTTGAGAAAACAAGCTCAAATGTCAAACGATTATTCATATGATACAAATACTAATGTCAAACAAAGTGTAATGCAAACAAGTTCAAAATGGAAATCAAACAGTATTCATCCTGGACGCAACCAGGGAAAATAAACCAGTTGTTTTATAATACTACCAAGTTTATAAATCAGAATGTGAGCTATAACCCTAGTTGCCTTGTAGTGCAAGTGAGCTTCACGATCTCTTGGCCTTTGATCTCCTTCATTTTTCAAGTTCCTACAAAGTATAAAGTATGTAAGCAAAGCTTCATATTTTTTGGAATTGAAAAAATGAAACATAAGGCTAAATACCTCTAGAAGAACTCTCGCCATTCTTCTGAGCCTTAACCTTAGCAAGGTACTCAGGGTAGTTCCTTCTCCAGTGTCCCATCTTGTTATACTCAAAGTATTGGCGTTGATCATGCGGCGGCCCTACTTTGGAAATCTTCTTGCCCTTTCCTTTGCCTTTGGCACCAGACTGAGTGGTGGCACGAGATTTACCCTTTCCAGTAGAGGGACATTTCCTCTTACGATCGGGCTTCTTGACACCAGTTGACTTGACCGCCATGACCACAGGGGTCTTGTTAGAGGCGATGTTGATCTCAGCAGCTTTCAACATCCCATGAAGCTCCGGCACTATCTTCACCATGTTGTTCATATTATAGTTTACCCTAAACTGAGTGAACTAACTGGAGAGAGATTAGAGAATCAGGTCGGTAGCTAATTCCTGAGGAATGGCATACTGGAGCTTCTCCAAGCGGTCAATGTATGACTTCATCTTGACCACATAAAGGCTGACAGGAGCGCCTTCAGCCATCTTACATGATATTAGTTGAGTTACAACATCATAGCGCTCCTGACGGGCTTGTGTCTCAAACATGCCCTTCAGCTGTCTGATCATCTGGAGACATAGTGGCCAACATCATGCAGGATACTTGGTTAGCATCCCTTACCTGGCGGTCATGCGCTGCACGAGCAGCTGCAGTGTTATTTGCAGGCTGTGAGGCACAGCATGTAACATCCCAAAATTTTAAATTGTATAGCGGAAGACTTACGTGGTAGTAATTCAATTTAACCCATGGTTTTAGCCGTGTTAAGCGGAACGTAATTTTATTTAAAACACTTCCATTTTACAAAATTGGGATATGCTACTTATCCCCTAAAGTGTTTTTACAAAAGATTGGGATGGAACTATCATCCCATGGCTAGGTCCCTATTACATTCCACCACAAACTAAAACATAAGATAGATACGATAGCACGTCACGTAGTCGTCTTCGTACCACCAAATCCATATCTCCACACACCCCATTAGTTACCTGAAAAATAGATTAAACCACAAAGTCAACACGAGGTTGGTGAGTCCACTAACAAAAACATTTCGTTCCCACTTTATCATTTAGTCCCTTTCATTCAATTTTTGAATCAAAGAGTGAATCCAAATGGAGAATATATAATGGTTTCGTAAACTAGCTAGGTTTACGATGTACAAATTAAACGCAAGCTCTAAATCAAAACTAGACCCATGTTCGATCGTATTTCTCATCATGTTTCACGACCAGAGCGACTGATCAGTGAGAGCGGGTGGTCAACCCCAGTAAAATCTACTAATACATCTCACGCTACTTTAATGATCTAGAAGGCACTGTTCTAATTATCCAAATTCCAAATGTAGGCCTAGCTCATCTTGTTATGAGCGGTGCGCCGATACTCACGAATAACTTCGTACCCATAATATTCTCAATCAATATTTCAAAATACATATTCCAATATTAAGCCCAAAACATTTAACAAAAATGCATCAATTCAAAATTGGGGCTTTAAGTTAGTAAACTCACCTTTGCTTTCTTGTGCGATTTGTGTCTCTAATTGTGTGAATTTTCAATTGCCTTGGTCCTATTTCCATTAATGTCAAATTAGTTTAGACAATTCTACTTATCTAATGTGGCAAATTCTGAATTTGCAAACTATTTGAGACAAAATGATGATTTTGCCCTTATTCGACTAATTCCAACAATTTGAAGCTAAAGATAATCTAACCTTTACTTGTGAAAATTTTATTTTTAAGGCTTAATATGAAGTGATTTATACTTATTTAACATTATTTCAAACATTATAACATTAATTTTCCTAATCTTTCTAATTTTTCTATATTTTATGCTAAATTCCTCATTATTACGTCTTTTCGGTAATGGTTTTTACCCATATTTCTTTCAATACTTTAGGTTTAACTTCACATTATTTTTATATGTTTCTCAAACATTATTAACCTGTTTCAAGCCTTTAAGCTACTGTTCTCAATTATTTTTCCTAATTTATGCCTTATTTTACTAATTTTACACGTTTTATTGCATTATTTTTATCGTTTTATAGGGTTCGGGTGCCATTTTCACCTAAGTTTTCAATTATATTCACTTATATTTTTTACTTACTGTCTAAAATAATTTCTCAAATTTTTCTATATTATTTCTCCAATTTATTCTATTTTTAAGCATTTTTGGCTATTTTAAGCATATAAACTCCATTTTAATTATTAAATAAATTTCAAAAATTCCAGGAAATTTTTATAACTCATATAGTCATATCTACTGATAACTAATATTCCTTTACTGACCAAACTAGATTTTTCGGATTTTTGACATATTTTTACATTTTTCATTCATTTAATGCATTTAAGGCTTTAAAAAGTCATCTCCTAATCATTACTTTTATCTCCACTTCCTTTACTCCAAGTCTTTATTGCAAGATTTGGTGACTTTATTACCATAAATAATCTGACCTCTTTTTAATTTTTATAATTTTTATCCATTTTATATAATACTCACATATTTATGCATAAAATTTTTCAAGTATTATATATTTAATATATACCACTCGTGTTTCCTCATAACCGACCATTATAGGCGGGATTACCATGAGAAATAGTCACGGGGTTATTTTAGTGACAATCGTTACCGACCGTGTAGGCGTCATTGACGACCATGAGGCGGGTTTACTACAATTGTGACACTAAATCTTTGTTTTATTTAACATTTTTGTTCCAACTCCAAGTATACATATATATACATATTTTCGGATTTTTATTTAATCCAAGGGTTTCATACCCTTATTTCATGTAGATTTATGTTATTACATCATTCTAATACCAAATATTTAACATATCATAATACTAGTAAACACATGATATTACATAAAGTCACATAAAATCACATGAAATCATAGATTTTTGTTCATGCATGCTATCATCCATGTTACTAGTTTAAGATTTTCCTTCACAGTATTTTGTGTTTCATCTTTTATCATTCATTAAATCTTTCAAAATAACTCAAGCTTATGACTTAGATTCAACATGCATGGGAGTTTTAAGATGATCAAACCCAAATACTAAGCTTAACACACACAAACACACACTAACACACACACCTCACGATTTTTGTGTGTGTGAGTGGAGTTTTTCACATAATCTTTGTGTTTTGAAGCTTAATCCTTCCAAATCCACCATAACTTATCAAAACTTGATGTTGGTTCTTGGATTTGGAGGTGGGTTTCGAGATTTTGAAGATGAAATGAGGTGGGTTTTGTTACCTTGTAGCTAGTGTTCTTGAATCTTTGAAGGAAATAGATGAAGATTTGAAGATGGATCTTGAATGTTCTTGAGTTGGATGAAGATTCAAGTATGTGTGTGTTTTTAGTGAGAGAGTGGAGTTCAAGTGAAGTGAAAGTGGGGAGGGGGGTGGGGGCTCTCGGCCGAATCATATAGAGAGAGGGAGAGTTACAATTTTTTTTTTAAAAAAAACTTGTCTTATGTTGTGTGTGTATAGGTTATAAATTTAATTTGGTAATCATAACCTATCACCACATATCAACTCTCATTAATAATAACTTGTATTACACACTTATACATATATACATATATATACGAAATACATGCATACATACCCATCTCCTTTCAATTTTTATAAATCTCTAGCTAATACACAGTGTATGTCGCGTTTTACGGATATTTTTCCGAGTCCAATAAATTCAAATAATTATATCAAAATTCATAATTTTAAATTACGCTCAGAACCGTATAACTATTTTTCAGTTTCGTCACACTTGGTCGGAGACCAAAAGTAGTGACGTTTTTACACGATTCGAATTCATTATTGCGTAATTTTCTCTAATTTATCACCAATCGAATGTATAACCTTTTCTAAAGGCTCTAACTCATATACATTCATAATTTAAAACCAAACGAATTATTTTATTCGTTTCGTTGGTCGGTTCACATTTACGAGACTTTATCTAATATTATATTACTCAAATAATTCACATAATCATAATTAATTCTAAATAAATCCAAATAAATCCTAAATTATCATTTCTAATCTAAAATTAAAGTGACGGGTGTCACAGTCTCCCCTGGTTTAAGAAATTTCGTCCCGAAATTTCAATGGAACGTACCTTTGCTTTCGACGGAATAGCTGGGGATATTTCTTTTCCATTTGATCCAATCTTTCCCATGTGAATTCTGGACCATATTTAGAATTCCAGCGTACTTTTACCAGCTTGATACGACTTCGTCGAAGCTTCTGGACCTTCCAATCTAAGACTTCTACAGGTTCCTCACTGAATCTAAGTTTATTATCAATTTGAACTTCTCCTGTGGGTATGATTAATGTTTCATCAGACAAACATTTCTTTAAGTTGGACACATGGAATACATCGTGTACTCCTTCCAACTCAGGAGGAAGTAATAATTTATATGCCACGGAACCTATACGAGCTATTATTTCAAAAGGTCCAATGTAACGTGGGCTCAACTTTCCCCTTTTTCCAAATCTAATGATACCTTTCCAGGGAGAAACTTTTAACATGACACGATCTCCTTTATTAAAAACTAAAGGTCGACGTCTGTTATCCGCATAACTCTTTTGTCTGTCGGCCGCCGCCTTCAATCTTTCTCGAATTAATACTATTTGATCGGTCGTTTCTTGAATAACTTCCGGGCCTGTTAATTGTTTTTCACCAATCTCAGCCCAACACAGAGGAGATCTACACTTCCTTCCGTATAAAGCTTCAAATGGTGCTGCTTTGATGCTAGAGTGATAACTGTTATTATAAGAAAACTCCGCCAACGGTAGGTGAGTATCCCAATTACCACCGAAATCAATAGCACAAGCTCTTAACATGTCCTCAAGAGTTTGAATTGTTCTTTCACTTTGACCATCAGTCTGGGGATGATATGTCGTGCTCATATCTAGACGAGTACCCATTTTCTCTTGAAATGATTGCCAAAAACGAGCGGTGAATCGACCGTCCCTATCTGAAATAATAGATATCGGAACTCCATGGCGAGCTACGATCTCTTTCAGATATAATTTGGCTAATGTTTCAGCATCAGTTTTCTCTTTTATGGGTATGAAATGAGCTGACTTGGTCAATCTATCGACAATCACCCAAACGGTGTCATTTCCTGCTGTCGTACGGGGCAGTTTCGTTATGAAATCCATTGCGATATTCTCCCATTTCCAAACTGGTATTTCAGGTTGTTGTAATAAGCCAGGTGGCTTCTTATGCTCTGCCTTTACCTTGGAACAAGTGAGACATTTACTTACGTATATTGCAATATCGCCTTTCATATTGGGCCACCAATAGAATTCTCGAAGATCTTTGTACATTTTTGTAGCACCAGGATGAATTGAATATTTTGATTTATGTGCTTCATCAAGGATTAAGCTACGAAGATTTTTGTACTTTGGGACCCATATTCTATTCATAAAGTAGCTAATGCCGTCTGCTTTAGGCTCCAGCTCGCACTCTAAGCCTCGAAGTCCTTCATTTCTCAATTGGTGCTCCTTTAAAGCTTCTTGTTGAGCAATTCGAATTTGTTCTGATAGATTCGTTCGTATTGTTAGTCCTAGAGCACGTACACGCAATGGTTTGGCCCTTTCCTTCCTGCTAAGTGCATCTGCCACTACATTGGCTTTCCCGGGGTGATACTTAATCTCGCAATCATAATCGTTGAGCAATTCCATCCAACGTCGCTGTCTCATATTAAGCTCCTTTTGATTGAATATATGCTGCAGACTTTTATGATCTGTGAAAATCATACACTTGGTGCCATACAAATAATGCCTCCAAATCTTTAGAGCAAACACTACAGCTCCAAGTTCCAAATCATGTGTTGTGTAGTTCTTTTCATGCACTTTAAGTTGTCGCGACGCATATGCTATAACTTTGTCATGTTGCATGAGCACACAACCAAGACCTAGTTTAGACGCATCACAATAAACTACAAAACCATCTGTTCCTTCTGGTAGGGACAAAATGGGTGCACTACACAGTTTTTGCTTTAGCAACTGAAAAGCGTCTTCTTGCTTTTGCGTCCATTCATATTTCCGATCCTTCTGAGTGAGCAATGTCAACGGTTGAGCTATCTTGGAGAAATTCTCGATAAATCTCCTGTAATATCCTGCCAATCCCAAAAATTGGCGTACTTCCGTTGGAGATTTTGGCGTCTCCCAATTCTTCACTGCTTCGATTTTTGATCGGGTCCACATGTATGCCTTTCTCATTTATGACATGGCCAAGAAAATGAACTTCTCGCATCCAGAAATCACATTTTGAAAACTTTGCATAAAGCTTTTCTTGTCTTAATATATCTAAGACTAATCTCAGATGAGTTTCATGGTCTTCTTTAGTTCGCGAGTAAATCAGAATATCGTCTATAAAGACTATCACGAACTTATCTAAATAAGACTTGAAAACTCTATTCATAAGATCCATGAATATTGCTGGTGCATTTGTCAATCCGAATGGCATAACTAGGAACTCGTAATGACCATAACGTGTCCTAAATGCAGTCTTAGGAATATCTTCTTCTGCAACTCTCAATTGATGATATCCGGATCTCAAATCGATCTTAGAGTAATACGTGGATCCTTGTAATTGGTCGAACAAATCATCAATCCTTGGTAATGGGTACCGATTCTTGATGGTAAGTTTGTTCAATTCTCTGTAATCTATGCACATTCTGAACGAACCATCTTTCTTCTTCACGAACAATACTGGAGCTCCCCAAGGTGAATAACTTGGTCGAATAAATCCTTTATCCAAAAGCTCCTGGAGTTGATTCGATAATTCTTGCATTTCTGAGGGTGCTAAACGATAAGGAGATTTGGCTATAGGCGCAGAACCAGGAATAAGATCAATCTTAAATTCTATCTGCCTATTTGGAGGTAGTCCAGGTAGATCTTCAGGAAATACATCGGAGTATTCCCGAACTACGGGGATTTCCTCTAACATACGTGTTTTAGCCTTTGTGTCCATAACGTTAACTAAAAATGCAGGATAGTTCTTTCTTAACATCTTCCGCATTTTCATAACGCTTATGACCTGAGCTTTAGCTCCTCCTTTGTCACCTTGAATTGTTAGTATTTTGCCGTCTGAAAGCGGTATACGTATCAATTTATCAGAACATATAATCTCTGCACCGTTCTTTGATAACCAATCCATTCCGACCACGATGTCGAAACTTCCTAGGTTAACGGGCAATAAATCGATGTCGAAACTTCTATCTCCTAAAGTCATGCTACACTTTCGGAGAATCTCATTGGTTTCTATTAAATCTCCATTGGCCAATTCTATCGAATACTTCTTATTTAATTTACTAGCTTTAATTCCTAACAAGGGTCTAAACTTCTTAGAAACAAAACTAAGATCAGCGCCAGTGTCGAAGAGTACATAAGCATAGTGATTATTAACTAGGAACGTACCGGTAACAACTGTAGGGTCTTCCCTGGCAGCTCCTGTACCCATCTCAAACGCTCTACCCCTGTTATTTTGGCCTCTGGGTTTGGTGCAATCCCTACTGAGATGTCCAACTTCCCCGCAATTAAAGCATTTGCCGCTCCTCCTATCCTCTTCTGTTGGAATCTTAGCAAAACAATCCTGGAGCAGATGCCCGAAGCGGTGACATCTTGTGCATTTCTTGCACACTCCTCCGTGATTCCTTCCGCACGTCTTGCATGCAGGTTTCGGATTCACTTCCTCGGCTTTCTTATCCACAGTAGCCGCAAACACTTGGCCTGATTCCTTATTTCTCTTATTTCTCTCATTCCTGCCTTGTTTCCTGAATCTTCTCTTTCTACGAGATTCTGGGTCGAACGTCTTGGAAGACTCACTTTTCTTCCCCAGAATACCTTCTCGCACTGCATCATCTGTTAGAGACTTGGCTAGGGATATCGCATCCTGGATTGTGCTAGGGTTGGCCGACGTAACCATGCTCCTGATTTGAGGAACTAATCCCCAAATGTACCTTTCTATACGCGCATATTCCGGAGTAACCATACGTGGCACCAATCTAGCTAAATCCATGAATCGAGTGGTGTATTCTCTAATCCCAGCGTCTATCATCTTGTGATTCCAGAACTCAGTCTCAAGTTTCTGAATTTCCTGTCGCGGGCAATATTCTCGCAGTAGCATCTCTTTCAATTCTTCCCAAGAGAGTTTATTCGCCACTTCTTCTCCTAGTGCTTTCACCTGAGCGTTCCACCACGTGAGAGCTTCATCGTGAAACGAGCAAGTAGCATACATCACTTTCTGGTTGGCACTGCAACCACTAATCGCCATGACAGACTCCATCTTCTCAATCCAACGTATAATATCAAGCGGTCCTTCCAAACCGGTGAACGAACGAGGATTACATCCTTGGAATGTTTTATAGGAACAACCACTTGTTTGGCCGCCTGAGCCTCGATCTTGTGGTACATGTTCTCGCCCGGCATTCAAATTGCGGTCTGCTAATGCCGCTTCTACTCTTTGGGAAATGATCCTTGTCAGTTCCTCTTGAGTTGTTGGAAATCCGGCGTTCGAACCATGAGCACCTAGATCGGCTTCAGTTGTCATTGTTATCTATCATTTTAATGATAACAATTTAGATCAAATGGTCGCTTATGGCGGAAAATAAGGAAATGCATACACATATATAATAACTAAGGGGAGATTTAAAAATACTACCAATCATTCATAGATAAAACCAAATTGTCTTATGTGGAGTCACATCCACATCCAAATACTTCAAACAAACATAAATTCAAATTGTCTTAAACAAACCAAATTCATCACAAATAACAACCACAAATTACAGGAGTCCCATTGCCTCCTTCATCATTCTGCCACTCTCCTCGAGATCATTGATCCGATAATGCATCTGGTCCAAGGATCCCTTGTCCAAGAGGCAAACCTGCTCAATGAGCTGCAGCTGTCCGATCGTACGGTTAACCTTTCTTTTCAAAACAATGAGTTCCTCATTGATTTTCTCAATCCGACGATCAGTGTCACTGCTAGGAGTATTTTCGCTTCTCTGAACCATTGCCAAAGGTTGGGATTCTTCATTAATCGGAGCCTTGCCCTTCTCTTCCCGAGTCAACTTTCCCTTGCGGCGACGAGTATACGTTTGAAGAGGTAACCCCTTTTCACGCCACGAAGGTAACTCAGGTAAAGATGGCAGCACCTCCCACCTTTCTGTCATATCCCCCTCTGCTTCATTCATTTCCTCGTCTGGTTCACTTTCAGATTCGCTTAGCCACCCGTTTCCAGAGTAAGCCCATTTCGAATCTATCTCAATCCCAAACGAGTCGAAGCATGGAGATATTGGCTGTTTTGGTTCCATGACAGCATTCTGAGGTACATCCTCGGAATCACTGTCCACCACGAAAATAGTCCTTCGGGAGTGCGACATCTGAAATTGAATAATCAATCCAAATTAATTAGCAATAATTCAACAAATTCTTAATTTAAACAAATAACTTTACCGTAGGATGCTTGGCGATTTGGATTGGTGTACTTTCGTTACACGTGCTACCCTTCGTCTTAATTCTCATTCCTTAGGTTATAGTTTAAAATTTGTAAAAATAATATTTTTGGGTTCCCTATAACCTGAGGCTCTGAGACCACTTTTACTGTAACATCCCAAAATTTTAAATTGTATAGCGGAAGACTTACGTGGTAGTAATTCAATTTAACCCATGGTTTTAGCCGTGTTAAGCGGAACGTAATTTTATTTAAAACACTTCCATTTTACAAAATTGGGATATGCTACTTATCCCCTAAAGTGTTTTTACAAAAGATTGGGATGAAACTATCATCCCATGGCTAGGTCCCTATTACATTCCACCACAAACTAAAACATAAGATAGATACGATAGCACGTCACGTAGTCGTCTTCGTACCACCAAATCCATATCTCCACACACCCCATTAGTTACCTGAAAAATAGATTAAACCACAAAGTCAACACGAGGTTGGTGAGTCCACTAACAAAAACATTTCGTTCCCACTTTATCATTTAGTCCCTTTCATTCAATTTTTGAATCAAAGAGTGAATCCAAATGGAGAATATATAATGGTTTCGTAAACTAGCTAGGTTTACGATGTACAAATTAAACGCAAGCTCTAAATCAAAACTAGACCCATGTTCGATCGTATTTCTCACCATGTTTCACGACCAGAGCGACTGATCAGTGAGAGCGGGTGGTCAACCCCAGTAGAATCTACTAATACATCTCACGCTACTTTAATGATCTAGAAGGCATTGTTCTAATTATCCAAATTCCAAATGTAGGCCTAGCTCATCTTGTTATGAGCGGTGCGCCGACACTCACGAATAACTTCGTACCCATAATATTCTCAATCAATATTTCAAAATACATATTCCAATATTAAGCCCAAAACATTTAACAAAAATGCATCAATTCAAAATTGGGGCTTTAAGTTAGTAAACTCACCTTTGCTTTCTTGTGCGATTTGTGTCTCTAATTGTGTGAAATTTCAAATGCCTTGGTCCTATTTCCATTAAATGTCAAATTAGTTTAGGCATTTCTATTTATCTAATGTGGCAAATTCTGAATTTGCAAACTATTTGAGACAAAATGACGATTTTGCCCTTATTCGACTAGTTCCAACAATTAGAAGCTAAAGATAATCTAACCTTTACTCGTGAAATTTTATACTCAAGGCTCAATATGGAGTTATTTATAATGAATTAACATTATTCCAAATATTATAGTACTTATTTTCTAATTTTTCTATATTTTATGCTAAATTCCTCATTATTACGTCTTTTCGGTAATGGTTTTTACCCATATTTCTTTCAATACTTTAGGTTTAACTTCACATTATTTTTATATGTTTCTCAAACATTATTAACCTGTTTCAAGCCTTTAAGCTACTGTTCTCAATTATTTTTCCTAATTTATGCCTTATTTTACTCAATTTTACACGTTTTATTGCATTATTTTCATCGTTTTAAGGGTTCGGGTGCCATTTTCACCTAAGTTTTCAATTATATTCACTTATATTTGTTACTTACTGTCTAAAATAATTTCTCAAATTTTTCTATATTATTTCTCCAATTTATTCTATTTTTAAGCATTTTTGGCTATTTTAAGCATATAAATTCCATTTTAATTATTAAATAAATTCCAAAAATTCCAGGAAATTTTTATAACTCATATCTACTGATAACTAATATTCCTTTACTGATCAAACTAGATTTTTCGGATTTTTGACATATTTTTACATTTTCCATTCATTTAATGCATTTAAGGCTTTAAAAAGTCATCTCCTAATCATTACTTTTATCTCCACTTCATTTACTCCAAGTCTTTATTGCAAGATTTGGTGACTTTATTATCATAAATAATCTGACCTCTTTTTAATTTTATAATTTTTATCCATTTTATATAATACTCACATATTTATGTATAAAATTTTTCAAGTATTATATATTTAATATATACCACTCGTGTTTCCTCATAACCGACCATTATAGGCGGGATTACCATGAGAAATAGTCACGGGGTTATTTTAGTGACAATCGTTACCGACCGTGTAGGCGTCATTTACGACCATGAGGCGGGTTTACTACAATTGTGACACTAAATCTTTGTTTTATTTAACATTTTTGTTCCAACTCCAAGTATACATATATATACATATTTTCGGATTTTTAATTTAATCCAAGGGTTTCACACCCTTATTTCATGTAGATTCTCATATCATTAACATCAAATTATAAGATCAAATATCTAGCATATCATGATCATAAGATACATAAAGTCACATAAAATCACATGAAATCATAGATTTTTGTTTATGCATGCTATCATCCAACGTTACTAGTTGAGGTTTTTCCTTCACAATACTTTGTGTTTCATCTTAAATCATTCATTTGATCTTTCATAATAACTCAAGTTTATGACTTAGTTTCAACATGCATGGGATTTTTAAGATGATCAAACCCAAATACTAAGCTTAACACACACAAACACACACTAACACACACACCTCACGATTTTTGTGTGTGTGAGTGGAGTTTTTCATATAATCTTTGTGTTTTGAAGCTTAATCCTTCCAAATCCACCATAACTTATCAAAACTTGATGTTGGTTCTTGGATTTGGAGGTGGGTTTCAAGATTTTGAAGGTGAAATGAAGTGGGTTTTGTTACCTTGTAGCTAGTGTTCTTGAATCTTTGAAGGAAATAGATGAAGATTTGAAGATGGATCTCGAATGTTCTTGAGTTGGATGAAGATTCAAGTATGTGTGTGTTTTTAGTGAGAGAGTGGAAATGAAGTGAGTGAGAGTGGGGGGGGGGGTGGGGCTCTCGGCCGAACATATAGAGAGAAGGAGAGTTACAATTTTTTTTTAAAAAAAAACTTGTCTTATGTTGTGTGTGTATAGGTTATAAATTTAATTTGTAATCATAACCTATCACCACATATCAACTCTCATTAATAATAACTTGTATTACACACTTATACATATATACATATATATACGAAATACATGCATACATACCCATCTCCTTTCAATTTTTATAAATCTCTAGCTAATACACAGTGTATGTCGCGTTTTACGGATATTTTTCCGAGTCCAATAAATTCAAATAATTATATCAAAATTCATAATTTTAAATTACGCTCAGAACCGTATAACTATTTTTCAGTTTCGTCACACTTGGTCGGAGACCAAAAGTAGTGACGTTTTTACACGATTCGAATTCATTATTGCGTAATTTTCTCTAATTTATCATCAATCGAATGTATAACCTTTTCTAAAGGCTCTAACTCATATACATTCATAATTTAAAACCAAACGAATTTTATTCGTTTCGTTGGTCGGTTCACATTTACGAGACTTTATCTAATATTATATTACTCAAATAATTCACATAATCATAATTAATTCTAAATAAATCCAAATAAATCCTAAATTATCATTTCTAATCTAAAATTAAAGTGACGGGTGTCACACAGCAGCATCCAAAACATGGAGCTTGTTGGCCATATTAAGCCCAATCTTGAGATTGCGGAACCAGTCAAGGAAGTTGGTGTCATTAAGTTTCTCCTTCTCAAGGATAGACTTAAGTTAAAGGTGTCCTTGGGTGCATTATTTTCGTTGTTGTTGGCCATCTGAAACATTTAGACAATTTATTTTAGCATTTTTTATGTTTAGCCTAAATTCAATTATGGTAAGTTTTAATTGAATAAAGGATGGGATTACATTTAACTTAATTACTAAAGGCAGATGTAGCAAGTAATCAATAGTAATTAAATAAATAGACTGATAACGATTGTTATTTATGAGGACCAGTCACAATACCCGTTTATCAGGCCGCAATAACATCGAATGTTTTTATGCAATACGTTTAGCCTCATCTATGCCCAATCTATTTACAAGCATTTGCGTTACGGTGTTGTAGCTCCAATAACATAACCGTCTGCAAAGTAGAGGAATAGTTGAAAATGCGTGAGCATCGGATCGTCTACTCGATCTAGCTAATCGGACATCGAAACGTAATTAACTGATTGTTTTATTGATCAACAAAGAACAATTACAACCAGTAAACACTCAGAAATAGACTCAGAGAATACACACTCAGAAACACACACTTAACAGATCTCGCACGCTCAGAAGTCTACAAATACAAAGACCAAACATCTATATATACCCGCTGGTCCGAGCTTCGACCGAACCTCAGGTTCGGCCAGTCCGAACTTCCGGTTCGGACCTAGTTCGGCCAGACCTAGTTTGACATGATCTTGTACTTTGTTTAATACTTCACACGACGCACATATCAGGTATCAACAATAGTTATCCGAGGTGGCCACATGTATAAATATGGTGTTGTAGCCCCAATAGTTGTACCTTAAAATACACCCTACATGTCAAGTACGGTGCTATAACTCCAATACTAATGTTTCGGTAAATGCACTCCAAGTTGGGCTTGACCTGGGACGGCATAAACTATTAATTTTTAGGATTACCAAATAGGGTTATTTAATCAGCTTTTAGTTGGTGATTATTTATCGCAAACCCTATCATCGCTCGGGACAGTCAAATTAGATAACCTAATTAAATTGACTATGTTGTCGCGAAGCATATATAACCAAACCAAGCATGCAAGCCTTTTAAGAGTTTATAAATTTCATATATTTTGAAAACTCTTTAATTGGTTATATATTTATTGAGTTAAAAGTACCTTATTTAAAACTCATATATCTTTCGATTGTAAAATCTTTTAAACTCATTTTACAACAATTTTAATGTGTTTTAGTTGGTTAAATAAAGTAAGCAACAAAACCAAAATCCATACACATGTATTCGGCCATATTAGGGCTTCGGTATTGCTAGAGCCTCTTAGCAATACCGAACAGGGTCTAAGGGACAAATTAAGAGAACAACACACAGGGATGGTCTTCATCGAGCACCTTGTTGTCTTCAATGCCTCCCACTGGCTTCAAGACGCTTCTTGAACTTGATTGGATCTTCAGGTCTTCGGGTTGAGAAACTTTTATTTTGGGAGGCCTGCCAAATATGAAAAGTTTTTATTTCTGGAAACCTGCCAAATTTGGAAGGTGCCAGATTTGGGAAGTTACCATTTTTGGAAACCTGCCAAACCGGGTAAGTGCCAAAACAGGAAAGTTTCCGAATTTCAAAGCACGAGCCAAAATTGTAAACTTTCTAAAATTGAAAAGTCTTTAAAATTAGAAACTTACTAAATCGTGAAACTGCCAAAACTGGAAACATTTTCAAATTTGGAAACACGAGCCAAAACATTAAACTTTCCAAAATTGGAAACTTGCTAAATTGGGAAAGTTAAAAAAATGAAAGCCCGAACCGAAATAGGACTTGCCAAAATTGGAAATTTACTAAACTGATAGTTGCCAAGATTGGGAACACGTCCGAATTAGTGACTTGCCAAAGTTGGTAACTTGCTATTTCGGGAAAGTTCTCGAAATAAAAATACATTAAAGGAAATAAACAATTCAAATCTATCTAATACAACTTTAGACCCAAAAATATTAGGCCAACTGAAAACCCTAATCTATTACAATTGGACCAAAACATGGGCCAAAACCAAATAGATAATCACAATTATACAAACATGCAATTTCATAAAACTGGGTCGGGCCGAATACACGAAATTATAAAAACAATCGAACTATTATAATTGCATAATTTTGGTGAATCTAAATCGGCCAAATATATATATATATATATATATATATGCAATTATATATAATTTTATTTCGCACCTTTTGGGTTGTTTAATCCAAGTATGCGAATTCACCGGTTTAAAACACGACCGGTCTAGATTTGCATGTGGTGGTCAAGGCTCTGATACCACTGTTGGGTTTTTTTCAGTGGTATTCTGGTCACGGGTAGTGATTTTAATTTTATTAAAACCCGTTTACTAATTGTATTACCGGATACAATTATTATGTAATTTAATTACCTTAATTAAATCAGAGTTGCGGAAGCGTATAATAAATACATTAATAAATTAAAAAGAGAAAAACCAAATGACAAATTAACAACAAGATCTAATCATCCACATGCAAATACTAGATATATATATATATATATATATATATATATATATATATATATATATATATCGACATATACATATTTATATATTATTAATTAATAAAAAATATATATTTACATTAGATATATATTTAATTACTTTAATATATTTATCAGATAAAGTTGTGGTAATTGAATACAACAACTTTATCTGATTATCATAATCTAGATTATGATGAGATCTAAACCAAAAGTGTTTAGATCGATGAATGTTCGGTTGTGTCGGACAAATGTTCGAGACACTGACGTTCAACGAGACAAGCGCTAGGGTTACGAAAACTTACCGGAGAAGCAAGCTCGGGTGAGGTTCAAAACCGTGGCAGAAAAAGTACACCAAAACAGTCCTAAAAAACCGGCGGTGGCGGCGGCCGAATCGCGGTGAAGCGGCGGTGCGGCGGCAGTCGGCCGGATCAGTCTGCGGATGACAGTGGCTGGGTGTAGTGGTCGGACGGAAAACAACGGCGATAGTGGAGGTCGCCGGTAGGCTGCTTGAAAGCGGCGGCTGACGGTGGCAGCGGTCGGGGTGATTGGCGGCGGCGCAGGCAGAGGAGGAGACGAGTGCCGAAAATTTTAGGAGTTTAGGAGGGTTTTTGGTGCAACTCAGAATCAGGCTCCCTATATATAGACTCCATAAACCAATTGTGGATAAACCACAATTGGTTTATTTAATAATTTTCCAGGCTTATCCCATTATCTCTTAATCAGTTATAGATAAACTACAACTGGTTTAAACTATTCAGTTATCCACCCAGGTTTCTAGATAATCTTAAATAAACTAATTTATTTAAATCACAATTATCCAACCACTTTCATTAAAACCGATTAAATAAACTAATTTATTTAATTAACTTTTATTTAGTAATATAAATAATAACAATTATTATTTACATTTCACCGATTGTCCTTGGTTCCTTCTCTGCGTTTCGTATTGCTTATGTGTGGCTAGTTGTTTTGTTATGTGTGCTTTTCGAGCCGGGGGTCTCCTTGGGTGCAGCCTCTTTATCCCTCGGGGTAAAGGTAAGGTTTGTCCTCTTCTCACCATCCCCAGACCCTGCCCTTTGGGTGGGATTTTTACTGGGTATGTTGTTGTTGTTGTTGTGTTGTATTTACATTTCACCGATTAATAATTATTAACAATTAATAATTATATTTTCTGCTTCTATTATTAACAAATTAATAATATTATGAAATGATTAATTATTATTTATATTAATTAATATATAAATAAAAATATTAAATCATTTCAGTTTTCGCAGAACATCGTTTACTAATTAAACGTGTTCGATTCTCGTTGCCCTCAGTGTAACTCTTACGGGCCACAACCGGGTCGGGTTCTTAGAAATTGTTGGGTCCGGACATACAATATCCAATAATATAATCACGTATTCATAATTTTTATATAAATACGAAATTACCTAAATCCCGGGATTTTACATATCAGTAGATTTCTCAGTAACAACTTTATCAAAAATCTTTTCATCTTCTATGAAAGATGAACCAACATTAAACTTTGGAGTTTGTCCTCCTTCAACCTTCTTCTTCCCATACTTAGATTTCTTTTTCTTTTCTGAAACCGGAGTTGCAAACTTTGAATAATCATACATTTCGTCACATGTTTTACTAGGACAGATGAAAATTTTGACATATCCACTAGTGCAGAAACTTGATGAAGATCTGCTTCCTTGCTACTCTCTTCACTCTTCTCTATCTTATAAAAATAATTCAGAAATGTAGGTGAATTATTGCAATTCTTCAACTGCCTTTGCAAATCCAAAATTTTAATTTTAGGTTCAGAAATTCTTGTATGTACATCCACCAGTTCTTTTGTGATGCAATGAATTTCTCAGACAAAACATTATATTCATACTTATGACGTCTTCGCAAATCACATTCTTCAAGAACTTTAGCAGTAACCTTTTCCCAGTTTTTCTTGTAAATAATAACATCTTTCTTCAAAACTATATATTGATCTCTTAGCAAAACAGTTTCATCTCGTAGTTTTGAGAGTTCTTCATGAAGACTAATCACCTTGTCAGCAGCTTCAACAACAGTCTTCTGAAGTGAATCATATTTTTTCTTTCCAAGGTAGACTTTTAGTAAAAAGTGCTTCAAATTCTTCAGCAACTTCTACAGCTTCCTTTTTATACTTTTCCATATTCGAATTTGTTTCTTCATATTTGCTCTTCCAAATAGCACACTCATCACAAGATTTGGATTTCAAAGATATCAATTCTTTATCAGCTTCTTCAAACTTCATTTTGTAAACTTCCAACTCTTGCTTTACTAATGAAAGTTCATTACACAACTGATTCTTTTCTATAAACCAACTCATGATTAGCGTTTCCATTCTTGATACAAGCTTCATAAACCGATTCAGAGCTGCTTGTATGAGACTCAGCATCAGTAACACTTCCATCAACCGATTCAGTCTTAACCATAAATGCAGATGAATCAACAAAATGTTTTCCCCAGTCATAACCCTCATCAATATGTGTAACCAAAGCTTTTTGAATCATAGTACTTCTAGAAGATTTGTTACTATCAGGAGTAAATTGACCACCCTTTTATTGTTTACATTTAAGAGCAAAGTGTCCAAGGTTGGAGTAATTAAAACACTTCACTTTTAATTTATGTAAGCCAATCTTACCTCCTGCATTCAAGTCTCTTTTTCCTGTCTTTCTTAAAAACTTCTTGATTCTTCTGGCTAACATAGCAAATTGCCAGTTAATGTCCATTTCTTCCAAATTGTTAGGATCTATTTGATCATATTCCTCTTCAATCAGATTAGCATTATTCACACTACTAGTTGAAAGTGCGTGCAGACGGACCGGCTAGCTATGACTCAATTGGACACATGATTGATGACACGATACGATCTAAATAAAGTTTGATTTTATTGATTTGGACACACTCAAAATACATTGAAATCAGATCAGATGCTCTCAAGCTTACACACTCAAAACACATACACAAAATGACTAAGAAGCTTAATCTTTCTACACCTATTACATATATATATATATACATAGATATAAGCTGCTAACGAACTGGACCACCCATGAAGTGTCAGTTCATGTCTCAGTTCGTTCCTGGGTTCGTGTCCCAGTTCGTTGCCAGTGTAGAAAGCTTTTCTTTAACTATTTCTTCACATTGATCCAACTTCAGCCATTCCATGTTCTAACAAACTCCCCCTTGGCTTATGTTGGTCAGGTCCTTACATCTTCAAGGCTCTGTTGTCTCCTTAGTGCATACCCTCCGATGGTTTCTTCCAGCGTATATGTCAAATGCAAAGCAAATTCGAATCACCTGCTGAAATTACATGGCTTGTTCCATGAAATGCAGATGAAACAGTATCCTGGAATGATACACTTCACCAATGTCTGCCTTTGACAAGTTGATCAGCCACATCGGATCAAACACTCAGACCACCTTGGTTTCTTTCTTTACCACAATTACCGCTTCACCATTCTTGTCATCATAATACCACCAACGCAAGGTCTTAATGAAATAAAGTTCCATTTTCTTCAAAGGAATCTTTTTCATCAAGTGTGGCTTCTTCTTAAACTTCAAGACTATCCATGGCTTGCTAGTTTCCGGATTCTTCTTCGTCGGATGCTCAACCCTCTTCGGCCATTGAGGCTTCAGGAACTTGAATGTATTCCGGCATTCAGAGTCTAACATTTTCTTGAAGTAATTACACATCCACCCATTATCATGATTGATGAATGGTTTTCTTGTAAGCTCCCTTACATCCCACACCGGAAAGCTGCTAAAGTCTTTAGCACATTTCAGATACTAGATACCTAACTGTCGTTTGATTCCATAGCATTTCAAGCTCTCATTATACATCCAACTTCTAATATTACCAGATGTCTGACCCTTGAATTTAATATGCTTTCGCTGCTTTCAATGCTTTGGAGGTGGCGTAAAGTTTGCATGAAACGTCTTGATAAACTCATCAAAATCCCTCCATTCTTTCTGTTGCTTTGCCTCTTTAGCAACTGGATCATCTAGAATAGCAGCATCTCACTTCTTGATTTCAACCTCAACCTCATCGCCCTTTTCTTTTGAAAAGAATTCATCAAACTCCTCATCATTAGAATTGTTGTTGAAATTGGAATACATTCAAGGATATTCTTCTTCAGTAATATCCTCCACTTCCACTTCATCAAATAAATAATCTTCAGAGGATTCTTTATACACCTCAGGCTTAGCTTCGGCTGTGTTCTTCAACTCTTCTTCATACAAATCAAAGATGGCTTGTATAGTTGTCTATGTACCCACTACAATGCGGGATGGCTTTCTTGTTCAGACAAATTAGTAATTATGATAGTCGGGGACTGATTTGTAAAAATGTACAGTTACAGGGGAAAGAAGTGTAAATTTAATTTTCAAATCAACCCGGACGCCAAATACGTTATAAAATCGGACATAACTTTTTTTCTGTACTTATTTAATTTTATTACGTACCTTCTATTATGTTTGATCTCTCTCTCTTGCCCTTTTTTTGTAGAGAGAGACGAAGAAGTTTTGATTGATATTAAGGAGATTTTTAGGGCTCATATTGTACAAATTAGTTAAAAACAAGTTCAAAATCCTGTGTATGAATTGCTCATATTTGTGCAATAATTGCTCAGGACCCCGAGCAAGCTAAAAGCCCTAATAATTTGTTCCAGGGTCTTGAGATTTAGGGTTCCTTTTCCAAAATTGCCGATTTATGTTGTGATTAAGTTATGTAATTTGCTGGTTTCGAGCACGAGAACACATGAAATGTGTACATGCAAATTTTTAGCGTTTTGATTCGCGTTGTTGCACAGTAGAGGGGTGGAGGAAGGGGGAAACGATGGACGGACGGAGGATAACGGCGAGCCCACGGCTTTCCACTGGCCGGAGAGTGGTGGCGAAGAAGCGGCCGCGTGGTGGTGATGGGTTTTTGAATAGCGTTAAGAAGCTTCAGAGGAGGGAGATTTGTTCGAAACGAGATCGTTCTTTCAGTATGTGTGATGCTCAAGAAAGATTCAGAAACATACGCTTACAGGTTATTGTTTATACTTCTGCTTTTTTTTTTTGCATTAATTCAAGTTATGTGATTCTTGTAAGTATGATGAGGAAGGATCTTTATAACTTCCTTGAAATAGTATGGTACATTTCTCTTTGACTTTAAGTAGAGCAATTTCTATGTTGAGATGATTGTGTAATGTGGTCTAAAGTGGTTGGAGCATATTATTAATTTGGTCTGTTATACTTCAAGAGTGGTTATTCTAGCTGAAAATAGTATAGATAGATTTTGTGTTTTTGAAAAGAACCTAAGGAGTTACTAAGGTACTAATCACTAGGCTTTGAGAGTTCACTCCTGTTTTGGATATGCTTTTAGTTGTATTTTTGGGTTGATATGCATATGGTTTATTCTTGAAGATTTTGATTAGCTGCAAGTTGAAACTAATGCATTCTGCAAGCTCTTAGCATTTGGCCCAATTCGCATCTAGTTAAGTAGTGTTTGTGGGTTCAGGAGTCTATGGTGACCCATACATAATTATCATTTTACCTTGTTTATTTTAGTTAACATGTATGTAACTGATAGTGCTCATTAGTACTTGAGAAAGTTTAATACTTTTTTGGCTATGTTTAATATCCTTAGTTTTGATAAAGGAATATACGTAACAACTTTATTTGATAATGTGTCATCAGGAAGAGTATGATACCCATGATCCAAAGGGACATTGTGCTGCGGTGTTGCCATTTCTTAAGAAACGGTCAAAAATTGTTGAGATTGTTGCTGCTCGTGATATAGTCTTTGCTCTTGCACAATCTGGAATCTGTGCTGCATATAGCCGAGGTATAATTAGGTAGAAAACAATGTAATTAATGATAGAAGTCAAAATTTGAAGTGGTATTTGTTTAATGCAGAGACTAGCCAAAGGATATGCTTTCTGAATGTCAGTCCTGATGAAGTAATAAGAAGCTTGTTTTACAACAAAAACAATGATTCACTTATTACGGTTTCAGTCTATGCATCAGACAGTTTTAGCTCCTTGAAATGCAGAACAACTGGAATTGAGTATGTGAAAGCTCATTATTCATTTGTTCATTAGATTCTATTGAATTTACAGGATTTATTATTAAGTATGTCATGCTTATTATGCTCTCAGATACATACGAAGAGGTAAGCCAGATGCAGGTTTTGCTCTTTTTGAGTCGGAGTCTTTGAAGTGGCCTGGTTTTGTGGAGTTTGATGATGTTAATGGCAAAGTACTTACATTTTCAGCACAAGATAGGTAATTATTTAACTAGTAAGATTAGTATCTCTTTTTACAATCTAGTCATTTCATGGGCTGACCAAATTTCCATTTCTTGTTATTTTTTTCAGCATCTACAAGGTGTTCGATTTGAAAAATTACATGATGTTATATTCCATATCAGATAAAAATGTACAAGAGATTAAAATCAGGTAAAAATATTGATGTGGAAAGTCTATGAAAAACGCTGATATGTCCATGACAATTTCTCTTTTTTTTTTTTTTTACAACAGCCCTGGAATAATGTTGTTGATATTCAATAAAGCTAGTGGTCATGTCCCTCTCAAGATTCTCTCCATTGAAGATGGAACTGTGCTGAAAACTTTCAATCATCTCCTTCATCGAAATAAGAAGGTGGATTTCATTGAACAGTTCAATGAAAAGCTTCTTGTCAAGCAAGAGAATGAGAATCTGCAGATTCTTGATGTAAGAGAATCATTCTTATTTCCTGACCCTATATTATTATGCTAGATAGGCAAATCTGACCCATTCACCAATGAATGTGTTGATTCTGGTAATGCGTTATCTCTACCAAATCAAATGGTTAAATAATAAATGAGGTTTAAAGCAAACCGGTCAAATGGGTAGTAAGTCACGGTAGTGTATTTTTTATTGGATAAAACCTCCTATATCAAAGTAATATAATATATATGATCGTATTTGTGACACTATTTTTTTAAGTGAACTTTTTGTATAAAAAGTGTCAACCCAGCCCATTTTAAACCAGATGAAAGTTTACCAGGTTTGAGCAGCCCGTTTTTTGCAACTTCGGCGTCGAATATTTCAAATCTCAATGCGAATTTTTTTATGTAGGTACGTAGTTCCCAGTTAACAGAAATTAACAGGACAGAGTTTATGACACCATCAGCCTTCATATTTCTCTATGAGAACCAGTTGTTCTTGACATTCAGAAACAGAACGGTGGCTGTCTGGAACTTCCGTGGGCAGCTTGTGACTTCATTTGAAGATCATTTGCTATGGCATCCAGACTGCAACACTAACAACATTTATATCACAAGTGATCAAGATCTTATCATTTCTTATTGCAAAGCTGATGCAGATGATTCTGCAACAGAAGGAAATGGTAACTTGTTGGTTCACCTAATAGATGATAAATTCTGGATTTTGTTTTGTCTGACCATATTCTTTTAATGATTGCAGCAGCAGGTTCCATAAATATCAGCAATATTCTAACAGGAAAATGTCTTGCTAAAGTAAAGGCGATGAACGGTGCAATTGTAAATGATTGCATTTGCAATGACATCATCAAATCTAGTGGTAAAAGATGCAGGTGCAACTCAAAGCAGCGTGCCCAGGGTCGGCGGATCACAAGTTCTGTGTCAGAAGCCCTGGAGGACATCACTGCACTCTTCTATGATGAAGAGCGTAATGAAATTTACACTGGTAATAGGCTCGGTTTAGTCCATGTCTGGTCTAACTAAGGTGGTGTCTGGTTTGAGAGTATGGGTTTGATATTAATAAAATTAGGAGTCCTTTATTATACCCTTAATGGGTTTGGTTTTGTAATTCATGTCCATTCCCACTATACCCTTTCATCAAGCCCATATTATACCCTTCCATCAAGCTCGTGCCTGACTGCCCATAATGATCCCTGATTGTAAACCAAACGCCGTGTAATTGTTGGTTGTTTCTGTTGTTTTCCTTTTACTCATGTATCATCGAGCTCTCATTGGGTAGTTCAAGTTGTTTTCGTCCCCTTGTAGTTTATATGTGGGAGTTAATTTTATCTCTTCGACTCTTTGAGCTGCTAATTGCTGTCTGTCCTGATTTGTTCTTGTGTCTGTTTGTACAAGTTTATGACTTTGTATTTGAAGAGTTTGGTTTAATGAAATGGGGCAGTTTGATCTCATTAGGAGTGTGAAGTTAGTTGTGATAGATGTGTTATATCAGCATAACTTTGGTGAGCACTTCATAGTTGATGCTCAAATTTTTATTGTTGCTTTAAGATATGTTGCAGTTCTTATTACATAAAAGCTGTGAAGGTGTTACTTGATGCTTGTCCCGCTCCAAATTTAACAGACAACAAGAGAAACAAACTGCTGGATTTTGCAGCTTGTCGTCTGATAAAAAAGCTCTGGAGTTGTGGAGGCGGTTTTGTGACGGATGAAGAGGGAAAAAGGAGAACATAAATTGTCAAAAGAAGACATAGGGTCCAAATAGGTAAGAAATAAATGAACAATTACTTTTTATTAGCATCCTGGTATCTAGGAAACATAAATGAAAACCTGGTTTTTTTAATTGATTGTCTACGAGATTGAGTAGACATATGAATCCACTTAAAATTGTCAAGTAATCCATCAACTTTACCATAATACGAATGACGACGACGTTTCACACGTAAAACTCCCCAACTTAATCATTACCTGACACACAAGAGACTTGTAATGAGATGATAACTAGAATGTCAACCTTTTAAGATTCACTTAAATCAGGGGACTACCAGAGTACCTCTTAAGTTTATTAATAATTTTTTTATCTACTTCAAACTCGCAGCCTTTTAATCACAACCAATGCTATATGTTATATTTTGGTATTTATGTTCTTAGATGTAATGGTTTAATGGTTTATGTACAATCGGGGTATTCCGGTCGGCTAGAGTGGCTTAGCTAAGGATACCAACTGGTATGTAGCACGACTACAAGTGGGAGAAGGGGTTCTCGTTTGGTATATTTGCTTGTGTGCTTCAGACTTGAAACACCAACAATGCTGTTAGCCTCGATACAGGATAACAGTATGTCTTGCGACCAAGCTTAGTCGTAAGAATAAGTATTTGTGCATATCCGAAGTAGTACTAACAGGCTTAATGAATCTCAATAGGTGGTTGGGGCTAATTCATAATACTTAACCTTTTGTCATGGAGCGTTATTAATGACTTACCCGATTTGGTAATGTGTAGGTACTGGACGATATAGATACCTTATATCGGGTAACTTTAGCTAATGATTGACATTAAATGTGTCAGGTTCGATATGCCGGATTCTAAGCCAGATGAGCTTGGTATGTTGTTCGAGTTGGACTTGTCTGTGTGAGACAAGTGTTATGTTGTTGTCCGAACCAAGCTTTGTGAGAGAGCTGTCTATTTCGGTCGTGTGGCTTATGTTGCTAGCCTAACGGGTAGCATGTGTTAACACCCTGAGCGAGTTAGATGTGTGTTTGGATAATTCGTCACCCGTGTAGGGTAAAACTGACATGGACATACGTCATCAGTCCCCCAGTCTGAAGCGCTATGGTTCGGACATGGTGGTTCAAACTTTTGACCTGTATGCGTGGGAAACTGAGTCGTCACCAAAGCGGTTGAGACAACTGTTCCGTTACGTGGCGCTTTGTTGTTAGCGGATTTGATGGTTTCCAAGGCAGTTCGGGGAGCCCAACCGTCACAAGGATTTCAATATGTATATATGGGGGTCATTCGCTTTGGAACTCCTACGTTTTATCTTGCCTTTTCTTCCTGACCTCATTCTTCTTTTTTGAACCAACTACTTTCGCCTGTACGTTTTCTTTTATCCTTGAACAAAAAGGACATGGATGTCTAGTATAACAAGTTGTCTCAGTCCGAGTTGAATGTCGAAGTGAGGTGATACGGCATACCTGAGTTGCCGAAGGGAGACGAGTCGATATCCAACTATCCGGAGGGGAAGATAGGGTTGTATCTACATCACTTTTCGTATTTGCATCTTTGGGTACCTTTTACCAAATTCTTTCTAACTGTCCTTGAGGCCCTTTAGGTGGATATCTCAGTTTTCTTCGCTAGCGCTGGCTCACATTATGCACTTTGAGATGACCCGTAGGGCCTACGATGGGGAACCGACCCTTGGTTTTTTCAGATAATTTTTTTTGGTCTAAATCACTAGAGTGATTGGTACTTGATTGGGGCACCTCGACACAACTTTTCTTGGCAGCTGAATGACCTGAAATTTTGGAAATATAAGTTCTTCTAGTTAAATGATGTTTGCGTTGGGGTACTCGATGCCGTGGAGGTAGCCGGACAAGGATTTAAATCCTTTTGAATTTAGCGAGCAGAAGTTTAATGCAGAACTGAGGAATAAGTTGGTGCTACACAAGATGCCACTATGGAAGCAGGTTTTAGTGCTGAACGGTCCGAGTCGAAACTGGGTATCCGAGTTCATGAAGCTTGTATTTCGTCTAAATGACGAGGGTACTAACTTTAGATAGTGTTATTTCAAATTGTGGTTCGGTTTAGTTTGTTTTTTCTAATTGTTGTTCTATTTTGCATAAATGTCGATCCTCGACTTTCTGAAGTGATCAAAAAGTGATGATATTATGCCTAATAGTAAGAAACTGGAAGATGGAGAAACTGGGCCGGTGGTGGGGACGCGGGATCGCCGCCATACGACCTTTATAGTGAAGGATGGTGAAAGGGTTATTTTTGGCTTGGAAATCGGTGGAGCTACTGGGATTTTAATACAGGAACAAGAAACAGATCGGTTGAGGAAAACATTGAAGAGAGATAAGTCTAAGGGTAAAGGTAACGCTACTGAGGTTGCTACCACTAAGCCGCCCCGGAAGATCACTACCAAGAAGCCAAACAAGAAGCCCAAGGGGTCGACGAAAACTGTGCTAGTCAACAAGGAGAGCGGTTCGGAGTTCCAGAACCGAAAGAATTAAGACTTTGTTGACCTCGATGCTTATTCTGATGGCCACCCTTCGGCAAGTGTTTCCAACCAAAAAGAAGGAGAAGAAACACTGAGTGATGCCCAGTTTGCATAGGCTTTGGAGGACAACCTACATGTTAGCCCTTGGGTTGACATTTTTGGAGGACAACCTACATGGGGCTGGTAAGGGTGGGGAGACGCTTACTCGTCTGATAGAGGCTGGTAAGGGTGCTGGCTAGTCCAATGCTGTTGAGAATGTGGATGTTGAGGACCGAGAGTCCAACTCTGGTGAAGAAGATGGTGAGGGTACGTATGTGTCGAATGGACCATTCGGAATAAAGACACTTTGCACAATATCAGCTCTGCCCACAACTTCATTGAATTTCCCCCCCCCCCCCCTGGTGAACTTGCAAGAAATAGCGGGATGTCTGAATCGTCAAGCCAACAATTGTGTCTATCTTAGGGCTACCCAGATCTCGTTGCTACCAAAGACGTACTGCACAGGCATGCCAAGGATATTCGTCTAAGTAAGTAGCAGGCTCAAAGGTTGATCGAGTTAGAAGCTAAGCTGGCTGAGTGTAAGACTCCGTTGCAACTAGTGAGTAGCAGGGAGATTGAGAAGTCGAAGGGGTAATTGGTACGGGCCCAAGGTGAGAAGTCGGTGATGGAGAATGACCTGGTTGGGGTTAACTTGTGAGTAAGGGAGTTGGAAAAAAATATGGCTGATAAGGATGTGATGTTGACCGCTGCTGCCAACAAACATCTGAATGACCTAGCCTTACAGGTGTTTGAACTGGATAAGGGCAAAGCCGAACGGATAGAATTGGTTAGGCAGCTGGAGGAAGCTAATGGGAAACTTGAAGGGTTATTCGCCGATCGGTGATGGTTAATAGATGATGGTTTTAAGTTCGTTTTGGAGAAGTTGCTTTAGAGTCCTGAGTTCAAAGCTCCCTTAGGCAGGTTGTAGACTGTCGTGCTTAATTGTTACTTGCATGATGGCCTTCGGGCCGATTATGCTCTTTGTTTGGAAGGCAAGTGTCAGGACAATCCAATGTAATAGCTAAGTAAAAGTATTAAAATAAAGATAAAAAGGATAAAATATAGAAATATATATCAGAATATGTTAATTAACAGATTCTGTCACTTCACATAATTTCTATGAAAATGAACACAGACTCCGTGAAATCTCAAAGCATATAACTCAGTGTCACGCTTCTAATAGGCAGCATCAATGGTCTTCACAAAGTATTAGAATAAATATAAAAATGATAAAAGACAGAAACCGATAACAAAATCTATTAATTAACAGATTCTGTTACTTCATAGAAATTATGTGCCATAGAGCTTTGTTATACCTCAAATCATAGAACTCAGTGCCACACTTCAAATGGGAAGCAACAATGGTCTTCACAAAGGAATCTTGATGGAGTTCGAGATTAACAGAAGACAAGAAGATTTCGAGAGTAAATTGACAAAAGACAAAATCATATAGCAGCGGTCCCCTCATTAAAGAAAATGTGGTTGAATAAGTGGTAAATTGAATAATTCATTCAATTTACCTCACCACATTATTCCTTCAAACCAGCTATAGATAGAAAGCCTTACTCAACAAGAAATCTCAAGACAAACAATTACAAAACTCTCAAGCATCTTTAAAGATATAAATTTTTACTCTTGTGAAAAGCTATTTATGTTTTTACACATTCATATCATAAACTCTTGTAACCATTTCTTACATTGAGATATACAGAAAAACCTTTTTATGTGTTTTTGTCTTCTAGTTGATTTTATATTCTGTACAATTATTATCATTGTTAATATCAACTGAACCAACTCTGATTAGAGTGTTTCGGGACCTAACAATTAGTAGCAGAGCAGATTGAATAATCTATATTCAAGATCTTGATCTTCATTTTATCTTGTTTTGCTTTCATAGTGTTTCTGTTTGACCACTCTCTTTACTTCTTATTTCATTAAAACAGTGTCTGTAAGTAACTGGAGCAGTGCTAAATCACTTAGTTCACTGGCTAAGCCTCCCATGCTTGCAAGGGAGGAATACCCATAATAAAAAATAAGAAATATCAACTTCGTTAAGGAAGTTGATAGTTCTTTACTTGACTATACAGCTAATGGACCTCATTGTCCCATGGTAGAAATACCTGAAATAAAAGAAACTAAAGCAGCACCCGGTATTCCACCACAATCTATGCCAAAACCAAAGAAGTGGTGGAGCAATGATGATAAAGCAAAAGATGCCATTGAGGATAGAGCCAAAAATGTACTTATCATGGCTCTTCCTTATAAAATATTATGTCAAGTTGACTGTAGTACCTCAGCAAAGAACATATGGGATGCCCTTGAAAAATTATTTGATGGAGGGTGGGGTGGGGGGTGGGGGGGGGGGTGGGACAAATGAAGAGAAATAGACGCACAAAAAATTTAAATGAGTGTGAGTCTTTCAAATCTCTACTAAATGAGTCCTTAAAAGTGTTTACAATATATTTGCAACTATCATAAATAATCTCAGAAAATTTAGTGTTTCTAAAACAAATGAAGAAAACAACATAAGTTTATCAAGATTCTTCCTCAGGAATGGAGAGGACTCACAATGACACTTCAATCAACTCCTGATCTGGATGAGAAAAGTCTACATGACCTATTCAGTATCTTAGACGCGTAAGAATCTGAGATACTCACAATCTCCAAGTCAAAAGTCGATCTCCTAGCTCTTACTTTGAAAAGAGAAAAATAACTCTTAAACAAGAGCCATCTCACTCAAAACAAAGAAAAGAATTAAGTGAATCTGAAAGTTAAGGTTCCAATACTGAAATTGAACATGAGGCACTAGAAAAATCAGTTGCTCTATTGACCCAGCTGTTTGGAAAGTTCAACAAAAGAAACACTTTTTGGTCAAATAAAAGAAACTTCACAAAGGAGGAACTTGAAAATAAGAAACAACCCCGAGTCTTTAAAAAGGCTGAGGTGGATAAATAAGAAATAAAGTGCTTCAAATGTGGAAAAAATGACTCACTATGCAATTGAATGCAAATGCAAGAAGCTAGAAGATGCCTCATACTACAAAGAGAAGTATGAGCAAGCCATGCAAGAAGAGAAGAAACTCATGGTAAAGGTTGAAAACTAGGATTCAGACTCAACGGAAGAAGACAATGACAAAACAAACTTCTGTTTAATGGCTGATGAAGAATTCCACTCTTTAGACATCTCCAAACCTCTCAATGAAGAATAGGTAAACAATATTCAAACTAAATTGTTATTTCAACTCAACAACATGTCTATAAACTACAAACTTCTTCAAGAAGACACTAAAAAGGAAAAAGTCCTAACTGAAAACAAGTTAAAACTTTTGAAGAAGAAATGGACCCTCTTCTCTCTGAGATACATCAACTCAAAGAGGACCGAGAAAAGAAAATGATAAATTTCAGAACTCTTGAAAACAAAAACCTGAACAGTTAAGCAAATATTGACCACTATGTGACAGAAAGAGTGGGTATATATAAAAAACTTTACATAGAAACAAAGAAAAATTCATTGTCTCATAGATTCACATGAAAAACTTGAGGATGTGAAAAATATTCCAAGAAACCCATGGTCGAGGAATTGGATACATCCATAGATCTAAATCCATAAAAACTGTTTTCGTAAAGAGTAACAGTGTGACTGAACAACAACCTCTGAAAAAAGACACAAAAGCTGCAAATAAAGAAAAATCTCTATCCACAGAATACCTCTGTGAAGTCCCTCACGAAACTTTGTCAAAACCTCAAGACTCACGAAAAGAAACATCTGAGTCTAAAGATGTTGTAAGCTCTTCAAACCTAAATTTCAACCCGTTTGGAGAACTGACTATCTACAAGGAATGGAAGTGTTGTGAGATGCTTCAACCCGAGTCTAAAGATGTTGTGAGATGTTGTAAGCTCTTCAAACCTAAATTTCAACCCGTGTGGAGAACTGACACATCCGACTTTCACATTTCAACACAAGAATAATTACTGAAATAGCAAAATAAAAGATGGTGAAATATCTCGATGTCATAGTCTCAAAATTAGAAGAACTCTATGAGGCTGTGAAATGGGAAACTTAAAAAGGGTCTCTCACAGAAGTCTTCTAGAAACATCTGGAATTCATCCACTTGAACTAATCCATATGGATCTCTTTAGACCAAATATCACAGAGAGCCTAGGTGGAAAGAAATATATACTAGTAATAGTGGATGATTTCTCAAGATAAACCTGGGTAGATATTCTGAAACTAAATAGTAAGACTCCTGAACTTCTTATAAAATTCATAAGAAGAATACAAAATCTGTTACACATCAAAGTCAGGAGAATAAGGACTGACAATTGAACAGAGTTAAAAAAATGCCAAGATAAGTGAATACTTAGTCATAAAAGGCATAACCCAGGTGTTCTCAGCTCCTATGACTCCACAACAAAATGGATTTATAGAAAGAAGGAACACAACTCTGGTAGAAGCGGCTAGATTAATGATCTCATCAGCTGACATACCTATCTATTTTTGGGCTGAAGCAATTGCAACTGCATGCTTTACCCAAAATAGATCCATTATCAACATAAGACTTTAACAAACCCCTTATCTAGCCATAAAAAAAGATACCAAACATATTTTTTTTACATGGATTTGGCTGCAGGTGCTTCATACTCAATGACCAGGATGACCTAGGTAAATTTGACAGAAAAGCTGACAAGGGCATCTTCAATAGACACTCCCTCAAATGAAAGGCATACCGAGTTTTTGTACTAAGAACTTAAGTGGTAAGAAAAATCATAAATGTATCATTCAATGACACAAAGATAGCTATATACAAAAGTATAGTCCCTCTGATTGAAAATAATGAAAACAAAAAGGTCTGTATCTCAGGTGTAACGACCTTAGAAAAGGAAGAAATCTTAAATAACCTTTTTCAAGAAATATTTGGTCATGATCATGTGTTTTCAAAAACTCAAAACAATGGCGTCACACCAAATATATTGTTCACAGAAACAACATCAAAAGATCTAAGCAACTCTCTGAACACTAGAACACTAGATATTTCTAGTGAAAGTGAGGTATGAACAAGTACAAATGAAAATGAAAAAAAGTTAAACACATCATAACTTGCACCAGTTGAAAACCTCATGACAGAAGATTCATAGAAAAATTATGTGAAAATCACAGAGCTTTGTGAACTCTTTGTCAACACAATATGTGACTTAATAACTCATCCAATTATTGAGGGGGGGGGGGGGTGTCGAACGTCTGACACCCCTGACCAAATGCTATGGGAAGAAGAATTAAACACTCTTCCTTCTTGTACCAAAGGGGACAAAAGATCACCCAATCAATCTCATCATTGGTGATCAGGACAGAAGTGTCCAAACTAGTGCAACTACTGCCAATCACTGGTTCTAGCTATGCAACAAGAGCTAGGAAAAACTGAAAGAAATGAGGGATGTGAATTAGTTCCTAGACTACTAGCTAAAGGGTACTGCAAACAAGAAGTGTTAGATTTTGATGAAACTTTTGCACCTGTTGCTAGACTTGAAGTAGTAAGAATTTTCTTAGCTTTTTATAGCTTACAAAGGTTTAGAGTTTATTAAAAGGATGTACAATGTACTGATGTACGCTAAATTATACATATATTATATCAAATATTCCTCGCGTTTTGGGTTATTTCTGACTATCTATGACCAAAAGAGTGCGATATTGTTTTCTTTTTTGTTTTTTTAGTATAATCCAGGTCAAAACCACAAGGAGCTAAAAATGAAGAAAATACAAGAAAAATGAAGCTTTTGTGGACCTTGACCATTGACATGACCCATGCCCTACTTGGAGCACGACCGTGTCGAACTCCAGCGTGCTTCTAGAAGTTGACTTTTGCACGTGACAAGCACGACACATGTTCACTGACAAGCACGACCTGTGTTGAGTACGCTCAAGCTATGTGAGATCTCTAGCTCAGCACGACCCGTGTTATACTCGACACGACCCGTGCTATACTCGACACGACCCGTGTCGTACGTTCAGCGTACGAGTTTGGCTTATAATTACCAGCCTTTCTTGTACCGTTTTCCTTGCTCAATTCCCCCCCCCCCCCTTAGTTTACTACCATATTTTTCATCTTTTGAGCCAATTTTTTTGGTGTTCTTTGTTTATTCGTTAAGATTGTAAGAACTACAACTTAAGTAGATTTTGATTGAATATGTCTATGAATCTTTCATCTTCTCTTAAGCAAATTATTAAAGCTATGATTGGCTAAATTCTTACACTCATTTAGCGAAAAACAACCCTTTGGCGGGTTGGTAAAATAAGTTTATAAGCTCACCTTAAGGTGTGTAATAATGACTTTGTAAAAACTCTTTATATTGAAAGTTTATTATTAACCTTTTTGAACAAGCATGCATTGTGTATTGCGGACCTTTTGGAATTCGAAAACTCATCAGTCGGTCAGTGACACCCGACTGGGAGATGATGGATGATCCATGAACCTAGTGACTCGCATCCCATGCAAAGAAATACATCCGCGTGTTTTATGTCTATGTCAATAAACACGGTTCTCACACGTGTGCTGATTGAAGGTATTGGTTGGGATATGGGCCGGTAATATTTTTCCACTGCGTAGACGGGACGGTGATGCGTTAGTGGACTTGGTTCTTGTTACTAGTGACTGTGCATGCACGAGAGCGGCTCATGGATGAAAGAACCTTAGCCCCTTATAAATAACTTTTCTCAATAAAATAATGCGGTGCGTGGGTTGTTCCTCTACTGGTTCATGACAACGTATTCGAGCGTAATGGTACTTTGACTATAAGGCCTACAACTAAATGACATTCACTTGCACTATATTTATTATTAACGGAACAGTTATCCATAAAGTCATCTTTGTTGGTGAATAACGGGAGAAACATGAGATAGGATTTGAGGCTGACAGGCGGTCCTCCTCACCTGCTAGTAACACTCTTAAGAGAAGTTTATAAATAAACAGATTGCTAACTTTACCATTGATGAGTCCTCCCAAGTGATACTATCTTTGACTGAATTAAGTAAAACCCACTTTATTTCAATTTATATTTTTTTTCTTATTTTTACTTTTATAATTACTAATCTTAAAGTTTAGTTTGGTTAGACGTAAACCGATGTTAAGTATCAAGAGCCTTCCATTCTTGTTGAAACTGACCCACAATTGTCATATTTTTTATATACACCACCCTTACACCAAATTTTTTACGTCGTTGTCGAGGATACAAAACGAGGATTTTGAGAAAAATCCAAGTTGACGGCCTAACCATTTTTATACTTTGTAAAATATTTTTCTACATTTTTCTTTCTTGTACTTGTACTTTTTCATATACTTTTCTTAAAACAAAGATTCTTGCCTCATCAATACGAATCTGAGTTTTTTACCTTCTCTACTTTTTCCTTTTTATAGAATGTACATCAACCTAGATAGTGTCTTGATCACGCACGGACTAAGTTGATTTTATTTTACTTGTATTTAAAGATCTGGTTACTCCTCACTATCGTTACTTCTGGATTTCAGGTTGTGCATGGACTCTACACCCGCTGAGCAAATACCTATGCCACTCCTTGAACCAGAACGTTTTCTCCATCAGAGACTCGGAAACTGAACTAGAGTTGTTGCTATCGCCATTGAAAATAACCAACCACTGGCAGAACAACGAACCATCATTCACTACCTTATACCCAATGCAGTGAATTTTAGTGTTGCTATTACCCCTCTTGGTGTCGGTGCTAGCAACTTTGAAATACGACCCAACTTGGTACAAAGGCTCCAAAAATTTGCTACTTTCCATGGTTGAAAACGCGAGAGTATTGGATCGTCTACTCAATCTAGCTATAAAGGAGACCGAAACGTAATTAACCGATTGTTTTATTGATCAAGGATGAACAACTACAATCAGTAAGCACTCAGAATACAGACACAGAGAAACACCTTAGACACACACACTTAACAAAGCTCAGACTTTTACTCCTCCTCAGAACAAAGCACAAACTCGCTATTTATAAGCATTGGCCGAACCCTGTCGGAACTCAAGGTTCGGCAGGTCCGAACTCCAGGTTTGGAGCAAGTTCGGCCAGTTACAATTTGGCTTTAACTTGTTCTTTGACTTGATGTAACTCGATACTTCACACGACGCACATATCAGGTATCAACAAACTCCCCCTCATCGTGTGCAGTATCACTTCAACATCTTCAAATCTGTATCTTCAATCAAGCTCCCCCTCAAATGTAGAATCCGTTCATTCAACGAAATGAATCCTCAAACAAACTCTTCTTCAACTGAATTGTTGCTTGATCTTGAATACTTGACGATGTTTAGTGTATCTCTGGTCTTTATCAACAGCTTCAGAAGACATGAAATTGTGATATCTTGCACTTTAGCCACCTACACAATCATTTAAATAATCTTGGCGCAAAACGTCTCTTTGAGACTCCAAGATATGATTTTGAAAATTTGATTTTGTATCTCGTGTTGATCAGATCAAAAATAAAGCAGAAACAAAATCTGTTTGGCTTTTAGAAAGTTTATATCAAAACAAACCTAAAATATTTTTGACTTTTCAAAACTTATGCTAAAACACACCAAAAATATTTTTGTACTTTTCTTGAACTAAAGAAATGCAATACAGAATCAAACTCTATTTTTTGTATGAGAAAGATCACTATATGGGATCATATTGGACATAACGCACTGAACTACACTTCAATTTCAACTAATTGAAGCACATAAGTCATGTTGATTGCCGGTATAATTTGTCCATCCTAAACTCAGGCAGAATCATACTTATAACATCTGAATATGTTAAGGTATTGATTAAATTTGCATTGACCAGTGTATGCCACACTATCAGACATATTCAGACATTTTCTTTCTCCCTTTTCTTTTGCTTTTTCTTTTTGTGTAATTACACTTGTGAATTATCACAAAGTATAATATTTTCATGATATCGTCAACTGTGTTCCATGCAAAAACAAATAAGAACGTTAAATCGTCTACCTTAAGGTCGATCTTTCGATACGCAGATAAGGCCTCGGATTTAACAAACTAAAGAAAATCAAACAAGTTGAAATTGTATAACCCAACAACAATCAGGTCAGTACTCCCGTACACGCAGAGAAAGTCCGATGAGTTATATGAAACACCAAAGAAAATAAAGCAGAACGTCAAACGAACAACGATCAGGTCGGTCTTGTGAACACACAGAGAAAGTCCGATCGTTTGACAAAATAAAGAAAATCAAACAAGTTTAAATCTTTGCAAAAGAAACACATGTATACACAGTGACTTCTCATTTATCTTCACAGTTATTTTCTTTTTGTCATGAAATACGCATCAAGATGTTATCCACATGGTCAAGCATTAGTATTTAGTGTATATCACATCTGAATACTTTCTGATTTACCGAGCCTACCAAACATATCAAACAATGATCTTATGGCCCTTTCATCTACTCTATCCATGAGTCAGATACGTAAGCCAATGTACCATCATTTCCCTTCTAAATGAAAACTCTATTTTTGGATTTTCATTTTACAAAAACACGACGCTATTTTTGGATTTTATCAAAGGAAAATGCGTAACAAAAGTAAAAGTGATCAATCAACACGAATATTTTTGCAGTTTTTAAAATTTTCAGGAAAAATTGTAGGTTAGAAAGATATATCATGAAATTTAAGTTAAGACAGAATACTCCTCCATCAACAACTTTTCAAACGTCAATAGGTCTTCTAGAAGTAACTGCACACTGGTCAAACTGATTAGTTCATAAATGACCCAAAGCGGATCGCTTCTGGTCGACCAGTGTCCTAATTCTGCTTCGAAACCACCTTTGGTTTCCAGAATTGTGTTTGTTTTGGTAAGTTAGTTTTTGATGAAGTTATCACAGGTGACTGTGATGATGAACCTATATCTTGAGTCTTTTGAAAGATTGGAACAAAACATTTTTGTTTTAAGAAGAATGTAGGCTCAACTTCATTAAAAACTCTACCTTGTTCATTAAAGAACATTGGTTTGGCAGGTTTACCAAAAACTAGTTTCTTGTGAAACCGCTGAGATGAACCAGCAGGCAGTGGACAATCTTTTGCCATATGCCCTGTTCGGCGGCAAATATAACATATTCGTTTTGTTTTGTCCCACTTTTGAGGTCCTGCAAGAACAACAAACATGAATATCTCGAGCATGATCAGGATAGAATCATAAACCTGTCGGTGATGATCATGCACCCATTTTGATGTGGGGCTTCGAGAATAAGAACCATCAGAAGAACATCTTGCATTTTGATTCTTCAAGGTTCTGGAATCAACTTTCTTCTCAAAAACCTCAGAAATATTCCTAGCATCAACACAATGAAGAGGAAACTCTTTTTAGGAGAAAATATGGTCAGAACCGTTGAGCTTGTAGAAACGCTCCGGTTGAACCTTCTCAGCTTTAAAAACTTCCTTCTTCACTTGTTTCATCTTCAATTTCTTCAAATCTTGAGAAGATGATGCTGGAATCTCAACCTAGCTTTCACATTCTTTGCCTTAGAACCCAGACTAACATGCTTTCCAACAATCTTCTCCTCAGATGTAGAATGTCCATTCTTTGCTAATCGAGAAAATTCAGCTTTCACTGCAGTTACATTCTTTTGATCATAAAAACTTGTCTTATCAAAGTCAGGCTGAGACCGTATCTTGTCACTTGAAGTAGCTAATTTCTCATTGTTAGCAGAAGAAGAACCAGATACAAATTGTGGAGCTGGAGGAATCTCAGATTTCTTTCCCTTCTTCTTTTTGTTCTTCTTTGAATTTCTTTTTATGTACAACCTTCTCTTCTTCTTGAATCGATGATCGAAAACTTTGAATAATCACAATCTTCCACTTGTTCCTTCATATCTTTGAATGCTTCTTTGATTTGAGCAGGGGGTGATGCAGTTTTATCAAACATCTTCTCAAAATTAGCATCATTTGCCAAGAAGCTTGTGAACAATAGTGAATTTGAAACATTGTTCAACAATCTGTTAGCATCTATAACTTGAATATTCAACTTAGAAATTTGTTGTTGAGCTTCAGCTAACGCTGTCTCAGTAGCAATCAATTTCTTGGCAACTTTATATGTTTCAAATTTCTGCATTCGAAGATTCTCCATTCCTTCAAAACATTCTTTCTTCAATTTATCCTCATTCCGCTTCTGAATTTCTAAATTAGCAGCTTGAACTTTGTTCACACTTACTAACTCTCTCTTTGCATCTAACAACTTCTCCATATCAACTTGATATGCTGCAATCTTTGCAGCAGATTCTTCAACATTATTTGTGAGCAAATCAAGCTTGATTTTGGACTTGTCAAACAAATTCTGAAAATCAGAAGCAGCATCTTCCGCTTCATCCTTCCATTTCTTAACTTCATTTAACCAACTTCATCCATCTCTTCTTTAATTTCATAATTCTCAGGATCTTATTCCTTCATCACACTCAATTCCTTCTCATGTTTCTTAGACACCTCCAAGTCCGAAGAAACCAATTTGAATTCCTTAGAAAGCTTTTGAATGTTATTCAATAATGAAGCATTCTCTTTTAACAAACTCTCCAAGTTTTCAGCAGATTCATATGAACTTGGTGTTGAACTTGTATCGGAACTCGTATCGGAACTATAATCTTCTTGATGATCGTGGGTGACAATTAAAGCTGATGAATCATACCCAAAGTGTTAACCCCAATCATAAACAACATCATGTTGAACTGTTGAAGCAATTGTCTTGCTTGTGTTACTGGAAGATAGTTGAGAAAAACCAGGTTTGCTACTTTGTGGTTGTTGACATTCTTTGGCGAAATGTCCAAGCTTTGAACATTTTTAACATTTTATCTTTGACTTGTCAAAACCTAATTTCTCATCTAAAATCATAAGTAGTTTTTCCATGCTTCTTGAAGAAAATCTCTTTGATCTTTGACTCAGCATAGCATATTGTCAAGCAATATCCAATTCAGTCAATTGATCATCATCAAGAGCATCAAGATCATCCATTGTTAATTTTGCATCAACAACATTTTTGATAACCAAACCAAATGATGATGAAATTAAAGCAGCAATCATTTTGGCATAATCATCCATTGATTCAGCAGAAAAAGCATTCTGACTTGGTGAATTTGGAATTGTAAAGCTACACCCTCGTGATGAATTGTTATAAGAATTTCCAGAAACTCCAGCCATGAAAGCAATACTTGGTGCAGAAATCAAATTTGGCTTTGCTTTAGCATTCATGCTTGCATAATTCTCACCATGATACAACTCCGGATTTTGCAAAGTAGGAGTTGATTTCTTAGAGTTTAACATTTCCATTTCCCGAGCATGAAGTTTTCCAGTCAGCTCGTGAAATGTCAATGTAAAGTACTCTTTATCATGAGTGAGCAGCAAAACATAGTTCTCCCACTTTTCAGGCAAAGCTTCCATAATCTTCTCCTTTAAATCAGCATTAGTTTTCTCAATTCCAACCACCTTTAATTCACTAATCAGATGTGAAAACCATGAAACAAGAGCAGTAATGTTTTCATTTTCATAATATTGAAAGTTATCAAATTCTTTATTCAACACTTTCTTCCGACTCTTCTTGTAATCATCATTACCCTCACATCTTGCTGATAAAGCATCCCAAAATTGCTTAGACTTCTTGCAAGTACTAAATTGATGAAGCAACTCAGTGGGTAATGCCATCGTAAGATAACCGAACGCTTTTTGTTCGAGCTCATATGATTTCCTTTCAGCAATATCGAAGGTATGAACTTCCTTGAAATCTCCCGCATCAATCGGATGTTGATAAAGCTTATATAAGCCGAAAATACACAAACCGATATCATTCGTACTTATATAAGTAAAAAATCGTTGCTTCCAATTCTGATAATCTTCCAATTTCAACAACTTGGGAACTTTCCGACTTGTTCCAATTTCGTTGTCAAAGTTCATCATGGTCTGCATTGTGCTCTGCATAGCGGCAAAAGCTTGAAATTCCGACATCGTTGGAAAATTTGAATTCTGGTTGTCTGAACTCTATCTGAACTTCAATACCTTGTCTGAACCTCCTCCGAACTTGCTCCGAACCTCAAACAACACCGAACTATGCCGAACACTAAGCGTACTCTGTCCAAACCTTTCCGAACTACTCCGAACTCTGTCCGAACCACACACCAGTCCGAACCTTGACCGAACTACTACCGAAGAAGAACAACGTCCGAACTATGTCCGAACTATGACCGAACAAGGACCAAACATGTGACGAACTTGTCCGAACTCGGAGTTCGGAACGGTTACTCCGAACCTGACCAGAAATGTCCGAACTTTGACATAATTTTTCTCAAACTCTCAATTTTTCATGAATTTTGACAAAATTTGCAGCAGTAGGACAGAAAAACTGATAAGGAATGATTTAGGAGCAAGTTTGACACAGAAAACTCGATAGATTTGATTGAAAACACGTAAACACACTCGAGAAAACACCAAAAATGTTCAAAAATTCGAATATAGAAACCACAGATCTGTAGAGTGAACCAGAAAGCTCTGATACCACTTGAAACGTGAGAGCATTGGATCGTCTACTCAATCTAGCTATAAAGGAGATCGAAACGTAATTAACCGATTGTTTTATTAATCAAGGATGAACAATTACAATTAGTAAGCACTTAGAATACAGACATAGAGAAACACCTTAGACACACACACTTAACAAATCTCAGACTTTTACTCCTCCTCAGAACAAAGCACAAACTCGCTACTTATAAGCACTGGCCGAACCCTGTCCAAACTCAAGGTTCGGCAGGTCCGAACTCCATGTTCGGAGCAAGTTTGGCCAGTTACACTTTGGCTTGAACTTGTTCTTTGACTTGATGTAATTCGATAATTCACACGACACACATATCAGGTATCAACAATGGTTTACCTGATGAAGACCCTCATCACCACATTACAAGCTTCCTTGAAGTTTGTGAGACCTTCAAGGTTAACGGAGCCTCTAGCAACGCCGTTAGACTCCGTATGTTTCCCTTTTCCCTCAAATATCATGCCAAAGCCTGGATAAACACTCTACCGAATGGTTCTATTACCACTTGGGATGAGTTAGCCCAAGAATTCCTTTTCAAATACTTCCCACCTGCTAAAACAGCCAAACTCTTAACCCAAATTAACTCCTAAAACCAAGAAGATGGTGAATTATTGTATGAAACTTGAGAGCGTTTCGGGGAACTGATGAATAAATATTCACGCCATGGAATTTGGCAAAAAATCTCCATATTCTATAACGGTTTGACTCGGCAAACACGCCAAATTTTTGAATCCAACTCTGGTGGCATTTTGGGAAATGGAAGGCCGGATGAAGTCTTTAGAAAAATTGAAGAAATTGCTCAAACCAGTTTTCATTGGCCCACCTCACAAATTGCCAAAGTAATAGCCCCTGGACCATACTCTGTTGACGATTCAACCGTGCTTAAAGCCTAGATTGAGGCCCTGACCTTAAAGATCAAGAAGCTCTAGACCGGCAAGTCTGTGGTGAATGTTTTAGCTTGTGAAGGATGTGGAGACCCACATGAGAACTCGAGCTGCGTGTGTGACAACCTGTAAGTTTCCAAGGACCTAAACTGATAATATATACCTATGTGTTATCTGTGTTATGTAATTGTTTACTTGCACGTGTTAATTTTTACCATATTTGCCTCTACATGTGACGTAATCATAGTCTTGAAGTAGCCTAACTCATTTTTACAAATGATCTTTGAACATGATGACTTCTTTGCACGGAATGGTCGCTGGAACTTTAATAATAATAGAGCGACTAACCAGACACGTAACTGATTTTCTGTCACCCTTGCAATAAAATAAATAACCCATGATCCCATCATCTTGGGATCTCACCTTGTTTTATTTTCATTGTACGTATGGTTTCAATTAATCATTAAAACGTATAATATTTACACTTTATACGTAAAACTATTTTATTACGATAAAATAACAAACGTATTTATTTACGAAACGTTTATATTACTAACAAACATGACACAATATATATATATATATATATATATATATATATATATATATATATATATGTTTAGACACCTACCTCGTATCAAGACTTATGATCCAATCTCTACTTAAACGTAATATTATTTTACGTCCACTTCGATTGTAAACAACCTCGATATTATTCGCGATGAAAATCGTTTAATGCATGACGTATTTAACGTCCATGCAAATCGTCACCTTTGTGTTTTAAACCCATGCAAACGATAAACCGTTTTAGAGAAACCCGATCGTTACTCTTTATATTTTAACCCGTTTTATTTCCGATACGTTTCACAAAACAAAAACCGATTCGTTTTATTAATATTTCATGTCACGTAAAAGTTTTATATATCAAACCCGGTTTCCCCTACCCTTTTCTTTTCTTTTCTCCTTGTCGCGACCCCGATCCCTCCTCTCTCTTCTTGGTCGACCCGACTCACAACTAGGTTCGAAACCACGACCTTCTCCCTTCTCCCTTTCTTCTCGTCGACCAGTTCAACACGGGTTTCGAACTCGGTTTCTACCTTTTGCTAGTTGAAGTACCAAGGGGTTGACCTCTCAAGATGCCCTTCCAATCTCCACAAACACACACACATGTTGCAATTCAAACTTGAGAGAACCATCCCCTAGCATGTATATGTGTGTGTGGATCGGTTGAGCCAAAGGCTCGAACCCGAGCTTTCCTTCTTTCTCTTCTCGGTCAAAAACCCAAACACATACACACACATATAACCAATACCTAAACCTCTCATTACCTACAAGAACTTTCTCATTCTAACACTATCCATCTCTCTTTCTCTCGTCTCACTCCCTCTCTCTCTCTCTCTCGGTTCTCTTTGGACCGCCGCCCACACAAGACCATATCCAAACACTCCTACTTTTATTAAACACACATACATAAACCACATTATGAAACCCTAGCCTCATTTGCAACATAACTTTCTCAAGAACACTCTCTCTCTTTGCTCTCTCCCTTCCAAAACTGTAAGTCTCTCTCTCTCTAAAACTCTTGAGTAATCACTCATTCTCTTGATGTCCCATGGTGTTAGGAAGCAAGAGGAAGCAAGAACCACCATCATCATCTTCAATTTCGGCCCCCATCTTCACTTTCGGCCCCCATCTTCATTAGGTAAGTTCTAACCTCCACTTTTTTTTGAGGAAATCATGTTCTAGTTATAATTTCTTGTTCCTTTTCATGAGCCTAAGACTCCATTAGCAATTCTTGACCTACATTGCTGTCTAAACATAATTATGAGCCATAAAAGCCTACTAGTTTGTAATTATTTCTATGTTTCACCATGAATCTTACTACTACAAACTTATGATAGTATTTACTTGCAATATTATGATCAAAACTTAGTTTGATTGGGGCTTTATACAAGCCTTCGCTTAGAAAACTTATTTAGTCACCTACTTTGAATATAGTGTATGTTTTATGTTGTTATTGTGATTTTGTACCCCTTTATGCCTTTGACATGTTTTGGACCTCCCAAAGTAGTCAAAATATGTTACTTTAAACTCTAGAAAGTTTACATGGCTTTAAAACAATCATAGGAACTTTATGACACCAAAAGTACACTTTAAAACCCTAGGAAAATGCATCTATATACAAATCCGTTTTGACCAGAAAGTTAAGGCTTCAAAAAAGTAACTTTAGATGGTTAAGATGATTCTAAACATGACCAAAATATCCCTTAACAAATTACTTGAATTTTGGCACAAACTAGGACTAAAACCGACACCTGACGGACCCGAAAATGTCATTTTTGTAATAAAATGTAGATCTGGTCAAAATGAACTTATAGATGTATTTTAATAGTAGAAACTTGTTTACAAACATATATGGTGAATTTAGGAACCTAACGGTGTCATTAAAGGGGCAAACGGGACCAAAAACGGCAAAGCCGACACGAAACCGACAAAACCGGCAAACCATTAAAAACCGACACTTGAAATAATTATCTATACATTTTGTACAGAAAATAATCATATTTTATCATCCTTAATTGATTTCTAACTAAAACGGATAATTATCGCGTATCCAGCGGTTACCGCGAAATCGCCCGATTTTCAACTAATAAGTCAAATTAACCAATTTGTCACATTGAAAATCATTATTTTGACTCAATATTTATTTCTATAAATATTTATCATCTTTAAATATTATTTGGGAATTTTTGTATATTTTATTCAATTAAAATATATATATTTTACTTAATTTCCAAATAAACGTATAAACAGACGTTTTTACTTGGCTTATAAATCGTGTAACCCTAAGGCTACCATGACGTCAAGACTTGACCTACCTAATTGGAGTGACATTAATGTCAACCCAATTACTTATTGTATGTCTTATTATTATTCAGGACTACACCTTTCCATTGATCGTGCTACTGATTCCAGTCACTGAAACATGTGAGTTTTTCACGGCCCCTTTTATCTTTAACTGTTTTTATCTTCGGGGGAGAATTCATACATACTTTTCCATGTTAGACAATTAGACCTTGTTATCTTATCTGTTACATGTGCTTTTCACTTGTCCAACCTTGTTATCTTATGTTCATTCATGTTATAATGAAACCACACTATTAACTGAATCCGATTAATTATCATTTGAAACGATAATGTTTGAATAGATCTATTGGGTTAACGCCCCTGCTCTGATTGGTAGTTCCAATCGTGACTCCGTTTTAATAGTCAAAAGGGTACAAATTGTTATGTCTTATCTTTACGGCGTCAACTGGACAAAAGATGCCAAGCGTGGGTAATCAGTCAGTTTCGGTATTCAGGGTACATGGTAACATTTCTACATGTCTTATATGATATTATCACCTATTAACATGAACAATTTTTCAATTATTGTTTTCAAAAAACCTTTATCTGCTAGCAACTTTAAACCTGTGAAACTCACCAACAATTTATTTGTTGATCGGTTTTCCGTATGAATTCTCAGGTACTTGATCTTATTTGTTGTTGCATGCTTGGACCTGCTTGCTTTCCTGTCATTCGCATTTAGGACTTTTCATTTACTTCTGGAGTATGGTCATGCCTTTGGAGATTTTTCTGGCATAACACCTAACGGTGTCATGTCCTAAAAATCTTTTGCAAACTTATGTTTTGTAAACTTAAAACTACTTACTTATTCTCATTACAATTATTCCGCTGCGTAATGATATAGGGAAAATCCTATTTACTCCAAACAATTTTAACAATTCCAAACGGCTCTCGTTGTTGAACCACCCAGAGTTCGTTCGTAACCTTGACTGTGATAACGCTGTTTCGCATCGCGACACAAATCTTACAGGGTGTGACAACATGGAAGGCAACGAGGCTCAAACCGAAATGGTAAACTTTATAAGAAACCAGCCTCATCAACAAGGAGCATTCAACAACAACTACAACTCTTAGTGGAGAAACAACTCAAACCTCGGATGGAGAATTGAGGGAAGTAACCAGCAACGAAACAACTTCCAGCAGCAGCCGAAAAGCAACCAACAGTTTGGCTCTTCTCAAAACTACCAAAGCGGAAGTTCTTCAATTAGACTGTCCCGCCTTAAAGAGTCCATCTCTCGGATGTTCGCGAAAGAAAATAAGAAGATGGAGGAAAAATTCAGGAGCAACGAAGCCGAACTACGTAATCAGTAAGCCTCCATCAAATCCCTCGAGAAATAGCTTGGTCAACTTGCGAAGACCATAGGTGAAAGCGCCCCTGGTTCTCTCCCTAGTAACTCTTGAACCAACCACAAAGCCCAACTTCACGCCATCACACTCAGTAGCCGAAGGTTTAGACCCGAAGAAGTTGCCTCGAGAACTAAAGAAACCAACCCGCCTCCCCAAGGAAACAAAGAAGTACCTAGCCCTGTAACTGTTGTAGAGGTCCTAAAAAGCCCAAAGGTTCCCTATCCATGCAGATTGGCCAAAATAAAAACCGATGAACAATTTGGTAAATTTGTGCACCTTCTCAAACAGTTACACATCAAGCTTCCTTTTGTTGAATTTCTATCTCAAGTGCCAAAATACACAAAATTCATGAAGGCTTTTCTCCCTAATAAGAGAAAGATCACTGAACTTAACCTTGTCAGCCTAGGGGAAGAATGCTCTGCCATTCTCTCTGACAAAATCCCCCAGAAGCAATTGGATTCCGGTAGATTTACCATTCCATGTTCTGTCGGTGGAATCTCGGCCATGAAAGCACTTGCAGACCTCTGAGCAAGCATCAATCTTATATCAGCCTCCATGTATTAGAAATTGAACCTTGGAAAACCGATAATATTCTTTTAAGCATTACGATGGCGAAGGTTCTAGAGAATGAAGTCGTTAAAATGCCAAAGAGATAGAAAAAGCGATATACCTTTCGATCAATAAATGAATCCGAACCCGGTTAATCGAAATCCGTCACGTGGTCCGAATTAGGCGAGCGAGTAGTCCGTATCGATCAGTTTTTCGCCATGAACGATGATTTGAGGCCTGATTCTAAGTTTGACTACGTTTGACCTGATTTAACGCTGACCAGCGAGTTGACTGAGTCGACTCGTTGACTCGGTTCGAGTTAACCCCGTTTTGTCCAAGGCTTGCACCCAAACACTCTAGAAACATTACAAACCGAACCCAACACCAAAAACACCATCTGGAACAGTTTCGGCAGCCGGAGGCCCATGGCCGCCGCCGGAAAGAGTCGACACCACCGTGAACATTAAACAAACCCACAACCACAACCTCAAAACACCCAAAACCGAAAATCAAAACACAAAACGAGAGTTTAGAAGAAGGATTCAAAAAATAAATCAACAAAATGGACAACCCCAAATTACTTTGATGCTTGACAGACGGGTTTGCGACCCGAGAGTCGCCGGAGCTTGGCTAATAACTTGAGCCTGACCCACTGATCCCTGTCGTTGCGTCGATCGGGAAAGTGGGGGAGAGAGAGACCGTCACGGGGAAGGAGGGTTGCCCGCAGGTGCTTGCCGGAAGCAACGACTGCCGCCGCTCGAGCTTCAGATCTTCACTGAAATCCCCAAACAGTTAGCTAGGGAGTGAAGCAGTCCCTAATCGCGAACAGAAAACGAACAAGGGAGGAAGGAGTGAGACAGATGACGGCTCAGCCGTCGAGTCAATGTCCTCAGGCCATCGCGGCGTCGCCGTGGCCGGAATTTGGCCATCGACGAATAGGGAGATATCTCCCGTTTTCATTCTCGTTTTCACACACACATAAAAGTGTGTATGTTTGTCGGCTGCCAGAAAACAAATAGGGGGAAACCTTAAAAATAAAAATGGTTTTTATTTGTTATTTATTTATTTATTATTGTATATATATATATTTTTTCTTTAAATATATGGGTTTGGGTGAGACTAAAAAAACATGTATTATATCGTGATGACTGAAAACGTAGACTTTAAACGACACAATTGTGGGGCGCCTTAAACCGAATAATTAGCCGAACACAAAAATTGTGACCTTAAACGTTTCAAGAATATTTATAAAAGTTTTATAAAATTTTGGTTACGTCGGATATATATATAAAAATAACAAAAATTTTTGAGATTATTAAATTATATATATACATATTCTTACCTTACAGTTTTAAAAGACTTAATCTTTTAATAAATGAAGCACTTATCCGCAATACGATTGTTTACCAATTTATAATTATGATTACAGAAAAACGGTTCGGATCAAAAGTATATGGGTTGACCGAGTTGTCACAGTCTCCCCTACTTTAGGAGATTTCGTCCCGAAATTAGTATAAAGTTAGCATTTAAAGGAAAGTTAGTTTAGAGGTTTTAAATAAACCAAATAGAAAATTTTCTTTTTTGCCCTTAGGGACACAATATGAAAAAGACATAACAAACTTTCACCGAGAACAGAAATATATACTCTCGATTACTGAACCAATTATGACGGTGCCAATCTTAACCTGACCGAAAGGGGTTAGGTTAGGAAAGGCGACCAAGGAAAACAGATTTTGATATAAACAACCATCAGAGACATATACATACACGCACACGCAACATCCTCTGCCCGACTCCTAGTGCAACTTAAAGATATTACTGATGCTTATATATATAGGGTGTACCGCAGCTAACTTAGCACATCTTTAATATCTTTACAAGAGTACTGTTCATCTTCGGAGATCATCCTATTTAACACACAACAATGTATAATCGAGCTTGACACCATAACACTCAGGCAATCATCAAGAGCGAGCAATAGATCAAGGGACACATATCACGACCAAATCGAGAACCAAGCAAAGACTAACCAAGGAGATGACCACAATCTCCCCTACTTTAGGTGCGAGACTAGAGGGTCGAGAGATACAGGTGAGTAATGGGTGCAACAGATATACCTTCAATCCAAATAACATAGGTCCACATAGAGCATCCTAATAGATAAAACAGAATAATCAATGATAAACCAAAAATCCGGTGCTTCGAAATTCTTATCAAGGCAAAGCATCAAGTTCTGATGAACTAGATGGGTAGCGACCCACATCCGGTTTACCTCCCGAGACACGATACCCAGACGGAATCCGAATAGGGCTGATCACTGTCGGGTTCCCGGACCGAAAATGCCATCTCTCGACCCGAACCGAAAACCGAGATTCGCCGAACCATTGACCGAATACCGACCGAAAACATGAATATCGGGTTTCGGTACTGGGCCTGTCGGGATTAATATTTTTATCGGGATCCCGAAAACCGAATTGGGTACTGGGCCTGCACCTGTTTTGGTTGTTTTTTTTATATTTTGGGCTTGCAAATCTTCATATATGCACCTAGTTTAATGCGAGGGATCTGATCAAAAATTCATTCCTGAGTTGTTTCTATCAAGTTTGCTTGAATTCCTGTCGAAAATTCCAGTCAAAAACGTTGAAAATCGAGAAAATGACGTCGAGAGAAATCTGTCTCGTCTGAGGTTCGGACAAGTTCGGCATAACCGCTCTGAACTCGAGGTTCGGACGAAGCTCGGTCATTATCTAGGTTCGGTGAGAGATCGGTCTAGGTTCGGAGAGAGTTCGGTGGTCATTCGGAGCAAGTTCGGACTTACTTCTGTTTTGTTCTTCCGAAGGTCAGGTTCGGTGTACGTTCGGTGTAGCTCAAGTTCGGACGAAGTTCGGAGATAGTTCGGAGGAGGTTCGGACAAGGTTCGGAGTGAACAGTAACCAGATTTTTCGAAAATGTCCGATTTTCAAGCGTTCGCGGCTATTCAAAATTCGGTTCAAGCTACGATGCAAACGATGATGAACTATGATAATGAAATCGGAACAAGTCAGAAAGTTCCCAAATTGCTAAAATTGGAAGATTATCATAGTTGGGTTAAACGGTTTGAAGCGTATGTCGATACAAATGACATTGATATGTGGTTATCTTTCACTGAGCAATATGTTTACCCTAAAGATGAAACTGGTGAACCTATTCTTCAAAGAAAAATGTCATCTGAACAAAAGAAAGCTTATCAAGCTGAGAAAAAGGCGTATGATACTTTAACGATGGCATTGCCTAAAGAGTTACTTCATCAATTTGCTGGTAACTACACATCAAAAAGTCTATGGGATGCTTTGGAAAAACGATGTGAAGGCAATGACCAATACAAGAAAAGTCGACAAAAGGTTTTAAAGAAAGAGTTTGATAGTTTTAAGCATTATCAAAATGAAACGATTCCCAATCTGATTGCAAGATTCGCTCATCTGATGAGTGAAATGCGTTTGGTGAATCTTACTAAAGAAGAAGCTGATATGAAAGAAAAGATCTTGGAAGCTTTGCCTGAAAAATGGGAGAATTATGTGATGATGATTACTCACGACAAGGATTTTTCAGGATTGTCTTTCAATGATTTGGTTCAAAGAATTCAGGCTAGAGATATGGAGTTAATGGTGAACAAATCTCTTCCTACGCAAATTCAGAATCCTGCTGTATATCATGGTGAAAATGATTCTACATTGAATGCTGGAAAGTCTAATATTCTTAATTCTGCACCTCCTACAGCATTTTTGGCAGGTAAATCTGAAATTCCAAGTTATTCATCTGCTGGTTGTACTGTGTCAATTCCAAGTTCTTCGACTCAAAGTGCATTGTCTGTTCAAACTGTCGATGATTATAATGCGTTGATGTCTGCATTAGTATCTTCATACTTTGGTGTTATCACTGGTGCTGTGAGTAATGCTGAGTTAGCAAATGAAGATTACGATCAGATTGATTATGATCATTTAGAGGAAATGGATCTAAATTGGCAGTATGCTATGTTGGTTCGGAGAACAAAGAAATTTTTCAATAGAACTGGTAAGAAGAGACTGAATCAGGAAGGGAAGATTGGTTTGGACAAGTCAAAGGTGAAATGTTATAAGTGTTCAGTTTATGGTCATTTTGCTCGAGAATGTCCAAGTTCTGCGGAAAGTAAATTGAAGACTGGTCAACATGCACATTTAGTTTTTCATCCATCAATTGAAGCTGAAAAGGTTGAGAAGAAATCTGTTACTTTTGCTCATGATTGGACCAATACATTTGTGCATTCAAATGAATTTGCATGGAATGCAGATACAGAAGTTAAAAAGGATCATGTTCCAATTACTGTTGCTCTGACTGTTCGTCATGCTGATGATGACAGCGTTCTGACTGATTCTGATTCGTATTCAAGTGCATCTTTGGTTCAAGATGATTTGCCTAAAGTTTCTGATAGTTCAAAAGTTGATGTGTTTGAATGTCTTAAATGTAAGAAATTGCTCCAGACGGTTGCCAGTTTTGAACAACGTTGTCAACTATCAACTGAAGAGATTGTGGTGCTCAAGAAAGAGTTAGAAGATTTTCAAAAGAAGTATTATGAGTTGGTTCATGTTCATGAAGATATTTTGAAAGAAAAGTCTCAATTGGCTGAAGAATGTGAAAAAGCTAAGGCTGAAGCTTTAGACGCAGCTCAAGATTTTGAGAATTTGTTTGAGAAAAGTTATCCAGTTCAGCAAAAGTATGAAGAAGCTACTGCTCTTATTGCTACAACTGCTGTTACTGTTGAAAAGCTTCAAAATAAGATCTCTATGCTTCAAGATGAGAATGTTCTGTACAGAGACAAGAATGAAGTATTAACTAAGGATGTTGAGATTTACAAGCAGAAAGAGGGAAAATGTGCTTCAAGAATTATATGCTGAATGTGAGATTCAGAAAGTTACAAACTTATGAATATGATGATCTCAATGCAAAATTCATCAAGTCACAAAAGGAGGTGTTTGAGGGTCAACAAAAGATCAATGATTTGAAATTGGAAATTTTAGAGTTAAAAAGGCAAGTGAAGAATTGCAATTTGTCTCCGACATTGCTAAACTTCTTATACAAACAGGATCAGAGTTCAGAAAGTTCTCAGAAAGAGGATGTTCACTCGGTTCCTCAACCAGTGGATTTGATTGAAGTTACTTCTGCTCAAATTGATCCAAAAGCTGAATTAAATGATTATTCAAAATTTACCTATTCCACCCAAGAAGAACAAGTCCAAATCTAAGAAGAAGGAGAAGTCTTTGGGTGTCGCTCCAAAATTTGTTTCCAAAGTCTGTTATGTTGGAGAATGAAAAAGTTTTTGATAAGGTTGTGTCAAGTTCTTCATCTGCAACCGAAGAAGAAAAAGGGTTAATTGAGAAGAACAAGCTGAAAGATATCAAAGCTAAATTCACTAGTGACGCTAAGTCACGAGAAGCTTCAAGTTCTTCTTCCAATTCTTCAAAGACTCAAGGATCTAAACACAAAGGTTTGGGTTACAAAGTGAAGGAAGAACCTGTTCAAGCTAAGAAACCAGTGAAGGCTGAGAAGGTTTCTAAAGCAAAGGTTGCAAAGAAATCACCATCTCAGAAAGAATTTTCTTATTCTTCTGGAAGATCGTCATCTTCAAGGAGTCCATCTCCTAGGTATGATTCTTCTGATGGTTTCTTTGATAATTTTGATTCTGAGCATTCATCTGGTTTTTCAAAAACAAAACAATTTTCAAATATGTTTAGAGAAAGACTTTGTTATGTATGTCGTCAACCGGGACATCTTGCTGCTGATTGTCCGACGACTGCATATATCCACAAAACTGCCAAATATGTGGATAACAAAGGTCAAATTTTTGATGAACCTTGGTCTCCAAAGATTAAATCAACTCGTAAATCAACATGGATCATTCTTGTTTTCGATCTTGGTCCAATATAGTTGCAAAGTAAAGCAACTTGTATTTCAAACTTGATCTTCTCCTTAATACTTGGTAATTTTAGCATCCATCAAATTTCCCATTTCTTTATTGATGTAATGATTAGACTTTTGCATCTCCTTAACCTTTTTTACAACTCCCATTACCTCTCTAACATACTGATGCACATTCACATATGTTGAAGCAGATGCATATATGGTCTTTTGCTTGAAAAGCTCTAAAATTTGGATTATCCGAATCAACTCCTGCTGAAACCCAAGACTAATACCCACGACCAACACCGATCGTATGCTAAGCTAGCATCACACACAATCATTGGTAGTAGCACGTACGAGTCTCTGATTCAACAAGAGTAGAATAATGACTAACGCTTGAATTAACGGTACGCAACCGGAAATTCAAAATGATAAAAGTCAAAACGAGAGTAAATAGATCACATCCATCGAAAGATCAATACCAAAGCATATATAGAGTACCACGAATCTGACGGAATACACCGCATTGGATACCATGAGTCGAGCAGCACTGTGTGCATGTCATGACTAGTATGAATAAACAGTGCATTCGAAAACATGAATCCGCTATCGTGAGATGAACCGCATGATTCGTGATATATGAAACCAATGTCACGCATCATGTAACATGATTCCGAGTACCTGAATCCAATGTCATGAATCAAAGGGCATGATTCGAGATACACGAATCAGATAACATGAATCGAGCAGCATGCCTCAATATACATGATCCCGGTAACAAGAATCGAAAACGTGACTCAAATGCATGCACCCTATATCTTGAATTGGAGAGCATGACTCGAAATGTATGAAACCGATAGCGTGAACCAAAAGCATAGCTCGAAATGCATGAAACCGATAACACGAGCCGAAATCATAACACGAGCCGAAATCATAACTCGAGATGCATAAAACCGATAACATAAACCAAAAGAATAACTCAAAATACATGATACGGATAACATGAATCAGATAGAACCACTCTAAGTACATGAATCCGATAACATGAACTGAATGACACGACGTCGAAGTGCATGAATTCGATAACATGATTCGAAGTACATGAATCCAATAACATGAACCAAAAATTACGACATCGAAGTACGTGAATCTGATAACATGAACCGAATAACATGACTCGAAGTACATGAATCCGATAACATGAACCGAAAATCACGACATCGAAGTACATGAATCCGATAACATGAACTGGATAACATGACTCAAATTACATGAATCCGATAACATGAACCGATAAATCACGACATCGAAGTACATGAATCCGATAACATGAACCGAATAACATGACTCGAAGTACATGAATTCAGACATATAAATCGAGTAGTGTGAAACGAGAAAATAAACCGAGAAAAAAAAGCATCATCAATAGTGAAATAACAGAACCACATAATGAAACCATAGATCATGAGTCGGTGGATACAAACAACGATTTTAAGAGAAAGTAACTCAATAATCGAACAACGAGTGCCAATCCAAAGATAGGGTAATGAACATCAATTCAAGATCGAAAAAAATCAGAAACATGCGATAATAATGAGACAAGCCGGAAATCAACATTACGATCATGAAGAACAAAATCCAAGCTCATGGCCAGAGTCACGAATCAACTGCTGGTACCACACCAATGAATCTGGGTATTAGATAGTGGCAATCTATCTCATTATCAGGCTATTGCGTTTAACAACACTCGAACCATGAGGTTAAGCAACCAACTATTCCCCATAATTTATTGGTTGGAATAAATATGAGCTTCAGGTTTTAAAATCATGAGCGAACCATGAGCAAACACGCCTATCGCCAGTGAAGGCGGTTGCGAATTTAAAGGTTGAGAATGGAGCCCACGAAGGAACCACCGAAATCAAAAGAGACCAGAGCCAAACATAACAATACCTTAAGTGAAGATCTCGAACATAATATAGAACCCAAAATATCCAAACCACTTATGAAATGCGGTTCGGAAAGCATCACCACGAAAAGAGAGGAGGAACCCATAACGAGAATCGATCACGTAGTAGCAGTCGGTTCTTAGGGTTGAACATGAAGATAGAAATCTCCAAGCATGATGGTAAAAAATATAATAGGTTTTCCAAATGATGCACGACGATAAGGTGACTTGTAAATGGAGTCGCTCAGGGTGTGAGGTCAATGCGAAAGTTAATCTGACGAACGGGAGAAAGACCCGTTGTGTCTTCAGGAAAACTTTTCATGGTAAATCCGGACGACTAGGATGTCTTTGACTCCCCTTTCTTTTAACTCCCACAATTTAGACCAAAATCGCACGCGCTCTAGTATCAAGTAATTTGTGATCTTGATGCATGGCACAAGCGTGAGCCCACGGACTGGTTTATCATCGAGGATTGTCGAGACATGTTTTCCAAGAGGGTTACGAATGAGTCTAACTGACGCGCACAGTTTAGCGAAACTGTGATTAAGATGCTAGAAGGAGAGGAAAAAAGGATAAGAGGTGCCAACGGTGAACAATACCAAAGCACGATAATCGATGAGTTGTGTCTCAAGGCAGACATAACTCAGGGTTATAAAATCTTAACTTTGAGTAAAAATATTTTGTACCGGCACACGTGTAGAGTTATCCAGTCGAGAGGTCATTTAATCGTAAACTCGTACACATGAAATCGCGTAAACATGTGGACTTGTAAATTCGTAGACTTCCAAACGAGTGGATTCCTAGAAACGTGTCCTTTGAAAACACACAAGCGAGACTGAAACGAGAACCTTTATAATGGACAGCTTGGAACTTCTTACTAAAACGAACGGCCATGTGCACCAAGGTTTGTATACTCGCTGGTATGCCCATTTGTTGCCACGTATGCATGTAATCCCGTAACCATACTACCTGGAAACTCATGAACCCATCACCGAGAATTCTCCAAAATACACGCAACGACACATATGGCATGAGAGAAAATGATTTAGAAACATGAGGGTCAATACACGAACATAAAAGCACGGTTGACATGGACGGATAGGCTTTAAACACTAACACGAGAAAGTTATATGATTGACAAAAATCCCAATGATCAATGGGTATCAACATAAGGATCTCCAAAAAACAAATGAATCGAACGCTCAAGCAAAGGTACCGAGGTTAGCATCGTCGTTGACAAGGGTGTTAACGATAGCTAATAGGGATAAGGGTAAGGAGAAATGATCAAGGTTTTCACAATGATAACAAAAAATGTAGGAGCAAAGTCAAACAGATGCACCATGGCGAATTGAATACGCGTTGGTGCCCAAAGTTGGACGGATCAGGGTTGTGCTGGAGCCGGCTGGTAAGGAGTGCTCACGAGATGGCCTGAGTGACCATAAGTGTGGCATAGCCGAAGCCCGACTGAAGAATGGTGATGTAGGCATGACTAAAACAAAATGGGTGAAACCTAAGGTCAGGCTCCATAAGTAAGCAAGGAATGAGGGTCACTTCGTAGTCACTACAGCGATTAATGTAACCTGGACCAAGAAGGTGGATGAATTAACCATGAAATAAAACATCGTGAAGGTTGGGTTTGAGGCAAAGAGAGAGGGGGACGTCATATGGGATACCCGAAACTGAGTATCACGAGACCCCAAAATGAGAGAGCCCAAATCAGAATACCACGAAATGACAAAAACAAAATATATCGAATCGGGACATCATGAAATAAGATGCCGAGAATTGTCAAGAATCATCAAATCACCAACTCATGAAATAAGAATCAGGTTCAAAATCAATCCAAATCACTAGAGGTCGAACAAAAACATGTGCAATAGTGAATCGGATCATTAAAAGCGTTGCAAATCATAGTAATCATAATATCGCGCAAAAACATGAAACCAAGCGATCGAGATAAAACACATCAGAGTGGTTCTCATCTCCCGATTGGGAAACTACAACCGAGACAAATTAGAGTATGATTCTAGTGATTGACATGCTTTGGTCTAATAAGTTTCGGCACTCTCATCTGGGCGTCCAAGGTGAGCGTTCAGGTCCGTCAATTCAGATGAACGCTTTTCTTCACAGAGACCCCGACTACCGGTGCTTTCACCCTTCCAGTTACTACATGTCAGTCACTAGTGCCTGTCTCTGACGAGATCATAAAACCGAAAATCAATTTCCTAAATGGTATGTAAGGCACCATTTCTAAGGAAGGAGGCTAGGAAGCCTCATGTGATATGTGTACATGTGCGTGCTGGTCAACGAGAATCAATATAACAATTGAAATACGCACAATTAAGAAGCATATAATGGACATGCAATTCATATAGGCATACTATGCACGAGGTTCTCGTGCGGGACACCTAAGGCAATAGTCTAGGTCAAGCGGGTTCTAATAACCTAGATCCCTATAGCCGTGGCTCTGATACCAATCTGTCACACTCTGACCAATGGCAGAACATGTTGGAGCGCGATGATTGTCAAGATGCACACAACACTAATAATGTTGTGATATTCTTAATCAGCCCATTTGATATAACCAAATTAAATATTACATTACAAAAATCCAAACAGTCAAATACAACGAGTTAATTCATTTAATTTAGGTTTCGCTAAGTCCACATGCAACCTATGGTGTCATCAACAAGTAATCATCAAAGTAACAGCAACCCTGCAACATATACAAAATAGGGTCAACTACGAATAGTTGGTGAGTAATCATAGTTGTATACATATATATGATCAAAGCTTGAACATGCGAATCAATGTTAATCAATGAACACGAGTATAGCAAACAAGTAATGAACTAAAGCACATGGGAGTCAACGTAACCCAAGCCCTCGGCATTTAGGCTTTCAATCACAAGGCGCCACACGCGAGGCAGGCCAAGTGGGTTGCCAAACCAACGGATCGATTATTGTAACCCCGGCTCAAATGAGTTAATGAGGTACGTCTATGAACATGAATATGAACATGAGCAACACATAAGTACAACACACACAACCAAAGTCCACAGCAATGATCCAAACAAGTTCACATATACAAGGCACATAGATCAAACATAAAACTCGCATGCGTTTTAAAAAGATATATAGTACATGAACATGAGTTTATACGGTACATGTTGCACCTCAAAACTTAAAAAGAAAAGGGGCTATGATACTCACATGATATGGAGACACAACGAAAAGAAAGACACTCTGACTCGAGACGACAAAACCCAAAGACGCAATCGACAGCTAAACCAGAAGGAATGATAAACGAATAAATAAATAATTAAATAAATAGATAACTAAATAACTAATTAATTGAATTTCCACGACACAATGACTCGATCGAGATATAATTGGTGAACCGAGAACGTTCAAGGTCGAAGCGTTGGTTTATTTGAAAACTGTGTACAAAATGATATATAATTATAATGAATTCTTTTATAATTATTCAAAACCGAAGGTCGGGTTTAAGTCTTGTAGACCACATTGTCCAAATATTATTAGTTAAAACATACCTTTGATATAACCCGAGTTTTTCAAATCTAACATCTTTTATTTTATTTTAACGACTGACACATCGAGATTTAATATTCGCATTATTAATTTAATGTTACCAAATTAATATATTTATTTGTAACCAATTTATAGAAATATTCTTTTAAACATTACGATGGCGAAGGTTCTAGATAACGACATCGTTAAAATACCAACAAGATAGAAAAAGCGATATACCTTTCGATCAATAAATGAATCTGAACCCGGTTAATCGAAAATCCATCACGTGGTCCGAATTAGGTGAGCGAGTAGTCCGTTTCAATCTGATTTCACCACGAATGATAATCCGAGGCCAGATTCTATGTTTAACTACGTTTGACCCGATTGAACGTTGACCAGCGAGTTGACTGAGTCGACTCGCTGACTCCGTTCGAGTTAACCCCATTTTGTCCAAGGCTTGCACCCAAACACTCTAGAAACATTACAAGCCGAACCCAACACCAAAAACACCATATGGAATAGTTCCGGCGGCCGGAGGCCCATGGCCGCCGCCGGAAAGAGTCGACACCGCCGTGAACATTAAACAAACCCATAACCACAACCTCAAAACACCCAAAACTGAAAATCAGAACACAAAACGAGAGTTTAGAAGAAGGATTTAAAAAATAAATCAACAAAATGGACAAACCCAAATTACTTTGATGCTTGACAGACGGGTTTGCGACCCGAGAGTAGCCGGAGCTTGGCTGATAACTTGAGCCTGACCCACCGATCCCTGTCGTTGCGTCGATTGGGAAAGTGGGAGAGAGAGAGAGAGACCGCCGCGAGGAAGGAGGGTTGCCCACTGGTGCTTGCCGGAAGCAACGACTACCGCCGCCCGAGCTTCAGATCTTCACTAAAATCCCCAAACCGTCAGCTGGGGAGCGGAGCAGTCCCTAATCGCGGACAGAAAATGAACAAGAGAGGAAGGAGCGAGACAGATGACGGCTCAGCCGTCGAGTCAATGTCCTCAGGCCATCGCGGCATCACCGTGGCCGGGATTTGGTCGCCGACGAACAGGGAGATCTCTCCCGTTTTCATTCTCGTTTTCACACACACATAAGAGTGTGTATGTTTGTCGCCTGCCAGAAAACAAATTGGGGAAAACCTATAAATAAAAATCGTTTTTATTTGTTATTTATTTATTTACTATTATATATTATATATATTTTTTCTTCTTTAAATATAAGGGTTTGGGTGAGACTATAAAAACATGTATTATACCGCGATGACTGAAAACGTAGACTTTAAACGACACGATTGCGGAGCGCCTTAAACCAAATATTTAGCCGAACACAAAAATTGTGACCTTAAACGTTTTTAAGAATATTTATAAAGGTTTTATAAAATTTTGGTTGCGTCGAATATATATATATAAATAACAAAAACGTATGAGATTATTAAATTATATATATATACATATTCTTACCTTACAGTTTTAAAAGACTTAATCTTTTAATAAATGAAGCACTTATCCGCAATACGATTGTTTACCAATTTATAATTATGATTACAGAATAACAGTTCAGATCAAAAGTATACGGGTTGACCGAGTTGTCACATTAGATTTGCTAGATAGTGGATTTGATCTGTGAGTAGTTTTTGGTGCATTCAAATATTTGGCAGAATTCTAAGTTTGTATGAATTTAACGGATAAAAGTTTCATGAACTGTTATTTATGTACTTGAATATTAGTACGTTAAGAATCCTTGAATACTGGATTATTCTAAATATCCATAGTCGATCAGATGTGTGGAAACGAATCTGGATTGAAGACTATTGTGATTGATGATTGCTTCATGAGATGAATGGTTAAAGGAGTTGAGGATCATATTCACGTATATTTATTAGTTGAATAATATCGGACGTAACTCGCTTCAAAATAATCTTCATGGATCTGAGTCATAAGATACTTTGAAATTGGTACGGTCAAATTATTCCTTGACCCGCAGTGCAAGTTAGAGAAAACATTTGTTCAAATGTCATTTTTTGATTTGATCTAGCGTTGTCCATAACAGGCTGTAATAAGGGTAATTTTGGGAGTGATCTAAGGCTTAATGGGAGTTTTTTGTAGCCAAAGAAAATATATTCTTTTATGGATATAAGAGTTGAACATTCTAGTGTCGTCTTTAAGTTTGAACTGGTGGAAATGCATGGCCGTGCTCGAACTAAGAAAAGTTCGTTAGACCACTTCAAATTGGGAATGAGACTAGAAATTGTTAAACATCAGTGAGAATGATTACGATCCATGTCTCATTGTGTTCGTATCTGTCACCAAAGGCTATAGTACTTGGTTGAATCAAAGACTTACAAAGAACTAGTTGATGAAGAGATCCGTCATACCTTGCTCGGGGCAGTGAGATGCAGCTAAGCATCCACCACTATCTACGTTGATCTACTATATCGACAAATCGTCCAAGTGGGAGTTTGTTGGATTTAGGTGTGCGATTGTCGGATAACAACGAAGTGGCTATCAAGATACGATCCAAGAGTTACACTTTGGATAACAAACAAGAAAGGATTAATTAAATTAATTAGTTATCCGATCACGATTAAATGGTATAAATAAACGTCCATTATTATTTAGTGGAAATAATATGGACATCGGGGAAAAAATTGTGGACGTTTTATAGTTATGTGTTTGGATCTTGCATTAAGACTACATAACAACGCGTTAGGCAATAACGACTCGTTAAGCAAGTTCTGGTAAAAACATTATGTTAGTAACTAACAGGTCGTGATGCAGGTCTTAGATAACGGGTCATTATCAAGTAACGGTTCTACGAAACAAGTCAACTTCTAGTTGTACTTATGTTATAGATATAACTCCAGAGGGGTGGTTATTGTAATTATGGACGAACTTGGAAAACAAGTTAAGTGTGTCTATAAATACAACACAACCTAGAAACCCTAATGTTGGTTGGATATATACGTTGGAGAACTTGGAGAACATACAAGAGAGAGGAAGTGGTCGTAGCTGCCACCGACGTGCGATGCCACCTCACCATCGATTGGATCCGCAGGTTCGTATTGGCTTCCCGTTTCTCCATGAAAGGTATACTCGTTATCCGCTTTTGTTTTTATATCTGTTTTTCGGTTGTAAAAGTTACATACTGAACCATAATAGTGATCAACCAACTTTCTAGCGGAACCATTTGTTGAACCATCGTGTCTTGATTGGTTTTTGTCATGACTAGTCTAATCTGTCTATATTGGTTATCTGGATCTCTGCTGGGATCGATTGTGAATCGACCTTGTGTACATGCTTCCACTCATGATTTGTATGACAAGCCTAACTCTAAAACTTTAAAAACTGTATACAGAAATCCCAATAGTTAAAGCCGTAACGACTGTGCTTTGAGTAAAGATTCCTATAAGTCATGTTGTGGTGCAGCTGAAATTCAGGCGTGGTGGCGAGTCAGAGAGGATATGAGCCTCATTATCATCATCATCATCGTCTGAGAAGGAGATTTGTAATGTACTCCCTTCAGTCTTTATGTCCAAACATGATTTTGCATCATTTGTCGCAACTGTAAGAAGTTTTTTTGAACCAATTCTAGTGTCATGGTTGGCGGATTCGCCCATTGTTGAATCTGCTCAGAGAGAACACTCTTCGGTTGTGGGGCCCTTGGATTTTTTCAGATTCTGAAGTCATTGTGAAATGTCAATAGTTGTAGCCGTTGTGTGGTGCATAATCTAGAATCAGGGTATCTCGGTCTGTTAGAGTATCTCAGCTAAGGATGAACCAACTGGTATACAGCACGACTACAAGTGGGAGAAGGGGTTTTCGTTCAGTATCTTTTCTTGTATGCTTCATACCTAAAACACTAACAACGCCATTAGCCTCGCCATATGACAGGAGTGTGTCCTGCGACCAAGCTCGGGCATGAGAATAAGTTTTTGTGGATATCCGAAGTAGTAGTACGAACGGACTTAATGAATCTCAATTAGGTGGTTAGGGGTATTTATAATACTTAACTTTTTTTTTCATGGAGCGTTATTAATGACTTACCTGATTTGGTAATGTGTAGGTACCTTGGCAGGACGACGTAGGTACCTATATCTGGTAATGTCGGCTAATGATTAACATTAAATATGTGTCAGGTTTGAAATATCAGATTTTGAACCAGATGAGCTTGTCATGTTGTCAGCGGTGGACTTGTCTGTGTAAGACATGTGTTATGATTTTGTCGGAACCAAGCTTTATGAGAGAGCTATGTGACATCCGAGAATTCCAAGGTTAATTTCCGTTAGACAATCTCCGTTAGTTACGTTATAAGTGTTAACTTAGTAACTAATGCTTAACTAGGCCGAATACGTCCACGACCTTTGGTTGATCACCGAACCCGTCCATATGTGTTATGTGTTTAGTTATTTATTGTCGTTATATGCAATGTGATTTAAACGTATGATTTAGTATTGATAATAGAATGTCAATTGACCCCTTTTGGTTTCCAGCGAAACTACCGGGCGAAACTGTAGATTCGCTCGGTAGCCGGCTAAACTGTTTGATTTACAAGTGCTCAGAGCCAGTTTCGCTTGGCCAGCGAAACTGCCAGCGAAACTAGCCCCTGATATATATATTTTATAAAACCCTAGTTACTTCCCATTTGCATCATTTCACACAAAACACACACCACTCTCCATCTGCTCTCTCGAGATTTCTGGCCATCCGAGAAAACCACCAAGGAACCATCATCTCATCTCATCCATTCGGACCCTAGATCGAATCGTGAGTCCCAAAACTATTCTTCATGCATTTTCTATGTGTTTTACTTTAAAGCATGCTTAGATCTTCATAGAATCAATTGATCTTCTGATATGATGCTTAGGAATGCTAGATCTGTTATAAAGTCTGCAACTTTACGTGTAAAATCATGCCATAATGAAGATTTATGCTAATTAGGTCATTTTAGGTTTAAAATGTGCTTTTGGTGATTTGATGATGAAAATCCATGTTTAAAGTGTTAAAACTCACTGTTTAATGTTGGTAAATGATTATGCATGCTAAATATTGAATCACATGAAGTATGGAAGCTGTTAGAATGATTTTTAGGCTGATTTGTGAGTTTTCCGCGACCAGCGACACTGTGTGTTCTCTGGGCGAAACTATACAGCGAAACTGTTTGAGTGGCAAGAGAAAATTGAGAAAGGCACACTTCCTGCAAAAGCCATCCGTTTGGCTCACAAGCTTACCGATCAGGAAATTGAGAAAGGCACACTTCCTGCAAAAGCCTCAGAGAAGACTGCCTTAAGTGGCAAGAGAAAAGCTGATGATGAAGCTCCTGAAAACTCCATGAACAATCAGAGTGTTGGAAACAGCACTGGGAGGTCTTATAACTCCCAAGGTCAAAGCAAGAGGTCTGGGAACAACAGTGGAAACAACCGCCAGGGCGGTAATGGTCAAGGTAACTACAAGGGTAACCTACTCATGTGTAACAAGTGTGGAAAGCATCACGCTGGTATTTGTAGGAGGAATTTGAGCTGTGAAAGGTGTGGTAAGAAAAGCCATGAGGCTAAGGACTGTTGGACGATTCTTCCCGAGCAACAAAACCGCGTAAGGCAAAACAACAACAATCATGGCAACAACAACTATGGGAACAACCGGGGCAATGGGAACAACAATGGTCAGAACCGTAATAACAGCAATGAAGCTCCCAGAGGGAATGGTAATGGGAACTGCTATGAATGTGGTGCTCAAGGCCACATAAAAAGGGACTGCCCGCAGTTGAGAAGACAGGGAAATGGTAATCAAGGAAACAATGGTGGGAATGGTAATGGTGGAGGTAATGGCAACGGGAATGGTAACAACGGGAATGGTGGAAATGGCAGAGGAAGAGCTTTTGTCATGGGTCAAGGTGACGCTCGCAATGACGCCAACGTGATTAACGGTAAATTCATACTAAATGGTTTCTTCGCTACTGTATTGTTTGATTCTGGTGCTGAAAGAAGTTTTATTTCCACTAAGTTTGCTAAGCTAATTAATGCTAAACCGATTGCCTTAGATGCTAAATATGTGGTAGAATTAGCGAATGGTAAACTTCATGATACGACTCAGATAGTTAAGGACTGTAAGTTAGAACTAGCTGGCCATACGTTAGGAATCGATCTTATGCCTTTCCCGATTGGTAGTTTTGATGTCATAGTAGGAATGGATTGGTTATCTGAAAACCGAGCCGAAATTTTATGTCAAGAAAAAGTGGTTCGTATCCCACTCGAAGGAGGTGGAGTGTTAATAGTTCAAGGTGAAAAAGGTGGAACAGTCACCGGTATTATCTCGTTTCTTAAAGCTCAAAAGTGCCTTCGTAAAGGTCACTTCGCGATCCTTGCAAACGTCACCGACACGACACTTCCCGAGCGTAAAATCAACGACTACCCGATAGTCCGCGACTTCCAAGATGTATTTCATGATGATTTGCCTGGTTTGCCTCCATTTCGACAAGTCGAGTTTGGAATCGACTTAGCTCCAGGAGCGGCTTCGATTGCACGCGCACCTTACCGTTTGGCGGTAAGCGAACTCAACGAACTCTCCGCACAACTTCAAGAGTTACTCGACAAAGGATTTATTCGTCCAAGTTCGTCTCCATGGGGAGCACCGGTATTGTTTGTTAAGAAGAAGGATGGAACGTTCCGAATGTGTATTGATTACCGAGAACTTAACAAGGTTACGATCAAGAATCGGTATCCACTTCCTCGAATCGACGATCTTTTCGACCAACTGCAAGGTTCGAGCTACTTTTCAAAGATTGATCTATGGTCTGGATATCACCAACTTCGTGTTCGCGATGAGGATGTCCCCAAGACTGCTTTCAGAACTTGGTATGGTCATTACGAGTTTTTAGTTATGCCGTTTGGGCTAACTAATGCGCCTGCTGTATTTATGGATCTGATGAATCGAGTGTGCAAGCCGTACCTCGATCAGTTTGTGATAGTTTTCATCGACGATATCTTAATCTACTCCAAGACAAAGGAAGAACACGAGAATCACCTGCGACTCATCTTGGAATTACTCCGCAAGGAACAGTTATACGCCAAGTTTTCAAAGTGCGATTTTTGGATTCGTGAAGTCCAGTTTCTTGGACACATTGTTAATCAGGATGGAATTCATGTCGACCCAGCTAAAGTGGAAGCTATCAAGAATTGGTCTACTCCGAGAGCGCCGACCGAAATCCGACAATTTTTGGGACTTGCCGGGTATTACCGAAGATTCATCAAGGGCTTCTCGCAATTGGCTCAACCCTTAACAGCTTTAACGCACAAAGGAGTGCAATATAGATGGGGTGAAAAAGAGGAACACGCGTTTCAAACTCTTAAGGACATGTTATGTTCAGCTCCGATTCTCTCGTTACCCGAAGGGGTTGACGACTTCGTGGTCTGTTGCGATGCATCCATTCAAGGACTCGGTTGCGTGTTGATGCAACGAGACAAAGTGATTGCCTACGGGTCCAGGCAACTGAAGGATACTGAGAAGAATTATACAACACATGATCTGGAATTAGGAGCCGTTGTATTTGCACTCAAGATTTGGAGACATTACCTCTACGGAACAAAGTGCACGATATTTACCGACCACAAAAGCTTACAACACATCTTTAAACAAAAGGACCTCAACATGCGACAACGAAGATGGGTCGAGCTACTAAATGATTATGACTTAGCGATTAAGTATCACCCGGGAAAAGCCAATGTTGTGGCTGATGCCTTAAGTCGAAAAGAGTACGACAAGCCTCGACGAGTACGAGCGCTGCAGCTTACCACTCACACGGGATTGCCGGATCGGATCCGCGATTCCCAACGAGAAGCTTTGAAAGAAGAAAATTTTGCAGCCGAAGCACTGCGAGGGGTGGATGGTAACTCCGAAATTAAGTCTGACGGACTCAGATGTTACAATGACAGAATTTGGGTTCCTTTACTAGGAAATCTCCGAGCTTGCGTTCTCGACTTCGGTAAAGATTGGGAGGCTCACCTTCCGTTGGTGGAGTTCTCCTACAACAACAGTTATCATACGAGCATTGGTGCAGCACCTTTTGAAGCTCTTTATGGCAGAAAATGTAGATCGCCCGTGTGTTGGGCCGAAACGGGTGAGAAGGGACTCACCGGACCAGAACTCATTCATGATACAACCGAACGAATTATTAAAGCGGATAGCCGCAGCACGTGACAGGCAAAAGAGCTATGCCGACAAACGCCGTAAACCTTTGAAGTTCGAGGTAGGCGACAAGGTATTATTGAAGGTATCTCCCTGGAAAGGAGTGATACGCTTCGGAAAGCGTGGAAAGCTGAATCCTCGCTATATCGGTCCATTTGAAATCATCGGGGAAGTAGGCCCGGTGGCCTACCGATTACAACTCCCTGCTGAACTCGATGGAGTTCACAACGTGTTTCACGTCTCGAATCTGAAGAAATGTCTGGCCGAAGACACCGAAATAATTCCTTTGGAGGAATTGGAAATTGACGAGCATCTGAGATTTATTGAGCAACCGGTAGAAATCATGGGACGCGAGGAGAAAGCCCTCAAACGTAGCAAGATTCCGATCGTCAAGGTTCGATGGAACTCAAAGCGTGGACCTGAATATACATGGGAACGAGAGGATCAGATGAAGAAGAAGTATCCTCACTTGTTCGGGCAAACGTCCACGGAAACTCAAGGTATGATTTAATTTTGGGGACCAAAATTCCTTAAACAGGAGGAGGATGTGGCGACCCTTAAACTTTTGCTTTCTTACCCCAGCAACAACAGCAACAACGACAGCTGAGGCTGCGAACGCTACAACGCAAGAATAATTTTCGGGACGAAAATTCCACTTACAAGGGGATGATGTGACATCCGAGAAATCTAAGGTTAATTTCCGTTAGACAATCTCCGTTAGTTACGTTATAAGTGTTAACTTAGTAACTAATGCTTAACTAGGCCGAATACGTCCACGACCTTTGGTTGATCACCGAACCCGTCCATATGTGTTATGTGTTTAGTTATTTATTGTCATTATGTGCAATGTGATTTAAACGTATGATTTAGTATTGATAATAGAATGTCAATTGACCCCTTTTGGTTTCCAGCGAAACTACTGGGCGAAACTGTAGATTCGCTCGGTAGCCGGCTAAACTGTTTGATTTACAAGTGCTCAGAGCCAGTTTCGCTTGGCCAGCGAAACTGCCAGCGAAACTAGCCCCTGATATATATATTTTATAAAATCCTAGTTACTTCCCATTTGCATCATTTCACACAAAACACACACCACTCTCCATCTGCTCTCTCGAGATTTCTGGCCATCCGAGAAAACCACCAAGGAACCATCATCTCATCTCATCCATTCGGACCCTAGATCGAATCGTGAGTCCCAAAACTATTCTTCATGCATTTTCTATGTGTTTTACTTTAAAGCATGCTTAGATCTTCATAGAATCAATTGATCTTCTGATATGATGCTTAGGAATGCTAGATCTGTTATAAAGTCTGCAACTTTACGTGTAAAATCATGCCATAATGAAGATTTATGCTAATTAGGTCATTTTAGGTTTAAAATGTGCTTTTGGTGATTTGATGATGAAAATCCATGTTTAAAGTGTTAAAACTCACTGTTTAATGTTGGTAAATGATTATGCATGCTAAATATTGAATCACATGAAGTATGGAAGCTGTTAGAATGATTTTTAGGCTGATTTGTGAGTTTTCCGCGACCAGCGACACTGTGTGTTCTCTGGGCGAAACTATACAGCGAAACTGTTTGAAAATGCATCCAGCGATATTATGTAGCGAAACTATAGTGTCGCCCGCGAAACTAAGTAGACCTGCTCGAACGAAACTACCGAGCGAACCAACCTGAACGAAAGTTCAAACCAGTTTCGAGCGAAGCTATGCTAGCGAAACTGTGTCAGCAGTTTCGAGCGAAACTAGCTAGCAAAACTGTGTCATCGGGTACTCCCTAGCGAAAGTGCTGCCCGTGCACACAGCGAAACTGTGTAGCGATACTGTATAGCGAAACTGTGCCAAGACCAAAACCAAAACTTGTACAACTTAATTTAATGCTATGCCATGACTTACCTGATTATGCAATAATGAAACATGCTTTGATTTCTAAATTATGTGAACCCTCGTTTATGATCAACCATCGGTGTCGTGTGTTGGTATGTCGTGTCATAGTTCCAACATGCTATGTTATGGGCCATAGTGACGTAAGTTAAATATTAGACACAAAACTAATACTTAAGACCTAAACGTGTTCTTAGGTCTTCGTTAAGCAAACAATATTTGGATTACTTAGCAAGTGTAGCAGTGCAACCAAATGTGAGTGTCACTAACCCATTTACCGTGAACCCGTTTGGGTCACACTGAATAACTCAATGAGAAACAATGCTGACAACCTTATGAGTGATATGCACCTCTCTGATGAACTTGAAAACTTAGGAGTGCTTGGCACCCACTTGATGAACTTGAAGTGTTTTATGGGAGACACTTGTGAAATACTTAAACAACTATTTCTAAAACGAAACTGAAAATGTTTTTCGGGATTCATGAGAACCCAAAGTAAACCGTTTTAATATGGCTAGTGTAGGTTAAAGTCTAACCACATGATATCACATGATTTCTAAGGATTGCCTTATAACTGAAAAAGTCCTCAACTTAATTGTACCATTAATTGTAAAGCGAGGGGATGTTGGGTAGATCTACTGGAGTCTGACAAACTCCGCCTCGTGACACGGGAAGTGCACGGAGGTACAATATCAGCCTATCTGACCGTGGTCCCGAGAGGACACGGGGGAGGCAAAGCCGCGATGACGTAGGTCCGCAAAACAAAATAGATGATGGCAATGCCACTACGAAAATTATGAGTCAGCTTTGGTACAAACTTCCTTAGTGCATGGAACAACGGATTAGCTACCCGCGATATCGGTTGAGCACTTTAACTATACAAAACTAGTACATACCCGAAAACGTATGTTACGGACAATACTTTTACTAAACCACAATACTATGATTATGGATATCACTAAGCATTGCTTTTCATAAATAAATATTTCATAAGTATATGTTGACACGATTATGATTATGAGACCGGGCCACTGCATGACAAGCCCACCGTGAACTCACCAACCGTTAGGTTGACACTTGCGTGGTTTAAACTTTTGCAGATCGCTGAGGAGTATCCGGAGCGGGTTGGCATGGCACATGAAGACATTTTATTTTTGTTTAAACTTATTTGGGAATTTAAAACAATGAATTTGTAAAGCACGTGGTTAGTGCTAAGATAATATTTTTCCGCTGCGTATCATGAGACTTTAATTTATGACATGTGTTTGGACTAACTCTGATTCGTTTAGTATTTGTAACTAATGGTTGTGGTCCTTTTTGCTCGCACCCCTTAACGGTATAAACTCCGTTAGTGGTTATTTGGGGGTGTGACAAGCTACGTCTTGTTCGGCTGTGTGGCTTGTGTTGCTAGTTGAACGGGTAACATGTGTTAACACCCTGAGTAAGCTAGATGTGTGTTTGGATTGTTCGTCACCCGTGTAGGATAAAGCTAATCCGGAAATACGTCATTAGTTTACCCTGCCCACATCCAAATGCTCATATTAAAAAATCTTCATGACCTCAAGGATACATATTATGGATTTCCTTGTAAGAACTAGAGGTTGTTCTATTTTAACGTTGCAGAAGTCGCTAAGCGCTACCAGGTCGGTTAACTGAGGAGTTGCAAGGAGTGGGGGGGGGGGGGGGTACTTTGACATGGTAAATTATAAAGGAAATAATTTTCAACAAATTATATACATGTCAAATATCATAAGTATAATACTATTTATAGCAAAATACATGAATATCAATATATGTCTATAAAAATATAAATAAATAGATTAACAAAATGATTTCTAAAGTTTATGATCTAACAGGAGGTTAACAAAATAAATATATTACATCTACGCCACTTTATAAAATATTATCATTTACTCTAGAAAATGATAATATTTTGTATGATCAGTTTATAATGAATACATCACATGGTTAAGAAAGTGAATATATTAAGTTGTAATAAATCAACAAGTACACCCGTATAGATACTAGCTTTATTAATATATTTTTAAGTCAAGAAACGTCTAGATCCGATGTTGAACTAGTACACCCGAGGTTGACCGACTTCGACTAATGGTTACCGAGTATAGAGAAATCACCAAGGCAACCATCCGTCTAGCGATTCATTGGCTTCATAAACACCAAACTGCCATTAGGAGGGGCCACCTTCATCCTTTTGCTTGATCCCTGAAACAATACTGAATGTAAAGTAATACTTAATTTTAGTAATAAGAATTATATAAATGAATTATCAATTGTATTTTTTAATAATTTATTTTATATAATACACGTGATCTATCTTAGTGACTAATATTGATCGTAGTTGCCCCTATGTAATCAATAATGACCATAATAGCCCTTGTCCCATTAGTAATCCTAATTTAGGTTGCTAATTTTCCGATTGCTAATACCTTTTCAATTTTGCAACAACTTTTAGGGTTGGTCGTAATTTCGGTTGGATTTACCGATTTTCATTTTTTGTGGTAGTGAAAATCAGTTCTCATTATCATCAAAACTGGAAAATCAGTCCACGATATGATCACTTTTTTATAGCGTACATTTGTATATGTTATGTTCCTTTCTAGTTCCAATTTATTTTAGTTTTGTTTTAGTTAAGTTTATTGGATTTTATTAATTCAAATTATTACCAATTCACAAATATTAATCTCAATTTTAAAAATGACTCACATTAATCCCAGTTATTAAGGTGTTGGATTTTATTGCACCCCCTTTACATTTTTCTTAACTCCGTTTGGGATTTTACCCAAAAAAATTCTAAATGGGGTCTAATGAAATCCAACACTTTAATAATTGGGACTAATGTGGTCTATTTTTGAAATTGGGATTAATATTGGGCAATTGGTAATAACTTGGATTAATAAAATCCATAACCATTTTAGTTATATAGAATATATGTTTATATGTCGATCAAGGGAGGCGTCGATTCAAGAAGAGATGCGATGTTTCATCCTTGTCTATATGTCGAACACTCGATTGAGAAATCAATCCATTCCGGTTTATGTTTAGTATAATTCCTGTTCATTCTTGTTTGTGTTAATCGATCCTATCCATTAAAGAAAGAGGAGCACCGGTATTTTTGTTGTAAATTCAGTATAGGTAGGATAATAGCTATTCACAAAGGTCATCGATACTATGAAATTGGTGTAAATGCCTCTAAGGGGAGGGGGTATGGTTGCCTTGTGGCTTAAAGGAGCCATGCTCCCCAACCAATCATCATGTGCCAACTCATTTTTGATGTTTTTGAAGCCTTGTCAAGCCACACCACAAGGTATGGTTGCCTTGTAGCTTGGAGAAGCCACCGAAGAATTAACTTTTTTTTTTTTTGATTTTTAACAACTTTTAATAAACAAACAACTTTTATATAAAAAAACAAACACTAGCATTACGAAATCAAACGGTTACAATACTTGAAATTAAAAAAAAAAACACGAATACAATTAAAAAAAAAACCTAAAAGTTGCATTCTCAACCGTATTCCTTCACGATATCTCTTTTTTGTTCAAGAACAAGCGGTAGAAATTGAGGATCAACATTATTATGCGGTTTCATAAATATTTCGAGATCACGTGTTTTTTTCTCTTGTCGTTCACGTGCTTGTTTGAACTCGATCACTTGACGTTGAGCCTCCATTGTAGTTTTCACCGCATCGTACATCGCTTGTTTCTTTCCAAAGGTTTCGTCCCGAAGCTTTGCCTTAAGCTCCCTTTCTTTGATCCAATTGGCTTGAAAATCCGACATCATTTCCAACGCCTTTTCCGATGCCGAACTCCTTGCGGTGGACGAAGACTCGCCCAACTTCTTTTTCCCTTTATTTTTTGGGTATGTTGGGGTTGAGTCTTCATTTAGATCGGGCAATTGAGTCGACCCAACATCATTTGAAGTTGTGTAGTCCCCCGACTCGGACGTCTTCGTCCTTTTACCCGGTTCCGGTATTTCACCAAGTACATTATCAACCGGAGCCCACTTCGGATGGTCTTTTACCTCGACCCAACACCCCAAATGAGCAAACCCATTTTTCTCGTATATTTCTTTATACAAGTTTTGGGCTTTCACCAAAATGTCCCCATCCGCACACCCACTTGCCCAAGTATTTTTCTTTAAAAAAAAAAGTTAATAAATATATATATATATACATATATCGAGTTAGAAAAAAAATAAATGTATTTTTACCGTTTGAATGTAGAGGGCGTTGAAGTTCGACAACTTTGTGTTCAACTTCTTCCATTTCGAGTTTAATTGATCCCTAGTTCGCTCACTAGGTGCACCCATCAAACCGTCAAAGTGGACAAGAACTTTGCCCCAAAACGAATCGCGGGATTGTTGGTCCGCCTTTTTCCCATCTTCGGTGCAATGAATATAAGCCTTCGTCAAATTAAGTTCCTCCTCCGACGTCCAATTTTTACATTTCGCTCTCGTCGGAAATTTATTTTTCTTCTTTGTAATCACTTGGACGTCTTCGTTCATCAACTCGATCTCCTCTTCTTCTTCTTCTCCGACTTCTTCTTCAACTTCTTCTTCAACTTCTTCTTCGGATTCGGAATCGATTTGACGTCTTGGCTCTCGAAATTGTGTGTTTTGGTACATGACGTTAGAGGGGAATTGATGCATTTGGGAAGAATGCGGGGGATAACTCCCCTTGAACCCCATAACGTCCGGATAGGAGATCTATGTAAGATTGTTGAGAAGGATGTGGTGTGAAAAAAGCCGGTTGTGATTGGGATGGAGGATTTACGTTGGAGGGTTGACCGGTATTTCGAACCTTCGGTTTGTATTTTTTGGTGGGAGCGGTGGATTTTTTCGTGGTAGCGGGTGATTTCTTCTTTGATCGATCCATAATAAAATGGGTAGAATTTATGTGAAAGAGGTAGAAGATAGGTGAAGAAGTTGGTGTAAGAATGTTATAAAATGGGTAGAATTTATAGTTGTAAATTGGTAAAAAAGAAAAAAGAAAAAAAATAGCCGTTGGAGGGCCCAACGGTCGAAACCAACGTTCGATTTCGAACGGCTCTCGCCGGTTCCCTCGTGCCGCGCAACAACGAAAATCGGAGCCATGGTCACCAAACCGCTGGAGGCGGTATCATTGCCGCTGGAAACCGTGCGGCTCCCTTGAAGCCGGGTGGGGGAGCCGCCCACCATACCGTCCCCCCTAAAAAGAGTAACAAATTGATTCAATGATATATAGTCTATTTGTTCTTAGAAACAAGCACAAAGTGAATCAAATGACATGTGAGGTGGGGTTGAAACTTTCACCAAAAAAGCCTGTTTGATTATAAAGCAAAAGTAACTAGGCAATAGATGTGTTGTGATAATATAATAGTGTTGCCTTTAGAACTTGGTGGGAATTTCATAAATCTTCACACTAAAGTTGTTCCTTTAAGATTCACCAATTACCACTTTCGATCTTAGATTTGGTGGTAGTGGAAGAGAAAATGATAAAAGTAAATATATTTGATTATGAGGGAGAGGTTCAAACGAGAAGATTGTTTTGAATAAGAAGAATAAGAAAGATAAAAAGGATAAGAAGGAATTTTAGCTATTGGATCTTGATCTAGTAAAAAAGGAAGGAGGGGTATTTTAGTCTTAGCCACTTTTGTTGACTTTTTATCTACTTCCCCCATTTTCTTTAAACATTCATAACTTTTACATACGACATTTTTTTTAAAAAAAAATTGCACCATAAAAACGAGCATTTTTTATCTTTAAAACGCATATAGTGTTGCTATATAAAAAATGAAATTTTTTTTACTCTTTCAAATTTTGACACAATGTTCAGGTTATTGTGTCATTGTGTCAGAATGTTCAGATCATTGTGTCATTGTGTCGTCGTGTTAAAAGTGTATATAGTGTTGCTATATATAAAATTAAATACTCTTTCGGGTTTTGACATCATATGAAACAATGATCTGAACATTTTAACACATCATTGTGTCATTGTGTCAAAATGTTCAGATCATTGTGTCATTGTGTCGTCATGTCAAAAGTATATATAGTGTTTCTATATATAAAATTAAATACTTTTTCGGTTTTTAGCATCATATGAAACAATGATCTGAACATTTTGACACAATATGACACAATGATCTGAACAATTTTGACACAAGATCTAATCATTTTGACACAATGACACAATAATCTGAACATTTTGATACGATCGAAAAAGTAATTTTTTTAAAATTTGATATATAACAATACTGTACGCGTTTTAAAGATAAAAAATGCTCGTTTTTATGGTGTAATTTTTTTTTAAAAATAATATCGTATCTAAGAGTTATGAAGGTTTAAAAAATGGGGGGAATTTGATAAAAAGTCAAAAATAGCCTTCTATCTATTGTTTTCTTTAGTTTTTCTTTCTAATTTTACCCAGAAACTTTTTGAGCCATAGATCTTCATTTAATTGAAGATCTAATGGCTATGAATCCTTCTTATCCTCCTTATTCAAACTAAACTTCTCACAATAACCTCACCCTTGATTATGATTACGGTTATAGGGGGTTTTATATCATACTCAAATTAATTATATTTTCTTGAGTTATACTATATTTTATCATTGCGCGTTGATGGGGGAATAAAATTGTCATAAAAAACAGATGCATTACTATAATGTCACGTAAAAAAAATAAAAATAAAAAGTGTATCACAACGAAGCGTTTAAAGTATTTATTCTATTACCTAAACACTATGTTAGACAACTTTACTTATAATACCATAAACTTTATTGCTAAATTTATTGAGTTTTGAAAATAGAAAAATAAAAAACATTATATGTCACACGACTATACTCATTTTAACACCAACTTATATTTATTATATTTAATTTTTACTTTAATAAATAACTAAAAAAGAAAAATGCGCTATGGTATAATATTATAGCAATACAATATAATTATAATATTTCTATATTACCTTTTATTATTACTATTACTATATATTACAAATGAGAACAGGAGCTGATCCCCATGCAACATTTTTTTAATAATATATAAATATTAAAATAATCACAAACTTAATATTTTAATAGTTTTCAAATTACTATATTTACAAATGAGAACATGACTTGATCCCCAACAACATTTTTTAAAAATATATATATATATATATATATATATATATATATATTAAAATAATCACAAGCTCCATATTTTAATAGTTTCTAAATCTAACGAGTTGGTGACTCGCGCGTGCGTTGCGGCGGGCCACCCATATGTTGTTCTAGCTATTGTCGTTTTATTGTACTGTAGTTGCCTTTTATACATGTGAGGGGATATTATATTCGTGTACAAATTACTTATCAACCATGCCATCATATTGAATTCAATATTCTTAAAAGTTTAAAATTCCAATTCTTAGAAATACCCTCTCGAATTCAAAATACATGAATATATTCTTCCCAAGTCATTCAACATCTTTTCACATCTTCATCTCAAAAGTGCTTAGCACCTCCATTTCTAATCTAGACATCAAATGTCACCTAAAAAAAGATTTCAAAGAATCAGAGGCATTTATGTCACACTCCAACCGACGACGGAATATGTCGGGGCACAAAGATTTTCGAGAAGCACACAACACTTAATTAGGTTGCGATATTCTTAAATATTACCCATTTCAAAGCAAATAACAAAACATAGCATTCAAGTCACATCATACGATAATTAAACATAAAACATAAACTAAGCATGAGAGTTTTTTATTTAATTAGGTCTCTCTAAAGCCGATGCAACCCTATGGTGATGATATCCGAGTCAAACTGCATTACCTGCAACATGTTATAAACAAAGTCAACTGAAATAGTTGGTGAGAATTCATAGGTTAAGTGATAACATTCAAAAACATGCGTACAAGTTTAATAAAATGATTAATGATAAAAATGATAAATGATAATTAATGTAATCCAACCCTTAACAATTATGCTTCCAATCACAAGACGCCACACGCGAGGCAGGCCAAGTGGGCTTGTCAGGCCAATAGATTTATTATCGTAACCCCGGCATGTTTAATGTTAATAATTACCTTCATCGTTCCATCGTTCATCGTTCCATCGTTCAATCGTTCAATCGTTCATCGTTCATCGTTCAATCAACCAATCAATACAATCATACAAGTTTCAAGCAATCATCGAACATAGAATACGCATCTGAAAATAATGTTTTGATAAATGATACATGTTGCACCCCAAAAAGATTTAAGTAAAAATGGGCTATGAAAACTCACATGGTAGCGAAAGTGTCGAGAGCAAAACCGAGGAATAGCGGCGCGAATCAATCCCGGAGATCACCTTTACGATCGAACGTGTTGGAGTAATCACCGACAAATAAATAAATAAATAAATAGATAAGTATTCGAACGAATAAACGTGCGACTCGTCGTGAAATGATGGACTCGATCGGATACACGACTCTTTTGTGATTTACTTAAGTAATAATATGATAATTTAAATAATCAAGTGGTCAAGCTTAAATCTAGGTCAAGCATTTAGCAAATAATTATTTATTAACTAAGATCCTTACGACGTCTCAAAACTTGATTATTTTCTATGAAATCAACCAAACCACATTTAGTTTTCAAAAATTAATTTTAGATCCCTCTAAGCATATAGAAGCACCAAATAAAATCTCAAGTCATAATTCCAACGTTAACCCAACGATTTACTCAAAAAGAATTATTTTTAATTTCGATAATTTTAGTAAATTTAATCTAAATAAATAATCAACCAAGGTTTCATTCTAGACATGACTTAACCCTAGATCTAGGTCCAAAATCATGTTCCATACAAGAATTAATACACTAGTTTAGCATTATCATCATCTAATCAAGATCTAAATAAGGTATATTTGTATTGTACGGATCTTACTACTGCATGATTCGGTTAATCGATGAACACGAATGTAAATAAAGCTTTGCTTTATTGATTCACAAAGAGTTACAAGCTAGAGAGAGAAACACACTGAGTTACACACAGTTAAGAAGATGAGAATGACAGAACTTATTCTAACTCTCTCTAACACGAACTATTTATAGGTACAACATATTAACCTGCGTACCATCTGGTACGTACGTACCATTTGGTCCGGCTTACCATTTGGTACGACCACCAATATGTTGCCACTAAGACTCACAAAGATGCTCTAACCTAGATACAATACACGAGACACAAGGTAGCATAGGAATATGCTCTAACAAACTCCCCCTTAACGTGTAGTGTATCTAGCTATCTATCTATCTAACAAAACTTCAGTCTTCAATCTTCAGCATCACTGCGTCTGATCTTCAACTTGAAATCTTGTGAGAAATAGAGCTCGCATGGCTGGATCAATCTTGAGCAATCTTTGAACCTCAAGATCCACTTGTGAAAGATATTACATACTCCCCATTTCACCATGCGTGAGTCTTGTTCACACAAAAACCTGCAATTTCAGAAGACAGAAACGCGGCTTTCTTTTTCTTTTGAAAATTAAATTAATCTTGGCGCAAAACTTCTCTTAGAGAATCCAAGATATAGTTTTGAAAATTTGATTTTGCATCGTGTATCGATCGGTCGAAAACAAACAAGAAACAAAATCTTTTTGGCTTTTTAAAACTTTATATCAAAACACACCGAATTTTTTTTTGATTTTTCTAAGTTAATGCTAAATCACACCTAAAATATTTTTTGGAATTTTCAGATATGAAACATAAATGCAATACAGAATCAGACACTATATTTGTCTTTTGCGAGAAAGATCACAACTTGGGATCATATTGGTCATGACATGCTGAACTACACTTCAATTTCAATTACTTCGGCACACAAGTCATGTCGATTACTGGTGTAATTTGTCCATCTTAAACTCGAGCACAATCATACTCATAACATCTGGATATGTTATTGTATTGATTAGATTGCTTTGACCACACTATCAGACATACTCAGATATGTAATTTCTAAATCACACTTTGTGATTTCATTTGTGATTTAATCACATAATGATTTTATTCATTATTTAGTCAACTGTGTTCCATGCAAAAAGAAATAAGAACGTTAAATCGTCTACCTTAAGGTCGATCTTTCGATACGCAGATAAGGCCTCGGATTTAACACAATAAGAAAATAAAACAAGTTGAAATTGTATAACCAAACAACAATCAAGTCGGTACTCCCATACACGCAGAGAAAGTCCGATGAGTTATACGAAACACCAAAGAAAATAAAGCAGAACATCAAACGAACAACAATCAGTTCGGTCTTGTGGACACACAGAGAAAGTCCGATCGATTGACAAAATAAAGAAAATCAAACAAGTTTAAATCTTTGCAAAATGAACACATGTATACACAGTAACTTCACATTTCTCTGTTTCCACATATCTTTTTTCTTGATATCATGAGATACGAATCAAGATGTTGTCCACTTGGTCAAGCATTAGTATTTAGTATGTTTATCACATCCGAATACTTTCTGATTTAATGCCGAGCCTACCACATCAAACAATGATCTTATGACTATTTCATCTAATTTATCCATGAGTCATACACGTAAGCCAGTGTACCATCATTTCCCAACCATGTCGGATACAATTTCTCATTTTTCAATGTTTTTGTATTTTCTATTATTCAATGTTTTTGTACTTTTTCTATTTTCTCCCCCTTAAAATGAAAACTCTATTTTTGGATTTTCATTTTAACAAAAACACAAAGTCACTATTTTTGGTTTTTCAATTTTCTCCCCCGAAACTACATACGGAATGTAAAAGAAAGAAAATTGACCAATCGATACTGATACATTTTTCGTTTATCTTTTTAGAAAAACTTCAATGTTGAATATGAAGATTTCAATTTAAGTTAAGCAGGAAACTCTACTATCAGCAACTGTTTAAAGCTTGAACTTCACAATTACCGATAGGTCTTCTTGAAGTACCATGCACACTGGTTTTAAAAGATTAGTACTCAAATGACCCGAAGTACACATCTTCTGGTCGACCAATGTCTTCCACAAAATCAGTTGTAGCTTTGGTGACCACTTTAGGTCGCCACTGCATTTTTGCCTTCTCAGTTTTAACCGAGTCATCATCCCGTGATGAACCACAAACACTTGAGTCATATTTAAAAAATTGTTTTGGTTTAGATTTTGACTTGGAAAGTGTAGGCTCAGTAAAAATCCTGCCTGATTCATCAATCAATGTGGCAAATTTGTTTCAAAATGAACTTTTTACAGTTTCAGGACAATCCCGTGCCATGTGTCCCTTTCGACGACACTGATAGCACAAACGATAGGATCGTTGAGATTGGGATTTGTCCTGAAGTGAAGGACATATATCAATGACCTTAGAACCATCAGACATATCATCAAAATTTTGAAATCGGTTAGAATGTACCCATTTTGATGTAGGACTTCGAGGTGTGGAATTAGATCCAGATGACGAAGACTCCTTAACTTTTTGAGCATCCTGATAAGAACTTTCAGACGAAGCCTTCTTCTAAATCTTTCCTCAAAATCCTTTTTCCATTATAGACATGAACACTTGAGCCAAATAATAAATTTGCTCCAAGCTTGTGTCTTTCTTTTCTTTTAGAGCTTTCTTGGGCATATTCTTCTTATTCTGCTTCTTAGATTTCTGATTCTTGTATCCCAACCCAGAACGTTTAGAACCAGATTTGGACGATTCAGCTTGAGAACCAGAAACACCATCATTAGTCATTTGAGAAAATACAGCTTTGATATCCTTCAACTTGTTGGCTTCAACCAACTTAGCAGCAGTTTGTGCTTCACTCAACAAACCCCCATTTTTCTCAATCACCTTATCAGCAGAAATGACTCCTTCATCAGAAATAAACCCACCAGACACAAATTTAGAAGTAGATTTATCAATCACACTTTCCTCCTTTTTTTACTTTCTTGTTTAAAACCATTGATGTCTTCTTCTCAGATTTCTTAGGAGCAAATTCAGAATAGTCACCAATTGTTTCAGACGATTTGACTTCAGGCAGAGGATCAGTTTGAACCAATGGAGGTGGTAACTGATTGAATTCTTCTCCACCAAATACTCTTTTGAAATTCTCGTCATTGCACAAATAACTTGTAAACAAGTGTGAATTCTTCAAATTATTTAGCTGACGATTCAAATCCAAAACTTGAACATTTAAGTCTGATATCTTTTTCTGCGCTTCACCCAAAGCCTTTTCTGATTCTATCAGCTGTTCTGAAACTCTGTTTGACAAAGACTTTTCTCTTCTCACTTTATCATGAGCATCCAACATTTCTTGTGTAACTTTTTCCACCGTTCCTTGATAAATCTCTACATTTCTTGTCAACAAATTTTTTTTTTTTTGTCAGATTGGTGACTTTATCGTGTAATTTTGACTGGAGAACTTTATAATCATTGTTCGAAACCATGATTTTATCATAAGCTTTGTGAAGTTCAAAATTGGTAATCAGAAGCGATTCCACTCTTGCTTTTGATTTCTTATACAATGCATCGAAATCTCCAACAACATCCTTTGCTTCGAACTCCCATTTTTCAACCTTTGTGACTAACTCGGCATTTTCATTTTGTAACTTCAAGGTTTGTTCTTTATTAATGCTAACCACCTTATCCAATCTTGCTTTTAGCTCTAAAACCTCTTCTATTAACACCTTCTTTTCTTTTTCCAACATTGCGTTAGCTTTGAAAATCTCATCAGAATCTTCACACTTTCTTTTGTAACCTTCTATCTCTGCTTCTTTCTTCTCATGTTCAACAATCAACCCTTCCTTTTCAGAAATCAATTCTCGAATCTTTCTTTCTTTTTGAGCACAAAATTCACATGTTGACTCATACCCACTAACTTCAGAATCACTTGTTTTAGATGCACTTGTTTGAGATTCAGAATCACTTGATTCACCTTGCATAGTAGCCATTAATGCATAATTTTCTGGAGAATGAACTAAAAATGCAGGTTCATCTAGAAACTCTGCAGCCCAATCATAACCCTCCTCATCCACTAAAGCCTTTGCATCTTTATTATGATTATGACTATCTGAAGTGCTTGGTTTAGAAGAAGATTGTTTGCATTCTCGAGCAAAATGTCTTAATTTATAACATTTGTATCATTTCAATTTAGACTTATCTAAACCCAGTTTGCATCCTTGAAGAATAGAACTCTTTCCATGTTTATCAATAAACCTTCTTCCTTTTTCAACAGTCATAGCAAACTGCCAATCCAAATCTAATTTATTTAGCTGATCATCATCCATCTGTTTTAGATCCTCCGAAATCAAACCAGAATTACCAATTTGACTAAATATGGATCCAGATGAAGATGATATGAAAGCAGACAACAAAGCAGCTAAATCTTCGGTTGCTTGAGTAGAAGCAGACTTGTTGATTGATCTATTGGGAATAGTAAAACTGCAAACCGAAGAATAACCAGTTTTTTTAGACTTTCCAGCAAGAAAAGCTGTTGCAGGTGGATTACTGCTTGAAATAAAATGTGATTTTGTTTTAGCATGAACAGTAGTAGAATTTTCTCCAAAATATACCTTAGGATTCTGAACAGATGGAGTTGCTGACTTTTTCACAAGTAATTCCATTTCCCGAGCTTGTAATTTGCTTATCAGCTGATTGAATATCTAACTTGAGTAGTTTGGATCATTAGACAACATCATCACAAAATTCTCCCACTTTTCGGGAAGAGCTTCCAGGAATTTATCCTTTAATTCATCATATTCTTTCTTAACACCTACAATGTCAAGTTCATTGATTAAATGTGAAAACCTTGCAATCAAATTTGTGATCTTTTCATTCTCACAAAGCCCGAAATTGTCAAACTCTTTCTTCAAAACTTTCTTTCGAGTGTTTTTATACTGATCATTACCCTCACATCTTTCCTTAATAGCATCCCATAATTGTTTCGACGTTGGAAAATTCTTAAACTGATGCATCAAATCCTTGGGTAATGCCATCGTGAGAAAACTATAAGTTTTCTTTTCTCTTGCAAATACCTTCTTTTCTTCAGGCTCAAAATCACTTATCGATTTTGGTAAAGTATTAGCAATCAGCGGATATTCATATTGTATTTCAATCGGAATCCAACAATCAACATCTTGTGAGTATATGTAAGATTCAAATCTTTTCTTCCAATTATGATAATCTTCCAATCGAAGTAATTTAGGAACTTTCTGAGTTGTTCCGATTTCATTATCATAGTTCATAATGGCTTGCATCGAGGTTTGCATAGCTGAAAATGCTTGAAAATCACTCATCTTGAAGTTAAAAATTGAATGTCAAAACTTCGAACTTAAAAACGGAGGTCTTCCATGCGGATTTTGGGGGTATTAACTCAAAAACGGAGGTCTTGAAGTTAAAAATTGAAAATCACTCATCATGTACTAGCCTTTAGGCAAGTAAAAGTATAGATCTCGTCGAGACGAACGTTTTGGCTGGTATTAGCTCCCATAACTCTTAACGGTTCTCAAGTTACGTCAGTTTTAGTGAAGGTCACTTTTCTGCCAACGTACCAAGCTGCGGACCAAGAAAACCAGCGTATCAAATACCCAAAGCGGACCAAAAACGTACCAGATCTTCAGCGTACCACCCTACGAACCAAATTAGATCAGCGGACCTGAAAACTCAGCGTACCAGTTTGAGCAGCGTACCAATTTGGTACGACGTAACTGCCAGCGTACCAGAAAGTAACCGTCGCGGACCAAACTTGAAGATTGTCTTCCGGACCAGATTTCAGCGTACCAGAAGCTGATGAAGATTGCCTTGCGTACCAGAGGCGTACCAGCTGTTCTTCGAGCGAACCAAACTGAAATATTCGGATTTTCACGAATTTTAACGTTTTGAGCTGGAAATTGGAGCAGGAAGATACGAAAACACTCTAGGAACACTCAGAAATTATTTTTATCCTCGAAATCACTCAGAATTTCGAAAAATTTGATGAAAAACGCACCAAACCCAAGCTTTCTCTCTCTAAAACTCGAAAATGGACCAAATCACAGCAGTAGAGCAACCTGGATTGCTCTGATACCACTTGTAAAACCACTTGTACGGATCTTACTACTGCATGATTCGGTTAATCGATGAACACGAATGTAAATAAAGCTTTGCTTTATTGATTTTTCAAAGAGTTACAAGTTAAAGAGAGAAACACACTGAGTTACACACAGTTAAGAAGATGAGAATGACAGAACTTGTTCTAACTCTCTCTAACACGAACTATTTATAGGTACAACATATTAACCTGCGTACCATCTGGTACGTACGTACTATTTGGTCTGGCTTACCATTTCGTACGACCACCAATATGTTGCCACTAAGAATCACAAAGATGCTCTAACTTAGATACAATACACGAGACACAACGTAGCATAGGAATATGCTCTAACAATATTCATGAAAAATAAAGAAAAATACCCAAAAATCATATATTTTTCCCATAAAACCCTAGATCTATAATTACGATAGTGATTACTTCATCCCAAACCCTAGATCTATAATTAAAATGGTGTCCATATCAAGATCCAACAAAGATCATTATGAAAACTTAGATCTATGAAGATCCATGAGAGAAAAATAAGAAAAAGTAGAGCCTTTTATATAAAAATCAATTTTTTACCTTAAAAACAAAAGATCTATCAAGCATTATGTTTTCCCAAGACAAAACATAAATAAAAATGAAGTCTTTTTCAGCCCCAAACTAGATCTAACAAGATCTAACATGATTTCAACAAATAATGTCATAAAAGTTATTAAAAATCTATAAAAATCAATAAAAATCCATTCTTTTTGTTCAAAATCATTAGATATAGGCTTAGAATGCAAGATCTAGGTTTAGAAATGCATAAAGGTTGGATCTTGATGATGGGGGATGAAGGATTCAAGAAGATAGAGGTTGGGTTTGATGAATCTAACATTTTTGATCAAAACCCGCCACTCTTTGATGCTCGAAATCACCAAACTTTGCTAAAAAATCTTCAAGGAACTTGATCTAAGATAGCTACAGTCGTTCTAGGGTTTTTTTAGAGTGATTAGGGATGAGAGCATGGTGGCTAAATGGAGAAAAGGAGCTTAAATAACCAAATTTTAGGGTTTTGGCCCGTCTGGACCACATGAGGACCGTGCTCCCTCTTGATGGTCCGCCGTTTTCGCGATAATTTCTTCGTTTTAAGCGTTTTTGGGCCCCGTTTTGTTTCAAATTTCTCATTTAACCTTCCCAACATGCTTAAAACATTAAATCCACTCAAAATGAATATAAAATATGTCCCATAGTGATTGACGAATGATAAGATATTATAAAAAGTGTATTTTTGGTCGGTTTTGTCATTTTTCTCGTTTTTAAGCAATTCACCAACGTTTTTGCGATCCGATCAAGTGTGTGATGACTCATGACATGGTAAATGATCATATGACTCATAAACATGATAAAATTGATACACGAAACTCAAAATGTGATCTCCCGGTTAAAATCGAAATCACGCGGTATTTACCAAACTTTCATCGTTTCTGTTTTGGTCAAAAACTGCCTAAGCAATTAGTTGATCAAATTTCGTATGTGGGATAGCGTGTTTGATGTGAATAAAGATGAAAATGTAAATATGAAGATTGACACGAGGATGTAACGAGGGAAAATCCAGGAATCCTTGAGTATCCTCAAGGAGCCTAGCAAAAAACCTCGGGGGCCGGTTCAAAGTACCTGCCTCCTAAAACTTTTATATGATGAAAGTATTTGGTACAAGTGAAATGAGCTCGTATTCTAAGTGTTACAGAGAGTTTTGATAGCGAGTATCGTGTGTTGTGTGTGTGTCCTCCTGAATGAATGACCTAGAGCTCGTTTAAATAGTCAAAAATGCATTAACTAACTAGGCAAAAAACTAGGGATTGAGTCTTCAAGTCTTTGTGAACGTTGGAGTCAGTTACAACATGTCCCATAAAGCCTTGACCGAGTCTTTAGCCATCATTTACATGTCCCTTAATACCTGCAATCAATTAAGACACGTGGACAATTGTAACGGTTAGTCGATAACTGTAGTTCAGGATCCTTTGAGCTTCTGGCGAGCATCCTGAAATAATATAACCAACTGTCCTATATTTTAGGGATTCTCTCAACTAAGCCAATATGAACGTTATGGACCACTTAGTCCACGTTCTATATCATTTTTCCGAGTCTTTAGGCTTGTCTACACGTTTCTTTGACCCTGCAATTAATAAGACACATGGGAAAAACAAACGGGTTAGTTGATAACTATAATTCAAGATGCTCGAACCTGCCAGGATCCTGAACTTGCGTAAGGATATTGAACCATTTGAGCTTCCGGCCAGGATCCCGGATTATCAGCCCTAACAGTTTCCGTTCTAGACCTTGAATTCACACCAACCTTCACTTGTATTTACTTGTGTGTGTAACTAGTATTACACACAAGGGTCATACACGTTTAGATTGCTCAAATTCCCGATTGAACATAATCTAGCGACGTGTCCACGTAAAATCCGAATTAAAGGCAAATCAAACATCAAATCGATCCACAAACATGACAATGGATCCAATAACATGAAAGTAGGTTAATAAATATCAAAATCGATCAATACCCATAAATTCGATTATCAATCAACGGATCAGGTTACAATACGGATAAGAATCAGACAATCGGAAAACCCGAAATGTTACAATTTACACTACAAGAAAACCACTCAATAGTGGCGACGGGTGTTGCTGCTATTGCTCCTGGATGTCGCCGCTATTGCTCAATAGAGGCGACGCATCACCGCTATTGAGTCGCTGCTAATTACTGGTCCCTATTACTCCCGTTGTCGCCGCTATTACTTAAAAGTCGCCACTACTGCTACCTGACCCAAAATACGTATTTTCCTTCGTATTTTTCATGTTTTCTTCACTTCCAGTTTTTTTCCAAATACATATTTTTTTCAAAAACAGTTTTTCCAATAATAAGTTTCAAGATTTTCCCAAATTCATATATAAACATAATGAAGTATCCATACATAAACGTTGTAGTACAAATATTTTTCCATGTTATAAGTTGAACATATATAAAATAGCTATTTAAACGATATCGTCACTCGTCCGCCTCATCTCGAACATCCGCATCATCGTGTTAGTCGCCTACATGTGTTCTCATATTTAAACCCAGATACTATTTTGACATTTGCACTTGAAACGTCAGGTCTTGGAACAAGTTGGTAATTTCAGCCTACACAAAAGGGTATGGTTAATTAACATACGGTGACAATGACTATCAACACATACAAGAAACAACTTTTGCTATTTAATCAACCCTTAACCTAAAATTCACAAATACAAGAAAACCCCAATTATTTTCTAACAAACCATTGGAACTAAGAACCAAACACAATATACTTTTGCTATTTCCACTACATGAATCGAAAGTGAAAAATGGTTCTTATGGTTCGGTTCTCATTTGAACTAATGGGTGCAAAGAGAAACTTAAGAACAGATTGTGAAGAAAGAAGAAAATGTTAAACCACTATAATATGGATTCAATAAGGCTTCATATAAGAGATTCACCAAGTCATCCACATGAATCCATGAAAAATCTGAAACATACATATAAACCTAAAAGTAAAGCTTAAATAATAAAAAGATTTACAGCAAAGAATTAGCATAAACCTCACTTTAACTTGTTACCCACTTGTGTTGAAACAAACATCTGAGGTTATGAAAGCTTGACATTTGGCATAAAACCTAATAAGTTATTTGTTTTATATAATATACAAACGATCCCTAAACAAAAAAAAAAGTTACATACCAGCAAATGAAGCACTTGTAGTAAAAGACAATACACTCCCGCAAAGGAAGAACAAACATTGTTGAGGAGATAAAAAAAAGAAGGCCCAGAAAGGCATCCAACGCTTGAGGTAATTTCACACATATGCACATCATAGTTTCAAATCTCATACTAAAGAACAACAAACTCATACAAAAGAAACTTCACATGAATAAGGAATTCAATATAAAACAAACAACACATAACAGTAGAAAAACCAAAGAGACCATCCCATTCTTTAATTGAATCAAATTTGATTTAATTGAACAAGATGGATACCCACCCGCGCGTTGCGGCGGGTACCATCCTATTTGTTTTTTTTTTTGTTTTGAGTTAAAAAAGTATGTCATTTCATAATTTACATAAGTACATGAAGTTTTTGGAGGGTGTTTTGGTTATAGGTTTTGCCCCTGTTTGTACAAAATAATACATGCCAATGTTAGACAAAAGGTTTTAACTATTGGATGCTTTTGTAGTTGTTGAAACAAAACATTGTGGCTGCCAAAATGTTGCCAAATGGTGTTTGGTTTTACAGTTGTTGTCACACAGCTTTCTCCTTCAATTTCTTGGGAGTTGTCTTTTCATCTACAACATTTGCACTTGTTGTTAAGGAGCCTTCTCTTTGATTTTTTTAGGGGATGTTCCCTTGTCATCTGCATGTTTAAGAAATTAGCATTATAAACATGAAGCAGCAGATACGCTAACCTTTAAAAAGATTGCTGCACAAAAATAGCTAACCTACAACAGACAAATTAACGGGTCAATAGACCAATGGCTATTGTCAGAGTTTTACACTTCAGATAATAAGTTCATATATATTCAACTTGCATATAATTTATTGGTATTAACATTTATACACCTTATGTTCTATAATGCTAATGACATGAAAGGTTTTGAAAACGTTTGAAGGAAATCATCCTATGAACTTTCCCACTGAAAACATATATAATAACCTTGCTTTTGAAGGCTAAAAAACAAATGAAACTATAAGTGTGAAACTATTACCCTTGCTTTTAAAAGCTAAAAAAGAAATGAAACCATAAGTACAAAACTAATACCCTTGCTTTTAAAAGCGAAAAACGAAATGAAACTATAATTTCAAAACTAAAACTCTTAGAGTGCGAATAGTCATCTCACTAACGTTTATACGCAACACTATGCAACCCGAACAATTCCTTCACAGAAGCCAAAAAAGAGAGTTAACATGATCACATTAAAAAGACAGCAACAATGTGAAAACTGCTTCAATAAACAGGAACATTTCAGTGAATCTGGGCGACATTTCAAACTCAGAAAACCAATACAATGAGTCAGGGGAAGTTACAGCAAGACCCTTTTAAACCATGTATTTACACATTATATTGAACTAATTTAAACGACCATTCCCATTAAGAAAAGAAAGGAACTGACATGTAAAATATAAGAACCAATATTTGAAATCATATGTACCAATATCTTCTAAATATTCAAGAAAAAAATATACAAAGAATTGCAATGGTCATAATAATGACATTAACATAAATGTACCCAAACCCTTAAAATATCCAAAATTAAAAATTTGCAGTCATTTCCAGTTGAAGAACTACCAACACCCACATTCAGATTAAGGACAATCCGGTAATGAAAAATTGTAATTGAAGTGTTAATACATAGACGAACTCACACTTAAGAAGAAAAAATTAGGTCATAAAACAACCTAACCAATATTAGACAGCGGGTTAAACAAATTACAACACTAAAAGCAACAACATGCACCTAACGATAGTCGATTTTAGCAAAAACATGTAATTTAACAACACGAATACCATGTAAAACATCATTAAAAAAAGAATAAAGTTTCATAAAATTGATGTTACATCATGTTCAGACATAGGAAGTAAGTATAAATTGCAATCTAAAAGAAAGTTGAAATAGAATTTTAAAGACTATAATAGTTTGCAAAGTAAGTACAATTACACACATTTCATCGAAAAACATTAATATGTAGAACATCACTAAAACAAAGATCATAGTGACCATTAAAGTCTAAATACGTACATTACAGATTGGTCACAACTCCTATTGAAGTTATAATAAATATATTGCCTTTAAATTAGAAGAAGTCATCCTATAGAACTAATATGATGGCCAATTAATCAACCTAAATCTAACATTTATTATAAGAGTAGTCTATAATTAGCACATAAGAAGAGAATGACTGGTGTACCTGAAGATAGTAAACAACAGAAGCAGAAGACAGCACCACCTGTACAAAGAGAAAAAGATATAACCTCAAACTTACAACAGTTACAGCTACATATCTGAAGCATGATTTAAAACATATATCAAGGCTCAGTTTATATGTTAATCATCATAGCGGTAACCGCTCAGACCGTATACGGGACTCAAGTGGGGTAACGACAACAATCTGTAGATAGTGTCATTTCCAAAACCACAAAGTCTAAAATCGTAAAGACAAAAAAATCATCATAGCCTTACTATGACATGTAAATGTCAAAGAATTACCGGTGCAAACGAAACACACTAAAGTGCCTCACATGAAAGAAATTGCAATCTTTATATCATGACAACCTTAAGAAAGGTTTATATCATCACAGTAAACCATTTGTATTCAAATCAGTTGGACATTTCTTAAATCAGTAAGGCATAGCCCACCATTTTCATCAAATAGGACTAAGGTCCAATTAACCATCTCTACCCAAATTGACAGATCTAACACCATGTCGTGGCTGAAAATATCGTCACCGCTGAAACCCTAAAACGGGCTGAAAAAGTATGCGACAAACTCATCAAAGATCGACCATCAAAATGACCATCATCATCGCCATAAGGCTCCAATGTGTGCGTACCAGACTCAGATCCGGCCTACGGCTGCGCGTAAACACCACGCCGTGGCCGAAAATGTTGCCGCTGCTGAAACCCTAAAACGGGTTGAATAAAATCTACGAAAAGGTGAAGCTCGGAGACATCAGAAGCCACTAAACCGAGCCACGAATGACGACGACAAAGCGTCGCAATCGACGCCTACCATCGCCGGTTGCAACTTATAGGGATAGAGAGTACCAACATCGCATCGGATTTCTCCGCCGCATGCGGCAACCACCGCATCGAAATTCGACACCACATGCAGCAACCATCGCATCGAATTTCTCTTATAGAAAGAGAGCATCGGATTTCTCCGATGGAAATAAAGAGATAGAAAGAAAGCATCGGATGTCTTGCAAAGAGAAAGAACCAACACTCAAATAAAAAGAGATGTCACGCCTAATTAAATGGCACAATGCCATTGGCTTAAAAAATATGGTGTCAAATTACAATTGGACTAATGAAGCAAAACGGCGGAGAGACGGCGAAACAGAATCTCCGGTGGAACAAAGCGAGTGAAGAAGGAAATGACTGAAGAGGAAAATGAAAAAGAAACCTTTTATACATTGAAACAAATGACAAAGGACCAAAGTTGTCAATAAAGAAAAAAACTGTGGTCAATATGCAAGAAAGAAAGAAAAGTTGTGGTAAAATTTAGACAAACTAAAAGAACACTATTTAACAATAAAATTTCATTGTATTAAATAATAATCATATTTATTACATTCACAGTTATATATAAACACACAATATGTCCAAACAAACGAATCACAATAATTTATAAGGAATTCAAGCTCTAAACTTTAGCGGACTACATGAATAAACAAATAAAGTGATTATAACACTCTAAATTACATCTACAGTATGAAAACGACAACGGGTATCATGCTTAATTACAATTAAATAGGATAAAAATGAAATAAACCACACAATCTATTTGTGAAGCCTTAAAATAAAATAAATAGAATACGTAGATTAAAACCACATAACCTCTATGTCAAGCCAACCCCATCTCATTATTTCCTGCAATTGAATCAAAATAATTCGTGCATTTGATTTAAATTATTTGAGCAATTTTCACAATAGAATTACTATAATTTTTCTAGCAATCAGTTCATCCCAAACGTTTTTTTTATAATAGGTACAATGATAGGGAATTTCTAACACCGCTAAAACAAAATCAGATAAATAAGCTTTCATTTAAGCTACGAAACAGAGGAAAAATTAAAAGCAGATCAAAGCAATGTCCGGATGTATCCCTTTCAAAGTTCTGTTCACTAAACAAGAACCCCGATACTAACACCATTTTACACATCCTTTGAACATAAAAGTTAGAGCGTGCACTCACCTGTTCGAAATTGTGAGGCTGGAAATCGGACGAAGATCCCTTCACCAGAGTGTTGTAGCGGCTGGAATCCAACGAAGGTCCTCCACCAGAGTGCTGTAGCGGCTGGAATCGGAGTTATGAGGATCGAATTAGCATAGAGGTTTTCAAAAGTGAGAACCGGGAAAAGGGAATGGGGAAAATGAAAGGGATAAGGGAGGGAAAAAACGCCCGCTCTTTTTTTAGGGTCAGACAAGTTTAAGAGCAATTAGATCTAGAACTAATCAATGGCCATATGAAGAGAGAACAGATGGACATGGATTACCAGTCATTAGCGGCGACACGTCGCCACTAATAGTATCGCCACTATTACCCGTCGCCCCTAATGACCATGTCACCACTAATACCGTCACCACTATTGATCAACTTTCTTGTAGTGTTAGCATTCAACATCTTCATCTCAAAAGTCCTAAGCATCTCGATTTGGACCATTTCGATCTAATGTAGACATCAAATGTCACCTAAAAAGAAGACTTCAAAGAATCAGTGGGGTTTAACCTAGCAATAACACTAAACATACAAAGACAGTTTCTAGGTCAAATTGTTTAGACAACGGTTGGAACAGATTTTAAATGTTATCAGAAAGCAAGCACGTCAACGCCATAAAGGCTTTCGTTTACAATGACTTGTAATATGGCTCAGATTTGAACCACAATGAAGACCACGACGCCACGACGACGCCAGTCACCATCGCTACGCACCGACAACCACACATCCGTGTCACCAGGGCAGCGAAGACCACGACTCCGCCCGGTAATAGGGCTCAGATCTGAACCAAAATGAAATTGTTACACACCAAAAACCACACAACACCGTCACCAATGCAGCAAAAACCACGGCGGCGCCGATAATAGAGGTCAGATCTGAAGGAAAATGAACACTGCATTATATCTCACAGTCGCCGATCACCATCACCAGCGACCACGCTATGGGGTCACCAGGGCCACGAAGACCATGACGGCACCTCCGACAACCATACTACACATTGGAGTGAAAACCAAGAAGCCGCCGGTAACCATCGGTTAAGTTCGATGATAATGGAGATGAGAAAGCGAGTGAAGAAGCAGAGAAAGAGAGAGACATAGACATCGAAATAAGCAATTTACTCAAGTAAATAAAGTGTCATGAGGCTGAGGCTGTGCATAGGCATCTATCTCTATACAACTACATGATGATGACACGTACTTAATACGTGTAAACATAATATTGTCAACAACAAAATATGTCAGCACTTGATTGGAAGCTTATATGAATACTCGTATATGTGTCTTGCACCGTCAATTACCATTGTAATATATATAAATGGTTTTATATATTATTTAATCTAGTGGTTTTTATATATTAAATTTAATCATACAAATTTAATATTTTTTATTATTTTTAGTAAATGATATTACGATCAGTCCAATGGTTTTACGTGCTCGCGTTATCACAGCGGTAACCTCTATTGACCACCAATTTTGTGTGTTCGCGTTATCTCAGCGGTAACCTCCATTGATTACCAATAATTTATATTATGCTTGCATATTACAAATGCAATATTGACGTTATCAGAGCGGAAACCTCCATTGCAATGGTTTTGTGTGTTCGCGTATCCCAACGGTAATCTCTAATTAGATTATTTAGTTTTAAAATCTTTTTATACTTTTTATATTTTTTTGTTGTGTAATACGTAAAGTTTTAAATGCTATATATGATTTGGTCATAATTTTATAAGTGATTTTGGTCGTTCAATGTTTTCTTTTTTCGTTTTTCTCCAGCATTCTTAAAGCAATGCAATGGTTTTGTGTGTTTGCGTTATCCCCACGTTAACCTCCATTAATCACCAATAATTTATGTTGTTGGTTGGTGTAGCAGTTTAACTGTTTTTTCTACCCGTGTTATCCTAACAATTAAAACAACAAGAACACAACCAAACGAGATCGTGCTAAGATGAACGAAGCCATGATCTTTTGTGAAGCTCACTCTATGTAAAACAAACAACAAGCTAAGCTATAACTAATGCAACAACGTTGCAATCTTCATAACATCATGACGTCATTCTTGAACACCTTCGTGCAACACGCAGATGGTTAAAATCTAGTCTAATACAATATTAGGAAATCATTAAAAACAATATAATAACAGAACATAGATTATAATATTAAGAAATAATTATTGATACCTGAATCTTGTGTGGCCATTACTGTTCGAATTGTCAAACAGACTGAGTTGACTGTGACATGAACTGGGGTCCGAACCCCAGCCGAACTCAATGTTTGGAGTCATCCGAACCTTAGACGAACGAACTCCAAGTTCGGAGGGAGTTCGGACAGGCTTCGAAGTGTACAGGTTCGGACAGAATTACACGAGTATAAATAGTTTTGTCTTTGTAATTCATTGTAAGTTTCTGTCCAGAGTCTGTCCAGATCAGTGTGTTGAGAGGGGAGGTTATGTCCAACCTCCCCCGGACCTTAATCATTGTATACTCCTTCGGTTTATGTAATCATTCAACACAATATATGACAAAACTTACGTCTCGATATTATCTAGCATAGAATCGATCCGTATATGTTTTTTCAATAATCCATATCAAATAAAATATTCAGGTTTAATGAAGCAACAATTTGGTTTTTTTTTAGTTAGGTAATGTCTTTGTTCTTCTGTCACACATAAATATTCCTTTTATTTTTCATATATAACTAGATTTGCTACTCACGCGTTGCAGCGGGATAACGCGAGTACACGAAATAGTAGCATTGTTATAACACTACATAAATAAAACGAAAATACAAAAACCGAGTAACGATGTTAAAATTAGAAAACAAACACTTAATATTTAACCTACTATATAAAAGTTATGTTACAGAGACTATATCCATTAGACCACCAACTTATATGGTAAATTTGTTGAGTTTGGAAAAAAATATAAAAGAAACATACAGAATCAATGCGACGACTTGAAAAAATTACAAAGCAAGAAAAAAAATCGTAGAGACAATGCGTAACCACGTAAAAATTGAAAACCAAATGTTAAAAGTATTGAGTATAGAACGTAAACGTTATCATATACAACTATAAATCCATTATGCTTTGATGGCTTTGCATGTGAGTGGTATTATAATTGGCCTCTTAGAGAAGTTGTAAGGATTTAATCCTTATAAATGTGAAGTTTGATGGTATTATGAAGTACTTAATCTTTTTATAAAAAACGAGATGTTTATCATCTCGCGCGTTGCTGCGAGGTTGAATTTGTATGCTGAACGAAAGTTAAAAAAGTTAAGGGGTATAAAACGTAAAAGTCTAAAAGTCTCGTCTTGAAAGTATAAAACTATAAAAGTATACTAAAAACGAAAGTAGAAAAGTTAAAAGTTTCGTGACCAAAGTAGAAGACAACAAAAGTTCAAGTAAAAACCTTTAAAAACGAAAGTTAAAAAGTTAAGGGGTATAAAACGTAAAAGTCTAATAGTCTCGTGGTGAAAGTATATAATTATAAAAGTATACTAAGAAATGAAAATAGAAAAGTTAAAAGTTTAATGGCTAAATTAGAAGACCACAAAACTTAAAACAAAAAAAAATTAAAAGTTAGAGGGTAGAAAACGTAAAAGTATGAAATATATGTGGCTAAACTATGAAAACCTAAAGTTTACTATTCCGTTAAAGAAAAAACATAGTGTTAAATTTTAGGATAGAAAATGTCAATATGCCAAACTCCGTTAAAAAAGTGTTAACGTTTAGGGTAGAAAATGTCAATATGCCAAACTCTGTTAAAGAAAAAAAAGTAATAAAGTTTAAGGTAGAAAATGTCAAATACGCAAACTTTCGTGGCCAAATTATAAGAACTGAAAAGATTACTATTTATGTTCCAAAATTCATTGTATATATATATATATATAATAAGTAATTATTAGACTATTTGATTTGATTTTGAAGTGGTCTTATAATTTAAGACTGTTACATTTAATAATTAAGGGAGAAAAGTTATCCTAAGAAGTTTGTTTAATCTAAGAAGGCTAATAATGATTTGAGATCATTATATTTGTTATTAAGAAAGATCTATTCAATGGTTGAGATTCAATTGGTGAAGAAAAAAATGATGGAGCGGCATTTTAGTCTTAACACTTTTGTTGATTTTTATGAACTTCTCTCATTTTTTAAACGTTCATAACTTTTTACATAAGAACTTACACTTTGTGTTTTCTAATGCGTCATTGTGTCTTTTCACTCAGCATTGTATCTTTTTACTCATTATTGTATCTTTTTGCTAGTCATTGTGTCTTTCGGTTGGTTATTCTGTTTTTATAAAATTGTTACTTCTGAACAACATAATTATAAAATAAAATCATTGTGTAGTTCTAATATTTAAAACACAATAATAAATTTATCTAATATATCAAAAAAGCAATAGCTAAATAAGATAAATTACAATGATGAATCCATATTACATAATGACCTGAAACATAAGATATAACAATCTGAAACATAAGACACAATAATCTGAACATAAGACACAATGACTAAAATATTCCCCCCCCAGCCCCCCCCCCCCCACCCCCCACCCCACCTCCTTCAAAAAGTTAATAAAAAAATATGTGGCAGATTCAGAATTCTTGTCAGACTTCTCAAATTTAAAAGAATTATTAATTGAACATAACTCTAACACTTGGATCATAAGATATATATGTGAAATATATTTAAAAAAAAACATATATTGGATGTAGTTTGATTAGAAAAATATATAGTTCCACATATACTCGAGCTACATGTCGAGTAAATAATAAAGCTATGTCAAATTCTTTCAAAATTTTCTCTTAAAAGTTCGACAGAGTCTCTCAGTGAACGATGTTTAGATCATCATTATAAACTGCGATTATAAAGAACTTTAAGAGTGCAAAAAATATACATAATCAATTTCATCATACGTATACCCCAATTTTTCAAAATCTTCACAGAGTTGATTATACCATATACGACCAGTTTTATTTATACCATGTCTGGCAACCTGGCAAACCCGGAAAATTCAAACATTAGTGACACCGGTTAATTTTTTAGATGAAAATTCCTTCAACAAGGTGTGATGTGACACCCCGTAATTTCAGGTTAGTTTTAACCAACACAAACTCTGACATTCATACATGTTAGGTTTATTTACACCATGTGTGACAACCTGGCAAACTCGGCAAATTCAAACAATAGTGACACTTGTTAGATTTTGGGATGAAAATACCTTCAATAAGGGGATGATATGACACCCCGCAATTTCAGGTTAGGTTTAACCAACACAAACTCTGACATTCATACATGCATTGCATTTGATTAGGTTTATTAGATGTGTCATTCACTATATGAACACTGACACACAAGTGTGTCCTTGAAACGTTGGTGAATCATTAATGTAACACGTTAAACAAACTGATACGATACACTCAAACAAATATGACTTCTGTGATTTTATGCTATGTGACTTACGTGAACCTACAGTTGGATTTAGGTGTCCAGACCCGACTAAATCAAGTACCCGACCCGGTCAAGACCCGTAAGAGTTACACCGGAGGCAACGGGTTCTAAAGTCCGCTTACCTATATAACCGGCAGATTCGCAGAAGAATTAATTATTTGTTTGTTAACTGGTTTAATAAATAAATTAATTAATTATTACTAATCGTCAAGATTAATTAAGCGACAAAAGACGTTAAAAATTATTTACGTCTTAGACGACAATTAACGAATTAGTCTTTTTTGCTAATATTCGTTAAGTCTCGGCAAACGAAAAATATTTAAGGGTTAAATGTTAGTCTCGCAATTAAAAGGTTCGATTAAGGATTAAATAAAAACGAGGGACTGATCGGAAACTTAATCAGTTATATATAACTGATTAAGGGAGGCGCGAAACCCTAATCCTCCATTAGACATTCCGGCCTCCCTCCCCTCCCTTTCTCGATCGACGTCGATGGCTCCCAAGCCGCCGCCCTCTCTCTTGTTCTCCGGCGATCCTTCAACCAATCGTGAGGACCATAATCCGTTGATCACCTTTGGGCGTGTTCTTCCCCACTGTTGAACCGCCGCCATGAAGCCGAGCCGTAGTCGCCGCGTCGCCTCTCCGAGTCCGCCGTCGCCGCCTCCCAGTCGTCCGCCGCTGCCGTCCAACTCGAGCCGCCGCAGCTGCCCTAGCCAAGCCGCCGCAACAGCCCGCCTCCGTCGCCCTCTCCGTCGCATCGCCGCCGCCGCCTCCCTCGCCTTCACTCGCTCACCAGCCGACCCCATCGTCACGAACCGCCGTCATATAGTGTGTTAGCCCGTCGTCCGCAAACCCTAGTTCGCGCCCGATCCGACGTATGTGATTTTCTCGGTGCTAGAGTCAGCGCATGGTAAATCCGTAACCGCGAGGATTGTTTGATTCGCCCGTCGAATCATAACCTGCGAAACCCTAGCGTCACCCGTTGATTTTCGGTGTCTTGAACGCGTGTTTGAATCACCGCTCAGGTATATCTAAACTCGTTATTAGTTTAGATTTATTTATTTATTTTATGGTTGTATCGCATTCTTGTTTTAACGTGTTTCGGTGTTTGCACGTTTTGGTGATCATCGAATCCTGTTGTATTTGGTTTACGTTAATTAACTGGTTTTCGCGTTTGTAAATTAAATCGTTTTTCCGCTGCATATTAAATTAATCGTTAATTTAATTATCTTGAATTTAATTTACTTATTACTCGGCAATTGTTCTAATAAATATTTTTCGTAAATAATTATTCAATTAAAAATAAATTGCTATTACCGAGACCCAAATGCCACTGTCGTAACCCAACAGTGGTATCAGAGCCTTGATCACCACACGCAAACCCTAACCGGTCAATTTTAAAACGGTGTTCTTTCGCGAACTGGGGTTCCGAACCCGAAAGTCGCGAAATTGAATGAATCGCTATTTAAATATGTTTAGTCGATTTGAATCCACTAAGCATAATCCGATTCAATAAAATTGATTGAATTATTTTTCGTACATATTCGGCCCAACCCTATTTTATTTTGTCATGGATTCGTTATGGTTTGGCCCATTTGGCCCATGTTGTTTTGTTTTGGATTGGCCCACTTTTGACTGGATTCAAAGTTGTATTTATTTAAAATAGAATAGTTTTATTTTAATTTGTAATTGCTCACTTTCGCCTGGTCGAACGAGACGAGCTTGACACGACGACCCATTTTGAGATTACCCCTTCTAGGGATTTTCGAAAATGGCTGGAACCCAAAATGAGACCGACGTTTTATGATGACGCGCAGGAGCTTGTTGAAGCCAGTGGGAGCGACTAAATCGATCAGGGAGTTTTCTGTTCTCGTGGTTGATTTACTTTTACGTCCCTTGACCTTCCTCGATATTGTCATAGGCTCTGACAATATCGAAACCCCTGCATGGCCGAATATGTGCATGTGTGTTTGCTTGTTTTTGGTTGTTTGTCTTAACTTGATTAACGCGCCAACTAAAATCCAAACTTAGTTTCACCGGTATAAAACTAATTTTCCAATCGATTAAATAAAAGTCCTAATTTTATTACGACTTTATAAAATTTAATAACCAATTTAATTTGACATTAAATTCGGATTTTCGATAAATTAATCGAACATTGTTAATAATTGGTTATCGTCTCGCGACACATAGATCATTAATACTTAGGTTATTTAAATGATAGTCCCGAGTGAGATAGAATTCATAAAATTTTTCGTCATTAATCATTAAAATTTGACCTAATAATCCTATAGGGTAAGCCAAAAACCGGTAGTCTATGCCATCCTAAGTCAAGTCTAACTTGGAACATATTGACCGATGCATCCGTGTTGGAGTATTTCAAGACCGCACGTGGTGTTTAGGGTATCTTCCAAGGTGAGCGTATTAGAGTATTTCAACACCGTACGCACACACTGACCACTTAGGACAACTACCATTTTCTTTACACGCACCTTTGGTATTGGAGTTTTCAACATCGTACCTCTGGTCGGCATGTAGACAGAATGGGCATAGATGGGGCTAAACCTATTTCGTTGATCCGTTCGCGAAAGCCCCATAACGGGAGTTGTGACACTTATTCACAAGTGACAATCGTTGTCCATTTGGCTACTTAGAAATTTTGAAAGCACTTTACGTTGTCTGGAGAAATTATCTAACTAACTGAATTCCCAATTCCTATTCAAGAATAGCTTGCCATCCTTGAATACGATTCAGGCATCAAAACACTAAATTTTGCCTATTGTTTCAGATGGCTAACCACGCAAACCAAGAGATTTTCCATCTTAAGTCTCTTCTTGAGAAGGAGAAACTTGATGGCGCCAACTTCCTTGATTGGGAAAGGAATCTGAGAATCGTCCTGAAAATGGCTAACATGAAAAAAGTGTTAGAAGCTGAGGTTCCTGAGGAACCTGAAGCTGACACTGCCGCGGCGACGCCCATAACGCATTGCGACAAAACGCCAAAACTGTTGCGTGTCTTATGCTAGCCACTATGACTTCTGATATTCAGAAGAACGTGGTTGACAGGATGGCTTTTCAGATGATCGGTGATCTGAGGGGCATGTTTGATACTCAGGCCTGGCAGGAGCGCTATGACACCGTTGTGACACTTATTAGCTGTCGCATGGCTGAAGGCGCTCCCGTCAACCCTCATGTCCTGAAGATGAAGGGTTACATCGACCACCTAGCGAAGCTGAATTACGTCATCCCCGCCGAGATGGCGACCGCCCTGATTCTGCACTCACTGTCCAGTGCCTTCACCCCTTTCAGGGTGAACTTTAACATGCATAGCATGGTAAAGACAGTGACTGAGCTTCATGGCATGCTCAAGACTGCTGAAATGGCGACCGCCCTTATGTACTCGCAATCCGATCAGGAGGCGTCAAGAAGCCTGAGGTCAAGAAAGGAAGGCGTGGGAACAAGAAGAAGGGCATGTCAGCTATTTCCAGAGCGTCTGGAAGCTCCCAGAAGGGCAAGCCTAAAGCGTCCAAGGCACCGCCGCCTGAACAGCGCGAGTGTTTTGAATGCCACAAGATGGGGCACTGGAAAAGAAACTGCCCAGAGTATCTTGCCAAGGTGAAGAATGGAAAATCCCAGCCTGGTAATTCCACAGGTATATACATAAGTTTATGTTGTATGATGCTTCACTTATTCCTACAAAATATATGTTTGTCATACTTTACATTTTGTAGGTGCATGAAGCTAAAGGAAGCAAACCAAGACGACACTGAGCTACCATACGATACTCGCACCTGAATAAAGCTCGTGTCTAATGTTTGCAGTTTAAAACTATTCTTGGTGGTGTTTGAAACAACTTGTTTTGTTTTTGGTTTCCCTGGCTGTTTTCCAGGATGAACAATTGCTTTCCTTGGATTTTGACTATGACATGTTTTTTACTATGGTTGATTTTCGAAACATGCATGACCGTTTTTATTCTACTTTGAATTTAATTCAACCTTTTGTTAAATTAAGTTCAAAATCCCAAAACAACATACCTCACAATCTGGTGCACTTGATTTCATTAAGGCTAGCTTAAATGCGACATGATAACCTTTTGGTTACCATATCCCATCGAACCTATAATGCCTTAAGTGTCTATCGTACTTATTGCGAGACAACGCACGACGTAATGGTAGTTCATAAAGTATTATGACATTGAACCACCGACGTCAAGGATATTAAATCAAGTCGAACTGAACGAAGATCGCCATTTCGATCTGCAACAATATGGACATATCAATTCTCTGCCTCATGCAGACGTTTGTTCATATAAGTTCGAATCACCAGCTGAATTGCTACAGGAGTAATCACTTGTTGATTATAACATTGTAGTATGGCCACACCAATCCTGGTGCACATTACCATATACATGTGCATACCTACACACATCTTGGAAGTCTTAGACTACACTCGTTGTACTCAAGTGTGTTTGAATCAGACACGCACTAAGTGTTTAGTACAAGGATTCACAGTTTCATCCTGAAACCGACAAACACAAGACTAATGACTTTCCATAACAAAAGCCCTTGACATTTTGTAACCATAAGACCCCTTCACACGTCACTTACATAACTAACTTTAAACCCCAAGACTGGTATCTTGCGATGATGGAATTTAGTAATTACATGTCCAAATTTAGATCTTTAAATATCTAAAGAAACGTGATTCTGACAAATCACTGGACTATGTAAAGCAACTCTTGTACCTAAACAAGACAAGCCAGATGGACAATGTTTCACCAATAATGGATTGTTGCTTAGCGAAACATATGGACATTCCGGTTGGAGTTTTGTATGTTATCCTTACCTGAATAAGGAAACATCCTATAACGTCAGACCTGAGAGTCCGATGGAATAAATCATCACCTCAATCATCACGAGATATACTTTCAAATAATCATAGACGAAAGCATCTCCATGCTAACAAACTCTGAAATGACTTTGTCAATCGTCTTTGAACTTATGAATGAGTAATACCAGCTGGATATTAAGCATTCGATTTCCATACCACATGCTACGAAATCGAAAAATTTCATTCCTGAAAACGAAATTTAACTGCCACGTTTTCTTCGTGCGAGTTAGTATCCAAATGGTTTGAAAGAAGAATTATAATAGGAATGTCAATCTGCCTAAAGCAAGTGGGAGCATCGCCACCGATCCTTACCGGAATAACGATCAAAATTCCGATCTAAAGATCATTTAAATTTACTGGATTGAATTTTAAATGACACCTCAATTAATTAAAGTTTCAAGATTAAAATTTAAGTATTGATCACATTATGGCTGAGCAACCACTAACACGATCAATCTCTTGAAACGAATCGAATCGTACTAAATATGATACGAAAGAAATCCAATACTAAATATTACATGGAATGTCGCCGTAAAGGATTACTGTAAGGCCCCAATCCCGATTATATGTATTTCACGTCATATAAAATCAGAGCTTGAAAAATATCATATAATAACTAAAGTTTTCATCCATCATTAAACCATATTTACAAAAATTAGGTGTTCAACACCATTAACTTCATGGTAATATTTCAAAACATTCACATTAACAACATGTACATCTAGGTCCTCAAAATATGTGATGTTCGGTTCCAAAATTTTTCGATTCGATCCCGACCCGTCTACTAATGATTACCTGCCAAAAACACTAGTAAGACATTAATATTAATGGCACACAACAACATTCAACACAGTACAACATTTAGTCACAAGAAAACAAGGCAAAAATCCGGACAGCAGCTCCAAGCGTATCGCTTGGAGCTATAAATGTCCCAGGCGATACGCCTGGAACCCCATTTCCAGGGCTCCAGGCCAGATCTCCCATACTTAGCCAAATTTCCAGCTTTTTCACTTTTATGCAATTTCACCTATATTGACTTCATTTTTAGTGCTGGAAACTCAATATAACCTATATTTCATGTCTAAATTCAATTCCGTAACAAACACGTATTACTTACGCAAATCAAATACAGTTAGCACCCAAACCGACCCGTTGACCCGTTAAGGCGTTTATCACAATCCAACCCCTATGGCACACTTCCACCTGCAAGTTTCTCATCATATTCATATCTTGGCTCACACGTATGTTGTACCAAGCCGCTTAGTCTTCTTGTTGAGAAAATTAGAGGATTATAACCACATAATTACTTGCCTTGTCACGACACTACCGCTCAACCCAAAAAGGGTCATACATCACTGCTTTTCAACTTGGTCATTTGCATACCCAAGTCCACATTTCTCAACAACATGTATCTAGGTTCTTGGTGTTCACTAGATACTATGACAATTGCCATTGTCATCTAATGAACCCATGAAATCACCCTATCATAGAACACTTACTTGGTCCAGAACACCCAAAGGAATTACAAGCCCTCCCAAGCTAGAATTCGGATTCCTTAAGCAAATTCCACCACAAACTCTCTTGATTTCAAGGATTTCATGAACTAGGGCTCCTTCCCCCTCTCCTCTCTCTCTTTCGCGATTTTTTAGTCTGGGGGAAACCCAGACTTAATTTTCTTATTCTTAAGTTACAGCTTTGGTCCCTCTAATTCCATATTTTATAAAATCTAGCCAAGACCCTTTATTTACACAATTAATCCTCTAACTTTCTTTAGTTTAACCATCTATTATAAAGTTAACTTAATAACTAGGGAGTCCCCAATAAATAACCCGGTTAACCTTCTAAATCCGCTTATTTTACCAAAACTCACAATAGAACATAATTAAAATTAGTCACCCAATTTATTATGAAACTCGGGGTGTTACAACTCCACCCCCCTTAAAGGGAGTTTCGTCCCCGAAACTATAAGTACATACCGGAATAAGTAGAGGTAGTATCTCCGCATTTTCTCCTCGGACTCCCACGTGGTGTCCGATCCCTTCCCGTGCTCCCATTTCACCTTTACTTGATCAAATTCTCTGTTTCTTAGCCACTTAGTCTTGCGGTCAAGAATTTCAATCGGTCTTTCCACATAATTCAGCTTATCATCAATCACGATGTCATCCAAAGGCACATTGGCAGCCTCATCAACATTTTCTCAGATTAGACACGTGGAATGTGTCATGGATTCCACTCAACTCTTCAGGTAATTCTAATTGGTACGCCGATTGACCCACTTTAGCAATGATTTTGAAGGGCTCGATGAATCGTGGGCTTAATTTTCCCTCTTCCGAAATCTAATTACTCCCTTCCACGGGGTCACTTTTAACAACATGTGGTCTTCCTTTTTGAACTCAATATCTCTACGCCTCTTATCGGCAAATGATTTCTGTCGATCCTGGGCAGCCTTTAAACGCGCTCTAACTATGTCAATCCTTTCAGCAGTGGCTTTGACCACCTCCATTGGAGCCAACTCCCTCTGACCAACCTCACCCCAGCACAACGGGGTTCTACACTTCCGCCCATAAAGTAACTCATATGGTGGCATTCCAATACTAGCATGATAACTATTATTGTAAGAGAATTCCACCAACGGTAAATGAGTATCCCAGCTTCCTCCAAAATCCAACACACACGCTCGCAACATATCCTCAAGTGTTTGGATTGTTCTCTCACTCTGCCCATCGGTTTGAGGATGGTATGCGGTACTCAACAGTAACCGAGTACCCATACATTCCTGAAATTCCCGCCAGAATTTAGACGTGAAGCGGGTGTCCCTATCTGACACGATTGACACCGAGACTCCGTGTCGCGACACAATCTCTTCCACATAAACATCCGCCATTCTCTCGGATGAATACGACTCACTAATAGGTAAGAAGTGTGCACTTTTAGTAAGTCGGTCCACTATCACCCAAATAGCATGGAAATTTTTCCTCATTTTTGGCAACTTTGTGAGCAAATCCATTGTGATATGCTCCCACTTCCACTCCGGTATCTCAAGTGGTTGTAGTTTACCATACGGCTTCTGGTGTTCTGCTTTGACTTGAAGGCAAGTCAGACATTTCTCTACATATTTCACTGTATCCCGCTTCATGCCCGACCACCAATAATCATGTTTTAGATCATGATACATTTTCGTGGCTCCCGGATGGATTGAATACCGAGACTTATAAGCCTCGTTTAAAAGCAATTCCTTCACCCCACAAGTGATAGGGATCCATAACCGCCCAAACAGATATTTAAGACCGTTGTCCTCGTGGACTAAGTCTTTCACCGCTCCCTTTATTCGCTCTTTCTTCCAATTTTCTTCTTTCACCGCTTCCTCTTGTGCTTTCTTGATTGAATCAAGAATGCTTGAGGTTACAACCAGCTTCATCGATTTCACCTTAATAGGAGTGTAATCTCCTTTTCTGCTTAATGCATCTGCCACCACGTTGGCCTAGCCCGGGTGATAAAGAATCTCACAGTCATAGTCTTTAATCAGCTCCAACCACCTTCGCTGCCTCATATTCAACTCCTTCTGATCAAACAAATATTTCAAGCTTTTGTGATCAGTATAAATTGTGCATGGGATGCCATACAGATAATGTCGCCAAATCTTCAAGGCGAACACCACCGCTACCAGCTCAAGATCATGAGTTGGATAATTAACCTCGTGACTCTTCAACTGCCTCGAAGCATAGGCTATAACTCTACCCCGCTGCATAAGTACACACCCCAAGTCGAGGTATGACGCATCAGAGTATATTACCAAATCCTCCGTCCCATCGGGTAAAGCTAACACGGGAGCAAGAGTTAGCTTTTCCTTTAAGGTTCGGAAAGACTCTTCTTGTTTTTCACCCCATTCAAATTTCACATCCTTCCTTGTGAGTCGAGTTAATGGCAAGGCTATTTTGGAGAAATCTTGAATAAATCTCCTATAGTAGCCTGCCAATCCTAAGAAACTCCGGATTTCAGTCGGGCTCTTAGGTGTTCTCCATCCCGCTACTGCTTCGACCTTGGCCGGGTCTACTAATACTCCATCCGCATTCACCACATGTCCCAAAAATTGTACCTCCCGTAACCAGAAGGCACACTTTGAGAACTTCACGTAAAGTTTTTTCCGCCTCAAAGTTTCCAACACCTCACGCAAATGTTAGGCATGTTCTTCCTCGCTTCGCGAATATACCAAGATGTCATCAATAAACACAATAACGGATCGATCCAACATCGGCTTACACACGCGGTTCATAAGGTCCATGAAGTCGCCGGTGCATTAGTCAATCCGAAGGACATTACTAAGAACTCGTAATGCCCATACCGTGTTCGAAAAGCTGTCTTTGGGACATTCTCCTCTCTCACTTTCAGCTTATGGTACCCCGATCTTAAATCGATATTGGAGAACCAACTCGCCCCTTGTAACTGGTCAAACAGATCGTCAATTCGGGGCAAGGGATATTTGTTCTTCACGGTCAGCTTATTCAGCTCACGGTAGTCTATACACATCCTTAGACTACCGTCTTTCTTCTTCACAAATAACACCGGTGCACCCCAAGGGGATACACTTGGTCGAATAAATCCTTTATCGAGCAATTCCTGCAGCTGCTTCATTAATTCTTGCATCTCGGTAGGAGCTAACCGATACGGAGCTCGAGCCACCGGCTTAGCCCCAGGTACCGAATTTATCCGGAACTCCACATCCCTATCCGGTGGTATGCCTGGAAGGTCTTTAGGAAAAACGTCTAGGAATTCTTGCACAACGGGTACCGCTTCAGCTTTATTACTCTCACGTTCTGTATCCACCACATATGCCAAATAGGATTTACACCCGTGCTGGATGTATTTCCTTGCCTCCATTACTGAACACAGAGTGATCTCGTTCTTTCTTTCTCCTTGAACAACAACCTGCTTCCCGCTCGGCGATATTAATTCGATCGCCTTGCGGTTACACACCACATTGGCTTGGTATTTAGATAACCAATCCATTCCCACTATCACCTTGAATTCACCCATCATCATTGGTATTAAATCAATAGAGTAATTTTCATCTTCTATAGAGATCTTACAATCGCGATACACATCAAAGACTAAGACACTCTTGTTATCTGCTTTTTCTAAATCTAAGGGCACAGACAGCTTGTTAATAACAAAAGAAGGGTGACGGGTAAAATCATAAGAAACAAATGATCTACTCGCCCCCGTATCAAACAATACATATGCAGGGATAGAATTGACAAGAAAGATACCTGTCACTACCCCTGGATCCACCTTTCCTTCCTCCACAGTCAGCTGATAAGATCTTCCTCTCGCTCGAGGAATATCCGGCTTCACTCCGCTCTGACCCGCCCCCGAATTCGGGTTTGGGCATTCACTCTTCTTATGTCCCGTCTTTCCGCATCCAAAACATAACCTTGCAGGGCGAGGACATTGTGCTATACTATACCCTGTCTTTCCACAACCATAGCATTGCTTTGTTAAGAAGAAACATTCACCCTTATGCGCTCTCCCACAATGTGGGCAATCAGACGACCCACTCTTCTTGTTTTCAGCTTTCTTGGGTGATTCATTCACCCTTGGTTTCTTATTTGGGGTAGAACTGCTTTCTACTCCCCTCTTCTCGCCTCTTTCCACCTGCTTTTTTAGCTCCAATTCTCTTTCTCGACAAGCATTGATCAGCTCCTCGAGAGTCACACATCGACAAGCATTAATAAATTCCCTAAAATCAGCGTTCAGCATATTGTTAAACTGGTAGATCTTTTGCTTCTCTGTTCTCAGCAGCTCTTTATAATTTCACTCGATCCAGGAAGTAACTGTTTACCTCCCCAATCGGTTGTCCCTTCTTTTGGCGAAACTGCATCAACTCATCTTGTATTTTGTTCACTTCAGACTCAGGGCTATGATATACCGCAAACACTGCTTTAAACTCGTCCCAATTCATGGCCTTTATGGCCTCCCTCCCCTTTTCCTCACGTGTCATATCCCACCAGTCTTTTGCATGCGACCGGAGTTTCCTGGTTGCAAACATCACTTGATCCTCCGGCTCACAGTGACTCTGCTCAAATACCGCTTCAAATTATGCTAGCCATCTGTAACAGACTATCGGATCCGCCTCACTAGTGTATAGGGGAGGCTTACACGCCATGAAATCTTTGTAAGTACACCTCCCCTTATCTTTCTTCCCGCTTCCTTCCGCCATAATATTATTTCTCATCGATTCCAGCTTCTTCTCCAATGCCTCCATCAGGGCATTTTCCATTTGACCAACATGGATCCGTACTGCTACTTCCACCGAGGTCTCAATTTCATCAGAAATCAGCTTCTTTACCTCTGCAATCATATGCTCCGTAAGGGCCCCAGCCGGGTTGCTTTCATCCCCCAAAGTAAACTGAAAGTTTACAATAGGTTAGCATCATAATCACATACTTTCGCTTTTTAGTTACTCAAAATTTTCATCTTAACCATTTAAAATGGTCCATACCGCACATTTTATCATTTAACACTTAATAGAGAATTAAATTCACTTACCGGGCCGGAAGATCGAACCTTGAACCGAACATCCTTTCCCCTCATGAGCACTTGGTTTGAGTTCAAGTGCCCCCACGACACTTGAATCTCTCAAACCGTGGCTCTGATACCAACTTATAAGTCCCCAATCCCGCTTATATGTATTTCACGTCATATAAAATCAGAGCTTGAAAAATATCATATTATAACTAAAGTTTTCATCCATCATTAAACCACATTTACAATAATTAGGTGTTCAACACCATTAACTTCATGGTAATATTTCAAAACATTCACATTAACAACATGTACATCTAGGTCCCCAAAATATGTGATGTTCGGTTCCGGAATTCTTCGATTCGATCCCGGCCCGTCTACTATTGATTACCTGCCAAAAACACTGGTAACACATTAGTATTAATGGCACACAACAACATTCAACACAGTACAACATTTAGTCACAAGAAAACAAGGAAAAAGTCCGGACAGCAGCTCCAAGCGTATCGCTTGGAGCTACAAATGTCCCAAGCGATACGCCTGGAACCCCATTTCCAAGGCTCCAGGCCAGATCTCCCATACTTAGCCAAATTTCCAGCTTTTTCACTTTTATGCAATTTCACCTATCTTGACTTCATTTTTAGTGCTGGAAACTCAATATAACCTATCTTTCATGTCTAAATTCATTTTCGTAACAATCATGTATTACTTACGCAAATAAAATACAGTTAGCACCCAAACCGACCCGTTGACCCGTTAAGGCATTTATCACAATCCAACCCCTATTGCACACTTCCACCTGCAAATTTCTCATCATATTTATATCTTGGCTCACACGTATGTTGTGCCAAGCCGCTTAGTCTTCTTATTGAGACAATTAGAGGATTATAACCACATAATTACTCGCCTTGTCACGACACTACCGCTCAACCCAAAAAGGGTCATACATCACTGCTTTTCAACTTGGTCATTTGCATACCCAAGTCCACATTTCTCAACAACATGTATCTAGGTTCTTGGCGTTCACTAGATACTATGACAATTGCCATTGTCATCTAATGAACACTCCACATTTCATGACATAGGAATGCATATACATAACTAACCACTACGTGTTACCTTTTAAGCTTTGTTCTTGCCTTCGCGTTTATGGCTTGCACTTCCTCCTGCTTCACCTATAGTCATTACATTGTTTAGATTACCATTGTACATTCATGGGTCACACAATTATCATACAAACACCTAAACATCTCATGAAACCAGCATACCCACAAGTTCACTCTCATTCAAGCATTTCCTCGAGCACCTAGTGTGCATACAAAACATCCTAACTAACGAATAACCTATGAAACTTCCATACATCCCATTCTCAAATTTAGACACAACATAATCAGATTTCATGCACAATTTAACAATTTCCTCACTTCATTATGATTTCATTCAATAAATTACCACACAAATCCCCCAACCCATAATGGGTTTCGATTTCTACAAGATGGGGTTTAACTCCCATCCAAATTCTATCAAACACACAAAGAATCAATCATGCAAGCAATAATTTAGCTTCATCTAAGCACATATACATATAGCAACACAGATTTCGACCTCAATTTAACATCTAGATGAAACCCATGAAATCACCCTATCATAGAACACTTACTTGGCCAAGAACACCTAATGGAGAGCTCAAAATAAGGAATTACAAGCCCTCCCAAACTAGAATTCGGATTCCTTGAGCAAATTCCTTCACAAACTCTGTTGATTTCAAGGATTTCATGAACTAGGGATCCTTCCCCCTCTCCTCTCTCTCGTTCGCGATTTTTGAGTCTGGGGGAAACCCATACTTAATTTTCTTATTCTTAAGTTACAGCTTTGGTCCCTCTAATTCCATATTTTATAAAATTTAGCCAAGACCCTTTATTTACACAATTAATCCTCTAACTTTCTTTAGTTTAACCATCTATTATAAAGTTAACTTAATAACTAGGAAATCCCCAATAAATAACCCGGTTAACCTTCTAAATCCGCTTATTTTACCAAAACTCACAATAGAACATAATTAAAATTAGTCACCCAATTTATTACGAAACTCGGGGTGTTACAGTTACGCCACGACCTTAGATGGAAAATTACATCATCACTGCCCGACACTGATGAAAGGAAATATATGTTCATTAATAGAGTACTGATTATACTCATTGAACATTAATAGCCACCTTAATTGAATCTGAACTAGGAATGCTATAAAACATTCAAAGGGTTAATTCGACTCTGTAGATAGTCGGTTAACATGCTCAAGTGATAACACAGTCATACATGTGCTCACCAAGGGCACTACATTAACAAAAGTTCGATTCACTTAAGAAGACTCACTGTTCAAGAGAAACATTGAATCTTATGGAACAACTAACAATGGCAACCCTAAAACGAAACCCGAGAACATGATTGTAAATTCGTAAGTTCAATGATCAGTCTGGATCAGTGAAATAACACTATTTTATACGGCGTGAATACTGCATCATATCGGTGTTCAATTTTAGTGTTGGATGTCGAACACTAACGTTTGCACCAAATCATTCGACCTCCTCTAAGCTGTTAGACGAAAGTCTGAATTCTGCGTAACGTGTTCGAATCTTATACGTTTTACTATCCATGAATATTCCATTAATATTATAAAAGTCCGTATTCGATCAGGCATTGTAGGAGCATTGCCTAAAGCAAGACTATTCTGACTCTGGACTGAAACTGTTGACGATCCAGACTCACAAGGCCTCATTAGAGAATGACGTCGGGACGTAACTCGTATCAGATTGTCTTCATGGATTTAATCATAAGAAAGTTCTTATTGATGGTATACTCAAAGGTATCCTTTGAGCTGAGATACATGAGCGACCTTCCGTTTGCTAAAGAACATTATTTGATAGTAGCTTAACGCTGTCGCGTAACTGCCAGCCATAATGGTTACTTTTGGGGATGGTTCTGAGGCTTAGTGGGAGCTGTATGTATGCAATATGAGATTCTATACTCTTTCATTGATAATGCAACACCTTGACATCGTGGGCCCTCTCGTTAGTTCCAAGGGTTAAGTGTAAGGCCTTACCCAAACTTATTATGTGTTTGATTGGACCACTTCGAACAGTAAAACGAGAAACGCAATGATCGAACACGGAAGAGAATGAATAAATCCATGTCTCTAGTTCGATTGATGTCTCATACAGAAAGGATCTGATGACTTTATAAATACCATAAGTCTAATCTATATCACGAGTTTGTTGATATGCCTTGGTTATTTAACTTGAAGTGTCATGACTGGTTGGGACAACCACGTGTAGCTAGAGCACCTCTGACTATTTCTTGATTTATAGTCGTGCTCTGTCCAAGTAGGAGACTGTTGGATTTAGGTGTCCAGACCCGACTAAATCAAGTACCTGACTCGGTCAAGACCCGTAAGAGTTACACCGGAGGCAACAGGTTCTAAAGTCCGCTTACCTATATAACCCGCAGATTCGAAGAAGAATTAATTATTTGTTTGTTAACTGATTTTTAATAAATATATTAATTAATTATTATTAATCATGAAGATTAATTAAGCGACAAAAGACGTTAAAAATTATTTACGTCTTAGACGACAATTAACGCATTTGTCTTTTTTGCTAATATTCGTTAAGTCTCGGCAAGCGGAAAAATATTTAAGGGTTAAATGTTAGTCTCGCAATTAAAAGGTTCGATTAAGGATTAAATAAAAATGAGGGACTGATCGGAAACTTAATCAGTTATATATAACTGATTAAGGAAGGCGCGAAACCCTAATCCTCCATTAGAAATTTCGGCCTCCCTACCCTCCCCTCTCTTGATCGACGCCGACGGCTCCCAAGCCGCCGTCCTCTCTCTTGTTCTCTGGCGATCCGTTCAACCAATCGCGAGGACCCTAATCCGTTGATCACCTTTGGGCGTGTTCTTCCTCACTGTTGAACCGCCGCCACGAAGCCGAGCCGTAGCCGTCGCGCAGCCACTCCCAGTCCACCGCCGCCGCCTCCAAGTCGTCTGCCACCGCCGTCCAAGTCGAGCTTACGCAGCAGCCCTATCCGAGCCACCGCAGCAGCCCATCGCCGCCGCCGCCCAAGCCGGCCGCCGCCTCCCTCGCCGTCGCCCGCTCACCGGCCTACCCCATCGTCGCGAATCGCCATCATACAGTGTGTTCGCCCATCGTCCGCAAACCCTAGTTCGCGTCCGATCCGACGTTTGTGATTTTCTCGGTGCTAGAGTCACCGCGTGGTAAATCTGTAACCGCGAGGATTGTTCGATTTGCCCGTCGAATCGTAACCTGCGAAACCCGTTGATTTTCGGTGTCTCGAACGCGTGTTTGAATCACCGCTCAGGTATATCTAAAATCGTTATTAGTTTAGATTTATTTATTTATTTTATGGTTGTATCGCGTTCTTGTTTTAACGTGCTTCGGTGTTTGCGCGTTTTGGTGATCGTCGAATCCTGTTGTATTTGGTTTACGTTAATTAACTGGTTTTCGCGTTTATAAATTAAATCGTTTTTCCGCTGCGTATTAAATTAATCGTTAATTTAATTATCTTGAATTTAATTTACTTATTACTCGGCAATTGTTCTAATAATTATTTGTCGTAAATAATTATTCAATTAAAATAAATTGCTATTACTGAGACCCGAATGCCACTGTCGTAACCCAACACCTACGTGTTAGTATAGTAGTTCAATGATTATGATAACGTATGCGAACACCCAAACTGGTCCTGAGCCTTTGCTCAAGGCGAAAGAAGAAAATCTGTCAACTAGATTTGTCACGCCATGCGGCGGATTAAGGAGGAGGCCTCACGACACGCAACGACGCCTGATCAGAACCCGACTATTTTGTCTGTCGCGACACATGACAAAACCCATATCCCATTGTCGTGATAGGTGACGAGCCCAGGTACGACTAAAACCCTAATTTTTCACCAATAAATAAATGCACTCAGTTCCATTTGATTATTTACTTGTTGCCGACTTGGGGAGACCCTCTGTACGATTATATGCTAAGTCTTGATCATCAGGTACTTCAAATTCTATGCTAAGATTCAAGACAAAGAAGATCCAGTGTCTAATGATTTAGAGGAACCAGGAAGTTATTCTTGTGCTTTCATGGCTAATATTTTTAGGGTAAAATGTTCCTTTCCATGTGAGAAGTATGATGAGTATGAAAAAAAATACCAATTTGCTCAGTGAGTTATCGAGTATCAAGGATTCTTGCAGAAAATTATTGGAATCTAACCAACAATATAAGGAAATGATTGACTCCATAACAAATGACAATCAAGTTTTAAAAGCAACACTTGTTACTATGGAACAAAAATTGCAAGTTTTTAAAGCTGAAGTTGAAATTTTAAATAAACTTAAAGATGAAAATCAAGCTGAACTTTCAAAACTTCGTCATAAACTTGATGGTTTTTGAAGTACTGCATTTGTTTTGGATCATATTTTTGCTAAGCAAAGGGAAAACAAGTGGTTGTTCCGTCAACCCAGGAAAAACCAAATTCTAAAAAAATGGTTGGATCTAAGTCTAGAGTTAAATCTGGTTCAAAAGAAAATATTTCTAAAGAAAACACGTGTTTGATAAATCGACTAATAAAATCTTTTTTTTTATAAGTCCACTAGTAAATCAGCAAGTGATAAACCAGTCGTTAACAATGATAGATCTTGGGTCTTGTACAAATTGAAAGGTTCAGATAAGGTGTATTCTGATAAGGAATATCCTTTGGCTCACATCAAACCAAGGTTGGTTTCTGAGATATACACGATTGGTTCTGGATCCATGTATGATGATAATGCTAAGGCCATACCATATACCAAACATTCATGTAAATCTAAGTTGTCTCAAAAGGCTATTGTTCCTTTTGTTACATTAACTAATACTGAGTGGTATGTTAAAGAAGAAACCACCGTTGATTATATGAAAAGAACCAGATATCCGAATAAGCATGATTACTCTGCTGAGGCTACAACTTCAAAAACTAGGTTACTTCCTAAGTATGTTGAAAGGAGAACTTATTTTTTTTGTAAATAGAACAGACTTGTAAGACCGGTGTCCTAAATTTCAAAATATTAACGTTAAGTTGTCAGAAAATTTCTCTTTACAGCCATCCTTTACTTGGCATTTACAAAACATTATTTCAAAGGTTCGCAATACTAAAGTTGTGTTTGTTGATCAACATGTCAATAACATAACAAAATACACTATGAGATTTCTTGTATTTGAGTGATCGGTCGTATTCAAGCTTGGAAATGCATCCGGATCACGCCTTATTCGTGCCTGCAATTTACCCACTTCAAATGTGAGTTTGTAATGCCACAATACATATAAACATCATTAAATAAAGGAAGAAAAAGAACAATTACAAAATTTGGATCTCTCGCGTGTCGCCTATATTGAAATTTTCTCCAAGCGACACGCTTGGAGAATTAGGCGTATCGCCTATTTTAAACTTTGCTCCAAGCGATACGGTTGAAGCGGAATTTCCAGGGATTTGGCCAATTACGGCCAGTTCTCATACTTAGCCAACTTTTTGGCCATTTTCCCATCTCCCACTTTGTTCATCAATTCACTTGGGTCATTATTCCTACTTACCAATGACCCTAAAACACCTCTAAACATGTTGTTGCACTAATTGAAATACCCCTTTCGGGTTTAGTTTACAATTGAGTCTATCCAGTCAAATTTCAACCCGTTTGACCCGTTAAGCTTCACTATCAAGTAGTGGGCTCAATTTTAACATGTACTGGGACTAGAATTCCTTTCTACAGGTCTAAGGACCCATTTCATTTCATTATTAGCATAAACAATTAACTTGGATCACCATGTAATACTACAACCTAACATATTCACAATTTGAGTATTACACAAACATGAGTCCAAGACTAATCACATTGCCACTGACTCATTCTCTATGCTTCTTATGAATCATCTACAACATCTTTTCACAATTTCATGTAGCCATGATTTCTATAAACCATTTAGCTAACAAGTTGTGTTTAAAACACTAATATGATTTAACCCGTTTGGCTCATTAACATGAATTCCATGATCCGGGTACCTTTTTACATTACCCATTAAAAATCTATATTCACCAGTGATCTATGGTTCCTATGAACCATTTGCGATCAATTATCACATGGTATGGTGATGGTTCCTTTGAACCATTTTTACTCATTATAGCCATACTTTAACTCTTTTATGGTTCCTATGAACCACATATAGTCAACTTTCATTATTCATCTTAACATGATTCATTTGATTCATTTGACTCTTTGGTAACACAATTTACTTATGCATGTCATGGTTTCTATGAACCATTTTACTATAAGACATTACTATCACATTGATGAGTTGTTCCCAATTCTTATTGGATTTGACGCATACATTATTTATGTGTAACAAAATTAACAGTAATGTGTTACCTCGTGAGCCAGTTTCACTGCTACCTCTCGTGTCTCCTTGAGAGCTTCCAGCTCCTTCTTGTTTGCCTAATATGTTAATGATCAAGTTAGGACATTTCATGACTATTGCCATTAACACAATTATCCACTACCATGGATCTAATATCGCACATGATCAAGTTTTCACACAGCTAAGCATTCCATCATGATTTCCACTTATGTTGGTTCACATATTAAGGCATAGTATCCTCTATATACATACAACCTCATATCTAGCTAACTGGTCATATTTTAAGCATCAAGGTTCATGTAGGCATATCATCATACACCTAGTGTGCACCTTAACATAAATTCATGTAATTCCACCTTCTAGGCATTCCAACCTACATTTTAACATAACTTAGGTGGAATCCCTTCCAACCCATTATAATACATCCAACATCACCATAGATTTTCATATAATCCATTTATAAACTACCATTGCACACATGATTTAGGTAGTCTCTTACAACAAGTGTTCATCACATAAAACTAGGTGACTAAACCACCTATTAAGCATCATACAAAGATTCTACATAGTAATGCAGGATACTAACATCATATAGTTCGATTATCACCTATCAGTTTCAGGTTTTTGAACTCAATTTCAAGCTACCTACAAATGCATGAAGTTGGGGTTTACTTACTTGACACCCAATGGAAGATAGATGATGATTAATCACTTCCAATTCCGAGTTTATATGTAAAAATCACATCTTTAGTCTTGTATAGACAGGATTTTGATTTTTGGAGCTTTGAGAGAGCTTGGTCGTTCTCCACGGATGAGAATGGCGACCCCCTCTCATTTCCAGCATTTTTGTTTATTCCACTTTTATCTAATTTCAATATTAGCCAAATACTTTCAGCTACAAATCAATTAAATCCCAAAGCATTAGTTTACATATCAAACCCTAACATTTCCAACATATTGGCAATTCAAGCAAAGTTAGGAGCTTTTATTATTCAATGTTATATCTAACATGAAGATAATGACAATTCTATAGTTAGAAATCGGGATGTTACAACTCCACCCCCTTTAAAGGGGTTTTGTCCCCGAAACAAGCTTTTATTATTCAATGTTATATCTAACATGAAGATAACGACAATTCTATAGTTAGAAATCGGGATGTTACAACTCCACCCCCTTTAAAGGGGTTTTGTCCCCGAAACAAATACGTATCGAATAAATGAGGATAGTAACGTTGCATTTCCTCTTCGGACTCCCATGTTACATCCGAGCCTTTTCTATGCTCCCATCGAACCATCACTTAGTTCACTTCTTTATTCCTTAGCCGCTTTACGTTGCGATCAAGAATCACAATGGGTCTTTCAACATAACTAAGTTTGTCATCCACCACTAGACCGGCTAATGACACCTAAGTCCTCTCATCGGCTAGACATTTTTGTAAATGAGATGCGTGAAAAGTATTGTGGATTCCACTTAACTCTTCCGGCAATTCAAGTTGATATGCCACTTCGCCAACTTGGGCTAATATCTTGAAGGGTCCAATGTATACCCCGTTTCTGAAAGCGAATAACACCCTTACATGGAGATACTTTCAACATCACCATATCCCCCTCTTGAAACTCTATGGGTCTCCTCCTTCTGTCTGTATACGATTTTTGTCTATCTTGGGCTACCTCTAGACGAGCCCTTATCATGTTAAGCTTTTTCTGATGCCATCTTGACCACTTTCTTGCTAGCAAGTTTAGGTTGACCCACTTCACCCCAGCATACAGGTGTTCTACATTTCCACCATAAAGCATTTCATAGGGAGCCATCCCGATGCTTGCATGGTAACTATTATTGTATGAAAACTCTACGAGAGGAAGGTAATGATCCCAACTCCCACCAAAAGCAATAGTGCACGCTCTCAACATGCCCTCGAGGGTTTGTATGGTTCTTTCACATTGGACATCCGTTTGAGGATGGTATGCGGTACTAAGTAGCATCTTCGTACCCAACCATTCTTCGAAATCTCTCCAATCTGAGATGTGAACCGAGCGTCCCAGTCAGATACAATCGATACCGGTACCCCATGACGTGATATAATCTCATTGATATACATGTCTCCTTTTTGAGAAATAGGTCTCTCGTATAGGGATAAAATGAGCACTCTTGGTCAACATATCCACGACAACCCATACGGCGTCAAAGCCTTTAGGCGTCTTTGGCAGTTTGGTCAATAAATCCGTAGTTACATGTTCCCATTTCCATGTCGGGACTTCTAACGGCTGTAATTTTTCATACGGCTTTTGATGCTCAGCTTTGACTTCTAGATAAGTCAAACATTTTCCCACATATTTAACTATATCCCACTTCATGCTGGGCCACCAATAGTCACGTCTCAAGTCATTATACATTTTTGGCGCTCCGAGATGCACCAAGTATTGTGACTTATGAGCTTCATTCAACAAGAGGTGTTTCACATCACAAGTATTAGGGACCCAAACGCCCATAATTCTTTCTTTCTTAAGATTTTCTTCCTCTATACTTTCCACTTGAGCTTATTTAAACTTGGTGATTAGATCAAAAGTCACCAACAATTTCATTGACCGCACCTTAATAGGAGCATAATCTCCTTTTCGACTAAGGGCGTCTACTACCACATTGGCCTTGCCCGGGTGGTAGTGGATTTCGCAATCACAATCTTTTATTGTCTCCAGCCATCTCCGCTACCTCATATTTAACTTCTTTTGTTCAAAGAGATACTTATGGCTTTTATGATCCGTGAAAATTGTACATTTGACACCATATAGATAGTGTTTCCGTAATTTTAGGGCAAACACCGCGGCTCTTAACTCCAAGTCATGAGTTGGATAATTCTGCTCGTGGCCCTTTAGCTGCCTAGAGGCATATGATATCACCTTGCCCCATTGCATTAATACACAACCAAGGCCCATTCGCAGAGCATCCGAATATACTACCATATATTAGTTCCCTCCGGAAGGGTTAGAACCGGTTCTTGGGGTAGCTTCTGTTTAAGGCTTTGGAAGGCCTCTTCTTGTTCGACACCCCACATGAACATAGTGTCTTTATGGGTTAACTTAGTCATGGGTAAGGCTATCTTCGAAAATTCTTGTATAAACCTTCGATAGTAGGCTGCTAACCCTAAGAAGCTCCGGACTTCTGTTGGATTCCTTGGAGATTCCCATTTGGTAATTGCCTCAATTTTTGCTGGATCCACCATGATCCCTTTGGCACCAATTACATGGCCTAGGAATTGTACTTTTTTTTAGCCAAAACGCACATTTGGAGAACTTAGCATACAACTTTTCCTACCTTAGCTTCTCTAGTACCTCCCTCAAATGCTTGGCGTGCTCAGCCTCATTTTGGGAGTATAGCAGTATGTCATCGATGAATACTATCACTGACCAATCCAAGATGGCCTTGCACACTCGGTTTATGAGATCCATGAAGGTCGCAGGTGCATTTGTTAGTCCAAAAGTCATTACCGAGAATTCATAGTGCCCTTATCTCGTTCTAAAGGCCATTAATGGAACATCCTCCTTCACCTTCAGTTGATGATACCCTGATCACAAGTCTATCTTCGAAAACCACTTTGCCCCTTGCAATTGTTCGAATAAATCATCCATTATGGGGAATGGGTACCTATTTTTCACCGTGAGTTGTTCAACTCTTGGTAATCAATGCACACATGCATACTTCCGTCTTTCTTTTTCAAGAACAACATCAGGGCTCCCCAAGGGGAGACACTCGGCCGTATGAACCCCTTTATCCAATAATTCTTGGATTTGCGTCATTAGCTCTTGCAGTTTCATCGGCGCCAATCTATAAGGAGCCTTAGCCACCGGCTTAGCATTGGGCACTACATCAATTCTGAATTCCACCTCTTGATCGGGTTGTATCCCCGGTAAATCATCCGAAAAAATGTCCTTAAATTCCCGAACCATGGGTAATTTATCTATCGTTGTACCTTGGACACTCGTGTTCGTCACCACTGCAAGGTATGCCAGGCACCCATGCATCATATACTTTATCGCTTCTAACATCTAGCATAACGTTGGTGCATTCTTCTTTTCACCATAAATGGTGACTCTGTTCCCGCTTGGAGAAGATCTCTATCGCCTTTCGATCACATATGACTTTCGCATGATTGTGGGATAGCCAACCCATTCCCACCATCACCTTCAATTCTCTCATCGCCATAGGAATGAGATCTTTTGATACTCCTCGTTTCCGATGGAGATTTTGCATCCTCGACATACATCATAAACATATATACATTTATCATTAGCAATTTCTACCTCTAAGGGTACATACATTTTTTCAATCATAAATGAGGGGTGCTTAATGAAATCATATGAAACGAACGATCTATTTTCACATGTATCAAACAACATATGAGCGGGTATCGAATTGATTGCGCGTTTATCTTAGCGGTGAGGCCAAACTATAGAATCACATGATAAAGTTTCAAATTTATAACCCTAACATCACCTAGACCAACCACATACGCAATAAGGCAAGTGAACTCATCGCTACTGTAATATAGTCCTAATGGTAAGTATAGGGGTCAATCCACAAGGATACGAATCTCCTACTCCACCTAGTCTATTTCCGGTCTAACTATCCTAGCCTAATTGAACTAGCCTAGCTATCACCTAAACTAGCTTAACTAACTTATCAAATGACTACTGAAATGGAAGATATCAAACCTAATTACTAAGGGTAGCTATAACGGAAACTCAAATATAAGAAAAGGCATCATCTAGGGATATAATTATCTTAACCTCATCAACTATATGAAATGACATGCTTATGCTAAACCGTCTTAGGGATACATAATCGCTAGAGACTATATCTACAATTATAACCACAGCCACAATGAAGTATCCACGAATTAATGCTTAGTTATAAGACATTAAACACATGACCTAAGACCTAGGACCATAGACCAATCCTATTCTGACTAATCATGATGGACTAACAATTATGACCAAACTACATACCATCACATACGCAATATATCTAGACACTTCACTAATCCTTTGACCCAAGACATGGAAGCTAAGATTCATGACTAAATATAAGGACACACTTCAATCAAAATGGACTTTTGAATCAACATCATCATCAATTCCTATCTGGGCTCGTTAAAGTTCTTAAACGCATATTAATATCGCCAGATAACAAATAAGAAATAGCAATTGATTAAATGAACAGGTGATCAGTCTATGCATCAAACTAACATCTACTAGGAATGGATCAGACATGCAAACAATAATTCAAATCTGATATGTAGTAGGAATCACATACGTTACACTAAAATCATTGTGTCATAAGCAAACATTAATCCATATAATCGAATCAGTCAAGAGTCATCTAAACCTAGATGACTTACAAACTAGCCTAACATTACTAAACACAAATCAAATATGTTCATCACTGAAAATAATAAGAAAACACAAGATGCATCACAAACCGAATGATCGATGCATTGTAGCATCGATCGGGCGTTGAATCCTTGCTTCTAGACCTTCTCGAGTCTTTAAATCTTCTTCTCTACCTTCTACTGGTCGTATCTGGGGCGGAATGTCCGACCCCATCCGTCTCTAGTCGTTTCTAAGCATCACGTTGAATTTATAGGCCCGAAATTAGGGTTTTTCGCAAAAAGTACCCATAACGGGTCGTTTTGGTGTAACGGGTTGTTTTAGACATGTATGACTTTTCTGGCAGCTTTGACCTTTTGAGCACTTATCTTGAAACCTTCATAACTTCTTCGTTTTTCATCGGTTTTACATTCCGTTTTCGCCAGTATTCCTAGAATTACGAAATAAAGCATATGAAGTGTTAAGATTTCATATTTAGTCAAATCATATATGAATTTATATATAAAAGCACACATAAAACATACAAAGTGTCGGGAATTGTTGTTATAAAAGATGTGCAATTACAAGCGCATCACGAATTAACAAGAAATGTACCTGCCACCACTTTCGAATTTTCTTTGGCCTCATCAGCTGTAAGTTGGAAGGCTCTACTAGTAGCTTTTGGCACTTCTACCTTCCCATTGCTTCTTTCTATGACACCCGACAAATTCAGGTGATTTTTCTGGACAAACACGGACAATTATTTATTCCAACACACATGCATTCTTACACCTAAAATAGTTATTAGATGTGTCATCGAGTCTGCATGCATTCACATACGAGTCGGTCTTGATCATTGGTGACTAATTTATTAAAACGCTATCGAACGAACACAAAGTGCATAACTTATAACTCTATAATTCTATGTGTACACGTGTGCTAATTGATTTTACGTGATTGTGATTTCATGTTGAAATATGTGCCACTAGAATTACATGAACCGCGCATTTATGTATACGTCAAACTTTGAACAAGCCGTGCACACATGCGAAACCTTGATTAGGAGAGTGGAGGGACCTTAACCGAAAAGTAAAAGGACTTGAGGGGTATGTAGTGTAACATCTCAATTCAAATATTGAATTGAGATAATACCCAACAAACACCCGTGAGAAAAGTCGCTATCCTCTCCACGTTTCCTTCTAAAATCTCCCATCTCGATCTCCCACTATTTAATATAGTAGACTTCACCTCTTCTATCTTCTTCTTTGTTGACGTGACCCCTCAAGACTATCGATCCACACGCACATCTCCCTCTCCACTGTCTGGAAACATTAAACATGACAAGAATACATGTCGACATATAGATGATATGCATACATATTAATGATAAATCTCACCAGTCCATCAATATCAAATACAGCCAAAAACGCATATACAGACAACATTCTCCATCCCCCTCTCGACACAAACCGTCTTCTTGGGCCAGCAGCGATTGTGAGCAAGTCGGAACCAACCGCAAAGGCTACAGAAGACCTCGAGTGGCTGGAACAAACAGTGGAGATCCGCGAATAGCAAGCCGCTCTCGAGCTCTCTAACTCTCAGATTAAAGGTACGTACATGTTCGATCGGTGGCTTCGAAACTTCATTATTTTTTGGTCCAATTTCCATATGGATTATTTTCACTCTCGACTTCTACCTGCATATTAATCCACATGTGTTCTTAATGAATGTTATTGTCCAAAAATCCTAATGTCGATATGTGTATTTTTGTGTTCATGGGCATGTACTACGGTTATGTATTTAAAAAAAATATGTGTAAATAGACAAGGGGGAAGCTTTTAAGGGGCCAGACCGGGCCCTGGCCCGGTCCGTTTTTTCGCTACATAGTGTAAATTTATACTCGTTCGGTCTGAAAAGTTTTTATATACTTAGTCCGGCCCTATCCACCTTTAATCCGGCCCTATTAATATAGAGCCATGACCCTCGAAATTGTATACATATTTTTAAGTCGACTAGGACCTTACCAAATCAGTTACGTTAATGGGTTTTGGCGGATTAGGGTTTAGGGGAAGATGACATAATACGCAAGTTGTTAAATGTTTTGTGAGCTGGTTAAACACCAAATCAGGCTGTAGTACAGCCGGTACATCATGCATATACAACCCAGAAGGTCGCGGGTTCAAACCCAGCGACTAACAGTTTCCGTCTCATTTTTTTGCAATTTAGTTTGACCCTCACTTACATACCTTGTAGTTAATTTAATATGAGCAATGAGCATTACATGGTGTTTAATGGAGACAGTTATATTGTATGTTCCATGAAGAGTGTTACAAATTTGGTACAAATCATGACACATAACTTATATAATTAGAATTGTGGATTTTGTATTTATGTATGTATTTTGTTCAACGACCTAAGAGCATTCACGGCAGGTTCCTTATCCTTATCCTTATAATTTATACTTTTATTATTATTTTTTCTCTCTCTTCCACTCACAACCATAATTAAATAATACTTTTTATACCTTTATCATTACATTTTCTCTCTCTTCCAATCCTCAAATTTTAGCAAATCATTAAACTTTTTGTCAAAAATACAGATTTTGTAAAGTTTTTCTCTCTCCTCTACTCACAACCACTCAGAACTAAACCTTAAATTATACAGATTTACACTCACATATTTTTTAAGGAACCTACCGTGAATGCTCTAATGACACCATAACGTATCTTGCATGTTAAAAAGATCGTGTGATTCTGTGATCTTAGGAATCCTGCTAATTAATTTAGATCATTAAATATTACATGCGTATCTAGCATATTTAGACGGAAATCTTGCATGGAAAATGATTGGTGAATTTAAATTTGATTAACATGCGTACTTGGTTAGCATAATTATTGAAACGTGAAAACCTTATGTGCTACTTGTTACCGCTTTGAAACAACTAGAATGCATGCTAGAAACGATTAACATGTGCCTACCTGTTATAATTGGAAACTTGTTAATTAAATAAACAAACACATCAGTTATTAAGTCACCAACGTGTCGTCAGGATCGATTGAGTCAGTCTAAGTGTTCATACACTGTTGTCTCACACATACTCTCATTTAGGTGATTCTTAGGAAGTCATCCGGTTGCTTTTCATTTTAAATTTTCTTTCCGAGCTCTCAAAGGTGAGTTCTCTAACACTTTCTCTCTATGTACCTCATTGAGAGAGAAAAACATGCTACAAACAGTTTTGGTAATATAATTGTATAGCTGATCACGTATGTGCGAACATAACACATATTTGAAGTCCTTACATTTTCGGGCCGTTAATTCATGAGAAAACGAGGTTATATTGAGTAGTACTACTGGGTTTGACAAACCCCACCCGCGTTAGTCGCTCTAACTCGACGGGATATCGAACGGGTGTAACATATCCTAGGCAATATCATCATCGTCCGTGTTAGACGTTGATTTAAAGGCAATATAAACACAAACAGTCACGCTTCGGTTGCGAACCATATAGTGATATCGATTTTGGCCTAGCTAGCTACAAGTACAATTATGATTACACTGGTCCAAACATTGTTACAAACATTATTTTTACATTGTGTATTTATGAACTCACCAGCGTTTGCACTGACCCACATAGCATGTCTTTCACAGGTTCTAGGTCCGAAGCACGATTAGGCGACATGCATTTCGTTGGGTCTGTGAGCGGTTGTAAATTTTCAATGATTTATTTCCATAAAGGTTTTGGGCGCATGTTTTACGCATATCGTTTGCTTTACGCTTCCGTATGTTGTCTTAAAAATTGTATTTGCATGGGTTGGTATGACTAATGACTCAGATCCTAGTTTATCACACGCCTCGCGGTAATACTCCGCAGGTGGAATTTGAGGGTGTCACACTTGCCCCCTCCTTCGTAAGCTTTGGGCAATCTATTTTCTTATGCCGTGATTGGTAGCAAATAAAATATCGTGGTACCTCTGATGGGCAAGTAGAAATACCATGGCCCTTCTTGCCACAACTAAGACAAGGGCAATCTTTGAAGATGCATTCACCTAAATGCCCTTTGTTGCAGTACTTACATTTTGAGTTGCTCACCTTCGATTCCTTCTTCTTAGATGATTCACCCACTTTCTGCTTTTTCGTAGGGTTAGGATTTCCCCCAATGGGTTTCCTTCCTTCCCGAGCTTCTTGTCGGGTAATATCAAGTTCCGGCGCCTGCGCGACATTAATCATTTGTTCCACCGTAGTGAATTGTGAAAGGAGTATAAGCTCCTATATCTTTGCCTTTAACATTTTAGGGTAAAATAGTTCTTACCCCATTCTGTCGGCAACACATCACTATATAATTTAACCCGATCAAGGTAGATTCTGGTAATTTCATCCACGGTTTGAGTATCTCCTTCTTCCAAGCTTGAGGAGCTCTTGCTTCAACTCATTAACCATGGAGGTCGGGCAATAGTGCTCAACAAATATTTCTTTGAATTATGCCCAAGTTATTGAATTGGCCACATCTTTACCTTTTTCCAGGACTTTAGCATCCCACCAGTCTTTAGCTCGATCTGCAAGTACACTCGTTGCATAGACCACTTAATCTTCCACCTCACAATGGTATCTTCTAAACACCCATCTTAAGTTGTTAATCCAGCGATGACACGCTATTGGATCAACATCACAAGTGTATTGAGGGGGTTTACAAGCCAAAAGCTCCTTGGAGGAACACCCCTTCTTTGGCTTACCGGTTTCCCATTTATTGAGGATGGCAGTTTTCAGTTCATCAAACTTTTCATTCATAGTTCTAAGAAGATCCTCTTGAATCTTCTAAACATATTCAGGGAAAGCTGCATGGATTTCCCTCCCCACCTCTTCTAAAATATGGGCCCTCAAAGCCTCATTCCTTTGTTCCTCCGTAAGACCAGCATCATCATGGTCGTTTATGGTTCTACAGAGTTAACAACGTATTAGTGCAACAATTTCAATTTCCTTTGCCTTTAGCAAGGTTACACAAATTTTATTGGCCTTTGCCAATTTAACTCCCACGGGTTTATACGAGGTCTTTAGCCTAAGCTGTAACCCGTTTCTACCTGCCCCCCCCCCCCCCTGTTTACGCACTTCCAGGTTAGCCAACTTGCAACACTTCCTGTGCGTTTACTATAATGATGGTTAGCCACTAGCCATTCTTTTAAACACACATATTATCAACCGTTTATCTAAGCATAAGCAAAATATATCTACTATTATGTAATTAGTTGGACTTACCCAGATACTTAATCAAGCTTGAACAGATCATTCTTCCCGTTCCTTGAGCTCAGGATTGGTTTGAGTTCAAGCACTATACAAGTACTTGAATCCCTAAAACCTCGGCTCTGATATCAACTTGTAAAAGCCGTGTCTTAAATTTCAAAATATTAACGTTAAGTTGTTAGAAAATTTGGTCCCAAAAATTTTCTCTTGACAGCCATACTTTACTTGGCATTTACAAAACATCATTTCATAGGTACGCAATACTAAAGTTGTGTTTGTTGATCAACATGCCAATAACATAACAAAATACACCACGAGATTTCTTATATTTGAGTGATCGGCCGTCTTCAAGCTTGGAAATGCATCCGGATCACACCTTATTCTTGCCTGCAATTTGCCCACTTCATATGTGAGTTTCTAATGCCACAATACATGTAAACATCATTAAATAAAGGAAGAAAAATAACAATTACAAAATTTGGATATCTTGCATATCGCCTAGATTAAACTTTTCTCCAAGCGATACGCTTGGAGAATTAGGCGTAGCGCCTAGTTTAAACTTTGCTTCAAGCGATACGCTTGGAGCGGAATTTTCAGGGACGAGGCCAATTTCGGCCAGTTCTCATACTTAGCCAAATTTTTGGCCATTTTCCCATTTCTTCCACTCTGTTCATCAATTCACTTGGGTCATTATTCCTACTTACAAATGACCCTAAAGCACCTCTAAACATGTTGCGCTAATTGAAATACCCCTTTCGGGTTCAGTTTACAATTGAGTCCGCTTAACATATCCGGCGAAATTTCAACCCATTTGACATGTTAAGCTTTACTATCAAGTAGTGAGCTCAATATTTACATATGCTAGGACTAGAATTCCATTCTATAGGTCTAAGGACCCATTTCACTTCATTATTAGCATAAACAATTAACTTGGATCACCATGTAATCTACAACCGAACATATTCACAACTTGAGTATTACACAAACATGAGTCCAAGACTAATCACATTGCCATTGACTCATTCTTTATGATTCTTATGAATCATCTACAACATATTTTCATAATTTCTTGTAGCCATGGTTTCTATAAACCATTTAGCTAACAAGTTGTGTTAAACACACTAATATGACTCCTTAGAGTCATTTAACCTGTTTCACTCATTAACATGAATTCCATGATCTAGGTACCTTCTTATGGTTCCTATGAACCATTTGCGATCAATTATCACATGGTACTTGGTGATGGTTCCTTTGAACCATTTTCACCCATTGTAGCCATACTTTGACCATTTCATGGTTCCTATGAACCATTTATAGTCAACTTTCATTATTCATCTTAACATGATTCATTTGAGTCATTTGATTCTTTTGTAACACAATTTAACTATGCTATGGTTTCTATGAACGTTTCACTATAATAAATTATTATCACGTTGATAAGTTGTTCCCAACTCCTATTGGATTTGACGCATACATCATTTATGTGTAACAAAATTAACAGTGATGTGTTACCTTTCATCGCTACCTCCAGTGTCTCCTTGAGAGCTTCCATCTCCTTCTTGTTTGCCTAATATGTCACTATTCAAGTTAGGACCTTTCATGACTATTGCCATTAACATAATTATCTACTACCATGGATCTAATATTGCACATAGTCAAGTTTTCACACAACCAAAAAAACAAGCATTCCATCATGATTTCCACTTATGTTGGTTCACATATTAAGGAATGGTATCCTATGTATACATAAAACCTCATATATAGCAAATTGGTCATATTTTAAGCATCAAGGTTCATGTAGGCATTTTATCAAACACCAAGTGTGCACCTTATCATACATTCATGTAATTCCACCTTCTAGGCATTCCAACCTACATTTTAACATAATTTAGGTGGGATCCCTTCCAACCCATTATCATACATCCAGCATCACCATAGATTTTCAAATAATCCATTTAAACTACCAATGCACACATCATTTAGGTAGTTTTTAACAACAAGTGTTTATCACATAAAACTAGGAGACTAAATCATACAAGGATTCTACATAGTAATGCTGGATCCTAACATCATATAATTCGATTATCACCTATCAATTTTAGATTTTGAACTCAATTTCAAGTTACATACACATGCATGAAGTTGGGGTTTACTTACTTGACACCCAATGGAAGATATATGATGATTAACCACTTCCAATTCCGAGTTTATATGTAAACATCACAGCTTTAGTCTTGTATAGACAGGATTTTGATATTTGGGGCTTTGAGAGAGCTTGGTCGTTCTCCACGGATGAGAATGGCGACCTCCTCAATTTCTAGCATTTTTGTTTATTCCACTTTTGTCTAATTTCAATATTAGCCCCTCTACTTTTAGTTTTAAATTAATTAAGTCCCAAAGCATTATTTTACATATTAAACCCTAACATTTCCCACATATTGGCAATTCAAGCAAAGTTAGGATTTTTTATTATTCCTTGTTATATCTAACATGAAGATAACGGAAATTCTACAGTTAGAAATCGGAATGCTACTAGCAAGTGGTTGCTAATTGTCCTTTTATGTAGTCTGCTTCTTCTGATTCTGAGAAAAGGTTGTCCGATGAGTTTGTGATTATCACTTCACTGGAGAAGAAAAAGAATGCTAAACCTAAAAGTTCTAAATCAAAAGAAGGTAAATCTAAAATTGATTCACTTAAAGGGCATTTTGGAAATAATAGTGAGAATGACAAATCAGCTCAGGCTGTACTACCTTCTCGTGAGTGTAGACCTGGAATGGTTACCATAAGGGTCAATAATTTTGTTGAAGAAACTGGCTGACCCCAAGACAAAGGCTTGAGCCCCCACCCCCCCCCCCCCATTCTCTAATTAATTTACTCTAATATGCAGGGAGCTCCGAGAAGACCTATCGGTAATCAATGGATTGTTGATAGTGGAGCTTCTAGACACATAACAGGGAATATAGCTTTCTTTTCTAATGTCAAATCAATTAAAGGAGGCTATGTGACCTTTGCTAGTCTTAAAGGTGGCCATATCACAGGGAAGGCCGAGTATCAAATGGTACCATTGGATTTGATCGTGTGAAATATATGATAAATAGTATTCCACTGTTTTTACTAATACTGAGTGTCTTATTGTGAAACCCGGTTTTCATATACCAGAAGAATGGATCGTTATGAAAGCTTCGAGATATCTAGACATATATGTCTTAGATATGAGCACTTCTTCTGCAAATGTACGTGCTACTTGTTTTCTATTAAAAACCGATGAGAAAGAGTCTATCTTGTGGCATCGACGAATGGGTCATCTACATTTTAGAAGATGAATCATTTGGTTGCCAATGATTTAGTTGATGGTGTTCCATGTCGGAGGTTTGCAATGAATGATGATTGCAATTCTTGTAAGCAAGGCAAACAACATCAGAAGTTACATCCTACTAAGCGTGCCAATACTATTAACACGCCACTCGAATTGTTAGATATGGATTTGTTTGGTCCAGTGAACAAGAAAAGAGTGGCAGGTGATTCTTACCCTCTGGTAATAACTGATGATTACTCACGTTACTCATAGGTGTTATTTCTAGCCACAAAAGATGAGACAGCAGAGTGCATTCAGAATTTGATTACAAAGATTGAGTCTTTGTATTAATTGAAAGTAAGACGGCTTCATAATGACAGCGACACAAAATTCAAGAATTCTTCAATGGAATCATTTTGTATGACTAAGGGCATTCATCATGAGTTTAGTGCACCTTACACGCCACAAAAAAAATGGTATCGCTGAGCGAAAGAATCGTACACTGATAGAGATGACAAGGCCTGATATACATCAAATTGTACATGTTTTTATATGAAATATTCTTCACATTGTAGGTTATTTCTTACTAACTAATAATAAAACAATGCTATATTGTTTTCTTTTTAGTTTTTTAGTGAAATCTAGGCCAAAATCACAAAAGGAGCCGAAAATGCTGAAAATATGAAGAGAAATGAAGATTCTATGAAAAATGGCCATAGAAGCGGCCCGTGATTAACCTAGAGCACGACCCGTGTCACACCTCAACAAACTTCTGGAAGCTGACTTCTGTAAACGACACACCACGACCCGTGCCACTGACCCAACACCATCCGTGTTCACTGACAGAGATATTCTCTGACAATCAACTGCAAGACACGACCCGTGCCCCAGACCAGACAATGCCCGTGCCCGATTCCGTTTTCTACCTATAAAAGCCCGCCAATCCTCCATTTGAACATTGCTTAATTCTTCCCTCTCTTCTTAGATTAGATTTTCCTTTTTCCTTTCGCGCCACTTGTTTTGGTGCTTTTAAGCATTCGACATCAAGTTTGTAAGAAACATTAACTTAATAAGATCATGTTTAAAGTTTGTCTATGAACTACTCATTTTCTTTTAAGCAAATCCGTATGGCCATGCTTGGCTAAATTCTTACACTCACGTGGGGGTAAACGAGCCTTTAGCAGGTTACGAATGACTTTATGAAAACTCTTTAGATTGAAAGTTTATTGTCACCCTTTTGAACACATGTATCCTGTGTATTGGGAACCATTCAAGGAGTTAAAATCTCATCAGTCGGACTTGTGACACCCGACTAGGGGATGATGCATGATCCTTTTTAACTCGCACCCCATGCAAAGAAATACTTTCAAGTGTTTTATGTCTATGTAAACAAACTCAATTTTCACGCATGTGCACTATGAAGGGAATGGTTGGGATGAAGGGTTGGTAATAATTTGTCACCGCGTAGATCCGGTGGTGAATGTGCTAGTGGACTTAACTTTGTTTACGACCGCTTATGCATGCACGAGAGCGGTGCATGGAGAAAACGGACCTCAGTCCCTTGTAAAGATCCTTTTGTAACAAATTAATCTGATGAGTGGGTTGTTCCCCTGCTGGTTCATGACAACATATTCGAGTGCAACATAACTTTGCCCATAAGGCCCTACAACTAAATGGCATTTATGCACACTCTATTTGTTGCTAACAACATAAGTACTTCTAGGATTCATACCAAATAGGTGATTAACGGAAGGAAAGTGAGATAGGATTTGAGGCTGAGAGGAGGTCCTCTCGTCTGCTAGTAACAATCTTAAGGAAAGTTTATAAATAAACAGATTGCTAACCAAACCACATGCGAGTCCTCCAAAGTGATAGTTTCTTTGATTATCTACGCTTAAAAGCCAAATTTATCTTTGTTTTATTTTTATTTGTCTTATCCATTAAAGTAAGATCTGATTAGACGTTAAAAAGACGAAGTATCGGGAGCTCTCATTTCCATACATTGTGTCCTTGGATGACCTTGGTATCTTATCTTCACTATACTACGTCGCGATGGGTGCACTTGCCCGTGTATGTGGTGTATAGTGATTGTTCGTTATCTTTTTTTATAAATTTAAAGCTTAAATGCAATAGTGGTGTTGAAATCGACCTATAATTGTCATATATTTTCATACACACCCACACGCATACTAAGCTTTTGGCCTTGTTGTCCGGGACACAAAACGAGGATTTAAAGAAAAGTCCGAGTTAAAGGCCTAGCCACTTTATCTACCTTAGTACTTCCTTTAATTTTTTTATTACTTTTCTTAAAAATGAAAAAAATCAAACATTTCTTACTTTATCCTACCCACCTATGCTGCACTTGAGAAAACACATGCATGGCCAACAGTTCATCTTAAGAGTAGAAAGGATTCTATGGGAAAAGATCAGGCAGAAAAAATAAGTAGGGCGTATACAATTCTCACAACAGGTCGGAGAAACTGCTTTCATTACATGAAAAATGTGACTTCTGACGCAGGTGAGTATCATGAAAATATTTTTCTTATTCTGGTCTCTGAAATATTTTAACAAAAAAAATTTACGAGAAATTTTCCATCTGGTAATAAAAGAAAACTTCATATCAGAACAAGCGGGAAACATATTAAAGAAAAACCACAAGATACAAATAAAATAAATAAACCAGGTCTAACTTGGGACCGGTAAATAAACCAAGTCGTCCGTTTAGTATTTATAAAGACTTGCAGAAAACTATTCAAAATGATGACCTGGAAATCTTACAGGTATGTTCACCCTGAAATTCTCTAAAGAAATTTTGTGATCCAACACGTGTTAATGAAAAGTTAGAAAATAAAAAAAATAAAAATCAATAATAATATGACTCATTTTGTTTAAATTTAAATAACGGTTTCTACTAGTCGACACGACCCGTGCCCGAACCTAAGCACTGGTCGTGCCCCAGTGGACGAAATTCGAATATTAACCCCTAAAATACACACAAACAACTCCTTCAACACACTCATGTCTCAGATCTTCTCTGGGCGATTTTGCAACTTCAATACACGAATCTTTCATCCTCAATCCTTTTCATAACACCATGTAAGTCTTCAATCATCTCTATTGTTAGATTTATGTAAATTCTTAGTGTTCTTTTCCAAATTGGGGCAATTTCTAGATTTCTTAGTGTTTGTTCAAATTTATTGAAAATTTTAGTGTAGATTTGTTGAATAAGTGTTCCTATATCATCCTATGTACTCATATTATGTCAAAAGATAATAATTAGTGAGATTTTTTGATGAATTCCTCATGAACAACCCAATATTTAATCTTAGATCTAGAAAAATAGGGTTATGATATGGAAAAACCATCAACGGGGTTCTTAATTTTGCCAAATTACGCACCCAACCATGTAAAAAACTTTAGATTTGGTAAAAGTTAGATTTTGGACCCGTTTTGGCAACATCAGACCCGGCGACACAGGTCGTGCCCAACCCGAGACACAGGGTGTGCCTAACACAAGGCATAGGTCGTGCCTACCTGGTGACACGTGTCGTGTCTGCCCGGCTAACCTCCAAAAATTTCCTGATTTTTTATTTTATTTTTGCATTTCTAATTATTTTGTAAAATCTTTTGAGAACTGATTAGACTACTTTCTCACGACATAGGAGTGCGAGAAGCCAGTGGAAGACTTCTCCAGCTAATGGAACGCAAGGATGAGGCGACCCGAATCGCTCATACACCATCATTCGAAGAACTTAACCAGCTGCGTCGCTTCCGGGACCTTGTGCCTGTACCTATGAGGAGACTGTTTAATTCATTTGAACCATACTCTATCCGAGACCGGGCCATTAATTTTCTTGCAACCTTCATGTTCAATGAAGGGGAAACTGGTTGCTTCAGGGACGGGGCAGTGAAATTCAGACTATTAAAGAAATGGTATTCTAAGTCAATAGCTGAGTTCGTTGAAGATATAGGTGTCTTTGAAGACGAGGAGATCGCTGCACTGCCCATTGCCCTACACTCATTTCCAAAAGAGGTACATCGTGGAGGCCTGAAGCATGGCATAACTCGACTAGCCTTCTGGTCTCGGATTGGTCATGGGCTATATAACCCCAACCGGACCAAGAGTACCATGTTAGGGGAACCGCTTCACCCATATTTATCGTATGTTTTCATACACACTATAACATCCACGTTCGAACTGTTTGTAAAACCTGACCCATTTCAATATTTCGCGTATTTTTATTTATTGTTAATTACTTATCGAGGGATTTTTTATTTTTACTAAATTATATTATCGAATGATATTTTAATGATCCTAAATCATTTTCCAGAATTAAATAGTCAATTGGGTGATTTTTATAATAAGTGATTTGTTATGAATGAGAATAAAACAATTCACGGTGTTTCGCGTAATTTCCATAATTAATTGGGAGATCCAGTAATAACTGAAAGTCCCATATAACTCAGATAACACATTTCAAATGTTTAATTACCATTTATCAAAGTCAAAGTTTGATTTGCATGGTTATGATTTGGATTTATCGTATTAAAATAGAATTTTTTATTTCGTGACTTTTACGTGTTCTCGATTCGCGAATGGTCGTAACCGGGAGTCCCTTAAAATTCAAAATCATATTTTAAGGTCCTATAGTGTTTTTATACGTTTTATAAACTTGGTTTCAAAATTTGAGTATCAAACGAGTTGAAACGGGTAACAAACGAAACGAAAAAATATATATATATAATCCCCCCCCCCCCCTCGCGGACCGCGAGGGGAGTTCTTGAGGTGGTCGCAGTCCGCGAACCGCACTGCAGTGACCCGATGCTTTTTTTCTCGCGTTTTGGCTCGGTTTTGTGGTTCAAGGTCTATCCAAAACTCGATTTTAGTATGTTTTCACCTTTAATAGTGATCCCTTGTCATCCCTAACTACCCTCTAACCTTCTGGATCACTCTAACACGATTCATTTTGAATCAGTTATCCTAATTGATTTATTCTAAAAAATTTAAACTTACCTTATCAACAATCTAGTCAAATTCGTGAACCCTAGCACCTCTTCTCTATTTACACCGACTTGTATCATTCCTGGAACCTCTGATCGACCATCTCCAACCATCAATTTCGTTCCACGAGCTCTCGATCGTGGTTTCAAAAGTCAACGATGTCTGTTTGACGGAGCGATTTCGCAACCTTCTGTAAATTTTCTCAGGTTAGTTCCTTCACAAAAAATGTTTGTTTTAACATTACCTTCGAGACCCTACTCTTTGTGTCTGTTCATGTTGGTTAAATAAAAAATCAACTCTGTGTTCTTAATATTAGTTGGGGATCTTTGTAATTAAATCAATCAACCACTTCATCACTAATCTTTGGTCATTCCAATTAGGGGTGTTGATCGGGTTTTGTATTCGGGTTTCAGGTTAAACGGGTCGGGTTTTTTAGGTTTTCTGTAGATGGAATCCAACCCACAACCCGACCCTACTTGCCCTCTGGTTGTTCGGGTTTCGGGTTTCGGATTGCGGGTTGATTCGGGTTGGGTTATTCGGGTTTCGGGTTAAATACATAAGATATTAAATACCTTGTCTTAACCTAACTTAAGATTGAAAAGTGCGGAATCAATCAAAGAGGTTGATGAAACTGAGTTCGTAGTATAACGGAAGAATTGATTAAACCTTGTATAACTTTAAATGCCTTGAGAAACTAAACCTTTAATAACCTAGAATATAACTCATAATATATATCGTATGATTTTGTTTTAGAATAGATGGATTATAAAAGTATAAAATGTGTATCCAGTACTTTAAAAAGATAAACAAAATTTGAATGGAATAAGGATATCTATATTAAAAATATATATGGTGTTAATTACGAATTGGATAAGAATACAAATATTCGACGGAATGAATATGTGTATTCGGGTTAATTGGGTTGACCCGAACAACACAAAATCAACCCTATTTTCAACCCATATAACTAATACGGGTTCGGGTTGAAGTGTAATTCGGGTTCGGGTGATTCGGGATTACAATAATTCGGGTCGGGTGAGTTCGGATCGGGTTCGGTAATCGGGTTTCGGGTAAAAACGACACCCCTAATTCCAATAGTCTCCAACAATGTTACTATAATGTTTCTATGACATCAAAGCCTACTTTTGTTCATAAAAATTCGATCTTTGGTTTTTTAACCCATAAAAGTCAAGACTTTTTATAAAAAAATCCATCAATTGGATGCTTTGTGATGGATTAAATGTATTGAATCTATTCTGGACTTTTCATAATAACCTATACTTGTTCGCAATAATAAAAATGATCATAATTGCATTATAGTAAAGTTTTGGTCAAATATATAAATATTGAAACTTTACGGTAGAAATTGTAATTTTGCTAAAATTGTTATATTTTTGTTTTGCACCTTATAAGTTTGTAAAATACATATAAATCTCTATAGTTTGGTAAAACACATATTTAACTCCATAGTTTTGTAAAATACATATTTAACCCTATAGTTTTAGAAAATACACATTGCACCATGTAGTTTAGGATTTTCTATATTTTAAGCCTAAGTTTGAGTATTTACACAAGGACCCTAAACTTTGAAATATTTTATATTACATTAAAGTCTAGAATAGTTTATTTTAATAGAACGTTTTAGTATTAGTATTTGAACCGTATGGGGCATGTACTAACTGGAATGGTGAACACACCGGTAGTCGGGGTCTCTGTCTAGGTAAGAGTTCGCATAAATCCCATGGTCGGACCTGGGTGCTTACTTGGGACACCTTGATGAGAGTGTACTAACCTATAGGCCAATGCATGCTCAGAGCGTTTAAAATGCCAATACAATATCATCAAAAAAAATTAAATAAAATATATAACTTCCCCCAGTTCCTCGAGAAGGTAATCCTTAGTCGTTTGTGTCTTGTTTTCATTTAGTCGTTTCACATGTTTAGGATTATATGGGGTTTGATATTTCCTTTATTTTGGTGCTTTCTTTTGATTCTCGCACTTCTAATCAAGCGAGTATTCATAACCCCTTTTTACTTTTATATTTTTAGGGTGTAACATGTACCTTATATCAAGCTCAACCTCTAGTGTTATATTTTACTCAAACTCAAACGCGATTCTATGTTTGTTATGTGTAATTCTATGCATGTGAGCTTGTGTGGTATATTGTTGTGTTGTGATCTACCTCTACCTCATACTCTATCTCGCGTAACATTAATTGTAAATGCTTGGGTTACAATAATAGATCTATTGGTATGACGACCCACCAGACTTGACCGGTAATTGCCTCGGGTGATAGGAAACCTAATTGTCAGGGTTGGTTTATGCACTATGATTTGTTGTATTTCATTACTTGTTTATCATACTTGTGTACTACCACTTAACACTTAGATCGCATGTTTTCACATATATGTACACATAAACCAATCTTTACTCACCAACTACTTTGTAGTTGACTCTTTACTTTATACATGTTGCAGGAAACACCATTTGTTATAAAGGACTTGATGTGGACACGTAGGATTCTTTGGACTTAGTTATGACCTCAATAAATAGTTATCATTTTGTTGTAATGTTTTGTTTAATTAATTGTTGTATGTGTTATTTTGTTTATAAATAAAATGGGATTGATTAAGAATATATCGCAACTTTACTTTAGTGTTGTGAGCATTTGGACAATCCTCGCGCCCCGGCCTATTCCGCCATCGGATGGGGTGTGAGACACACCCACAATGCACACTAAGGACATTGTTGGCAGATTCCAGACTTCCCGTGGTATTCTGGAATGAAGTTGTTGCTACGACATGTTACATCTTAAATCGCGTCCTTGCAGCTAAACGACTTCGAATAACAAGTTACCATTTGTTAAATACCGAAATCCAAATTCAAAAACTTTTAGAACCGTTTGGGTCACCTTATACTATTCTATAAAAATGCCGATAAATTTGATGAGAAAGATGTTGAAGGGTATTTTCTCAGTTACAAATTCACCAATGAAAAGCGTTTTAAATACTACTGCTGATGCGGTTGAAGAACGCTATAATGTTGATTGTTAACATCATACAACACCGCCAACCAACAAAGGTCCAGATTGGTTATTTGATTACAATTCTCTATTTTATTCATTTGAAGATTCCACTGCATGTACTAATGAAGAGTTGGCACAAATTTATATTGTAACTCAACTTGATGGTGCTATAACTCCTGTGGTTCAACATTCAGTTACTATTACTCTAACAGTTTCTGAATCTAGTTCCTATACTTCTATTTTTGATGATATACAACCTGAGGATGTTGATTCTTCTAAAGATGAAGCTGATTATGTTGAAGTATGTCAGAACCCGTATCTTCAGTGAATCCATGGGTTGATGAAGCAACTGCTTCAATGAACATTACTACCCTTGATATTGATGTTCAAGTACCAGTGTAACCGACAATGCGAATACATTCTATTCATCCTCAAGAAAACATAATTGGAGATCCAACTTCTCGTGTGAGAATAAGACATCAATTAGATGCGGCGTATGTGTCACACCCCGCCGCCCCCTGTCAGGTGTCGGGGAGGTGTGGGACTGGTTGCCTGTATCAGATCTCGTGGAAGCAAACAGATAGACCACATGAAAATAAATAAATCAAAACAGACATCCACTCCACCAAGGATGATATGCAACTAGTTAAAGGGGATTACATGAGTGCACTTAATAACGGGTTACATAGTCCAAAAGGTCCCAGATTGAACCTAAGACCGAATAACAAAAGGATACAAGTAAAAAGAGGGTGTAGTCATGACAACATCATTCAAAATACAACAAAGAGTTCTATTTTATTAATCTAGCACCGTTGTCCGGTTACTTACCTGCAATATGAACCAAAATACGTCAATAACATAATGTTGTTGGTGAGCTGTAGCTAACAACTCAGGTAAATTAAATTAATTTTCTTAATACAAGTGCATGTCATGAATCCTGAGTCCCGTCTAAGGTCAACCAGCAATGCAGGACGCACGTGCGTGTAGTTATGCACCCCCTTTCATGTTATAAACATATACGCCATATCTTCCCTCATAACCTAATATTAGAGAATCTGGTAGATATGACACACCTGGTCTACTTCCAAACAACTGCGAAGATGCAAATATATGCCTCGTGGCAATCCAACCAAACGCGATATACCTAAATGACCCAAGAATCCAAGCAAGAGGGATTCACAACAGATATTGACTACTCAATTCATACATAATATAACACATACATCTTGGCACATTATAAACAGTGAAAACATTTTGACAGATTCATATGCACCCCAAAACAGTGAAGTTAAAAGTAGGGGAGCTAACAGACTCAAAAATATCAAAGATGCAAATCACAAAAATAGGTTCACGTAGGATCCTCGTCAATCACATATGCAATCATCCTATTCAGTATATCAATATAATAATATACATGATCAGAACCTAAGCTTGTACCAATATATTCAAGGTTTGGTTAGCAATGACGACCACAATACCCATGAATAACTAACTATATCAATAAAAGACCACATGAGATCCTCCAGTCGACAAAGGAGTATTATACCAATGATCAGAAGCAATTATCCCATACTCATGTCCTATAAAGACTCGGGTCAAGACGGTTGGTCAAGAAAATCAATTTTTAACAAAAGACCAAATTTGTCTCCCAGATCGATGTGAACCGTTAGGAACATAATAAGAAGGTTGACAGTCCACAGGGGAACGGTAATATTTGAGTCTTGTGTCATCGTTACGAAACATCAAGAGTAACACAGCCAGCAGACGATTCGCAGCGACTATTTTTTTGTTTTGTGGATTTTCCCCATTTTCAAGTTTTGGTCTAATTTCTCTATCGGGTTTCAACCAAGATGTTACTGGAATGTAGATAAGTCCATTTTAGGCACTGAGGCCCTTCTGGTTTCACCAACCCGAACCCAACACTTGCCAAAAATATAAATAGTGACATTTAGAGTAAATTTATAAATCATTAACATATGTACACACTTAGGTTGTCATTATCCATGACCCAAACTTAGTTTAAGACCAATATAGCCACTGAGATGGTCTTAATATCATCAACCGGTGTAGCAAGTTTCCAAAAATAGAAATAATAATGTCAAGAAATCAAAATATACATTATCGGGTCTCCACCATTTGGACTCATATCTCAGAGTGTGACCCCTGTGGCCACTGAGATGAATCTGGTTTCACAGACCCTTGGCCAAAAGTTACTAAAAGTAGAAAACAATGCTTGTATGCATTAAAACTTATACCTTTAGAAATAAAATGTGTATTCTCGAGTGTTAAGCTAAGATCTTCCTTGGTCAGCTTCCTAGCATCTTGATGATTCCAATTTCACAGCTGTATAGATGATCAAAGATGGATTAGAGCCATGGATAATCAAGAATTATCCGAAAATGGGTTTTCTAACACAAATCAAAGATTTCTCACCTTCATATTCCTATTGCTTGCTCCCTTATGCTCTAGATCAACATGGATCGTACATGCAAGGAATGTAAAAGAGTAGATACCCACTGAGATGTTAGGTCCATCACCAAGTCAAGCATGAAAAATGTGAACATTAGTGTTTAGAAGACTTACATGCTTGATTAAGAGCTTGGATGAAGGATCGTACATGTAAGGACTGTAGAAGAGTAGATACCCACAAAATCTGAGAAATTATTCCTATATGCTTATAATGGGAAGCGACTAAAGTCTTCTCAAATGTATTTAGGCTAGTTTATGATTGGGTTTGGGTTTACTATTGGGTTTATGATCCACAAGGGGCCCAATAGTAAACCCATTGGGTACCTATATAAACCCATTCATGTTTATGATCAAGGCAAGCTTTGGAGAACCTATTTACGATTTCCTCTTGTGTGTGTGATTCCGATCAGCTCTTCTTCAAGCTTCATAGTAGCTGATTTCCATTCAAGACTTCATCTTTCTTAAAGATCTAGTCTATTCTTCTACTATTTTCTTGAATCGCTCACTCACGAGGATTCCGTACTCGTGTTTGATTAGTATATCGTGTGTTTGGGAGATTTCCGGACCTACAATTGGTATCAGAGCCAAGAAACAAGTGTTTCGAGGTTCTCACGATATAGATTCAAGCAGTTTTTCTGGGTTTGTGTTCGAGTTTTTGAAGATTCGAAGGATTTCTGGGAGATTACGATTTCTGCTACTGTTGTTCTTCATGTTTACGATTGAAGCTGCTGCTGTCTTGAAGGTTTACGATCGATTTCTGGGTTTTTCAGGTGTTTACGATCAAGTGTTCTTCATCAAAAACGCGTTCACGACTTCAAGATTGGATTTTTACGTGTTTACGACCCGGAGATTGGAGTTTACGAGTGTACTGCATTGGAATCAGGCGTTTACGATTCGTACATTGGGTGTTTACGATTTTTCCTGGTCGTAATCGGTGTTTACGATTTTGCATTATCGGAAACACTCATCGTAATCAGTGTTTACGACTTTACGGATCGGAATCAGAGTTTACGATTAAACTCTATCGGAATCGGTGTTTACGATCAAGAGTTTACGACCAGCGCGTGTCAGAATCGTAAACGGGAGATTACGATCGTAAACAGGGTTTACGATCGGAAACAGGATTTGCGGCAAAAAAGTCACTATTTCACACCTTTACGGAAACGGACGTAACTTTTGACTCGTTTGGAGTTAGAAGCTCAAATTTTAACACGACGTTCGTGACTACGAGCCCCAGATTTACCCCAGACTAACGTCCAGGGGAGCCCGTTTTGACCCCCAAATTCCACTCCGAAGGCCTCCGTTTTTCAGTTTTAAGTTTTTGATACTATTTTTTGAATAGTGTTTTTGCCGCTTTTGCCGTTTTTGCAGATTGTTCAAGATTTTCAGAAGCTGCATATCTAAAGAAAGAAAATGAGTTCGGTTGAGAACAAGGATGATTTTGAAGCTGAAATTGACAATACTGAGATATGCCCCAATCCTACTTGTGCTCGATTAATTCCTGAACTTAGGCAAATCTGTAAAAATTTTCAGTCAGAATTGTTTGAGACAAAGTGCGAGAAGAGCTCATTTAAAGGTAGATGGCAAAAGAATGAAGAAAAAGTTAAAGCCCAGAAATTAGATATAGCAAAATATAGGAACCTTGCAACTGAGAACGCCTATTTGTATGACAACGCTAAGTTAGAAATAGCTAAGCTAAGTAAGCAGATAGATGACCTGAAGCATAAGAACAATGAGATGCAGGTTAAACTTGATATGAATCAAATGAGGAGCAAAAGAATGCTTGATGCTGGAAAGGAATTGTCACTTGCTGTTGTAACTGGACAAGTTGGGAAACACACACCTGGATTTGGGTCAGAAAAGACTGATAAGGCCTTGGCTGCAAACATCATTATTCCTCCACCAGTTCCCAGAGACATTATAGGAATACTTCTTAGTGAGGATCAAGTTGAACGAACCAAGTCAGATTATAAAGAAGCTGCTCCTCCTATTGATAGTGTCTTGGTTGGAACTACACCATTGACTCAAGAGGAAATAGACAACGAGGCAAACATGACATATGGTGAAGGGAGAATAGAGGATGTATCAAGAGATGATGCTGAGTGCCAGGAGTATAACAGATGTCATAGCTCCAAGTCTGATGAAGCTGGGGTAGAGTTGAAACCATACCCTAAAATTGAAACCCCATGCTTGAAAGTTGTTGACGAAGTCAAAAGGGAAAAGGTGATCTTGACAACACGGCCTGAGGGGAAGATCTTTATGACAACTGGATCTATGTTTGACCAAGAACCAGATGTTGGGTATGACTTACCATCCTTCTCCTCCAAGTTCAAGGGACTAACTGATGGAGTGATATGTGAAGCAAAAGTTGAGAAGCCAAAGATCACCATCAAGCATCCGAGTGTGAAGCCAACAGCTGGAGTGAAGAATGAAAAACTCAAGGGAGTAGCTGTGTCTCCCATTTCTTCAGTTGGATCATGCAGTTGCCGTTGTAATTGCAAGAATGATGCTTCAACGTCAAAGAATCAAGGAGGCATAAAGACAGTAAAGACAGGTTCGACACAGGCTTCGACAAACCAGCAGAAAGTCAAATCTGAAGCAGCTGTCAAAGCAAAGAAGCAGACACAAGGCAAACCAGCTCCATATCTGCCGCCAAAGTCAAATGGGTACACGTCTGACTTCTATCTAAAGAAGCAGACTTGCTTTAATTGTGGCATTGCTGGTCATATTGCTAGAAACTGCCTTTATCGCCCCTATGAACCCTATTTTCCGAAAAGTCAAAGGGTTTCATCTCAGGAGTCTGTGAAGTCTAAGCCGATGATGGTGCAGAAACCTAAGGCAATGAAGACTGTTACTCCCAAGGCTAAACACTCTGATCAACATTGGGGTGCTGCCAAAGCTGAAAGAATAACTTTAACACAAAACAACAGCTTTCCAAGTTACCAAAATTTTCAGAAAAAGGTGAAGAAACCATTTTCAAAACAAGCAAAGTCTGAAAAACCCAAAGTTACCCCTCCCAAGGTAACTAAAACTGTTTTGAAAAATGATCCTAAAACGAAGAAGGTTGAAATACCTAAAGTCACAACTCCAAAGGTGACTAAAACAAAAACTGTTTTGAAAAATGAACCTAAAACGAAGAAGGTTGAAATACCTAAAGTCACAACTCCAAAAGTGACTAAAACAAATGTTAAATCACCTGGAACTTGGAAACCAAAAATTAAGGCAGCTCCATCCCAACTTCCTGATTTCACAAAGGGGATGTTCTTACAAGAAGTATCATTTATTGATTCCTCAGGTGTACCCAGAAAACAATGGCCTGGGTACCAATGGCTAACTAATCTTTCACTCTGTGCAGGAACGATCAAGGAGGATTATCACTAACGTTTTTATTACTAATTTGTTTGTTGATAAGTGATTGTTCCAGGCACAGTTTAGGAGACGTATCTTCAGGTCATGTCAAGTAATCCATACAATGGAAGGTATGTCTCCTTGAGAGGTAAAATGTCAAAATCAGCATGAAAGGTACTGTTCTTAACTTGGTTGTTTGAATGATGAGGCAAAAAGGATGTTTTGAGTCAAAACAAATTTCCTAAAATTTTCATTTGGTGATTGTTTGATTAAGTGTTTGACTTCAAATGCAATGAAGTGTGCATGTCATGAAACCCTATTTTCTAAAATTTTCAAATCAATACTTTGAAAGTTAGCCTGGCCAGATATCTTTAAAATTTTGTGTTTTTCTTTTAAGTGTGTTTGTGTGTTTTGTTTATTTGTTAAAAAAAAAATGATGTTCACAAGATTGTGACATTAAAAATCAAAAAGCAAGGGGAAGAAATGTAAAGATGAAGAAAAAGTTGACTCCTCAAAAATAGTGTGCTTTTCAATTTTTAATTGTTTCTTGTTTTTGAGAAGTTTAGGGGAAGTAAAATGAATGTTCGGGTTGGAGATGGCTGACACGCGTAAGGCGGAAGTGAAAGGCAAGCTCCACGGTGATATGCTCGGTAGGCTCGACCTAATCGTATGACCACCAATGAAAGTGCAGTGAACTTAAAAGATATATATGTTTAGCTTCCCATCCTAGGTTGCATGGTTTAAAAAACTGAGTCCCGACAAAAACGGGTTGAGAGTGGTAATTATACCTAGTATTCACTCTCTCACACGCCATGTTTATGCTATCTTGACAACACCACAGAGCAAAAGAAAATGAAAAAGAAAAGAAAAAGAAAATGAAAAAGAAAAGAGAATAAATAATCACTCAGTTGGTCTTCTTTGCGTGCTTAGCGGCCGACCTGATCACCAACTGATGGTTATGTCAGGACCGATTTCCACGTCAAGAATCCCGATCTTGAGCAAGAACAGAGGTGAGATGGAGGGGGGAGACGGGATGGAGAAGAATCAAAGATAATACATGACAAGTAATGATAAAATCAAACGATTCATTGATTATTGTTGAATGATTACAACGAACCGAATGATTACAAAACTCGTCATAGGAAATCCATGGTGACTCTCTCTCTCTAGAATGATAGCTCACATCTCTCTAGAACATCCTTATTCAACTTATTCATCTTATGGAGCTAACCCTTCCTATATATAGAGAGCCCATGTGCTCACTAGCCCACTAACTAGCTAACACACATAAAATGAGCTAAATACAAATAAACAAATGACATAATTATTATTAATTAAATCAAAGATGATTTAATCAATATGAAGCTTGACTCGCTCGAACCGATCTTCCGTTGACTTTTACGTTGACCGTTGACCCGAACGGTTGACTTTTCCAGAAAACGTCTTCGGTCCAAACTTGCAAGCCTCGAGCATCACAACCCGCGTCTCTGAATCAAATCACAATGGATTCTTCAACCGAATTATTCGAGAATAGATTTGATGGCGTCAGTCATACTTATTAAAAGTTCCAACAATTCCCCCTTGACTGACGCTGTCAAATCTGTCATACTGGTGAAGAACCGCTCTGTCGTGCATCTTCGAAGAATAACTGATAAACCGGAATCTTTCTGTTGTAAAGGTTCCCCCTTTGAATAAGCTTCTTCTGTTCTTGTTGCTCCAGTTGAGATCCAAGTGCTGCAGTTCACTCGGTTCACACGGTCGGGTACAATACTAAGAATGCTGAACATTGGAGAAAAAATCGCAACAAATCGAATCAGATAAACCAATCAAACACTGAAAATGCTCCAACTTCAGATAATCGACCCGATAATCCAAATCCATAGAAGTTCCCCTTTTTCTCTAGATCTCTCTGAAAACATCCGATGCGGAAGCGGAAAATCAGAAGCAGAGAGTGGAACCGTTCCGCTCAGTTCCGAAGAGAAAACGATATTCAAATCCTGAAATCGGACAATCTTGCGAAAAAACCGAAAGCCGGGTGCTGACAGTTGTGAATGATCCATAAATTCTGAACTTGTTCCGCGTGACTGGGTTGGATGCGAAAATAATGTCAAATCGGTGAAAAACTGAGATCCCGAGCGTAAACGAGAAATTTATTCATAACCGGAGTCTTCGTAATTTTGGGCGAAGAAAATCGAGCTCGGAAAAATATTCCGTGAAGAATTCTGAGTCAAACGGTGCAATTTGGAATGAATCTGAGAAGACCGTAAATTTTATTATTCAAGTAACGGCCTTCCGTTAGAGATTTAACGGAATATTCCAATATTTAACTGAGATTCCAGTTAATTCGGTTAGATGACATCAGCGCTGCATCAGCTAAACAACTTGAAGTGAGACATAACGAAAAAGTCGCAGACTTAACCGAGAAGCGAAACCAGTCCGTCAGTGGTCGTTAGCTAACGTGGCCTTGACGTCAACAAAAACTAGAAACCCGGTCAATAAACGAAATAATTCCATGACCAATAAAAATATTTTCACAATTTCGTTGCGGCGTTATCTCGTTATTCTTGTAGAAAAATTGATGAGAAAAACCCCGCATTAACGAAATAATGCTGAAAATATTAATTATTAGAGAAAAATCCCCATGTAAAACACAATCCGTGTGGCATGAAATTGACCAATCAGAGTTGAGGATCCATGGCAATCCAACGGTAGAGAATATGGCAGAACTAAAAGCTGCGATCGCGATCCAGGTGAAGGGCACTGGCCCAATCAAAAAACGCCAACCAATACTTATTTAACGGCCCAGATCAACACGATCCAGCGGTCCATGTATGTGATCTGCGTGAGAGGCGCAGAAGCCAATAACAGGCGGACAGCAGCATTCCTTTTTAACGTATGTCATAATCAGCTGGGCCCACAGACCTTTATAACAGCCAATAGGATTTCACCAGCGAAAAAGGATCCAACGGCTCCTTAATTCAGATGGGGTCCAGGCGACTCTCTCCCACCAATCAACACATGACAGCGAAAAAGAGAGTCTCGGTCAACCGACCAAGGAGAGAGAATCGAATTCCCCAAACAACCAATGACATAATGCCACGTCAGCGTCGTCTCCCTCTCACTGAAAACCCTAATCCGATCGGAATTAAACCATCGGAAATACTCATGCAACCGGAAAAGCGTATTATGCTCGTATCTCCCTTAATAATGAACCAAATTCGATGATGTTTGGACCGTTGAACTCGTTATTCAATGCTCTTTCATTATTAACGACCAAAATTCTCTAACAACATCTTGAACGAAAACCCAGTTGTCAAGTTAGTCGAGATCGCCAAAGAATTGAGGTCGCCAACACTTATTCGAGGTCGCCAAGGTTATTGGCGAGATCGCCAAGTCCAGATCGCCATGAACAAACTTGAAATCGCCAAGAACAAAGCACGGAGTCGCCAAGAACATACTCAAATCGCCAAGAAAAAATTCAAACACACCCGAGGTCGCCAAGACAATCTTCAAGGACACACGAGGTCGCCAAGAACATCTTCAACAGCAGTGAGATCGCCAAGGCAATCTTCATAAAAAATGAAGAACACCAAGAACATGAAGAACACGCACAAACACCGTCGAGTGTGTGTTTTTCCAGATCTGTCAAATATGTTGCGAATCAGGCGAAACCGATGCTTCCATTGGATCCGGAATGCGTTTTCCATCAAGATTCATACTTTATTTCATCCAAAAACACTGAGTATTACTCCAAAAACTCAGAATCAAAGCTCAAAAAATCTTCAAAAACCCCAAAAACGGGAAAACTCTAACAGTTTCGTTTTTCTTGCTCAGATCTCGTATTTCTTCACTGATTTGAACATATGGAGCATGAAATCATATCTAAATGAACCCAATAACAAGAATCTATCATCAGATTCATCCAGAAATCATCAATCAGCTCCAAAAATAAGAAAAAGATAGAAAAAGTCTCCAAAGTGGGTTTTTCCAATCAGCACCTTATTCAAGCTCAAAATCACAGATTCGAGTGACCAGATTCACGGTGAGATGAATCTGATCGGTACCCGCTCTGATACCATTTGTCAGGACCAAATTTGAGCCTTTACTCATCCAATACACAGATTCAAGTGCGGAAATCATGAATCCATGATCAAATCATAGTGTTTGCTTGTTGAAATCCTTAGATTTCGCCTCTGAAACTCAAGAACTTGAGGGTTTTCACACACAAGTGCTCTCTATCTTCAAACAGCCGTCCAAGAGTCTTTTTGTGTTTTCTTCCAAAATTTTAAAGGCAAAATCTTTTTGGCTTTTCAACTTGGTGTCAGAAAGATTGCGATAAAAATAAAATCTTTTTGGATTTTCAAGATCAGATTATTGCAGGTTATGGATCAAACAGAGACAATACCTCTAAAACGACACAACCTAAGACTAAGGCACTTATTCTAAAGGAACCTAAAGAAGAGCTTACTCAAAGTTAATCATTCCTATTGATTGTACTAGGAAGTTAAACCTAGAAACATCAAATCCCTTGGTGAAGAGATCTGCAAGTTGGTTTTCAGAGGAAACATGAACTAAGGTAATTAGCTTTTTCTCATGACAGTCCCTGATAAAGTGATGCCTAATCTCTATGTGTTTGGTCTTAGAGTGCTGAACAGGATTCTTAACAATGAACATGGCAGCAGTATTATCAATGTTAATAGGGGTGGACATAAAATTCAAACCGTAGTCCAGAAGCTGATTCTGGATCCAGAGAACTTGAGAACAACAGGAAGCTGCAGCGATGTATTCCGCTTCGGCTGGCGAGGTAGACACCGTTGATTGTTTCTTGCATTGCCACGAAACCAATCTGTTCCCCAAAAATTGAGCTCCGCCGGTGGTTGACTTCCGGTCCATGTTGCAACCCCCGTAATCACTATCAGAGAAGCCTCTAAGATCAAAAAGCTCATCCTTGGGATACCACAGCCCCCTCTTCGGATTGGACTTCAGGTATCTGAAAATTCGTTTCACGGCTGTCAAGTGTGACTGTTTCGGTTTGGATTGAAATCTTGAGCAGAGACACACGGCAAACATTATGTCAGGGCGGCTGGCCGTCAGGTACATAAGTGACCCGATCATTGATCTGTACAAATGTTCGTCGACACATTCACCTTCAAGATCCGAATGAAGCTTGACACGAGTCTCGACAGGAGTGGAAAAGCCTTTAGAGTCGTGGTACCCAAACTTTTTCAGCATTTCCTTCACGTACTTTCCTTGACTTATTAGGATTCCTTCATTATTCTGTTTGACTTCAATACCAAGGAAAAAAGTGAGTTCCCCCATTGAACTCATTTCAAAGCGTTTTTCCATGAGACATTTGAACTCTTGACAAAGTGCTTTATTTGTTGATCCGAAGATGATGTCGTCCACATACACTTGAACCAGCAGCATATCATCTCCCACGTGCCGTATGAATAACGTCTGATCAATCACCCCTCTCTTGTAGCCATTTTCCAACAGATAGGTAGACAAGGTTTCATACCACTTCCTTGGTGCCTGATGGAGTCCATAGAGAGCCCTTTTTAACTTGTACACCTTATTCGGGAAGGAAGGATTGACAAAACCTGGAGGTTGATCAACATAAACCTCTTCATCCAGTTCACCATACAGGAAGGCAGTCTTCACGTCAAGCTGATAAACAGTTATGTTCTTTGACGCTGCATAGGCCAAGAAAATCCTGATGGCTTCAAGACGAGCTACTGGGGCATAGACTTCGTCATAGTCAAGCCCATCTATCTGCATATAACCCTTGACCACAAGTCTAGCTTTATTTCTAATAATTATTCCTCTGTCATCCTTTTTATTCTTAAAGATCCACTTGACTGGAATAGGCTTCGCACCAGGAGGAGCGTCCACAAGTTTCCAGACATCCAAAAGTTTGAATTGAAGCAATTCAGCCTGCATAGCCTCAATCCAGTTGTCATCTTTCATAGCAGCCGCTACAGAAGTTGGTTCATCTTGAGAGATGAAACAGGAGAACAGGCAGGTATTTATTATCCCAGATTGACTTCTGGTGACTCTCTTATTTATTGGACCGATGATGTTTGAAACAGGATGTTTCTTGTGAATTCCAGTCTCTTCCACTGTCGGAACTGGAATAATTGGGTCAAGAGTACCCATCTGCACATCATTGCTCGGAGTTTCACCAGATTCAATCTCAGCAGAGTCTTCTGAGTCTGAATCGTTATTGATTGGATCATTCTCAGGTTGATTTTCTGGAATAGCTTGATTTTGTAGATTTTCTTGATTTAAGTTTTGTTCAACCTCCTGATTGTCTTCTTCATTTATTTGGTTCTCAACCTGGTTGTCAGGTGCAGCAGTAACCGGTGATGTGGTAGTGTCTGTTGATTCATTCCTCCAAGAAATATCCGGAAGCACATCTGAATAGATGGAATCCAGAATCGATGACGTAATTGGAACAGGACCTTCTGACACAGATGAACCCATGTTGCTAGAAGCTCCATGTAATCTTCCAGAATCACCTGAAACCACACAATCACTGAAGTTAAAAGAAGAAGTGAAATTCTCTAAGTCATACATGCCATCTGAGTCAGGTTCTCTGGAATTATGAGTGTGCTCATTGAAATTGACGTTGCACGACTCCATAATAACCTGAGTTCTTTTGTTGTACACCCGATATGCCGCAGAGGTCATCGAGTATCCAACAAAATAACCTTCATCTGCCCGAGGGGCAAATTTAGCTAACTGCTCAGACTGAATTAATACAGTACAAGGACATCCAAAGGGCTTTAAGCGCTTTAACACTGGTTTTCGTTTTGAGAACAGCTCAAAGGATGTCTTGTTGGCATGTTTGACCAAAAGAGTTCGGTTCAGGACATAGCAAGCAGTATTGACTGCTTCTGCCCAAAAAGACAGTTTAAGATTGGAATCAGCGAGCATCGTCCGAGCACACTCAATTATTGTTCGGTTCTTCCTTTCAGCAATCCCATTTTGTTGAGGAGTATAGGGAGAGCTAAATTGACGAGTGATGCCCTTCTCGTTGCAAAACGAGTCGAAAACGTGATTCCGAAACTCCGTCCCGTTGTCAGATCTGATTATTCGAACTTTTTCTCTGCTTGCGTTCTCGATACGTGTTACGAAGTCCTTCAGTATCTCTGGAGTCTCAGACTTCTCCCTTAAGAAGAATACCCAGGAATACCTCGAGTAATCGTCAGTAATGACAAGGCAGAAAGATTTTCCCCTTAAACTCTTGATATTAACTGGTCCAAAGAGATCCAAATGCAACTGCTGTAGGATTATTGTTGTTCTTCCAGGCGGCTTCGGTTTATGAGACGTTTTATGCTGTTTTCCCTTTGAGCATGCAACGCAGTTATCGACTTGTACGAATTCTTTGTCAGGCAGCCCAAAAACATGTTTCCCCCTAACCAGGCGATTCATGTTACGGAAATTAACATGTCCCATTCGTCGATGCCACAAGGTTGAATCTTCCTCAGAAGCTTTAGCCAAAAAGCATGCAACTGAACTAGTAGGCTTTGCAGCATTCATGTCCAGTGCATATATGTTCCCCCTACGACTTGCCCGAAATAAGATCTGATCTTCAGGCACTTTAAAACCAGGCTTGAGAATGAAACATTCCCTATCGTCGAAGAACATTGGCATTTTATTGTCGCATATCTGTGAGACGCTTAGCAGATTGAATTGCAGATTTGACACGAGGTTGACTTTCTCAAATGAGACTTCACCATTTGTTAGGTGACCAGTTCCAATTATTTGACCACCTTTCTTATTTCCTCCAAAAGCAACAGAACCTCCTCCAGATATCAGTTTGACATCATGCAAGAGATCCTTGTCACCTGTCATGTGCCGGGAACAGCCACTATCCATGTACCACAGATTTATTGACTTCTTTCGCTGTTCCGTATCAGGAATGAGGTCCTTTTGTCGGTTTATTGATTTTTGCTCAGCATCAGATTCAGCTTTGGAGGAGCCTTCAGCAGTGTTGGTCACGAAAGCAGCATCTTCAGAAGTTTCATCCACATCAGCCATGAGTGCAAAATCAGTTGGATAGAGCGGGTCAAAGAAGGAATCTTCCTCAACCTTGGACTCATCAGATGAATTCACCATTAATGCATAGTCCACACTTGCTGATGTTTGAGTCTGATTGGACCATGTGTAGTTCGGATCACTCAGAGACACGAGTGCTTTCTCTGGGTTGTCAGCACGCATAGCAGAATTGGAACTGGAACCCTGGAGAGTAGTACCAGCAGGTTGTGATTTCTGATATGAAAAGTTGCCCTTATTTTGACTTGAATTATTGTTCCCTCCAGATGTCACAGGAATCTGCCTCAGTTTTGGCTTCTTACACTCACGTGCAAAATGCCCCAGACCTTGACAATTGTAACACTGGGCTTTCGACTTGTCAAAGCCAATAGTGGCACCAGGTTGTGATTGGAAGACTTTTCTCCCAGTTTTCTTGAAGAACTTCCTAGTGCGGGCAGCGATCATACCAAGTTGCCACTTGATATCCATTTCTTCGAGATCATCAGCAGGAATTTGATCCAGGTCTTCTTGGCACAGAGACATGCCCTCAATACATCCTGACATTTGGGAAGCCAGGCATGCAACAAGAGCATTGCATATCTCCTGATCTTTGTCAGTCAGGCCAACAGTTGAGGTTCCAGAAGGATAGGCAGCAGATGACTGAATCACCGGAGTGACTGATTGTTGAGCGACGAAGGCAGTCTGACAAACAGATTGTTGAGGAGAAACTTGAGCAGCAGCTTGAACAGTAGAGCAAGACCCACCAGCAAAGTAAGGAAATTCAACGTCAGCCTCGTTAGGAGCAACAAAGGCAGCATTTGGTACAACCTCAATGGCCCTTTTATTTGTAACTTTCCCCATAAGTGAGTTTCCATCTCTTTCAATAGCAGCAATCTCATAGCCTCTTACTTTGTCAATAAGATCCATGTAGTCCACAGTGGCTAAGTCACTGCTCTCAAGCAAGTAGATGACATATGGAGCAAAGTCTCGAGGAAGTGACTTCAGAACTTTCTTTGATATGACAGACATCTCAGGTCTAATTTGGTTATTTTGCATTTCACAGATGAGTCTGCAGAACTTTGTCACGTGAGTCTCAAAGGAGTCTCCAGCAGTGTGAGCAAAGGTGTTGAACCGCAACTTGAGAGAATCCAGTCTTCTCTCCTTACTCTCAAGATTTCCCTCATACTTTTTCTCAAGTGCAACCCAGATTTCATGAGCAGAGGTTGCTTCAGTGAAATGAAAAGCAATGTCATCAGACAGTGCCATCTTGATGCACCCAAGAGCACGTTTGTCGACCTTCATCTGGTTATGTTCAGTAATAGAGTAGTCCTCAGGTTTCTTTGGAACACGCCTTTGGGCCTGGGCAGCTGGAGGATCAGCACCAGCAACAGTAGGCACAGGATCCACATAAAACACCTTAGGACCACATTTCACTGAGGTCAGCAAGTCATAATCCACATACTCAAGGTAACACTGAAACTTTTTCTTCCAATCATCATAATTTGCAGCCCCAAGCAATTTAGGAGGTCGGTTATTCCCTTGGAACATTTGATTAGCAGAGGTAAACTCAGACATGTTGAAACAAGTGGTGTTTCTTCACAAAAGAGCTTAATGGGTCAAACGGGTCGAGAATTCAGAAATTTCTTCAACGGATGCAGGATTGAGGTCAATTGCTCAAAAACCTACGAAACAAACATCAAGAAGTTTATTTAGTTTGAATCAATCAAGTAAATAAGTCAAATTTGAAATTTTCAAATTTTCAAGACTTAGAAAATTTTCCAGCCATGTTCTTGAGCATAATCACCAGGTCAAAATCAAATTTCACGAAATCAAGTTTTTAATGCACCAATAGTTTAGGAATTTGCTTAGGAACATATTTGTTAACTACAACAAGCTCCAAAAACCACTTAATCTATGTGAAATCGGATCAAACAGTGATTCTTATGAAAAACTTCCAAGAACACAATTTTTGCTCTAAAATCTTCAATACTTGATGTTTTTGATTGATTCAAGTTGCTATCATCCCTAAATCATGAGTCTAACATGTATGCATGTTCAATTTTGACTCAAAATCAGTGAAAGATAGACTTTTATTTTCAAAAGAAACGCACAGCACGTATGCTCTGTGTTCGCATAAATCTGGAAATCTCAAAAATTGACCCATTTATTGTGATTATTGATGAAATCTAAGCATTCCAACAGATTCCTTATGAAATTTCGTTCAAAATAGTGCAAGGAATCACACAAACACCTAGATTTGATGACTTGAATGAGTGATTCTTCAAGTTTTTGAGAAAAACTCAAGAACATGAAGAATAATTGGCTCTGATACCATTTGACAGGACCAAATTTGAGCCTTTACTCATCCAATACACAGATTCAAGTGCGGAAATCATGAATCCATGATCAAATCATAGTGTTTGCTTGTTGAAATCCTTAGATTTCGCCTCTGAAACTCAAGAACTTGAGGGTTTTCACACACAAGTGCTCTCTTCTTCAAACAGCCGTCCAAGAGTCTTATTAGGGTTATTCTAGAGTGGCTATTTATACTAGAGAGAGCACAGGTCGTGATTGTGCTGAAATCAAGAGAATGTTATTGAAGTTAGTGAAATTTATGACATCAGACAGACGAGATCGCCAAGAACAACACTGAAGTCGCCAAGACTAAAATGAAGTCGCCAAGGCTGGTTGGTGACCTCGCCAAGGCTTGGTGAGGTCGCCAACCTTGGTGAGGTCGCCAAGGGTTGGCGAGGTCGCCAAGAAGGCTTGCCCAAGTCGCCAAGAACTCTTGGTGAGGTCGCCAAGAACAAAGCCCAGATCACCAAGTCTTGGTGAGGTCGCCAAGGTTGGTGAGGTCTCCAAGGCTTAGCAGCGAGATCTCCAAGAACAAACGAGATCTCCAAGGCTTAGCAGCGAGATCTCCAAGAACAAACGAGATCTCCAAGGCTTATCAGCGAGATCTCCAAGAACAAACGAGATCTCCAAGAACAAAACCAGATCTCCAAGACCAGTATCCAAATCACCAAGACTATCTGGAAATCACTAAGAACAATCCCAAAACTCTAGGAATCATTATGGGATCGCTAAGGGTTGTTATTATGAAATCACTTAGTGTTATTAGCAAAACCCAAGTGAAGGATGAAACCAACTCCTAAGGTGTAATGTTTGAGTTGCCACCAACCTAATATAGGTCTTACAGGTTGATGAAATAAGTGGTAGTCATAACGGTGTTGCATGGTTCCTCAAGTTGGGGGTTTGTGAATCCTCAATAAACTCTGAGGTTGGGTAGGTTTTGCTGTGTACGCTTGGGTGTGGGGACAATTAGACATGACGGTAATAATGTACTATATTAAGCATGACGCATTCGGTTGGGATTAAACGGGTTTGAGTTTAAAGCGGACAAACATACCGGCAATCACCTGGACTAGTTAAGTAACTGAAGCTGAAAAGGGTTCCTCAGTCAGATTCATATGGTTTGATCCCTTGTAAACTTTCTCATGTTTGGTTTTGTAAGTATTTGTTTTGTTTTTATCTTTCGTGTGTGAGTCGTTAAGTTCTTTTTAGTGTATTTTCGTCTTGGCCAGGTTGATTTGAGAAGTCAAAATGTGGTTTTCATGGGTTTTAATGCATGACAATATGCCCCCGACAGATCTTGACAAATTTTTAGGGGAAGGAGTATGGGATAATAAGTATTATCCGAAGGGAACTCGAGGATGATACTTATTATCTAATGGAAAAGACTTCCTCCGTCAGATCTTGACAAATTTTTAGGGGAAGGAGGGAGGATAATAAGTATTATCCGAAAAGACTTCCATAATACATAGTATCTGAAGGGAACTCGAAGATAATATGTATTATCTCAGGGGAAGTCCTTAGCTGAAGGGAAGTTATCAGCTAAGGGGAAGTCTTTAGAGGTCTTGGGTTCAGGGGAAGCTTTATAGAAAACCCGTAATCTATATTAGGGTTTTTGGTTAAAATTATGTTAATTTGAATCAACTGAACAGATGATAATTACCTCCTAACCCAAAGACCAGTTATCACATGTCTGGTAGTGTATATTTTTTTCAAATGTGTGTCAGACAGGTTGATGATAGAAAGATGTTGCTGCTGCTCAAGTTAAAGAACCAACCGGACAAGACTTCCATCTGAAAAGCAACTGTTCAGGGGAAGTTGTTGGTATCTTTACAAGTATCCAAAAGCTTCAAAAGTTTTTCAAAGAAAATGCTCACAAGTTTAGGGGAAGCTGAAGATTTCAAGTCAATCTTTGAAAAAGAAAGTGATGCAGAGAGCAGTCAGAGATCATGAAGATCCAAGTTCAACAATCAAGTTCTTCACAGTTAGGGGTTTTCAAAATTTAACCTCTAATTGTTTTGGAGATTCAAGATAGTTACCGAAGATACAGCAAGAACCAGTTCTTTCAAGAAGCAAGTCAATGAGAGTCCTCCATTTCATTGCTTGTTCATTTCAAGAAGTTCAAGCTGATGCTAATCAAGAGGAAATCCCAAGTGCCCGTCTCGAAACCCAATGAAGATTTCTGCGGAAAGAATCTTCATCAACATCTATGCAAGCCACTCAAGAAGAAGAAGTTCAAAGATCGAAGACATTTAATATCACAAGCCTAGGGGAAGATTGTAGAGGCTAGATTATGAGGCTTGTAATATTAAATTAGTTGGGCTGGGCTTAGAGGGTTTCATTAGAATTATAGGCTAGTTTGCTATTGTATTTAGGCTAGTTTATGATTGGGTTTGGGTTTACTATTGGGTTTATGATCCACAAGGGGCCCAATAGTAAACCCATTGGGTACCTATATAAACCCATTCATGTTTATGATCAAGGCAAGCTTTGGAGAACCTATTTACGATTTCCTCTTGTGTGTGTGATTCCGATCAGCTCTTCTTCAAGCTTCATAGTAGCTGATTTCCATTCAAGACTTCATCTTTCTTAAAGATCTAGTCTATTCTTCTACTATTTTCTTGAATCGATCATTCACGAGGATTCCGCACTCGTGTTTGATTAGTATATCGTGTGTTTGGGAGATTTCCGGACCTACACTTGGGTTGTCATTATCCATGACCCAAACTTAGTTTAAGACCAATATAGCCACTGAGATGGTCTTAATATCATCAACCGGTGTAGCAAGTTTCCAAAAATAGAAATAATAATGTCAAGAAATCAAAATATACATTATCGGGTCTCCACCATTTGGACTCATATCTCAGAGTGTGACCCCTGTGGCCACTGAGATGAATCTGGTTTCACAGACCCTTGGCCAAAAGTTACTAAAAGTAGAAAACAATGCTTGTATGCATTAAAACTTATACCTTTAGAAATAAAATGTGTATTCTCGAGTGTTAAGCTAAGATCTTCCTTGGTCAGCTTCCTAGCATCTTGATGATTCCAATTTCACAGCTGTATAGATGATCAAAGATGGATTAGAGCCATGGATAATCAAGAATTGTCCGAAAATGGGTTTTCTAACACAAATCAAAGATTTCTCACCTTCATATTCCTATTGCTTGCTCCCTTATGCTCTAGATCAACATGGATCGTACATGCAAGGAATGTAAAAGAGTAGATACCCACTGAGATGTTAGGTCCATCACCAAGTCAAGCATGAAAAATGTGAACATTAGTGTTTAGAAGACTTACATGCTTGATTAAGAGCTTGGATGAAGGATCGTACATGTAAGGACTGTAGAAGAGTAGATACCCACAAAATCTGAGAAATTATTCCTATATGCTTATAATGGGAAGCGACTAAAGTCTTCTCAAAGTAATCTCGAAGGAGTTCAAGATTAATAGAAGATAAGAACGAGAATTATAAACAAAGAAGTAATGACAAAGACTTATGATACCCGACGGGTCCCCTCATTAAATGAAGTGGTTGAAATGTAGTAAATTGAATATCTCATTCAATTTACCCCACCACGTTATTCCTTACACCTGCTATAAATAGAAGGCCTTTGTAAACAAGAAAATACCAGACAAACAACTACAAATCTCAAGCATCTTCACCGAGCTTAATCATTACTCTTATAGAAAGATATTTATGAACATTCAAAACCATAAACTCATGTAACAATTTCTTACATTGAGATATACAGAAAAATCCTTTTATGAATTTCTTATCTTCCAGTTGATTTTATATTCTGCACAATTATTATCATTGTTAAAATCAACTTAACCATCTCTGATTAGAGCTCTCTGGGACCCACCAAATAAAGTCGTTTCCAAGGTCTTGATGAACAAATTAAAGTTGGTGATTAGCAAATTGATTAATTAGGAGCAATATGCTTTTTTAAATAAAAGGAGCATTCTTAATGGCCCCCTTATCCTTAATAAGCTTTTGTCTTAGTTAAAAAAGGCTGAGAAAAGTGCTTTGTTTTTTAAAAAATATTATTGAAAAAGCTTACGACTTTCTTAACTTGAATTTGTTGTTGAGTGTTATGCAACAAATATCCTTTCCAGAGAGATGCGATTTTCTTTTTATAACTTCCCTTGAAATCCATGGGTTCCTACTAAGGTTAATATACTAGCTTGGAGGATTGAGTTGATTAGAGTCCCCACCATGGCTGGCCTTGCTAAAAGGGATATTTAAGATGTAAGTTGTAGAATTTGTGGGGAAAGTGTCGAAACCACTGATCATGTGTTTCTAAGTTGTGGGGCTGCATATGGTGTTTGGGATCAAATTTCTCAACGGTGTAAGATTGCCGGTGTTCTTGTTTTTTCTGTGCGGGACATACTTAAGCTTCATAAAGGGGTGTTCGGTAATAGTACAAGGAAGAAGGCAGCTCAGGCTTTGTTGTTGGTTGCTCTTTGGTGTCTTTGGGGAGCTCAAAACAACTGTAACTTTAGAGAGCTTCCTATGGGTTCGGAATAGAGACTCCAAAAGGAAGATTGAATGGGCACAATGATGCAACTTTGACTTTGGTTAATGACATCTTTTGTTTTGTTTTGGGATATTGTCTTTAGTTTTTTCTTTATTAGGGCACGTGGTATACATGATGTTAAAGAGTGGTCTTATTATGTTATGTGAACGATGACTGGATAACACCATTGGGGTGTTGTCAATAACAGCATTTGGGTGTTGTGATATGGGTATACATGATGTTATGGGTGGTGTTATAGTGTGTTATTTTTTATTTAGTTTAAACAAAAAAATAAAAATAAAAACTTTGTGAAATTTTGTGATCGGAGCAAGCCCAACAATCATCATCTCCAACGTCCTGTGATTCTCCACGGCTAGAAACCACGCCAACGCAAAATGCGAAGGGGGGTGGTGGTGGAACGCCGTTATCCCCTAAAACGCCCCCACCACATGGTATACCGGATACCTTTACGGGGTTTTAAAGTCTTGTTAGCCCCTTAATAAAATTTATACCGTTTAAAAAAAACAAAAAAAATTACACTTTACTTTGGTTGGAGAATATAGAAATCCACGTCGCTTTCACTCATTCAAACGCATAAGTGATGTCACGCGCCGCATACTCCGGTATGATTGAAAAATTATATATATACTCACTACTCTCACTGTCCCCCCTTTCAATTTTCTTTGTTAAAAAAAAAATCTTAAACGTAACCCAACGCGCCTTCGTCAAACCACCGTGTGTTCCTCCCTCTCTGCCTCTTTCTCGTTCACTGTTCTACAGACAAAAATCCCAAAACAAGTACAGACACATCTCAGTTGAGCTCCACATTCAAGATCTGCAACAAATTTCTTCTTCAGATTCATCTTCGAGTGATAATCGCCACTGACTTCACTTTCTACAGATACATTATTCACCAGGTACTCTCCGTGTGCTGCCTCAGTTAACACATGCATAGTGAGTTGCGGTAGCCTTTTAGATTTGAATATTCGATGATGCGCAAATCGATGTGAAATGTTGGCGTGAGCTGTGGTTTTTTATATTCGATTCTGTCGGTGAGGTGTGATTTTTGTGGTTAGGGCTTTTTTTGGCTAGATCTATTCTTCGATTGTTGATTTAGGTCTTGTCTAGCTCATGATCTCTGTTTTGCTGAATGATTGTTGATGATTTATTGTGTGTGAGTTGACTGAGTTCAGAATGCGATGAAAGATCAGTGACTTTTTTTTTTGTATTCTAGTGTGGAAGAATCGATCTGTATGTAAATTTGGAGTGAAATGCTAGTGCTAAACGGCTGAATTTGCTTGTATGCAATCTTTCTTTTTTGTTATAGATGAGTGTATGAAGGTGTATTTCAGGAATTGAAATTTGAATCCAAATTTATTTAGGGATTTTGATTCAGATTGTTGAAGATGGAGAGAAGAATTGATCCTCATGCACCACTTGATTATGTTGAAGTCCAGATATTTCCAAGCCATAACAGGTTTTCCTTTTCTCTACTTATTTGACTGAGATTTTACCTGTCAAATCTATTTCTCTTGATACTGCATGGCGGATCACTCGATCTAGGATCCACTGAATGCAATGCAAAATTTATATAAAAAATCAGTATGTTGACTTCATTGCATATGTCCAGAACTCCAGATGATAAGTAAGAACAAGGACTGTGAAAATATTCCTCTATAATAAGTGCAAGGTGTAATCTTGATTGATCTAGTTCGGTCAATGAAGTATGATATAATAACCTATGTCAATGATCCACAAATAGTATTATGAAGTTAGATTTAATTAGCTGTTCATTTGTGAGTTATTGCTAATCACATGGTCTTGTTTAATTTTGCACTAAGAATTTCAAGGGCCAGTTATTAGAAAATTGACATAGACCGTACTTTGGTCCAACCTCACGTGATGCACTTTGCAATCTTCACATGTTTATTTTGGACTCTATTTATATCCTTGTTCCTTTGCCAGTAAATGAGTCAAAATGTTATTGTTGTAAAATTTCTGTGTCTGATAAAAATTCAAAGCTAATATTTAAATGGGGATCTACAACAGCTTCAGGTAAGTAGAAATAGAAATAGCACATTAAGAAAGACAACATTTGCTTTTGCTGTATTTGAACTTGTTTACCTTTGCTAATGATTCTATGGTTAGAATTCGGTGTGGCTTAGATGGTCCAACAGTCCAAGGAATTAACCATAGAATACTAGATAGGAATATATGGCCAAACCACCAAGCTGTATACTATTCATACAGATTCATAGCACTTGACAATGTCCATTCAATGTATGAGGCTTTTCTTTTCTGTAGGTATGAGGCATGTGTATCAACTAGAAATATAATCGAAAAGGTGGCGTCTGGAGACTTGCAACAACTGTTGTTGCATTTACCTCAAGTAAAAGATTTGTCATCCAAAACTTCTGACTCAAACTTCAGGATTCTAACACCTGATGATGTCAGTGATGCTAACTGGTTTACAACAGCCACATTAACAAGGTCCATACCATATGTAATCTTTATTGCATCTTTCTTCTTTTTGTTCAGGGATTAAGAGGCTGTGATTCTCTTCTTGCTCACTCTGGTAGTTTGATTTTGTCAGATTCTTAAACATTGTTGGTTCACCAGACATTCTTAGTATTGAAAACGAAATTTCTGCAATTAGAGGAGACCAGAAAATTCCAACTTTCGTTGTTTGCAAAGGTAAGTTCTGTTATCAATCCCAAATAATTTCTGCTTTTATATATCTGTTCCTTTTGAAGTGAACGTCTATTGTGATTCGTCTTTTAACAGGCTGAAGTTGATATGACATCATCCTTTGAATCTAAGTACGTTCTTTTTTTTTTGTATCATCATAAAATTGTTTTCTTTTCATGCATTTTCTTCAACCAACTTATATACTGATAGGAATGAACTACTGCGAGCAGTGGATTCAAGGCTCTCAGGATTGAAAGAACAGTTAGCTGAAGCCTTCAACCAGGCTACTGGTATTACATGCTCACCTAAGGATATCTCCAACTTGGAAAACTTTGCTCATCATTTTGGAGCAGAAGATATAAGGTATATTCATATAAACCCTAGAGGTGGCAAAATGGGTAGATCAGATATGTTGAGTATGTGGTCAAATCAGGCCAGGTTGAGTTAATTCGACACATGTTCTGTCCAATATTTTTACAATACTTATAAATGTTTAGTGTGCTAAGTATGATCACAGAACATATATTTTATTAAGAAGTATCAATTTTTTTAGTAAGGCAATTTTGTAGGCTGATTCATTAACAATATGGTTTGGGTGACTAATGTCCATTCACAACTAGCTTGAAGTCTTGGACTCCATTTCATTTATTAGCTAAATTAAATGCTTCACCATTTGACCTGCTAGAGATAAAACGTAACCAAAGCATCACATTTAAGTAAACGGGTTGAAATCGCTATCTCTAATAAACTTTTGATAAGATAAACTTTTCTGATATATAAGATATATATCATTATTTTTGTGGTAAATGACTATAAGATATATAAAATTTCTGATCGCTTTTTCTCTTCCCGCATCATTGTATAACCAATCACAAAATGTGCAATCAGGATTTACCATTTCAGTTACCTGTTTCAGGGACTCATTACAGAAGTTTCTAGAATTCAGTCAATTCCCATCATCAAAAGACACCACACCTGAAAAAAATGTTTTTGCTACTCACCCCTCACCGTTAAATCCACCTGTAAAGTATGGTGTCTCCCCAGCAAAAGCTGCACAGGTTGAAAGACAAAGTTCAACAGATGATGAAAATTCTTTTTCAAGTGAAGAAGACCAACCGTCTGTTGAAAGAAGCAGAACGCTTGCAAGATCGGCAACACCTAGAAGGTTAGCATCTCCAATGAGACGAGTCCAAATTGGACGAACGGGCCCACGTAGGGCGGCTACAATAAGTATCAAAAGTCTCAGTTATTTTCCAAATAGAGAGAAATTATCAACTCAGAGAGATGCCACCTGTCACACTAGTGATGAGGAAGAAGATTCAGAGAAACTTGTTAAGCAAAATGCATTGAGAATGAGTGTGCAAGATAAAATCAGTCTATTTGAAAACAAACAGAAAGAGAAAGCAGTGGAAGGCGAGAAGTCAAAGACGGTGTCGACAGCGCCTGTTGCAAACAAAGCTGTACTACGAAGATGGAGCTCAGGAATGAGTGAAAGTACTACCAAAATCCAAAATGATACAATTAATATTTCTTCCCCTAGAAACCCTGAAGATGAAGTGCCAGATGGCAATGCAGAGTCTTCAACTACAATACCTCTGAGTCAAAGTTCTGAAACTGCAAAAAACATCAAATCATCCTCACCCAAAAAGGTTGCTGCTGATATATTAAACCTGGAAATGGAGAATTCAGAGGACGAGAATGAGGGAAGTTGTGAAAAGCATCCTGCTTCAATTGCATGGAATCAACAAAAGGAAGCGGAATTGAACCAGTTGTTCAAGAAAATGATGGAAAGTAAGCCAGTTAGACGTCATAGTGTAACCAATGATAATAGCAAAGGTAAAACTAATCTGAAGGAGCAAAAAGGTGGATTTTATGATCATTATAAACAAAAAAGGGATGAAAAGCTGAGAAAAGAAGCTTCTGGGAAGAAAGCAGAGAAAGAATCCCAATTCAAAGAGATGGAAAAATTTCTTGACGAGAAAAAAGCAGAAATGGCATCTACTAACACAGGTGATGGTCGGAAAAAGACCACCGTGAATAAAGTTAAACCTCAAAATTCTCAAAAGAACCCGGCACAGTTGCTAAATTCCAAAAGGGAAACCTCAAAAGGTTCTATTGTGAAGAAAGCTACAATTACAAATAAACTATCTCCTTTGCCTGCTACACGCAAGTCATGGCCCACAACTCCTTCACCAAGACCTACAGGTGCATCACCTGCTAAAACTCCATCTGGGCCTGCTTCTTCTAATGTTAATTTACCTCGAAAACCTCAATCTACATCATCAATTGTACGTTCAAGCACAAAAGCTGAAAAGTCAAAGCCGCAACCAAAGATTCGGAAATCAACTCCACCTGATGGTAACAAGAACAACAAAACTGTTAAAGAGAAAAAGCAACCGACAGTAACAAAAAGTGCACCAACAGCAAAATCGAAATCCCGAACTCCAGTAGGCACTCCTGTTGCGGCTGCTCCCACCACTGCCCCAGCCACTGCTGCTAAACCCAGTTTTTACAACAAAGTTACTAAGAAAAGCAGTGTGGTTCCACTGGAAACAAAACCGTTTCTTCGTAAGGGAACCGGGATTGGGCCCGGTGTTGGTGCAGTTGTTGTCAAGAGTAAAGTTGTAGCTCAGCCCGAGGAACAACTTCATAGTACTGGAGATATTATCCATGCTGAGAAAAGTCAAGCTGTTGAGATCGAAACTATTGAAATCACAAGTGAAAGTCATAGTCAAAATCAAGAGACGGAATGTGAACCTCCAGAATCCTATACGGAATCAGAAACACAAATGATAAGTCCCATTAAATGTGAGGAACCAGAGATATTTAATCATAATCGGCTCAATGTTAATGGAGATGATGGGAATAAGAAGATAGAGATTGAAGAAGAATCAACAATTTCAATTTCACCAACTGCATGGGTGGAAGTTGAAGAGAATAACCAGGATGAGATTATTCCATGCAAAGAAATCCGTATTCAGGGATCCGGTCCGACCAATCTTGGTGCACCAGCTGGAGCTTCAAGTCCACGTGTCCGTCACTCTTTGTTTCAAATGCTTCTTGAGGAGACCACTAGTGAAGCCGACAGTTGTGAGTGGGGAAATGCTCAACACCCTCCTGCTGTAGTCAACCAAAAAGATGCACCAAAAGGATTTAAACGACTATTAAAGTTTGCTAGAAAAACTAAAGCTGATTTAAATCTAACTGATGGTTCCAGCCCATCAAGCATTTTCAGGAGAGGGTGATAGCTGAAGAATCTGGAGGTAATAAAGATTTTGTCTCTTTTTCTTGAATTTATATATGATTGTCTTGGTTTTAAAAGCGCGAGGTGTGGGGCGAGGGCTTCACATACGTGAGGGAGGCCTATGTACAATCAAAAGTTGCATCTCTAAATTTTATTCATAATCTCTTCATCCATATGTGCATGCGCTCAGGGACTGAGGTGTTATTCTAGATAGCGCCCCCACTTCTCAAGCGTGCTTTTCAAGTCCAAGATGATTGTTTTATTATTGAAAAAGAAATCTATTTTTTTAATAAAACAATTAAAGAAGTTGTAAGCTTTTAGATGCATTTTATTTTGACCCGTTTCCGTTTTAACCAAGTTTTTAAAATTTGAGCATTTGACCACTAGAGGTATAACGCGAATAAATACATTTCTTATTATTATTATTATCATGATTTTTAATATTGTGTTATTTATTAGTTTAAAGATTATGGGGAGATGTGGTGGAGCTTCCGTATTGGCAAGGTTGATGAGAATGGCAGATTTGTAAAATATACTGCATTCCTGTATACAAGTGAATTTGGCTGTAGGCTAAGCTTTATTTTTGATGTTCACATTGTTATTTGTTCAGGTAAAAGTTAAGGAACAATAACTCTTTTTCCAGCATAATATGTGCTTTTGGAATTTTAATAGACACGACAATGTAAATTCATCTTCCACTCTTTTGAGTATTTCTTATCTTTCAAGGTTAGCCACATTCTTTTGTATTGTGTTGTTGAACAATGAAGTTTGGTAAATCAGTAACTCAAAACACAGGTAGTTTAAGATCATAAACTCTCTTTATTTAATTGAAGAGAAAACAGAATACAAAATATGACCCATAACTTGGGTTATTCTATTCTAATTGCTAAGGGTGGTTGGGGGGGGGGGGGGGGGGGGGCGGGGATGGTTGCCTTAGGTATATTTTTGAATCATAAAACTGGCCAATCATGTATTGCCAAGAGGAAAGAGAAAAAGTATGAAGAATTGATGTTTTGGTGGTGTTTGAGGCATACTTTTTTTTTCATTTTTTTTAAACAAAAACAATTACATAAAATAAAATAAAAACATAAAATTTATTAATTTAAAAATAAAAATTACAAAGTCCTAAAATAAAATAAAAAATTACCAAATTCCTAAAAAAAAAAACAACCACCATTTATTCTTCAAATTAAAAAAAACATACAAATCTAGGTTGGAGGATTTGCGTTTAGCTCTTCTTTCGTTAGCTCAACTTTCAAGTTTGCGGCGATGTGCTCCGTAATGTCGAATCGTAGCTGAAAGTGTGTCTCGCTATCCCGTATCTCCATATAAACATCCTCATTGTCGGCCGGCTGGACTAAAGAATCACGAATGTGTACTAGTGATATAGCCGCGCCCTCGTCTTTCAGTGTCATATTGTGAAGTATCATGCAAGCGTACATGATATTTTCCATCAAATATGTGTCTGTTGGCCGTGCTTTTCGATCGATTATGGCCCACTTAGCTTTTAACCTACGAAACGCTCTTTCGACGTCTTTTCTTGTACCCTTTTGCACCTTCTTCATTTTCTTCTCCTTGATTGCATATGGATGTGTATACGCTTTTACAAAAGTAGACCAAGTGGGATATATACCATCGGCAAGGTAGTAGCCCCGTTTGTATTCCTGACCATTAACCGTAAAAGGAGCTTTCAGAGCAATACCTTTCAACTCGTTCGTGAACAATGTTGACTGATTTAGCACGTTTATGTCATTGTTCGAACCTGCGACACCAAAGAAAGCATGCCAAAACCACATTTCTTGTGACGCAACTGCCTCTACTATTATCGTTGGTTTTGGATGATCACCACGATGATAATGCCCTCATAATATTTTGTTGGGCCGTTTCTCCATTTCCAGTGCATACAATCGATGCAACCAATTATGCTAGGAAGGTCATGTCTTTCTAAATGGGCCTCATATAAAATAGCAAGATCATGGCTAGTCGGTGAACGCAAAAATTCATCTTTATAAAGCTTAATTATAGCATCACAATGTAGTGTAAACATTCACGTGATGTTCTTTCGGACATTTCAAAAAAATCATCGTATTCGTCAGGCACGTTACCGGTTGCCAATTGACGAATAGCTACTGTACATTTCTGTAAAGCCGTGAAACTTGGACGCCCCCTCGCGTCGAAACTAAAAGTAAACCACTCGAAGTTACTTTCAACATCATTCAAAATACGATTAAACAAATTCTTAGACATTTGAAATCTATCTTTAAAAATACATTCGTGAAAACGTGGCTCGGCGACGAAATATAGCTCAATCAAGCGATCATGACTTGCCCTACGATTTCGATAAATACTCGTCCTTGTATTCGTCTCTCGAGCTTCTTCGTCTAAGACAACGCGATAACAACTCCTCATGAACTTCATCGCATCCTCGTCCGAACCACTCGAACTACTAGATGAAGTCGCAAGTTCGGGTGGGATTATATACTTTGGGCGATGACGAACCATGTTTGAGAGAAAAATATAGAGGTTTTTTTGCGATTGAATTGAAGAAGAAAATGTATAAAAATTATGAGATATAGTGGGGTTATATATAGTATTTGAATTGATTAAAAAAAAGAAAAATAAGAAAACGGTCGAAAATTTGACCGTTGAACAGTTGAAAAACGTCGAAAAGGGAGCCAAGTTTCTCGACATAAATATACCGAAAATGGGTGAGAAGGATACCGAGAAGGGGATGCCGGGGGGGGGGGGGGGGGGTGTTGCCGAAAGGTTGCCGAGGGTATGCCGAGACATACCCCCAACCTAATCTAATATAAAAAGTCAAACGGCCTCGTGTGAAGTAAATATCTTAAACACCCAATTACACTTAATTGCTAATCTAATAGAAAAACTCGTAACGGCCTAGACTTTGACAGGTGGTAGGATCGATTGAGTTTCCCGATTCATCTTTAGAAAGCTTCATACTCTGTTTAATTGGACATTTTGGTCATTTCAAATTTCTCTTCTATTAGTTTTTTGAGCTTCGCAATTTCTTCAAGACTTGAGTTGGTGACAATCTAGTCATCCACGTATGTAGGTCCTTTTGATCGATTTAGATGATCCAATCGAATCTCACTCAATACATGATAGCTATAATTGAGCTAACGTACTGGGTTGACGATGATGAACAAATGCGAGAAACAGTGAGAAGATTGAGTAGAACATGTGAATTTGTCAAATCAATACTTGAATTAGATCAAATGATTCAAACCGATATGAGATACCTGCTCGTATCTCAAACCGGCAGAGTAACGTTACAGCTCAAAGAATTTCGACCCCGAACAACTAAACGAGCTACCTATATATAAACTTACAACATGCGAAACATCACACATTTCGCAGATTGTAAGTGATTGACATTTCGCAGACTACAGTCTACGGAATATTCAATACTTATCGCAAAAGATATAAACATAATAATGACCTAAAATGTTTAGTACTTATCGCAAAAGATATAAACATAATAGTGACCTAAATTCAACAACCTAAAAATATATCCCAACAATCTCTCCCTAGGCTATTGCATGGGGTTGTTCATAGGTTGCGGCTCTGGCATCCTCAAGTCTCTTCATATTTTCTTCTCTTTCATTAGAGCTTTCGTTGAGAGATATCTTCTGATCAAACCATGTCAAAACCTTGTATGAATTATGTATATCATTATCAATTAGTACAATCTTTTGATTCTAAGATGAGTTTGTATCTTTCACAGATCTATTTGATTTTGGGCTCATTTTAGCTTTAATATGATTCTTTTCAAATTTTCTACTTTCTTCAATGTTCTTAGAGTTCTTCATAGAGCTATTAGTCAATTAATCAAAACTCTTCAAGAAATAAGCAAGAGATTCATCTGAAAGTGCTTCCTTAGGTAGCAC
>JBCNJP010000007.1:28345644-28388426 GCA_039602395.1 Deinandra increscens subsp. villosa | reverse complement strand
TAAAATTTATACCGTTTAAAAAAAACAAAAAAAATTACACTTTACTTTGGTTGGAGAATATAGAAATCCACGTCGCTTTCACTCATTCAAACGCATAAGTGATGTCACGCGCCGCATACTCCGGTATGATTGAAAAATTATATATATACTCACTACTCTCACTGTCCCCCCTTTCAATTTTCTTTGTTAAAAAAAAAATCTTAAACGTAACCCAACGCGCCTTCGTCAAACCACCGTGTGTTCCTCCCTCTCTGCCTCTTTCTCGTTCACTGTTCTACAGACAAAAATCCCAAAACAAGTACAGACACATCTCAGTTGAGCTCCACATTCAAGATCTGCAACAAATTTCTTCTTCAGATTCATCTTCGAGTGATAATCGCCACTGACTTCACTTTCTACAGATACATTATTCACCAGGTACTCTCCGTGTGCTGCCTCAGTTAACACATGCATAGTGAGTTGCGGTAGCCTTTTAGATTTGAATATTCGATGATGCGCAAATCGATGTGAAATGTTGGCGTGAGCTGTGGTTTTTTATATTCGATTCTGTCGGTGAGGTGTGATTTTTGTGGTTAGGGCTTTTTTTGGCTAGATCTATTCTTCGATTGTTGATTTAGGTCTTGTCTAGCTCATGATCTCTGTTTTGCTGAATGATTGTTGATGATTTATTGTGTGTGAGTTGACTGAGTTCAGAATGCGATGAAAGATCAGTGACTTTTTTTTTTGTATTCTAGTGTGGAAGAATCGATCTGTATGTAAATTTGGAGTGAAATGCTAGTGCTAAACGGCTGAATTTGCTTGTATGCAATCTTTCTTTTTTGTTATAGATGAGTGTATGAAGGTGTATTTCAGGAATTGAAATTTGAATCCAAATTTATTTAGGGATTTTGATTCAGATTGTTGAAGATGGAGAGAAGAATTGATCCTCATGCACCACTTGATTATGTTGAAGTCCAGATATTTCCAAGCCATAACAGGTTTTCCTTTTCTCTACTTATTTGACTGAGATTTTACCTGTCAAATCTATTTCTCTTGATACTGCATGGCGGATCACTCGATCTAGGATCCACTGAATGCAATGCAAAATTTATATAAAAATCAGTATGTTGACTTCATTGCATATGTCCAGAACTCCAGATGATAAGTAAGAACAAGGACTGTGAAAATATTCCTCTATAATAAGTGCAAGGTGTAATCTTGATTGATCTAGTTCGGTCAATGAAGTATGATATAATAACCTATGTCAATGATCCACAAATAGTATTATGAAGTTAGATTTAATTAGCTGTTCATTTGTGAGTTATTGCTAATCACATGGTCTTGTTTAATTTTGCACTAAGAATTTCAAGGGCCAGTTATTAGAAAATTGACATAGACCGTACTTTGGTCCAACCTCACGTGATGCACTTTGCAATCTTCACATGTTTATTTTGGACTCTATTTATATCCTTGTTCCTTTGCCAGTAAATGAGTCAAAATGTTATTGTTGTAAAATTTCTGTGTCTGATAAAAATTCAAAGCTAATATTTAAATGGGGATCTACAACAGCTTCAGGTAAGTAGAATAGAAATAGCACATTAAGAAGACAACATTTGCTTTTGCTGTATTTGAACTTGTTTACCTTTGCTAATGATTCTATGGTTAGAATTCGGTGTGGCTTAGATGGTCCAACAGTCCAAGGAATTAACCATAGAATACTAGATAGGAATATATGGCCAAACCACCAAGCTGTATACTATTCATACAGATTCATAGCACTTGACAATGTCCGTTCAATGTATGAGGCTTTTCTTTTCTGTAGGTATGAGGCATGTGTATCAACTAGAAATATAATCGAAAAGGTGGCGTCTGGAGACTTGCAACAACTGTTGTTGCATTTACCTCAAGTAAAAGATTTGTCATCCAAAACTTCTGACTCAAACTTCAGGATTCTAACACCTGATGATGTCAGTGATGCTAACTGGTTTACAACAGCCACATTAACAAGGTCCATACCATATGTAATCTTTATTGCATCTTTCTTCTTTTTGTTCAGGGATTAAGAGGCTGTGATTCTCTTCTTGCTCACTCTGGTAGTTTGATTTTGTCAGATTCTTAAACATTGTTGGTTCACCAGACATTCTTAGTATTGAAAACGAAATTTCTGCAATTAGAGGAGACCAGAAAATTCCAACTTTCGTTGTTTGCAAAGGTAAGTTCTGTTATCAATCCCAAATAATTTCTGCTTTTATATATCTGTTCCTTTTGAAGTGAACGTCTATTGTGATTCGTCTTTTAACAGGCTGAAGTTGATATGACATCATCCTTTGAATCTAAGTACGTTCTTTTTTTTTTGTATCATCATAAAATTGTTTTCTTTTCATGCATTTTGCCATTTTCTCAACCAACTTATATACTGATAGGAATGAACTACTGCGAGCAGTGGATTCAAGGCTCTCAGGATTGAAAGAACAGTTAGCTGAAGCCTTCAACCAGGCTACTGGTATTACATGCTCACCTAAGGATATCTCCAACTTGGAAAACTTTGCTCATCATTTTGGAGCAGAAGATATAAGGTATATTCATATAAACCCTAGAGGTGGCAAAATGGGTAGATCAGATATGTTGAGTATGTGGTCAAATCAGGCCAGGTTGAGTTAATTCGACACATGTTCTGTCCAATATTTTACAATACTTATAAATGTTTAGTGTGCTAAGTATGATCACAGAACATATATTTTATTAAGAAGTATCAATTTTTTTAGTAAGGCAATTTTGTAGGCTGATTCATTAACAATATGGTTTGGGTGACTAATGTCCATTCACAACTAGCTTGAAGTCTTGGACTCCATTTCATTTATTAGCTAAATTAAATGCTTCACCATTTGACCTGCTAGAGATAAAACGTAACCAAAGCATCACATTTAAGTAAACGGGTTGAAATCGCTATCTCTAATAAACTTTTGATAAGATAAACTTTTCTGATATATAAGATATATATCATTATTTTTGTGGTAAATGACTATAAGATATATAAAATTTCTGATCGCTTTTTCTCTTCCCGCATCATTGTATAACCAATCACAAAATGTGCAATCAGGATTTACCATTTCAGTTACCTGTTTCAGGGACTCATTACAGAAGTTTCTAGAATTCAGTCAATTCCCATCATCAAAAGACACCACACCTGAAAAAAATGTTTTTGCTACTCACCCCTCACCGTTAAATCCACCTGTAAAGTATGGTGTCTCCCCAGCAAAAGCTGCACAGGTTGAAAGACAAAGTTCAACAGATGATGAAAATTCTTTTTCAAGTGAAGAAGACCAACCGTCTGTTGAAAGAAGCAGAACGCTTGCAAGATCGGCAACACCTAGAAGGTTAGCATCTCCAATGAGACGAGTCCAAATTGGACGAACGGGCCCACGTAGGGCGGCTACAATAAGTATCAAAAGTCTCAGTTATTTTCCAAATAGAGAGAAATTATCAACTCAGAGAGATGCCACCTGTCACACTAGTGATGAGGAAGAAGATTCAGAGAAACTTGTTAAGCAAAATGCATTGAGAATGAGTGTGCAAGATAAAATCAGTCTATTTGAAAACAAACAGAAAGAGAAAGCAGTGGAAGGCGAGAAGTCAAAGACGGTGTCGACAGCGCCTGTTGCAAACAAAGCTGTACTACGAAGATGGAGCTCAGGAATGAGTGAAAGTACTACCAAAATCCAAAATGATACAATTAATATTTCTTCCCCTAGAAACCCTGAAGATGAAGTGCCAGATGGCAATGCAGAGTCTTCAACTACAATACCTCTGAGTCAAAGTTCTGAAACTGCAAAAAACATCAAATCATCCTCACCCAAAAAGGTTGCTGCTGATATATTAAACCTGGAAATGGAGAATTCAGAGGACGAGAATGAGGGAAGTTGTGAAAAGCATCCTGCTTCAATTGCATGGAATCAACAAAAGGAAGCGGAATTGAACCAGTTGTTCAAGAAAATGATGGAAAGTAAGCCAGTTAGACGTCATAGTGTAACCAATGATAATAGCAAAGGTAAAACTAATCTGAAGGAGCAAAAAGGTGGATTTTATGATCATTATAAACAAAAAAGGGATGAAAAGCTGAGAAAAGAAGCTTCTGGGAAGAAAGCAGAGAAAGAATCCCAATTCAAAGAGATGGAAAAATTTCTTGACGAGAAAAAAGCAGAAATGGCATCTACTAACACAGGTGATGGTCGGAAAAAGACCACCGTGAATAAAGTTAAACCTCAAAATTCTCAAAAGAACCCGGCACAGTTGCTAAATTCCAAAAGGGAAACCTCAAAAGGTTCTATTGTGAAGAAAGCTACAATTACAAATAAACTATCTCCTTTGCCTGCTACACGCAAGTCATGGCCCACAACTCCTTCACCAAGACCTACAGGTGCATCACCTGCTAAAACTCCATCTGGGCCTGCTTCTTCTAATGTTAATTTACCTCGAAAACCTCAATCTACATCATCAATTGTACGTTCAAGCACAAAAGCTGAAAAGTCAAAGCCGCAACCAAAGATTCGGAAATCAACTCCACCTGATGGTAACAAGAACAACAAAACTGTTAAAGAGAAAAAGCAACCGACAGTAACAAAAAGTGCACCAACAGCAAAATCGAAATCCCGAACTCCAGTAGGCACTCCTGTTGCGGCTGCTCCCACCACTGCCCCAGCCACTGCTGCTAAACCCAGTTTTTACAACAAAGTTACTAAGAAAAGCAGTGTGGTTCCACTGGAAACAAAACCGTTTCTTCGTAAGGGAACCGGGATTGGGCCCGGTGTTGGTGCAGTTGTTGTCAAGAGTAAAGTTGTAGCTCAGCCCGAGGAACAACTTCATAGTACTGGAGATATTATCCATGCTGAGAAAAGTCAAGCTGTTGAGATCGAAACTATTGAAATCACAAGTGAAAGTCATAGTCAAAATCAAGAGACGGAATGTGAACCTCCAGAATCCTATACGGAATCAGAAACACAAATGATAAGTCCCATTAAATGTGAGGAACCAGAGATATTTAATCATAATCGGCTCAATGTTAATGGAGATGATGGGAATAAGAAGATAGAGATTGAAGAAGAATCAACAATTTCAATTTCACCAACTGCATGGGTGGAAGTTGAAGAGAATAACCAGGATGAGATTATTCCATGCAAAGAAATCCGTATTCAGGGATCCGGTCCGACCAATCTTGGTGCACCAGCTGGAGCTTCAAGTCCACGTGTCCGTCACTCTTTGTTTCAAATGCTTCTTGAGGAGACCACTAGTGAAGCCGACAGTTGTGAGTGGGGAAATGCTCAACACCCTCCTGCTGTAGTCAACCAAAAAGATGCACCAAAAGGATTTAAACGACTATTAAAGTTTGCTAGAAAAACTAAAGCTGATTTAAATCTAACTGATGGTTCCAGCCCATCAAGCATTTTCAGGAGAGGGTGATAGCTGAAGAATCTGGAGGTAATAAAGATTTTGTCTCTTTTTCTTGAATTTATATATGATTGTCTTGGTTTTAAAAGCGCGAGGTGTGGGGCGAGGGCTTCACATACGTGAGGGAGGCCTATGTACAATCAAAAGTTGCATCTCTAAATTTTATTCATAATCTCTTCATCCATATGTGCATGCGCTCAGGGACTGAGGTGTTATTCTGAGCGCCCCACTTCTCAAGCGTGCTTTTCAAGTCCAAGATGATTGTTTTATTATTGAAAAAGAAATCTATTTTTTTAATAAAACAATTAAAGAAGTTGTAAGCTTTTAGATGCATTTTATTTTGACCCGTTTCCGTTTTAACCAAGTTTTTAAAATTTGAGCATTTGACCACTAGAGTTATAACGCGAATAAATACATTTCTTATTATTATTATTATCATGATTTTTAATATTGTGTTATTTATTAGTTTAAAGATTATGGGGAGATGTGGTGGAGCTTCCGTATTGGCAAGGTTGATGAGAATGGCAGATTTGTAAAATATACTGCATTCCTGTATACAAGTGAATTTGGCTGTAGGCTAAGCTTTATTTTTGATGTTCACATTGTTATTTGTTCAGGTAAAAGTTAAGGAACAATAACTCTTTTTCCAGCATAATATGTGCTTTTGGAATTTTAATAGACACGACAATGTAAATTCATCTTCCACTCTTTTGAGTATTTCTTATCTTTCAAGGTTAGCCACATTCTTTTGTATTGTGTTGTTGAACAATGAAGTTTGGTAAATCAGTAACTCAAAACACAGGTAGTTTAAGATCATAAACTCTCTTTATTTAATTGAAGAGAAAACAGAATACAAAATATGACCCATAACTTGGGTTATTCTATTCTAATTGCTAAGGGTGGTTGGGGGGGGGGGGGGGGGGGGGGATGGTTGCCTTAGGTATATTTTTGAATCATAAAACTGGCCAATCATGTATTGCCAAGAGGAAAGAGAAAAAGTATGAAGAATTGATGTTTTGGTGGTGTTTGAGGCATACTTTTTTTTTCATTTTTTTTAAACAAAAACAATTACATAAAATAAAATAAAAACATAAAATTTATTAATTTAAAAATAAAAATTACAAAGTCCTAAAATAAAATAAAAAATTACCAAATTCCTAAAAAAAAAAACAACCACCATTTATTCTTCAAATTAAAAAAAACATACAAATCTAGGTTGGAGGATTTGCGTTTAGCTCTTCTTTCGTTAGCTCAACTTTCAAGTTTGCGGCGATGTGCTCCGTAATGTCGAATCGTAGCTGAAAGTGTGTCTCGCTATCCCGTATCTCCATATAAACATCCTCATTGTCGGCCGGCTGGACTAAAGAATCACGAATGTGTACTAGTGATATAGCCGCGCCCTCGTCTTTCAGTGTCATATTGTGAAGTATCATGCAAGCGTACATGATATTTTCCATCAAATATGTGTCTGTTGGCCGTGCTTTTCGATCGATTATGGCCCACTTAGCTTTTAACCTACGAAACGCTCTTTCGACGTCTTTTCTTGTACCCTTTTGCACCTTCTTCATTTTCTTCTCCTTGATTGCATATGGATGTGTATACGCTTTTACAAAAGTAGACCAAGTGGGATATATACCATCGGCAAGGTAGTAGCCCCGTTTGTATTCCTGACCATTAACCGTAAAAGGAGCTTTCAGAGCAATACCTTTCAACTCGTTCGTGAACAATGTTGACTGATTTAGCACGTTTATGTCATTGTTCGAACCTGCGACACCAAAGAAAGCATGCCAAAACCACATTTCTTGTGACGCAACTGCCTCTACTATTATCGTTGGTTTTGGATGATCACCACGATGATAATGCCCTCATAATATTTTGTTGGGCCGTTTCTCCATTTCCAGTGCATACAATCGATGCAACCAATCATGCTAGGAGGTCATGTCTTTCTAAATGGGCCTCATATAAAAGAGCAAGATCATGGCTAGTCGGTGAACGCAAAAATTCATCTTTATAAAGCTTAATTATAGCATCACAATGTAGTGTAAACATTCACGTGATGTTCTTTCGGACATTTCAAAAAAATCATCGTATTCGTCAGGCACGTTACCGGTTGCCAATTGACGAATAGCTACTGTACATTTCTGTAAAGCCGTGAAACTTGGACGCCCCCTCGCGTCGAAACTAAAAGTAAACCACTCGAAGTTACTTTCAACATCATTCAAAATACGATTAAACAAATTCTTAGACATTTGAAATCTATCTTTAAAAATACATTCGTGAAAACGTGGCTCGTCGACGAAATATAGCTCAATCAAGCGATCATGACTTGCCCTACGATTTCGATAAATACTCGTCCTTGTATTCGTCTCTCGAGCTTCTTCGTCTAAGACAACGCGATAACAACTCCTCATGAACTTCATCGCATACTCGTCCGAACCACTCGAACTACTAGATGAAGTCGCAAGTTCGGGTGGGATTATATACTTTGGGCGATGACGAACCATGTTTGAGAGAAAAATATAGAGGTTTTTTGCGATTGAATTGAAGAAGAAGATGTATAAAAATTATGAGATATAGTGGGGTTATATATAGTATTTGAATTGATTAAAAAAAAGAAAAATAAGAAAACGGTCGAAAATTTGACCGTTGAACAGTTGAAAAACGTCGAAAAGGGAGCCAAGTTTCTCGACATAAATATACCGAAAATGGGTGAGAAGGATACCGAGAAGGGGATGCCGGGGGGGGGGGGGGGGGTTTCCGAAAGGTTGCCGAGGGTATGCCGAGACATACCCCCAACCTAATCTAATATAAAAAGTCAAACGGCCTCGTGTGAAGTAAATATCTTAAACACCCAATTACACTTAATTGCTAATCTAATAGAAAAACTCTAACGGCCTAGACTTTGACAGGTGGTAGGATCGATTGAGTTTCCCGATTCATCTTTAGAAAGCTTCATACTCTGTTTAATTGGACATTTTGGTCATTTCAAATTTCTCTTCTATTAGTTTTTTGAGCTTCGCAATTTCTTCAAGACTTGAGTTGGTGACAATCTAGTCATCCACGTATGTAGGTCCTTTTGATCGATTTAGATGATCCAATCGAATCTCACTCAATACATGATAGCTATAATTGAGCTAACGTACTGGGTTGACGATGATGAACAAATGCGAGAAACAGTGAGAAGATTGAGTAGAACATGTGAATTTGTCAAATCAATACTTGAATTAGATCAAATGATTCAAACCGATATGAGATACCTGCTCGTATCTCAAACCGGCAGAGTAACGTTACAGCTCAAAGAATTTCGACCCCGAACAACTAAACGAGCTACCTATATATAAACTTACAACATGCGAAACATCACACATTTCGCAGATTGTAAGTGATTGACATTTCGCAGACTACAGTCTACGGAATATTCAATACTTATCGCAAAAGATATAAACATAATAATGACCTAAAATGTTTAGTACTTATCGCAAAAGATATAAACATAATAGTGACCTAAATTCAACAACCTAAAAATATATCCCAACAATCTCTCCCTAGGCTATTGCATGGGGTTGTTCATAGGTTGCGGCTCTGGCATCCTCAAGTCTCTTCATATTTTCTTCTCTTTCATTAGAGCTTTCGTTGAGAGATATCTTCTGATCAAACCATGTCAAAACCTTGTATGAATTATGTATATCATTATCAATTAGTACAATCTTTTGATTCTAAGATGAGTTTGTATCTTTCACAGATCTATTTGATTTTGGGCTCATTTTAGCTTTAATATGATTCTTTTCAAATTTTCTACTTTCTTCAATGTTCTTAGAGTTCTTCATAGAGCTATTAGTCAATTAATCAAAACTCTTCAAGAAATAAGCAAGAGATTCATCTGAAAGTGCTTCCTTAGGTAGCACAATGTAGTTCTGTTGGAACTTTTAATAAGTGTGACTGACGCCATCAAATCTATTCTCGAATAATTCGGTTGAAGAATCCATTGTGATTTGATTCAGAGACGCGGGTTGTGATGCTCGAGGCTTGCAAGTTTGGACCGAAGACGTTTTCTTGAAAAGTCAACCGTTCGGGTCAACGGTCAACGTAAAAGTCAACGGAAGATCGGTTCGAGCGAGTCAAGCTTCATATTAATTAAATCATCTTTGATTTAATTAATAATAATTATGTCATTTGTTTATTTGTATTTGCTCATTTGTATTTGTGTTAGCTAGTTAGTGGGCTAGTGAGCACATGGGCTCTCTATAAATAGGAAGGGATAGCTTCATTTGTTAGATGATGAATAATAGATGAATAAGGATGTTCTAAGAGAGATGTGAGCTATCAATTCTAGAGAGAGAGAGTCACACATTGGGTTTGAGCTCAACCCAATGTGACCATGGATTTCCAATGACGAGTTTGTAATCATTCGGTTCGTTGTAATCATTCAGCAATAATCAATGAATCGTTTGTTTTATCATTTCTTGTCATTTATTATCTTTGATTCTCTCCATCCCGTCTCCTTCCATCTCACCTTTGTTCTTGCTCAAGATCGGGATTCTCGATGTGAAATCGGTCCTGACAAATGGTATCAGAGCGGGTACCGATCAGATTCATCTCACCGTGAATCTGGTCACTCGAATCTGTGATTTTGAGCTTGAATGAGGTGCTGATTGGAAAACCCACTTTGGAGACTTTTTCTACTTTTTCTTATTTTTGGAGCTGATTGGATGATTTCTGGATGAATCTGATGATAGATTCTTGTTATTGGGTTCATTTAGATATGATTTCATGCTCCATATGTTCAAATCAGTGAAGAAATAAGAGATCTGAGCTGAAAAAATAAAGCAGTTAGGGTTTTCACGTTTTTGGGTGTTCTTGAAGATTTTCGAGCTTTGATCTCTGAGTTTTTGGTGTTATACTCAGTGTTTTTGGATGAAATAAAGCACTATTCTTGATGGAAAACGCGTTCCGGATCCAATGGAAGCATCGGTTTCGCCTGATTCGCAACATATTTGACAGATCTGGAAAAACACACACTTAACGGTGTTTACTAGGTGTTCTTCGTGTTCTTGATGGATTTCCAGATTTCGAGGGTTGATTCGGGACGTTTGAAGCTGCGATTCGAGTTGTTTGTGGCCAGAATGATTTCGTCTAATGCTTGGCTTCATTTTCGTTCATGGATCTATATTCTCCTCATGTTTTGGTGGTTCAAAGTCGATCACGAAGTTCTGGGTTTTCTGCTGTTATTCATGTGTTCATAAAGGTTTCTGGGTTTGTTGAAGATGTTCTTAGCGACTTCACTGTGCTTGAAGATGTACTTGGCGACTTCGAGCTTGGCGATTTCGTACTTGGCGATCTCGAATAATGTTTGGCGACCTCGTATGAAGCTTGGCGACCTCGTATAAATCATGGCGACCTCGATACTTTGGCGATCTCGACTGAATCTTAATCAACTGGGTTTTCGTTCGAATAATTTTCAGGACATTCTTGATCGTCTAGGGTTGTAGTAGGATTGAATTACGAGTTCAACGAGCATAAAATTTGATAATTTTCGTCGAGTATTACACCGAGTTATGAGCATTCTTATGGTTTTCCGGCGAATGCGTTTTTCAGGTGGTTTCTTCCGGTCATTTTAGGGTTTACGCAGGTAGAAGACACATGGGACATGACGGTGACGTGTCATCACAAGATTGGCCAGACAGGGAATGTGTTTCTCTCTCTCTGTCAGTTAAACTCTAATTTGGTTGTCGAATTGTTATTGGTGGAGAACATTCATGGTGGGTCCCAGGCTGCAACAAAAGAAAAGTTGCCTCTAGGGCTGTCGAGATTTGATTGGTGGCTGTGAACACGCGTGGGACCTCCTTGTACAATACAACCGTTGAGCTCAGTTGGCTGTCGCCAGCTGATTGGCTGGAATAAAGCACGTGGGCCCCTCTGCTCAAGGAGCCATTGATTGCTTCTCTTTTTGTCGATCTCTGATTGGCTGAAAGCCAATTCACGTGGATCAGTTGCTGTCCACCCTTGGATTCATTTATTTTCAGCCGTAGATCTTGATGGCAAGCTCAAATCTGATTGGTCTATAAATTAATCCCAAGGATTGTGCTTTCCATGGGGATTTTTCACCATTAATTAATTTTCAGCATTATTTCGTTAAATGCGGGTATTTTTCTCATCAGTCTTTCTACGAGACATAACGAGATAACGCCCGCAACGGAATTGTGAAAATATTTTATTGGTCATGGATTTATTCCGCTATATTTCGACCGGGTTTCTAGTTTTTGTTGACGTCAAGACCACGTTAGCTAACGACCACTGACGGACTGGTTTCGCTTCTCGGTTAAGTTTGTGACTGTTTCGTTATGTCTCACTCCAAGTTGTTTAGCTGATGCAGCGCTGATGTCATCTAACCGAATTAACTGGAATCTCAGTTAAATATTGGAATATTCCGTTAAATCTCTAACGGAAGGCCGTTACTTGAATAAAATTTACGGTCTTCTCAGATTCATTCCAAATTGCACCGTTTTACTCAGAATTCTTCACGGAATATTTTTCCGAGCTCGATTTTCTTCGCCCAAAATTATGAAGACTCCGGTTATGAATAAATTTCTCGTTTACGCTCGGGATCTCAGTTTTTCACCGATTTGACATTATTTTTGCATCCAACCCAGTCACGCGGAACAAGTTCAGTATTTATGGATCATTCACAACTGTCAGCACCCGGCTTCCGGTTTTTCGCAAGATTGTCCGATTTCAGGATTTCTGTACCGTTTTCTCTTCGGAACTGAGCGGAACGGTTCCACTCTCTGCATCTGATTTTCCGCTTCCGCATCGGATGTTTTCAGAGGGATCTAGAGAAAAGGGGGAACTTCTATGGATTTGGATTATCGGGTCGATTATCTGAAGTTGGAGCATTTTCAGTGATTGATTGGTTTATCTGATTCGATTTGTTGTGATTTTGACTCCAATGTTCAGCATTCTTAGTATTGTACCCGACCGTGTGAACCAAGTGAACTGCAGCACTTGGATCTCAACTGGAGCAACAAGAACAGAAGAAGCTTATTCAAAGGGGGAATCTTTACAACAGAAAGATTCCAGGTTTATCAGTTATTCTTTGAAGATGTACGACAGAGCGGTTCTTCACCAGTATGACAGATTTGACAGCGTCAGTCAAGGGGGAATTGTTGGAACTTTTAATAAGTGTGACTGACGCCATCAAATCTATTCTCGAATAATTCGGTTGAAGAATCCATTGTGATTTGATTCAGAGACGCGGGTTGTGATGCTCGAGGCTTGCAAGTTTGGACCGAAGACGTTTTCTTGAAAAGTCAACCGTTCGGGTCAACGGTCAACGTAAAAGTCAACAGAAGATCGGTTCGAGCGAGTCAAGCTTCATATTAATTAAATCATCTTTGATTTAATTAATAATAATTATGTCATTTGTTTATTTGTATTTGCTCATTTGTATGTGTGTTAGCTAGTTAGTGGGCTAGTGAGCACATGGGCTCTCTATAAATAGGAAGGGATAGCTTCATTTGTTAGATGATGAATAAGTGATGAATAATGGATGAATAATGAGTGATGTGAGCTATCATTTCTAGAGAGAGAGAGAGTCACACATTGGGTTTGAGCTCAACCCAATGTGACCATGGATTTCCAATGACGAGTTTGTAATCATTCGGTTCGTTGTAATCATTCAGCAATAATCAATGAATCGTTTGATTTATTATTTCTTGTTATTAGATTATCTTTGATTCTCATCATCCCGTCTCCCTCATCTCACCTTTGTTCTTGCTCAAGATCGGGATTCTCGATGTGAAATCGGTCCTGACAAATGGTATCAGAGCGGGTACCGATCAGATTCATCTCACCGTGAATCTGGTCACTCGAATCTGTGATTTTGAGCTTGAATGAGGTGCTGATTGGAAAACCCACTTTGGAGACTTTTTCTACTTTTTCTTATTTTTTTGGAGCTGATTGATGATTTCTGGATGAATCTGATGATAGATTCTTGTTATTGGGTTCATTTAGATATGATTTCATGCTCCATATGTTCAAATCAGTGAAGAAATACGAGATCTGAGCAAGAAAAACGAAGCTGTTAGAGTTTTCCCGTTTTTGGGGTTTTGAAGATTTTTTGAGCTTTGATTCTGAGTTTTTGGTGCTAAAATCAGTGTTTTTGGATGAAATAAAGTATGAATCTTGATGGAAAACGCGTTCCGGATCCAATGGAAGCATCGGTTTCGCCTGATTCGCAACAGATTTGACAGATCTGGAAAAACACACACTAGTGTGTGTTTCACGGTGTTCTTCGTGTTCTTGAGGATTTTCAGATTTTGGTACAGATTCAATCGATTTTTGCCGCTGTTTAAGGATGTGTGAGTGGCCATAACATGTTCTACAACGGATTCGTGTCAAGAATGACTTGTATCCGTTCATTTTTGGGTTAGATTCAAGGATCGAAGTGCTGTGTTCATCACAAGTGTTCATAAATTTTATGGGTTTGTTGAAGATGTTCTTGGCGATTTCACTGAGCTTGAAGATGTTCATGGCGTTCTCGGGTGTGTTTGAAGGTGTTCCTGGCGATCTCAGCTTGTTCTTGGCGATTTCAAACTTAGTTCTTGGCGATTTCAATAAACCATGGCGATCTGGTGAATAATCTTGGCGAACTGTGCTTGGCGACCTCGTATAGACCTTGGGGACTTCAATAAAGTTTGGCGATCTCGAGTGTCTTTGGCGATCTCATCTAAGCCCGACAAGTGGGTTTTCGTTCAAGATGTTGTTAGAGGATTTTGATCGTTAATAATGATAAAGCATCGAATAACGAGTTCAATGACATAAATTTCATCGAATTTCGTTGAGTTTCGACTGAGATATGTTCATTTCACGCATTTCCGGCGGGGTTTTTCAATTTTCCGGTAGAGTTCCGACCAGATTAGGGTTTCGCAGGTTAGGGAGACGATGATGATGTGGCCGCTCACGATTGGCTGCAAGGGAATAAGTTTCTCTCTCCAGTTGTCGGTTTCTCCAACATTCCTTGCTGCTGTCGAATTGCTATTGGAGGAGATTAGTCATCGTGGGTCCCTGCCAGCCATCCAACCGTTGAAAGCATTCAGGCTTTCTATCTGTGATTGGCCAAAATAATCTGGTGGGACCAGCGGTGGATAAAAGAGACGTTAAGTGCAACCTGTTGTCGCCATCTGATTGGCAGAGTTCCCTTTACACGGATCCATCTATCCAAGCCACCGGATCAAATGTATTTCAGCCGCAGATCTGTTTTTTATCCTCATTTCTGATTGGTATTCTCTCCCTTCACATGGATCGTGATACCAGCTTTTAGATCAGCCATAATTCCGATCGTTGGATCAAAATATATCTCAATTCTGATTAGCTGGAATATTTTCGCATGGATTGTGCTTTTGGAGATTTATTTTATCCAACTAATATTTTTCAGCATTATTTCGTTAAATGCGGGTATTTCTCATCAATTTTTCTACGAGACAAACGGGATAACACCGCAACGGAATTGTGAAAATATTTTTTAGTCATGGATTTATTCCGCCATATTTCGACCGGGTTTCTAGTTTTTGTTGACGTCAAGACCACGTTAGCTAACGACCACTGACGGATTGGTTTCACTTCTCGGTTAAGTTTGTGACTTTTTCGTTATGTCTCACTCCAAGTTGTTTAGCTGATGCAGCGCTGATGTCATCTAACCGAATTAACTGGAATCTCAGTTAAATATTGGAATATTCCGTTAAATCTCTAACGGAAGGCCGTTACTTGAATAAAATTTACGGTTTTCTCAGTTTCATTCCATATTGCACCGTTTGACTCAGAATTCTTCACGGAATATTTTTTTTCCGAGCTCGATTTTCTTCGCCAAAATTATGAAGACCCCGGTTATGAATAAATTTTGTGTTTACGCTCGGGATCTCAGTTTTTCACTGATTTGACACTTTATTTTCGCATCCAACCCAGTCACGCGGGACAAGTTCAGTATTTATGGGTCATTCACATCTGTCAGCACCCGACTTCCGGTTTTTCGCAAGATTGTCCGATTTCAAGATTTTAATACCGTTTTCTCTTCGGAACTGAGCGGAACGGTTCCACTCTCTGCATCTGATTTTCCACTTCCGCATCGGATGTTTTCAGAGGGATCTAGAGAAAAGGGGGAACTTTTATGGATTTGGATTATCGGGTCGATTATCTGAAGTTGGAGCATTCTTAGTGATTGATTGGTTTATCTGATTCGATTTGTTGCAATTTTGACTCCGATGTTCAGCTTTCTTAGTATTGTACCCGATCGTGTGAACCGAGTGAACTGCAGCACTTGGATCTCAACTGGAGCAACAAGAACAGAAGATGCTAATTCAAAGGGGGAACCTTTACAACAGAAAGATTCCGGTTTATCAGTTATTCTTTGAAGATGCACGACAGAGCGGTTCTTCACCAGTATGACAGATTTGACAGCGTCAGTCAAGGGGGAATTGTTGGAACTTTTAATAAGTGTGACTGACGCCATCAAATCTATTCTCGAATAATTCGGTTGAAGAATCCATTGTGATTTGATTCAGAGACGCGGGTTGTGATGCTCGAGGCTTGCAAGTATGGACCGAAGAAGTTTTCTTGAAAAGTCAACCGTTCGGGTCAACGGTTAACGTAAAAGTCAACGGAAGATCGGTTCGAGCGAGTCAAGCTTCATATTAATTAAATCATCTTTGATTTAATTAATAATAATTATGTCATTTGTTTATTTGTATTTGCTCATTTGTATTTGTGTTAGCTAGTTAGTGGGCTAGTGAGCACATGGGCTCTCTATAAATAGGAAGGGATAGCTTCATTTGTTAGATGATGAATAATAGATGAATAAGGATGTTCTAGAGAGATGTGAGCTATCAATTCTAGAGAGAGAGTCACACATTGGGTTTGAGCTCAACCCAATGTGACCATGGAATTCCAATGACGAGTTTGTAATCATTCAGCAATAATCAATGAATCGTTTGTTTTATCATTTCTTGTCATTTATTATCTTTGATTCTCTTCATCCCGTCTCCTTCTCATCTCACCTTTGTTCTTGCTCAAGATCAGGAATCTCGATGTGAAATCGGTCCTGACAAGTTCATCACAATCATTTCATTCACATTGTTTGCCATCTTCAAAGATAACCTGAAAAACTAAGATTTACGAATTTAAGTTTTTGCAGAAAGTATTTCACAAACGAGGCGATATTTTCACAAATTTTGTTAGTTGCAAGAAGATATCAGAAGTTTCCGCAAAACAATTGTGAAGTATTATTTTTGCAAATTTTGAAAATTTTTATAATTTCATCGTTTTGAATCATAGAGATTCTGATGAGATTTCTTAATTTTTAACAGATTGTTGCATTTAATAATCTGAACTCTAATCAACACAAAATAATACGAGTGAAGAACAACATATATGATCATTATACCTGGTAAGAGACAATAGATGATAAGATGAAGATATGTAACAGATTTAAAAGGATGGAATATGATAATAGATGATGAAACACTATGAAAATAAGCTCCCTTCAGATGATGTTTATATAATATGATAAGTGTTCATCTTAAAAATAAATGCTCAAGAAATTACTAGGTTGACCAACGAGTCAACCCTAGTAATTTCTTACCAAAGGTACAAAATGTATTATTAGCAGAATCTAGGAACTTTTTTTAATAAAGATTTAAAGACCTTTTTTTGCAGAAGTTGTACTTTTTCGCAAAAAAGATTTCGCAAAGTTTCCAACTTTGATTTTTAAGCACTTTTATTTATCCAAAAGAATATGCCTTAATAAAAGAAAAACACACAAGCATACAAGAAACAAAATCTAACTTTTTATTCTAAAACATTTAAAAGAACAAGATTTTCATTGAGAAAAGAGTTAACCTGAGATCATATTCATATGAGTCATAATCAAACATCTCCTTGTGAACAGATTACAAAGCTTTAAATAATGATTACAGTATTGTTGTCCACTTAAACCCATGCATTTTTATTTTCAACATATGTCATGCGATATTTGTTTATATTTTGATTAATTTAGGAATGTAATGAGAGCTACACTTATAAAATCCATGATTGTTCCCATCCACCGTCTAGATACACCCAGCAGTACATGTAACACATCTTATATTTGAGTCAGGTCATAGAGGGGTCAACAGAGTCCAGTTTTTCTACTAACATAGGTATTTTTATAACTAAGTCAGTGACTCATGAATTTTTGCTTTAGTTTTAGAACTAAAGAAGCATTCCTTTGCAAAACTAAGTTGAAGTGCTAAAACGTCTGAATTAATGTCGATCTTTCGATAAGCAAATTAGACCTCAATTTTAGCAAAATTAAGGAAAAATAAAACAAGTTGAGATCGTTCAAACTCTAATTCTCAGGTCCATACAAAGTATAATAGAGAGAATTCAAAGTTTGAACGAAACACCAAGAAAATCAAGCAGTCTCAAATACTTAACTCTCAGGTCGATATTTTCCATATACGCAGAGAGAGAGAGAGAGAGAGAGAGAGAGAGAGAGAGAGAGAGAGAGAGAGAGTCCAAGTTTTTGAGAAAAACAAAGAAAATCAAACAAGTTTAAATTGTTCATAATAAAGAAAAGAAGCAACAAGTTTTCTTGTGTTGGTTAAAATTGTACTTTGTTGGCCCATGAAACACTGGTGTGTGCATAAATTGAACCTAACTGAAAAGTAATTGATGTGTAGCATCTTATATTGTTTTCGGTCGCAAAATCCCGCATTTTAATCAAGTTTTAATTAAGTTTTGGTGAAATTTGGTGCTTAAGTGTTTGCATGATGAATTTCAGGAGATTTGGTGATCTTGTGGTGATTTGGAAGAAATTGGGAGCAATTGGACGCTAAAGTGTTAGCGGAAGTGAATATAGAGAAAAGTCAAAGAATCTGCTATAGTACAATTCGCAGACCGCGAAGTCTACATACATGTTTTTTGACGGTCTGCGGAAGTGTACTCTATAAACCAGAAAAGTGAGAGTCACGTGTCATAACTAGAAAATTTTCTTATTTCCTTTTCCTTCATCCCACCCAACTGGTCAAAGTACCTCAAGCATTACCTTAACATTCGGGACGAAAATTCTTTCAACTTAGGGATGATGTGACAACTGCCAATTTTCCAGGTTAACACCGTTAACTACTTCCGTTAGTTCTGTTAGTAACTCAGTTATCTATTACGTGTCATGTTAGCGTCACGTACGTTTGCGTTACCGAGTCTGTCCTCGACCATTGGTTGATCAATCATATGAATACTAAGTAAATGATCACAACATAAATAACTCATATTAATTGAGTATGTGACATTATGTGTTATCTGAAATTGTCATTGCTATAAATCATGTTTTTCGTACGTAAGTTAAATAATAACCAAATCATTATGCGGACCCGTATCTCTAAAATCATTATGTGTTATCTGAAACTGACGGTCCCGTATCCCTAAAATCACAACCAAATCATTTGCGGACTGTGGAAATGGAGATTGAGTATCCGACGGTCCGCAGACCGTGCGTTACCTACAACCCCGTGAAGCATAGCCAAAGTGATAATTCAAGCAATTTTTGACCGTGGCATGCTTCTCAAACCTGCAAAGCTTAAACAAATGCATAAAACGGAACAAGAAAAACAAACATGCAACTAATGTAAACAAACTACCTAACAGTCAAAGTGAACTACTGAAAAATAAGCAAAGCATGAAACAAGCAAAACAAAAGTAAACAAGAACTCGGGTTGCCTCCCGGACGCGCTGAAGTTATTTACGAGTCGTCAGCCGAACTCGAACCCACAGTGAAGTCAACCGGGGTCATGGATGTGACCTCCCTCACTGCCAAATATGCTCTCATCAGACCCGTGCACACACCACTCCTCAAATAAGGGCTCAACACCCTTATGTGGATCTCACAAGTACATGGCGTACACGTCAGCCACCCACGACCTATCACTCACCGAAGCCTTTTTCTTCACATCAGGCAGCTTTTTCTGCTTCACTTTAACACCTTCCTTCTCCCCACACTTCTTCTTTGTGGTGGTGTGAAAGGTTTTAGAAGTCTTCGGACCAACCAGAGGTGGATCGGGGAAAGGATATGTGGCTCCAATAAATATGCTCTCAGCTAACTTATCCTAATGTGATGATTCTTCCTTAATTTCCATACCTTACCCTCCATATAGCATGGACTCTGGCTCCTCAAGATCACTATCTGGATCAAAAGTATCAGCATTCTCAACCACGAGTGGCACATCAGTAATGCTCTCCAAATTACTCAAACATCTGATCATCAAATGTACCATGTTGGGCTGGATCTGTAGCTTCAATCTGATGAACAACGGCTTGCTGATGTTTCGCATGCTGTGTAGAACCGATGACACTTAATGTCACAACCTCACCATCCACTCTCAATGTCAATGTGCCTTTCTGCACATCCACCAATGCACCAGCTGTAGCTAAGAAAGGGCATCCTAAAATGAATGGTACATTGGTGTCCTCGATCATATCCAGAATGACAAATTTCACAGGAAACACAAATTTATTGATCTTCACCAAAACATTCTCTATCATCCCGCGTGGAAACTTAACGGATCTATCGGTAAACTGAATGCACATGCATGTCGGCTTTGGCTCACTTAGGTCTAGCTGCTTAAATAAAGAGTATGGCATCAAATTGATGCTAGCACCTAGGTCTGCAAGAGCATTCCTAACAGACAATCTGCCTAATGTACAAGGGATAGTGAAACTCCCAGGATCATTCAGCTTCCGTGACAGTTTTTTTGAATGATGGATGAACATTACTCGCTGAGTGTGACTTGTGGAACATTTGGAATCTTTTTCTTGTTACTCAGCATGTCTTTCTAAAATTCCATGTATTTAAGCCTGTGCCTGAGGCCTCAACCAATGGAATGTTGATGTGTAATTGCTTTAACATATCAATGAATTTCCTATACTGCTCTACCTCGTCTTGCCTCAGTCTACCCAGACATGGAATGCGAGAGATATAGGGTGGATGAATGTACTTCGTTACCACTGGTTCCTCGGGTTGTGGTATACTTGTTGGCCTTAGCCTCGTTTGCACCTGCCTAGGACCCTCTAACTCAATCTCCTCGTCTATCTCATCATCACTCTCCTCATAAACTGGCTCAGCAGTGATTGTCGGTTCTGGAACTGGAGTGGTGTTGCCACTCATAGAAAAGATTTCACTCACATTTTGTTTTGGGTTTCTCTAAGTGTTACCCCTAAACCTCCCTGCTGATGCTCTGACATGGACTTTGCAAGCTGACCTATTTTCCTCTCCAGATTCTGCATGTGGGTGCTCATATTACTCCTCTCCTACTCATTTTTCATAAAGCGCAACTCATTCTGCTGAGAAACCTTGTGAGTGTCAAGGGATGATTTCTGATTCTGCTGTAACAACTGAGACACAATGTCGGTCAGGTTCTTCATACCCAAATTCCTCTATCTGAATCGGGATCTGTTTGTTACCCTCTGGGTTATAAAAACCCTACTGTCTCTGTGGTGTTCGTGGCTAGAACCCCGATGGGTTCGAACTGCTCAACCCCTGCCCCCACCCCTGATTTGGGTTCGGTTTCCAAGCCTGATTGTAGTTATACTGGTTGGGTGGTGGGTGGGTCTGGCTAGCCATATAATCGACCTACTCTAGTAGCTCGCTGCTGCCCACAATGGGACAACTGGTGATATCATGAGGACCATCACAATAACTGACAAAACTTCACATGTTACTGAGTTGCTTGCGGCTGACTCATCTGCTGCTAACTCGTCTGCATCCCCTTCATCATCTGGGGTAGCACATCGACCTGCGCTGAGAGAGCAGTAACGGGATCTACCTGATGAACCCCCCTCATCTGGGGTTGTCTACTCCGCGTGGTAGACCACCGGTAGCCATTCAACGCAAGCTCAAGAAAATTTGAAATATGAGTCATCGGACCCAAGTAGTAATGGACTCCATTGAGTTTGAAAGTGTCGCAAACCTCAAGGAAATTTGAAATATGAGTCATCGGATCAACATTCGGTAATCCATCGAACTGAACAGAGTTTATAATCATGGAAATGGTCTGAGGCTGGATTTGGAAGTTGTTAGCTTCCACGGGTGGGCATATGACACTAGGTTGCGTCCCCGCGATGTTGGGACGCACGTAATTGGCGAGAGTGCGTCTGTCGGGTGGGTTCGCCATTCGTAATGCTCGCTGTGCACGAAGAAGATGATGAAAAACTCTTTCAGGCTCAGAAACGGGGGAAAAATGACTCCTACGATGACGAATGGGCATAAACAAATGAAAAGACGAAAAGAAGGACAAAACATAACTAAACTAAGGAAAGTAACCTAAAGATCTACGAAACACGGAGGAAAACACAAAAATAGGCAAACATACTAAGAACATGCAAATAAAACAAGAAATAGATAAAATAGATAAATGGCTAAATTACTAGCTCCGAACTTTCTCGAAATCTGCGCGTCCCCGACAACGGCGCCAAAAAACTTGACGTGTACGATGGTGTCTATCAAAAGCGGTCCAGTTAAAAAGAGGAAATCCCAAATGACCAACTACACGCTAGCGCAGTGAACCCGTCGAATGTAGAATAGAATCAGTAAATATCGGGAAATCAATCCAAGGACGCTAGTGCAGTCTCTCGATAACGGGACATCGCTAATATCTAGCCTAAAAGTGGTTGATCTTGAAATAACTAAGAAAACAGACAGGAAGGAAACTGAAATAGCTAACAGAGTAGGAAAACATGATCTAAGGTGAAAAAGATGAGAGAAAGATGCTACCTGGAAAGGAATCCTCTAGACCTAAGTCTGACTTCTAATCCGACTAACCGATATGACACTATCCCTCAAATGATGATAACCAAGACAACTAAGACTATAGACGCATCTTCATTACCTAGGCGATCCTAAAATGACTTCCAGATAGCAAACTGACTGTTAATACCTAATGGCGTAACGGCTTCGGTCAAAGCGGACTAGACATACACGAAATAGCAAACCACTCGAGAGGTCTCTCTATATAGATCCTATAACGTGCTAAAAATCTGAACTGAATCCCTTGGATCTTAAGCAATGCCTAGAACGAACGGGAATGTCAAAACCTTAAGGTCACAAGTATCCTAACCTAACCGATGATGCTAAATAACCACCTAATGTGCTAAACGAGTCGGTCAACTCAATTCAACACAAATGTCTAACAAATCCAACCTTAATCACCATTGCATAATAATATAGAAGGTCTTCTAAGCATGCATCAATCAAAGACTAATAAAAGTCAAAGTCAACAATAAACAATTTACCAATTAGGTTGAAGTTCTCCAATCCTAGGCAAATCATCCACATCATACAATCATAATAGAGGCTAAACAGGCAAACATGAGCATTCCAAGGTTCCAAAACAAGAATTTCAAAGCATTAACATCAAGTCATATAGAAAAGTCAAGATAGAAAGTCAAACTAGGCCTAAATTCATCCAATGCAAGTAATAAATAGAGATCTAGCCACTAATCATCATTCAAACAGTCAAAACTACAATCTTTAACATATTCACAATCAAAAGTATCAAGAAAAAGGGAGAAAAATCAAGCCTCAATGATGAATCAAAGAACAAAGACCCGAAATTCTTCAATCTCTAGCCTTAAATATTGAATCCTCTCAATCACTTGAGCTTCCAGATATGTTTTTGGCTTTTTCTAGGGTTTATCAGGGGGTTCCAATGAAGAAAAACGCGACTGAAAACGTTTTATATCGGAAAAATAGGGCCTGGAAATGAACAGAAAACTGGGCTAAAAATCTAGGCTTTGCGGAAGAAAATAAATCAATTTCAAGCCACACTTAAAACCAGTATCTGTTGTTGTCCTAGTGGTTGTGTCCTGGTCTGCGCAGCAAGAGGTCAGGGGTTCGACCTCAGCCTCCAGCGAGTTTTATCTTTTTTTAATAAATTGCACTGGGTTGCGACGCTACTAGGCTGGATTTGCTGTTTTCTAGTGGGCCGCTGAAGGGAGAATGGGCCTGGACTGTGGGCTGTGATTTTCAGCAACAAAGAACAATAAATTTTTCTATTTTCTTCCCTAACTTTTGCATTCGGAGTCCGATTCCGCTCTCGTTTTTTCAGTATTCTTCTAAAATCACCACGGACCCATAAATTACCTAAAAATTCACAATTAAACACCATAAATACCATATTTATATAATTATCATTTTAAAACCCGCTTTAGATATCAAAATTTATATATTTTTCAAATTTAAACCAAAAACCATTTCCAAAATCTATAATTCATATATTAATCATTTAAGCACCAAATTTGATAATTTTAATTCAAAAACTCAATTAAATGTGAGATTTATTTATTTATGTATATGAATATGATGCAACACATCAATGCTCTCACCACACCTGTAAGAGAAGTTTTCATATCTTTGTTTTAGTATATCTTTTTTATTTTCTTTTACTTCATCTGTACCTTGGCACATTTCATTTAGTGCTTTCCACAAGAACATAATTTGGAAGTGCAGCTTGTAATGCCCACAAAGCTTTGTGATCACCCTCGACGCATTTGTGATTTTCATCAGGGAAGTTCTCAACAAGTTTTATTAAGTCAACATTTGGTTCGGTGGCTGATTTCGTTGTTGGAATAGTGGGACCATAAAATTACAGACTTCCACATCCTGTAGTCAAAATGATAAAGATACCCTATCATACGTAATTTCCACGTATCAAAATCATCGCGGATAAAAGAAGGTGGTTTACTGGAACTGCCATTTCGAGAATCAACCATTTTGTTTTTAAAATGTTTCGAAATGAGGGAAAAAACCGTTTATGCTAAAACTGAGTATAAAGTAAATCAATTATTTTAACATAAAATCTTTAAAACAAGAACCAGGCTCTGATTGTCCAGAAATATAATATCCGTCTCTTCCTTATTTGAACAAGGATTTAAGTACAAGTTTAATGGAGTGTCTATTTTAACCAACTTAAATGATATTTTTTTTTATTTCGAGGCTAAACCTTGACATGGCCTATATGAGATAGATGTTCAAATAAATGGCCAAATCTATCATGTTTCTAAACGAAACAAAACCTATAGTAGTGATTCCGTATTATGGCACCATAAACTTGGTCACATAAGCAAGGCACGCATCAAGAAGCTTCAATCTGCTGGGTTTCTTGAGTCCCATGGTGCAGATTTCTTCAATAAACGTGAGTCTTGTTTATCTGGAAAATTAACCAAGTCTCCCTTTACCCATGTTGGTGAGCGAGCTAATGGTCTCTTTCGCTTAATTCACACCGATGTGTGTGATCCCTTTAAAACAATTGCCAGGAATCATGAAAGGTACTTGGTAACCTTCATAAATGACTATAGCAGGTATGCTTATGTCTATCTAATGAAGCACAAACATGAAACCTTTGAAAAGTAAAAAGAGTTTCAGAACGAAGTACAAAATAAGTTGTGTCGCACATATTTCCTAAATCATCTTAAGGCATGCAGTATAATATTCCAGTCCACTCCTCGTGGAACACCCCAACTCAATGGCGTAAGCGAAATGAAAATCGAACTCTGCTAAACATGATTCGATCGATGATGTGTAGGACTAACTTGCCGCATACCTTTTGGGGTTATGCTCTCACGACCATCACTCGCCTCATTAATCTGGCACCGACCAAGAAATTAGATAAGACACCGGTGAAAACAACCTTTACGTTGCGAGGATCGAGCTTACATCACTAATGAATCTGATGACAAGCTCGATCCTCGCAACGTAAAGGTTGTTTTCACCGGTTACTACGGTAACAACGGTTATTACTTCTACCATCTTGATGAAAATTTTATTTCCATCAAAAGGAAAGGTAAGTTCCTTGAGGAAGAGTTTCCCAAGAGAGGAACGAAGAGTAACATTGTGGATCTTGATGAAATTCAAGAAACACAAAACCCTAAACCGGTCGTTGCGTCTTACCAACAAGTTGTTGTTGCACAATCAGACCAAAGCACAAGCGTTCACAGAAGCGGAATGAAACATAAAGAACCTAATAGATACCTCGGTCATCTAGAAGCTTCTGATGTCCTGATAGTAGCCGAATCTAGCGATGAACCTACTAACTATAAAGCTGTTGTATCAGATCCAGAATTCTGATAAATGGCTTGAAGACATGAACGTTGAGATGCAATTCATGCATGACAATCAAGGTATAGGATTTGATTGAGCTAGCTCACTAGACAGTTGTAAAGAACATACTAAAATACTTGTTGCCAAATATTTTACTCAAACCTATAAAGCATGGCTTGTTGCCAAAGATTTTACTCAAACCCAAGGGATTGACTATAAAGAAACCTTTTTGCCCGTTGCTATGATCAAGTTGATCAGGATATTACTTGCCATAGCCGCGTACCATGATTACGAGATATGGAAAATAAACGTCAAAACCATATTCCTGAACGGACAACTCTTTAAGGATGTCTACATGATTCAGCCAGAAGGTTTTGAGGATCCTAAATATCCAAATAGGGTGCGCAAACTGAATAAGTTCATTTATGGACTTAAACAGACATCTCGGAGCTGGAATCTTTGTTTCAATAAGAAAATCAAAGAGTTTGGTTTTGCTAAAAACAAAGATGAGCCATGTGTTTACAGAAAGGCAAGTGGGAGCACTATATCATTTCTCATATTGTATGTTGATGATATACTACTGATCATAAGAAACAACATACCAATTCTTAACGAGGTTAAGAAATGGCTTTCATCTTGTTTCATTACGAAGGATCTGGGAGAAGCCGCTTACATACAGAGAACAAAGATTCACAGGGTTAGATCTAAGTGAACTCTAGGTCTCATTCAAAGTACATACATTGACAATATTGTAGCAAGGTTCAACGTGAGTAACTCCAAGAAAGGGAGTGTCCCCATGACCAAGGGGACAATCTTGAACAAATCACAAGATCCAAACACGGACCTTGAGATCAAGAAAATGGCAAATTCCATATGCTTCTACTATAGGGTCAATAATGTATGCCATGCTTTGCACACGACCCGATGTCTCGTTTGCACTAAGCATGACCAGTCGATATCAGTAGACTTAGGCCTAGCTCACTAGACAGCTGTAAAGAACATACTAAAATACTTAAGGAACACAAAAGACATATTCCTGGTATATAGTAGTATTGATGAAGAGCTCGCTGTAAAATGTTACACTGATGCTAGTTTTCAGACTGACCGAGATAATTCTTGCTCGTAGTCCGGATTCGTGTTCACTCTAAATGGAGGCGCATTTCATGGAAAAGCTCCAAATATAGTGTTGTTCCCGGTGTCGAGCAACCGATCGAGATACTATGTGATAACACTCAAGCTATTGCTTAAGAGAAAGAGCCAAGGTGTCATCATAGAGCTAAGCACATACTGAGGAAATACGACATACTAAGGAAATACCACTACATAAGACAAGTACTGGAAACTGGAGGATATTAAAATTAGCAAAGTTGACAAAGATCAAAACTTAGTTGACCTGTTCACTAAGCCCATGACTCAGGAGACATGATCGTCATAGAGATGCGATAGGGCTTAAGTTATCTAAAGAAACATTTTGATTTAGTATTTGGATGTACGAACTTAAAATAGTTATCGATTTATAATTCATATTCCATTGGTTGAATGTAATATTAAATCCCATGACTGTGTTCGAATTTTAATAAGTTTAATCATCCCTGAATCGGTAAAGATTCTAAACGGCCCGTAATTGGTTAGACATGTGGGAACGAGTCTGAATTAAGATTACTCTGACTTTTGAAACCCAAGGTTGTTGACATTTAAAATTCACAGGCCTCATTGGTGAATGACGCTAGACATAACTCGCATCAAATCAAATCATCATGGAGATATGATTTGTTTGATTATATGGTATACTCATAAGTATCCTTCAACCCGAGACGTATATTAGAAACTACTAGGACATATTCTTTGATTGTATTCTAACGTCGTCGTGTAACTGCCGGTCATAACGGCCACTTTTGGGAAAGATCAGAAGTTCAGTGGGAGTTGTATACCTCAATTAGGGATTATGAACTCTTGCACTTGCAATAGTTAGAAATCATGGCGCCCTCGTAGATTCCAAGTGATAAGTGTGAGGCCTTTTCCAAACTTACTGTGTGTTTGATTGGATCACTTCGAATCGGGATCGAGAATAAATGATAAAACTAAACATGAGAGTCCATGTCTCATTGTTCATCTATATCTTATACAAAAAGGATCATATGAATTTATAAATTATCATAAGTCCTCTGCCTCTTTTTGGTTTGACAAACATATATGCCTTGACCGACGACTTAAAGTGTCAACATTGGTTGGTGCAGTCATGCACAGTTGGAATGCCTCTGACTGTGCATGTTAACTTTGTCGCGATCAGTCTAAGTGGGAGACTTTTGGATAAGGTATGTCCTGACCCAACCGTTAACGTACCTAGCCCGTGTTAACATGTAAGAGTTGCATTAGGGTCAACGAGCTGAAAGCCCAATTAACTTATAACCGGAACAATTAACGAGATTAAATAGATAAATCATATTTATGAGTTTAGTAAATATATTTATTTATGGTTTTGATGAGAAAACGTAATTTACTGAATTAGTGTTTTGATCAGACGATACGAACATCACCGGTTGACGTTTAGACGACTATTGGGTCAAACCCAAGGTTGTTGGGCTTGACTTTTCCCAATTATGATTGAGTTAGGAGACTTGGACCCAAAACACTATACAAACCCAGGTTAGGGTTTTAGGTGGAATTAATCAAGCATTCAAAATCTTGATCCCTAAGTCACCTCTCTCTCTCTTCTCTCTCGGTTTCGCAACCCACCATCGGTCCTCCTCTCTTGCGCCACCGCTGCTCCTCCGTCTCCTCCCTTGCACCGCCGCGAGAAAACACAAACCACCGAGCCCTGTCATCATGTCGTCTTCGATCGCCGTCGAAGCCACCATCGCTAACCAGCTCGCCACCGCCGCCTTTCCTCGTCGTCCGACCGTCGAGAACACGTCGCTGCCTTCGTCGACCCTCTCTTCATCCAACCGTCATGAACACGTTTCCGCCTACTTTGCCGTTGGTGTCCGTAACCACCGTAACTCTGTCGCTGCCTCCACCGGCCCTATTCCAGTTTGAACCACAAGGTGGCCTCAACCGCCGCACTCCACCGCGTCACCACCACCACAGCCGCCGCCACCGGAAATTTTCGGTTCTACTGAGGTTTCCGGTCATATACGGTTTTTCGATCGTGATGAGGTTTTCGGTTCCAATGGGTTTCCGATTGTGATGAGGTTTTTGGTTCCATGCCGCCAATGCGGTATATGGACTTGGTTGATCAGAGTTTCGTGGTACGTGAAAGTCACCCCGTCCCGGTTCCGCCGTCCCAACTTCCGCCGCCACCGCCTCTGCCATCATCGCCTACTGTTGACCAGTTAGCTCACCAGTTTGAGTTGGGGATCTCGTTTGGAATTAGCAGCAGCTCCTTGTGTCCCGGTTTCTTGATCGGTTGTTCTGAACCGACTAAGTATATCTAATACTTAGATATTTAACGTACTTATTTAATTGTTAAATAAATTACCATGTTTGTGTCGTGCTGGTGATCTGATCCTGTTAAATGGTTTTTGGTATTCGCGTAATTTCAAATATTCCACTGCGTAATTAAATGTCTGATTTAATTGTAAAATAATATATATGAGATATATATTAAACGCATTAGTAAAAATAAAAATAAAAATACTAAACCCGAACCCGGATACCCACTGTAAAACCCAACAATTTATGCTACTTGAGTGATTATTAAACCCAATTCCCGCCCTAGTTTGTTCATAACCTTCATCACTCAAATCTACATCAGAATTAACATCAGAGTTAGTACTGGAAATAGAAGCTAAATCTTTTTCAGGATGGAATGTTGGCATTCTAACAAAGTTGTCTGGTGGTGGAATGTTTAGTAGCTTTGCTTTGGCAAAGCACCAGTTCCACTACGAAACTTCTCATATCTTTGATCATTCAAGCAATTGTTCAGCTTGACAGATGACATGTTCCATTTCCTCGGTTTTGCTTTAGCAATTACCAACTCATGTTTGGAATTTTCTAGCTTCAAGTTCAACTCATCATTAAGTGAATCCTTTGTTTGCAACAAAACTTTTAGGTTTGAATTTCCATGTAAGGTTAAATCAAGTTTTTGTTTAAATTAGATTTCATTCTTTTTAAAAGATTCTAATAACCTATTTAGATTCTCATTTTTATAGATGAGTGACTCATTTGCCTCATTGCATCCGTAAAATTTAGCAGCATATAAAATAGAACAAGAACCAGAATTTACCGCCTCAGAATATGCTGCAGAGAAGTGGAAGTAGTCTCGACCATCTTCACCAGCTTTTTTAGCACCATCCATCTTACCTTCATACCTTTATAAACATATGATTCAACCTTCATAGTTTTTCCTTTTATTATTCTTTCGTTATCACTTTCAGACAGGCTCCTGTCCAACTTAGCCATCAAAGCCTCTTCATATTCACACCGCCCCATTTTCACACTCCAATCAAATTCGGTTTCACTAGTAAGGGCTTTTGGAGTCTTTTCATTCTTCTTGTTTTCATCATGTGATTTCTCCGGACTCATTTCAACAAGCTTTAATTGTGGACCTTCAATGCTTGATAGCCCTTTCTTATTTTGAGAACAATCACGAGCAAAATGACCCAACTCTTGGCAGTTCTAACATTTGAGTGTAGACTTATCAAACCCCAATGAGGAATTTAGCAATTATTTCTTTCCCGTTCTTTCCATAAATCTTTTTCACGAATTAAAACAATAGCCATTTTCCAATTCAGATCCATCTCTTCAAGATCATACGGATTGATTTAAGTTAGATCATCATACTGAGAAGTTGCGGGAGTCACCTTTCCGGCCATTAAAGCTTCAAAGTTTGATAAAAATGATATGAACAAAGAAATATGTTCATGATTCACTTGATATCCACCTGATTCAGTATTCTTGGCAAAACAAACTTGAGCAGATTGGGCATTCATAGATTTATCTTGCATGACTTGCTTAGGTGAATAACAGCTTGCCAGAAACCCTCCAGGCACATAATCACATTTGATGCAAGTAAACCAACTCCACCAGATATTCCCATTCCAGCATTAGTACTTGAGAGTTGTCCAGATATACCACAATACAAAGCGGCACCACCAATGGTTAAATACAACCCCGTACCAGTATTGTCTACAGTCATTCCATGATTCATCTCTCTCTTTTTGATATCCAAATCATAATATTGAAGAGAGGAAACAAACTTAATCAGGGTCATGTCATCCAGGATACCAGTACGCTTGATCATCATACAAGGTGTAGTCCAGGCCGGTGGCAATGCATCAAACAAATTTTTCACCTTCTACTTCTCAGAAATAACTATTTATATTTTTCTCATTTTGCTTGACAGCAAGTTGAATCTAGTGACCTAAGTGTTAAGATATTCACTAGGGACATAGTTAAAGATATCAAATTGTCTTTGAAGCAACTCCTTGTTACCCTCTTTCAGATCATAATTACCCTCCAATTTCTCAGAAGGAGCCTTCGACAGTGATTGTACAGTTTTATATTCATCAAATCTATTGCTTTGCTAAATCTTTGAAGGTAAGGCCATAGTTATTGAACCAAATGCCTTGTGATCTCTTGCAACCAAGATTCTGTCTTCTTCAGTCCATGTTTTAACATCAGTATTCACCATCGTTCCTTCAAAAGCTAGTTTTGTTGGAATATGAGGCCAAAACCCAATTGAGTGAATTAGGTTGTAATCATTATAGGATAATCCAAATTGGAAAATCATTAATGTCTTCAAGACGAGGAGGTTTAGTTCCAGTTGCAAGCTCATTGTCATAGTTTGTAGGGGATGTCATTTTTACTATAAGATGCATGTAAGATATAAAGAATTAGCTGCCAACAAAAACCGATTTTACAAAATGATGTATCAATTTTTTGGAAAAACATAGATCTTTCACAAAGAGTTTCACATAAAATGAGTTTTTTGCAAAACTATTTTTCGCAAACACAAAGTTTTCGCAAAAGATAGATTTCACCAAACTTACTTTTCACATATTTATTTGCGAAAAAATTGAAACACAATGTCTCTTATATCTTTTCACAAATTATAAGAAAAGGTGAAACGCAATGTTTCACAAAAGAATTTCGCAAATATTGATAACAATCAATCTCGCAAAAATAACCGGATTTTGTGAAAAGTTGAGTTTTCGCAAAACCACGATATTTTGCAAATAACCTGCAGTAACAGAATTCGTTCATAACTTTAATTTCGACCAAAACGAGATAGTACATGCAATTTCAATCACAAACAACACAATTAGCAATCAAATTGAATCAAAATAAGCATGAAAAATTTATTCGAAACATGTAAAAACGTATGAATTCATATAAAGATCCACTGTTTGATCGCGAACATCATAGCTTCAATCAAATTAAGCACTGAAAGTTCTGATACCACTTGTAGGTCCTTTTTGATAGATCTAGATGATCTAATCAAAACTCACTCAACACACGAAAGCTATAACTAAGCTAACATCAGTTGACATGATGAACAGATGCGAGAAACAATGAAGAGATTAAGTAGAACACGTGAATTTGTTAAATCAATACTTGAATTAGATCTAATTATTCACACCGATGTGAGATACCTGATCGTATTTCAAACCAGCAGAGTAACGTTATTGCTCAAAGAAATTTGACCCTAAACAACTAAACGAGCTACCAATATATAGACTTACAACTTGCGAAATGTCACACATTTTGCAGACTGTAAGTGACTGACATTTCGCAGATTACACTCTGCGAAATGTTCAGTACTTATTGCAAATGATATGCATATAATAACAACCTAAATTTAACAACCTAAAAGTACATCCCAATAACATAAACATTGATAACTAATTCATCATTAATAATCTAATTTGGTATACCGTCGTTTCGTTTAAGCATATAGTAAAACCGAGTTTCTTTAGCATACTATCGAGCTTGTGATTCCAAGCTTGTGGGTCTTATTTTAATATGTAACGGACCTTCACTAGACGATAAACTTTGTCTCCTTTTTATTTCTTCAACAAACCTTCCAGTTGGTATGTCACACCCCAACCGACGGTGGGATACGTCGGGGCACGAGGATTTTCTAGATGCACACAACACTAAATTAGGGTTGCGATAATTCTTAATCATCCTCATTTAATAAAGATTTACAACATCATAATCCAAAAATGAAACAATCATATATATCCATTTCCAAGTTCTCAACTAAGTCCACATGCGTCCTAAGTGTCATCAACAACTTCATCATCATCTACAGCATATTAATTATATAACAAATCGATTTGCTTACCCGTACACTAGATTACACTAATACTGCCAGTTGGCTTTTTCTATTTGTTTTAGTGGTTCATTTTGGTGGTCGTCCTATAATATTGGTGGGAGCTTCGTGTATGTATACCATCATACATAACATCATATGCTTCTGTTAGAACATAATGTAATTGTAACACAAAACAGTCAAGTATTAGAAGAAAAGATAAGATACATCCTTAAAAGAGAAAGGATACGAAAGTCTGCATGAATAACAGATTTCTGCATGACTTCTGTATTCATACAGAAGAACTACTCCGGAATTTCTGAAGTAGTTCTGTACAGAATAAAATCTACAGAAATCCTCATTTCTGTAGATAGCTTCTAATGGGAAGCATCAACAGTCTTCAAAGAAGAATCCAGAAGGAGTTCTGGATTATCAGAAGATGAATATTACGAGAAGAACAGATTCTATCTTTGTGTGAAGAACAAGCAAAAAGAACGTCAACTTGGCATTAAACAAGAAAGTAGTTGAAGACAGTTGACAAAGAGATAAATTGAACATGCTCAATTTATCTCTATATACTCTGACACACTCCAACATCAACCGTCCTTAACCACCTTATCCAAATACAACTTGCTATATCTGCCTATGAATAGCAAGCTGACTTCACCAAACAAAGTAAGACATCAAGCATACAACTCAATATCTTCTCAAAGCAATTGTAACATCACTCCCATAGAAAGTTATTTCTGTTGATACATAGTCATACTATAAACTCGTGTAAACCATTATTTACATTTGAGATATACAGAATAACCCTTTTTATGAATTGTTGTCTTCCAATTTGATTTACTTTCCGTAACTCGTTTATCTTGTTTAAATCAAATTATGTCAAAATTGTTAAAGAGCCCTTAAGGGACCCAACAGCTTCTATTTTATTTAATTTAAAGCTGACTCTTTCTTCCTCTCTCTTCAAGTTGCAGAGAAAGTTTCTCTCTCTCTTTCTTCAATCACACTCTTCAAACTTTCTTTATCTCTGTTCTCTCAGAGATTGCATGGCCGATACTCTCGATGCTACGTTTCCGATGGCCGCATTTCCTCCGACTATGGTACTCTCGATGCTACATCTCCGGTGGCCGAGTTTCTTCCTGCTATGGTTGCGTTGACGCAACAGGAAGTTCACGTTGCTTTAATTACAGTAGCCGGATTCGTATGTTGCCGGTTGCATTAAAGACACGGTCACCATTTTTGAGTGCTTTGTTATAGATTTCAGATCTAATGGTCTTTTAGATCTTAGATCTATTAGTTTTTTCAAAAGCTCTACTGCCTTGGGCTGTAATGGTTGTGTCCGTATCTATCGCAGTCGTGGTCACGATTTGAGCTCCATTGAGTTTCTATTCTCTGGCAATTTCGCTTCATTTTTTAATGACTGTGACCGTCATTTGGTGGTTGTTGCAGATGGTGGTGATGTTTTAAGTTGGTCGTCGGTTGGTTGTTGTTGCAGACGACGATGATGTTTTGAAGGCGCTGATGTTCTGTTTTAAGGGCAATGATGGTTATCACGGCGGTGTGATGAGTTTATCGCAACTGATTTTTGACCTAGCCCTTTTATTTGGCCGGCACTCCGTGGCTATTTAATTTTCGGCGTTGTTACAATTTGAGACGTGTATGTATCTATCTCTATATTCGTATGCTTCTAAAGAAATGGGCGATGATGTTTGTTTACGATGTCTGATTCGATTGGAACAGTATAAGATAACCTTCATCTTGGTAGGGCATTTTATTTGCAGCCATGGTAGGTGTCTCCTCTGTACTATTGCAATCAGATCTGAGCCCAAATGTTTTGAAATTTGTTTTATCTTTGGTTTCTGTTGATGAGAATTCGATGGGATTAACCCTTTATATTGTTTATGATGATTTCTTTTGATGAGCTTGACTGTCCCTTTCTTTTGATGAGCTTGACCTGTCTTTAAAGTAATCTGATTTGCGAGACAATTGTGGTTATTTTTGAAAGCGTTAATTTTCAAATCTGTTTGTGGTTTGTGCTTTGAGGTTTCATGTGTGTGCACGTATCTGATGGGATTAACGTTTTTCTGATGTATCATTCTTTGAAGATTGATTCTCTAATCAAAGTTCCTACGGCAATGATGTTGATCCAGAAATGAAGGGGTAAATGGGATTTTTTTGTTTATTGGCATGGCAATTTCTTTATTTTTTTGCAGCCATCTCAAATTAAGTCCCATTTCTTTCTTCAGTAATGGTCTGAGCTATATTGATTCTCTGATCAAAGTGCCTGTGGCTATGATGTTGATCCAGAAATGAATCTATTGAGCTTGGAAGGCGATGATGATAATATATCTAAGCCTGAATGTTTCAAAATGAAACATAACGGATGCCTATGATGATGATGTCGCTTTCTTATGTGTTGGATAAATTAGAAGAACTACATGATCTGTTGAGCTTGGAAGGCAATGATGATGATATATCTGATCCTTAATCTTTCAATTCGAAAAATAACTAAATCCTATGATGATGATGTTGCTTTCTTTTGTGTTGGCTACTGTTTCCTTTTGGGCTCGAACAGAACTGAGCATCATTTGAGGAGCAAACAGATCTGTGCGTTTGTGTTGTGCTCAAACAACTCTATACATTTGTGACTTTATAGATTAAGTACATGTTTGTGTTAATAGTTGGTTGTCTATTGTTGTATGATTTCATGTTTGTCACTGAGTGATGGCGCCTATCCAGAAGGAACCAATTTGTTTTCATTGTAAATGATATTGCAGGTTACTTGGTAGAAATGCTTGGAGTAAAATAAGTCCATGTTTTCTTTAACTTCTAGATTGCTTGTCATAACGCAATGACAAGAAACTATTAACTTAAATAACATTGAACATCAACTTCCGTTGTAATGTAAAAATATTTTCAACCCACCGCAAGGCGCGGGTCGATTTACTCATCATGCAACATGTACAACATAAAGGTCAACTACGAATAGTTGGTGAGTAAACATAGGTTTGTATACCATACTAGAGTAAAGCATGCGATCCATGAGTTAAATGTGCATTCATAAGTATAGTAAACGAGTAATGTGATAGAGCACATAATATAAGAGCGTAACCAAACCCTTGACAATTAGGCTTCCAATCACCCGGATCCAATTACCGGTCAAGTCAGGTGGGTTGTCAAACTAATAGATCTATTACTGTAATCCCGCCTCGGTGTGTTAATGATTACGCTTTGGAATTTGCCATTGAAACTGAAATAGAGCTTGATCCCACAACAACAATAATCCACACAAGTTTAACATACTAGAACACACATAAAAGTCATAGAGTTCACATGAAATTTTAGAGTAAAGAAAACGAATTTGAGATTGATATAGCGTACATGTTGCACCCCAAAAAAATAAGAAAAAATGGGCTATGAATACTCACCTGGTATTAGAGTTGTGAACGAAAGAATGACACCACGAAAATGGGACGGTTAACCCTGAAGATTACCTTAACGAACGAATAGGACAAATGAATTCAAGGAAACAAAATGCCACGATTAACCAAGTTGACTCGAGTACGCATTGATGATTTTTATTTAGTGATAAACGTACATATTTACCATGGTTCATATACACCACATAACGTATAATTATGCAACGAACACTCTAGTTATGCATGCATATTTAATATTTACACACATAATTATTATTTACATGTATATTAGTATAATTCATGCATAACGGTCACTTTCTTATTACACTATAAACATTGAGAATGCATACACAAAACTTATCATAACATGCGATCATGCGATGAATTATTTTCAAGTATATTTATCACTTGGCACCATATATATATGTTGTACACAACAACCTAGTTTCGCATAACGGTCATATTCTATCCACATACTAAGCATTCAAATTACCTGCATAACATACTTTACGTAAAGTATTCATCATAACGCATAATTATTCATTAATCCTAATAAGAATAAACTTTTATTACGTCGTATGCATGGATTCAATAAAAGTTCAAAGCTTTATGGCATTTTCATCATCACAACTCATACCTTAACACCTAAACATGCAAGAGCTACCCTAACACATATCATCATCAAGCTACCACCTTTAACCATTTTCTTGCATGTATAATCATCAAAATTCAATCTTTAACATACATGCATCAACAAGATAGCAACTTTATCGTGCTAGTGTCACACCCCAACCGATGGCGGAATACGTCGGGGCACGATGATTGTCCAGATGCACACAACACTAAATTAAATGTTGCGATATTCTTAATCAGCCCATTTCAAAGCATTAAAATATTACATAATCCAAACATAATAATTCAACAAATTTAAACATGTTAAGTCTCTTTAATTTAGGTTATAACTAAGTCCACATGCGTCCTAAGTGTCATCAAACTGCATAACCTACAACATGTACAACATACGAATCAACTACGAATAGTTGGTGAGTAAACATAGGTTTGTGTATAACGTATGATTTAATGAAAAGTGATTCATGTGTCAAGTGTTCAATCCAAATTATGATCAACAAGTCAATGAGTGATGTGCACCAAACCATAGATAGTAAGGGAGTAATCACTCGGTGCCAAATACAAGGTAGGCCAGGTGGGTTGTCAGCCAATAGATCTATCTTTGTTGCCACGGCTCGATGGTTAATGGTACACATGTGATTAGCGATTTCCACACATAGATTCCCAACAACTTCCACACAACTAGAATATCACACATTGCACAACATAGAATCGCATAATAGTTTGAATAGCATAACGTTTAGAGCTTTTGAATACAGATACACGTTGCACCCCAAAATGATTAAAGGAAAAATGGGCTATGAATACTCACCTGGTATTGGAGATATGAACGAAAAATGACACCACGGAACGAGACAATAAAACCCTAAAGTTGACCTCGACGACTAAATGAAATAGAGAAATAAATAAATAAATAATTCCCACAACTCAAAATGACATGACTGACACAATCGATTCGACGACTTGTTGGTGATCAATTTTAGTGATGACATACGTACATGATTTATTATATGGATCATCCTAATACTAGAGCATGTTACGACTATTAATTATTAACATAAATATTTAATTTACGATGACATAAATATATATGTTTTTCATGCAATTATTTAGAACCAAACTATGAGCATGATTACCCCACACTAAGCATCCAATCACACATGCATATCACATACAACATCATACATGCAACTATCATATCATGGTGTTCATCATAATTTATATATACTTATATACATTTATTTTATTTTTTTTGGCAAAAACCTAACTTTACTATTTTGCATGTAAGATTCATCCAAGATAATGACTTTTACCTTATTATCAACATCAAAAATCATGCTTTACATCAATACATGCAAGATCTATATATTACCTAAACATATTACCACCAAGTCATCACTTTTATTTATTTTTATGCATGATATACATAAAAAAGTTAGCCTTTTATGATCATGCAACACCAAGCAACAATCTTTATGCTTTTAAACACTAGATCTAACATAAATGAGACATTTTTAACAGCATGCATGCATCAAGATGAAGTCTATTAGACATATCATGCAAGATTGATCATGTTCCTCTTGAAATTCCAAACTTTAAACATAAATATCACATTTTTAACATGGCACACGCTAGATCTTAAGATAACATTAAAAGCAAACTGTAACACTCAAGCTCGAGACTCAAAAACGAGAAGCGGAAATAAATAAAAGTAGCGGACCGTGATCAGAAAACAACAACAAATAGCGAACTAGTGGTCCGAAGTTCAGCTAAAATTAATGAGAATTGGTTCAAGCCATTGGAGTCCATGTGCAGGCCCAAAAGTCTAAAAGAATTCGCAGCCCATATTCTTTTCCAGGGCCTGTTCTTCAAACTGGGATAGGCAGCGACCTCTACGAGGTGTCTTATCTTCTCTTACCCTCCCTTTAAACATACAAAGCGCAAATCACAGTCCATTCTCATCCCTCTCCTAAATTTCGATCAGAGCAAAAAGTCCCAGAGCACCAAGGCTGAAAAATCGAGGTCTAGCAAGAATCAAATCACTAAGTCCCTGGTAAGTATTTTCTTTAAAAGGTTCATGATGATTTAAGGATTAATGGTTCATGAAAGAAGAAATTAATTGATGAATACACTTCATATCAGGGGGTTTCGAGTGAATCAATCTGTAAGGAACAAACCAGGGACCGAAATCCTCATTCAATGTAAGTGTGATTGATTAATTTATGTTTATGTAAGGAAATAGATTGATTTGAGCCTCAATTTCTTAAGGGAATGTTGGATAGGTAATGGAATAAGGCTATAAGAGGAAAGTGGAGCTGTTGGTCTCTTGAATTCGGGATAAAGGGGAGGCGCAGGGTGCTGTTTTCGTGAAGGGGGGAGGGCCGCTGTTCATCAGGTTGCGCAAGGAAGGAGGAGCTAGATTGTATCTACACAAGGTACAACCTGGTTATGCATGAAAGTTTTTGTAGAACAAGAAACTTAAATCTGTATTATACCAAGTCTGTTTTCTCAGCCTAAAAACCTTACTGGACTAAGAGGATCACTAGAGTTAAAAGGCATGTTAATGGTTATTAAAGATAGATTAAAAAGGATTGATATTAAGCAAGGAATTGGTGTTAAATTTTTATGAATCCATAGGTTAGAAAACTTGAAGATTTAGAAGTAGTGGTTATAAAAATTTGGTATAAACAAGAAAACAAGATTGGTAGCGAGCAGATTACGGTCTGACCCGTTAGTAATGTGATTGACCAAACTCGCGGATCGCGAGTCTTTGTACGCGACCATCGCGACCCGCGATATGTGTTACAGAAAAACCAATATAATAATCCCCATAGACTATAAACCTGATTTTAATACGATATATGAACCGCAAAGTATTATAAAACAAAAACACATGTCGTTAGTTATAAATTTCTCTCATAAAAACTAAACTAGATTCTACCGGTTTAATACAAAGGTTTATGCTTTAGTTTTCGTAAAAAAATGTAAATGAGATAACATTTACTTGAAATTCCGAAGTTTAAATAAAAATAGATGTTTAGTATTGCAGTATGCAACAATACTAAAAATAGAGAAAAATTCGAGTTCAATAACACTTAAAGCGGTCCATGACACACTCTTTTCCAGAATCTGATTAAACATTACTCGCGGATCGCGAATGTCAGAATACTTAGTATTGCATTAGGCAACATTAGTATTGCATTATGCAACAGTTTAAATACAGAATATTTAAGTTCAATAAAATTTGAGGTTAGGACAAATTATAAATCAAAATGACAACTGAATATATACAACTGGGAAAATACCATAGCGAGCATTGAATTTATAAAATATGAAACCCAAAATTTCAGTTAAAACAAGATATAATTATAAAAAATATATTTTGTTATTATTGTTGGCCTAGGTTGATTATATCAATAAAAATCTAACTACCAAAGTAGATTATCACAGCTAAAGTTGCCGATTAAACCAGGTGAGTTCCGTAATCATCCCTACCAGGAAATACTTTATGACATGCTCAATTAAATAGTGAGGTGAAACACTTTATGAGGAGCTCAATTTGATATTGAGTCGAAACATTTTACGACACTCAAATAAATATTGAAGTGCATACGTGCTTTACTAGTTGCCAAACCTACTTATTACATGAATTGTGTAAATACTAGATACATTTGGTGCATTTGTTGTACTCCGTAATATGTATACGTCTTATTGGTTGTGTCTAGTCAATTCATGTAGGGAGACATCGGGACTAGTAACGCAGTACATCAGTTTAAACACAGGCTCGGGTACGGCTGACCAACAACTTCATTGTTGTTGATATCTGTGGTTTATAAAATTTGCAGGTAATCAGTAATATCTTCCAGATAGGCGAACCTTCAAGGAATCAAGCGTATATGATCAATAGGATATCAAGAACTTTCGGGCCCAGTTATTAGTAATCTTCCTAGATGCTATTACAAGACCTATTATTATAATTTTGAGATTGTAAAAACTTAGTAGGCTGTCTGTAAATAAACAAACCGTTTTTTGAATATTATCATATTTTGTTGCTTTCGCGTGTATCTGATATCGACAGCCTGTTTTCCACAACACCTCCCTCGCTCCCGACAGGTGGTGCGGGTGGGGTGTGACACAAACCCTAGATCTAACCTAGATCTAGCATAAAAATCGAATCTTGATGCATGCAAACAAGTAACACAAGGAATGAAGCTTACCAAACCGAAAAGGATGATGATGGTTGATGATTTAGGCTTAGTTTAACACAAAACAACTACAAATCCTCAAGGAATGATGGTGATGATGATGGGACAGCAAGAAAAACAGTTATGGTTTAAAAAGTATGGAAGAAATGGGGATTAGATGGGTTAAGGATGCTTAATAAGTGAAAATTATGGTTTTTGCTGGTCAGACATGCTTCACTGACCGTCAAAATGCACAAGACAATGGTCATGGTCCGCGAATCTCCCCGGACAGGCACCCCTTTGGTCGGTTTCACCGTTTTCGCTCCCGTTTCTTCGTTATTCGTCGTTCTCGAGTCCCGTCTTCTATCGTTTTTCACATTTTTCATCCCCAATCATATCAACCATGTTTAAGCCAATAAAATTGAATATAAACATTCCATATATTGAATTATAATCAAACATAACGCTTTTTAGAGCAAATTGATGTACGCATCACTTTTAGGTTAATCACCAACGCTTCGAGACTCAATCATTAGTACGGAATGACTCGAAATATAATTCAGGAATATGAGGCTCATCAAATAACCAAACTTAAACATTAAGTCCAAATACACGATTTTCTGATAAACGACGAATCGTGTACCGAAATTGTGTAAAATCGCAAATTGTTGTACTTTCGTTTCGAGGAACCCAATTAGTTTCAAAAGCTTTTAATTAAATATTTTACTTTGAAAAACGATTAAGGATCATTTAAAAACATTATTTAGAGGTTTATATATGCAAAAATTCTTCTGGTACTTACTTCAGAAAATCAGAAAACACAAAATTTCAAAACGAGGGGTTTCACAACCGGGAAAAATACAAATGTTACAGCTAGCACCTAGATCTAGTGCAAAGCTAACACTTTTTATCATGATTGATACATCAAGATACCATCTTTATAACTAATCATGCAAGATCTAACATAAACATCGTCATATATCAACTTTCATACATAATGATCACAACTTTTTCATCACATATCATTGATCTACACATATCATGGCATGAATAACAAAGATCATCCCTAAAAACAACATAAAAGTCAAATCTTGATGCATAAAACTCAATTTAATCAAGATCAAGGGCTTACCAACAATCGAGGATTAATACATTGATAGTTTTGATCCTAGATCCAATTGATTCAAGCAAAAATCTTCAAAAAGATGATAAAGGATGGTGGATTAGGGTTTATGACAGCTGTTGGTGGTTTAGGGGGTGAATAAATGAGGATAAATGGAGTTGTTGTGGCTTAAATACCCCAAAATTATGTTTTCCACCGCCATGACATTAAAGGCGGACTGCGAGGATGCCACCAAGAAGGCCTACGGTCCGCGAGCCACCCAAGGGCAGACTCCCCTTGGTCGATTTCATTGTTTTGCTCATGTTTCTTTGTTATTCGTCGTTACAACTATGGTTTTCTACGTTTTTCATCATTTTTCATCCCCATCATATCAGCCACAATCAAGCCAATAAAATTGAATATAAACATGCCGTATATTGAATTACGTTAAACAATTAATTTCATATAACACGTTTTCAGGCAAAATGACGTACATATCACTTTTATTAATCACCAATGTTTTGAGACTCAAATTTGTGCGTGATGACTTGTGATGTGATTTAAGAATATGAGACTCATAAAATAACCAAATTGACACACTAGATCCAAATACGTAATTTCCTGATAAACGACAATCGGGTAC
>JBCNJP010000007.1:28267769-28345144 GCA_039602395.1 Deinandra increscens subsp. villosa | reverse complement strand
ACAAGAAATCTCTTGCAGGTCCATACTTGAAACGCCTCTGAGCAGCCCGAAGCACTTGTAGTACTTCAGGATATTCATGAGGGAGATTGTGGCAATCATGCTGGGAGCAGATCACTGTTTTCTAAAGTGTTAAAAACATGATACTACTGGCCCACTATGATGAAGGATGCAATGGTTTACGTTCAAAAGTGTGATGCATGTCAACGGTACAGCAACATCCTCCATCAGCCTACTGAGCCGCTCCACTCGATATCATCCCCATGACCGTTTATGAAGTGGGGCATGGACATAATTGGCAAACTGCCTATAGAACCTGGGGGAAAGGTCTTTATGCTGGCTATGACAGATTATTTCTCTAAATGGATTGAAGCTAAAGCATTTGCTCAAGTTAGAGAAAAAGAGGTGATTTCCTTCATTAAAAGGAATATCTTGACAAGATTTGGAATCCCATCAGAAATAGTATGCGATAATGGGTCTCAGTTTATCGGTAAAAGAACAACTGGTTTTTGTGAAGAATGGGGCATCAAGATGGTGACTTCAACTCCTGTACATCCACAAGCTCATGGTCAAGCAGAATCAAGTAATAAGATCATCATCAACAACCTTAAGAAGAAGCTAGGAGCCAAAAAGGGAAAATGGGCCGAAGAGCTCCCATTTGTGTTGTGGGCTGATAGAACAACCCCCAAAAGTGCTACTGGGCAGACACCATTCTCCTTGGTGTTTGGTTCAGAAGTTGTGATCCCTACAGAAATGGTGATCCCGATTGCTAGAACAAGTTTCCAGGATCCTGAGACTAACAATCAGAAGCTCCTTGAAGATCTTGAAACAGTTGACGAAATCAGAGACCTTACAAAGTTTAGAATGGCGGCATACCAGCAAAGAATGGCCAAGTCTTATAACAAGAGTCTCAGGATCAGAAGATTTCAAGTAGGAGACTTGGTACTCAGAAAGGCTTTTCAGAATACTACCAATCCAGTTGATGGGAAGCTTGCACCTAAGTGGGAGGATCCGTACTTAGTTGACTCGGAAGCTAGAAAGGGGGCATATAGATTGGCTACTATGGAAGGTGAGCTGCTCCCAAGGGCCTGGAACGCAATTCATCTAAAGTTATATTTTATGTGAGTACCCTCAGGATCCTCCAGGCATCTCAAAGATTCTTCTTTAAGTTTCAAAACCTCAGGTACGTCTCTGGTTCTTATTTCAATTTCGTATTGTTATCTTTATGAAGTGGTTACTGACTTAGGCCTCGGAGGGGTGTTAGCCAAGCTAACACCCACCCCTCACCAAGCCTTCAGTGTTTTGTAGAAGTTCTGAGCATCCTGTTATAAGCTATAGGCTGATCACCTCTCCTAAGTCTAAAGCATTCTGAATGCAGTCAAAGGTTTAGGAGGTTTTCACCTTCTCGTTCACTAATGGGAATCACATGGAGCGCATGACCCTCGCCAGGAGCGCACGATGGTGGCCCATGGTTCAAGATGGTGCGACCAGTCCATCTACGGGTGGCTGATAATTTTATCATTGTTGGCCATGGAGTACATCTCTAAAATGGGTGGCAGACGTGCCATCCTAAAAAGGTCCTAAGGTTTTTGGCATTTTCATGTCAACTAAGGTATAGACACTTTCGTGTCTCTCAAGTTTTATGGGCTTGACCCCAGTTGGCTTAGTCCCAAGTATTCTTGATCTTGACCTTAGTGTAACAAAGGCTTTTAATGTTTCCACATTAACGAAGGTTTAGTCACTTTCGTGTCTCTCAAGTTTTATGGGCTTGAACCCAGTTGGCTTAGACCCAAGATTCATAAGGCACCTGGTGCCTCAAAGGATTAAGATGGGCTTGACCCCTGTTTAACTCATTCCTAAGTACTCAAGACTTATTCTCAGCTTTTTCAAAATTTCAACGGGTCTAACTAAAGGATTCCTGAGGATCCTCAAGGATCTTGACTATCACAACAGTTAGAAGATCCTTGAATAGGTAACATTGGTAATGCAGGTATTACACATTTCTTCTATTATTGGCTAGCATCATGGTTTGTTAATTTTGGCAAGTTTTCTAAACTTTTAAGTTTGTTAAACTAAGTAATGCTGCTGAGCATCCTACTGGATCCTCACTGAACTGTTTTTTAGAATTCGCTACTTAATTAAAATACAAACAACACACCATGATGATCAAAATACTACTAGATTATATATATGTAGGAAATTAAAGAAGTTGACCCCAGGCTTCCTCTTGGAACCCAAGATCCCTCCACCTGGGGCCAACCATATTGTCTGAGAAACTTGGACTTCGCCTTGAAACTCAAGGTCCCTCCGTCCAAACTTCTAAAAGTTAACCTACCATTGTTTAAGTTTCACCACAACCATTGTTTAAAGAACCACAAACAAACCAAACAACCAAAAAATGTGGGCTCTAACCTAGTCAAGATTGCCTTCATCGCCCACCTTCTCCGCACCAGCTCCCTTGTCCACCTCCATGACCTCCGACTCAGCCTCCTTAGCAACCTTCCTAGCAGCTTCATCCCTCTCAGCCGTCAGCCTTTCAAGGCTCTCCTTCCAATCCTAAACCGGCCAGCTCTCTGGAGTGAAGCCTTCAGCCTGTGCACTGGTGGCCATCTGGATCATACACTCGAGCACACTAATGGCGGCTGAGGATTTGGCATTTTGATCGGCCAGCTTCAAGGCTTCAGCAGCAACAGCCTCTTGCTCCTCGAGCTGCTTCTTGTGGTAATGCTTCTTGCTGGCAGCTATCTTACCCATATGCTCGATTCGGAGTAAGGTTTCATCAAGTTTGAGCTCAGAGGCCTCAAGCTTCTGCTCGGCTGCTTCCACTTTGCCTTCAAGCTCAATGACCACGTTGCTCAGCCTATCAATACCTTGCATCAAATCAAGGTGGATCAGAATCAATAAGGGGAGTATTCTATCTCTAACTCTAACATACTTCTCTATTATTTATGAACACTTACAATGTTCACCACAGCTTGCAGAGAAAGCAGCTTGTTGGCTGCTGCAACAGGAGGAAGGCCATCAAAGTTGTCCACATTGATGGTGGCATCGCTTTCCGCTTCTTGGCAGATGAAGTCTTAGACCGAGTGCTGGGAGGCCAAAATTTAGGAGCTGAGACATCTTAGGGGGCCTTGCTGCTGGTTTCCTCGGTTATTTCTTTCTTGGCGATTAAGAACTTGAGGTCCTGGAAAGAGAAGTTGGAGGCTGAACCTGGAGCTTCATCAAAGACAGGTAGGAATCAGTTTCACAAAATAATGAGGTGCAGCTCAAAACGAAACAAAAACAAGTGCCTTCAAGTACCTGCAGACATAATCTCGGATGGGCTTTGAGATTGTTGAGAGGTACTTCGAGCACTTGCTACACCTTTGTCGGTACCGGATTTCAGGATATGCCGAGCAACTAACAAGCACTTCACTGTAAGGATTCTGAAATTTATTTTTAGCTAACAATTATTTCCTCTTTGTTTATTTTTGCAGATTATCTCCGATATAATTCACGTGTCCTAAAGACCCGGTCAGTTGATGAGAAACGTGGACTGAGTAGACCATTAACGGCTAGTGGGAAGACGTGGAGTTAGTTGCTAGCTTTAGGAGAATTAGTTGCGATGTAATCTTTATATATTGAGCTCTAGGTTTACACACAACACACGATACTTGCTATCAAAATTCTCAGTAACACTTAGAACTCGAGCTCACTTCATTTGTACTTGAATTGTTGATGCATGAACCTTGTGTGGCCGTTACTGTTCGAATTGTCAAACAGACTGAGTTGTCGGAAACATGAACTGTGGTCCGAACTCCAGCCGAACTCTGTGTTCGGCTGTGTCCGAAGGTGGTCCGAACTTCAGGTTCGGATGAAGTTCGGACAAGGTTCGGAGGTGCCCAGTTCGGATAGAATAAAGAGTATAAATAGTTTCATCTTTGTATTTCATTGTAGGTTTCTGTCCAGTGTCTTTCCAGATCAATGTGTTGAGAGGGAGGTTCTGTCCAACCTCCCCCGGAGCTTAAACGTTTGTATACTTCTTCGGTTTATGTAATCATTCAACATGATATATGACAAAACTTTTGTCTCGATATTATCTACCATAGAATCGATCCTTATTTGCTTTTTCATGAACACTTTCCGATTATATAAAAGTTTCAGGCAACAGGCACTTTAAGCCGGCTCCCGAGGTTTTTTGCTAGGATCCTTGAGGATACTCGGGGATTCCTGGATTTTTTCCTCGTTACATCAGCGTGTCAACATCCAAACTTGCATTTTCCTTATTAAATTCATCAAACACGCTACCTCACTTACAAAGTTTGATCAACTAATTGCTTAGGCAGTTTTTGACCAAAACAATTTGGCGCCCACCGTAGGGCAAGTGGTGTTTGTATTCGTTAAGAGCCTTGATCTCCTTCCTGTCGTTAATTTCTGAAAACGTCGACTCAACAGAAGATTACTTCGAAATCTACTCCATCCACAAAACCAATTGTTAACGTTGCTCTCCCCCCAATGACAAAGAAAACGACTCACACCGATGCTAAAAGAGTGGAATATCCCACTTTTACTGGATCTCAAGGTACGTCTACTGACCCTGCTATTTCTAATAACGATTTGTATGTTTTGATCAGGCAAATGAAGACTCACGTGGATGAGCAAGCCAAAACCAACGAGAAAATGATGAAGGAGATCATGGAATTGAAGAAATCGAAGAAACCAGTGGAGGGAACCAGCCCTTTGATACCGAAATCACTCGGTTTTGAATCTCCGGAAATATCGGAGCAGCCAAAACATAATGCAAATCCCTCTGCTGCTCCAAAATCAGGTGTTACAACAGCTACTACTGCAGGATTCTCGGGCTCTCAGCATCAGAAGACTTCCAGGGTGATAGATCTGGAGTACTCCGGATTCTACTCCGAGCAGCCCCTAGAATCTTACTACAGAAGATATGGAAGTCAGCAGCCGCCAAGGTGCTCCAGCCAGCAACCGGACGGATTTTCAAGTCCGCAGATGCCGAGAATCTCAACACAACAACCTGTACCTCAACTTTAGCGGTTTATGACGTCAAACTTTCAAGATCCTCGGAGCCAGCAGTCAGGGGCACCTACTACTCATGTGCTACGAGGATCTTCAACCCAACCATTCCCGGAATACCCGAGCCGCTTCCGAGCTGCTCCGAATCCCCAAGGATCCTTATTTTCTAACCCTTGTGTCTCTGCAGGCATGTTCCCAAGGTCATCTCAAGAGATGCATGAGGGAGATTTCATCCCCATGCAAGTGGAAACCACAACTGAGCCAACTATCCTTAGAGATACTGAATATGGACCCCAAATCCATCCTCGTAATCCCCAGGCTGCTAACAATTTTGATAATCTTTATACTAACCCTGACCAAGGAGCTGTGCAGGATGTAGGTATCAACCTAGCTATAGCCAGGGAGCTTCAGAGGCTAAAGGACATGATCTCAAGTGTTCCCGGTGTAATCAGGCCAATTCCTGAAGTGCTAGCAGGCAGTCACAGAGTCTCTAGGTTTGCATGGCCCATTTGTGACGTGGAGATTAGGAAAAGATTCTAAACTCCCAACATGAAACTCTATGATGGGACTACAGACCCTGAGGAGCATGTGGCACAATACAGGGAACGGATGGAAATAAAACCTATCCCAGTGAACATCAAAGAAGCATGCCTTTGCAAGGGTTTCGGCTCAACGCTAACAGGGCCAGCCTTGAAATGGTTGCTCAGTATCCCTCCTAATACCATTACTTCTTTTCCACACTTAGTTAACCTGTTTAAAAAATAGTTTTCTTGCAGCAGAAGCTTTGAGAAGCTCACAGGCGACTTGTACAGGATAATTCAGAAATCTGATGAATCCCTTAGGGTCTATGTGGCCAGATTTGGTCGAGAAGCTTTGGATATCCCCAACTTGGATATGCCAACTGCTGTAGAAGCTTTCAAAATGGGACTTCGAGGGGATTCCCGCTTTTATGATGACTTAGTTATGACTCCTTGCAGGAACCTCGACGAAGTCAGAACAAGGGCATTGAGGTTCATCAGGTTGGAAGATGATAAGAAAGTCCAGAAAAGAAGTGACGAGTCTTTAGGCAGAAAGACGGATTCTCCTGGAAAGCAACAACGACCCAAACCCTATTATAGGAATGATAATCCTAGAGTCAGTGCAGTCGAGGATGAAGAGGACGAAGAAGATTTCCCCAAGGTATCTGATTATTGTTTTTCAGTTGATATGAGTGGTTTGTTATGTGCCCTGCAGGATCTAGGTGATAAAGCCAGGTGGCCAAGGAAGTCCGAGAAGCAAGGATCTTGGAAAGATAAGTCTAAATGGTGTGCCTACCATGAGGATTTTGGGCCCTTAACAGACGATTGCATAGCCCTTCGAAAAGAAATCAATTACCTGCTCAGCAAGGGGCATCTCAAAGAATTGTTTAGCAGAAAGAAAAGCAAAACTCAGGATGCTGCCGAGCTGCCTAAAAGAGCACAGTCACCACCAGCAAACGCCAAGGTGATAAACTTCATCTCGGGAGGATCCGATATATGTGGAGCTTCCTTCTCCTCAGCTAAAAGACACGCCAGAGAAGCCAAAATGGATCAAGGCAGCCGACCAAAGAAGAACGCAATATTGACTGAAGACAAAGTCATTTCCTTCGACGAAACTGATAAGCTGGATATCCAGGATCGTCACCACGACAGTCTGGTAATTACATTACGTATTGCTAACCATTATGTTCGCATGATCTTAATAGACAACGGCAGCTCGGTCAACATCATTCAGTTATATGTGTTGAAGAAGATGAGCATTCCAGAAGAAGAAATGATCCCGAGATCTTCGGTATTAGTTGGATTCAGCAGAGAAACCAAACATACAGTTGGAGACATCAGGCTTCCTGTGTACATCGAAGGGGTCAACTCCATGCAGAAATTTTGCGTAATTGATTCCCTCCCTTGTTGTAACGTTATCTTCGGAAGGCCATGGATCCATGATATGAAAGCATTTCCGTCCACTTATCATCAGTGTGTGAAACTTCCCACACCTTGGGGAGTTGTTAGAATTTTGAGTGATCAATAAGAAGCCAAAGATTGCTACACTTCGGCTATGAAGAATACCATCAAGCCCAGGCCGGTATAGCAATTAAAGGGACCAGCACGAAGGATTCGGATGACAAAGGAATTAGAGATCAAAGAAGATCAGCAAAATCCTGAGGACCCTGAAATCAAAGTGTTGAGGAACTAATATTCCTCAGGATACCAAAGAGCAGCTCGTGAGCCTCCTGAAATCTAGAATTACAACATTCGCATGGAAACACGAGGACATGACAGGTATATCTAAAGATATTATTACTCATAAACTTGGTATAAATTAATCTTTCAGGCCCATACATCAAAAAAGAAGGAAGTTCGCTCCTGAGAGAAACATCATAATCCAAGAAGAAGTTGATAGGCTGCTCAAATCAAAGATGATCAGAGAAGTCCAATATCCTCGGTGGCTGGCTAATGTGGTGGTAGTTCAGAAAAAGAATGGAAAATGGAGAGTATGTGTGGATTATACAGACCTGAATAAGGCGTGTCCCAAGGATCCATTCCCATTACCACACATTGATTTGATGGTAGATGCAATTGCTGGGCATGAGATGTTAAATTTTATGGATGCATCTTCAGGCTTCCAACAAATTCAGATAGAGCCATCAGACCAAGAAGACACAGCCTTCATGACACCCACATGTATTTATTGTTATATTGCTATGCCCTTTGGTTTACGAAATGCAGGTGCCACATACCAAATCTTGTCAATATGATGTTCAAAGACCAGCTGGGGGACACCATGGAGGTATACATAGATGATATGGTGGTGAAATCCAAAAAAGCTAAGGATCATCCCAGGGATCTTGAAGCTGCTTTCGACATCCTGGACCAATTCAACATGAAGTTAAATCCTGCCAAATGCCATTTTGGTGTAAGAGCCGGCAAGTTCTTGGGCTATATGGTTACTGAAAGAGGAATAGAAGCCGGCCCTGAGCAAATTCAAGCGATCATGAACTTGAAGTCTCCAACAAATGTCAAAGAGGTTCAAAGACTGACTGGAAGAGTTGCAGCACTTAACAGATTCATATCCAGATCTTTTGAAAAAAGCAAAGAATTCTATGATATATTGAAGAAGAACAAAAAGTTTGAATGGGGAGAGAAACATGAAGCTGCTTTGAACTCCTTGAAAGAATACTTGTCATCTGCTCCACTACTAATGCAGTCAGTTAAAGGGGAGCCACTCTCCTTATACTTAGCAGTCTCGGGCAGCTCAACAAGTGTTGTACTCGTTAAAGATCATAAAGGACAACAGCATCCGGTATACTATGTAAGCAAAACATTATTAGATGATGAGACCAGGTATTCTTACTTAGAAAAATTAATCTTAGCTCTTGTTATGGCTTCTCAAAAGTTAAATCATTATTTTGAAACTCATGTTATTTATGTAAAAACTAACTATCCTATTAAGTGTGTCTTGAGAAAACCAGAAATGTCAGGAAGAACGGCGAAATGGGCAGTTAAACTAATTGCCTATGACATTGTGTATGAACCAAGAACAGCAATAAAGTCTCAAGCTCTTGCGGACTTTGTGGCTGATTTCAGCAGTGACATACTACCGGAGGTTGAACTAGAAGTCAAGCAGCTCTAGGAAGCTTCAGGCAGTTGGACATTATACACAGATGGAGCTTCTAACTTCAGAGGAACAGGATTGGGTACACTTCTAAAATCGCCAAAGGGGGACATTATACCTCTATCTATACATTGCGAATTCAAGGCTACTAATAATGAAGCCGAGTATGAGGCTTTAATTGCAGGATTACAACTTGCTAAAGATATAGGTATCCAACAGATTCAAGTTTTTATTGATTCCTTATTATTTACTAACCAGTTTTACGGATCCTATGCAGTGAAAGGCGAAAGACTAACCAAATATCTAGATCTTGTCAAAAAAAAAATAGCATTATCTTTTGAAAATTGCAGCATATCACGGGTGTCTAGAGAAGAAAATGCGGAAGCTGATGCTTTGGAAAACTTAGCATCATCTCTAAGGATACCAGAAGGTGTCAATATCCCCATAACTCATATCCTAACTCTGGAAATTGAAGAACCAGGAAGTTAATGATGTTACAGCAGATCAAGATCAAGAAATGATAGACTCTCAGGATCCTTAGGGATCCTGGACATACCCTATCAGGAGGTTTATGCAAGAAGGAGAAATCCCTAAGAACGAGATTCCCAGGCTTTTCCGAACAAAGGTAATCCCATATTCAATAATAAATGGTATCTTATACAAGAAATCTCTTGCAGGTCCATACTTGAGATGCCTTGAGCAGCCTGAAGCACTCGCAGTACTCCAGAATATTCATGAGGGATATTGTGGCAATCACGCCAGGGGGAGATCACTATTTTCTAAAGTATTAAGAACAGGATACTACTAGCCCACTATGAAGAAAGATGCAATGGCTTATGTTCAAAAGTGTGATGCATGTCAACGGCATAGGAATATCCTCCATCAGCCTGCTGAGCCGCTCCACTCGATATCATCCCCGTGGCCATTTATGAAGTGGGGCATGGACATAGTTGGCAAGCTGCCTACAGCACCTGGCACAAAGGTCTTTATGCTGCCTATGACAGATTATTTCTCTAAATGGATTGAAGCTGAAGCATTTGCTCAAGTTAGAGAAAAGGAAGTGATCTCCTTCATTACAAGGAATATCCTAACAAGATTTGGAATCCCATCAGAAATAGTATGCGACAATGGGTCTCAGTTTATTGGCAGAAGAACAACTGGTTTTTGCGAGGCATGGGGGATCAAAATGGTGACATCAACTCCTGTACATCCACAAGCTAATGGTCAAGCAGAATCAAGTAATAAGATCATCATCAACAACCTTAAGAAGAAGCTAGGAGCTAAAAAAAGGAAAATGGGTTGAAGAGCTCCCATTTGTATTATGGGCAGATAGAACAACTTCCAAAAGTGCTACTACGCAGACACCATTCTCCTTGGTGTTTGGTTCAGAAGCTGTGATCCCTACTGAAATGGTGATGCCAACTACTAGAACAAGTTGCCAACATCCTAAGACTAACAATCAGAAGCTCCTTGAAGATCTTGAAACAGTTGATGAAATCAGAGATCTTGCAAAATTCAGAATGGCGGCATACCAACAAAGGATGGCTAGGTCTTACAATAAGAATCTCAGGATCAGAAGATTTCAAGTAGGAGACTTGGTACTTAGGAAAGCTTTTCAGAATACTACCAATCATGCTCATGGGAAGCTTGCACCTAAGTGGGAAGGTCCTTACGTAGTTGATTCGGAAGCTGGAAATGGGGCATACAGATTGGCTTCTATGGAAGGTGAGCTGCTCCCAAGAGCCTGGAACCCAATTCATCTAAAGTCATATTTTATGTAAGTGCCCTCAGGATCCTTTAAGCTTTCTAAAGCATCCTCGTTTAAGCTTCAAAAACTTTAGGTATGTCTTTGATCCTTATTTCAATTTCATAATATTATCTTTATGAAGTGGTTATTGACTTAGGCATCGGAGGGGTGTTAGCCAAGCTAACACCCACCCCTCACCAAGCCTTAAGTGTTTTGCAGAAGTTCCGAGCATCTTGTCATAAACTAGAGGCTGATCACCTCTTCTAAGTCTAAAGCATTCTGAATGCAATCAAAGGTTTAGGAGGTTTTCACCTTCTCGTTCACTAATGGGAATCGCCTGGAGCGCAAGACCCTCGCCAGGAGCGTGCGATGGTGGCCTATGGTTCAAGGTGGTGCGACCAGTCCATCCACGGGTGGTTGATTAATTTCATCACTGTTGGCCATAGAGTGCATCTCAAAAATGGGTGGCAGACGTGTCATCCAAAAAAGATCCTAAGGTTTTTGGCATTTTCATGTCAACAAAGGTTTAGGCACTTTCGTGTCTCTCAAGTTTTAAGGGCTTGACCCCAGTTGGCTTAGTCCCAAGTATTTTTTGAGCTTGACCTCAGTTTAACAAAGGTTTTTAATGTTTCCACATTAACTAAGGTTTAGGCACTTTCGTGTCTCTCAAGTTTTAAGGGCTTGACCCCAGTTGGCTTAGACCCAAGACTTATCAGGCATTTTATGCCTCAAAGGATCAAGATGGGCTTGACCCCTGTTTGACTCGTTCCTAAGTACTCAAGATTTATCCTCAATTTTATCAGAATTTCACCAAGTCTATCTTAAGGATTCCTAAGGATCCTCAAGGATCTTAACTATCTCAACGGTTGTAATATTCTTGAACAGGTGACATTGGTAATGCATATATTACATATTTTTATTACTAACTGAGTATTGGCTAGCATCATGGTTAATTAATTTTAGCAAGCTTTATAAACTTTTAAGTTTTTAAACTAAGTTATGCTATTGAGCATCCTACAGGATCCTCATTCAAATATTTTTCAGAATTCACTACAAAACCAAAATACACACACCATGATGATCAAAATACTACTAGATTATATATATGCAGGTAATTAAAGAAGTTGACCCCAGGCTTCGTCTTGGAACCCAAGATCCCTCCACCTGAGGCCAACTATATTGTTTAAGGAGCTTGGACTTCGCCTTGAAACTCAAGGTCCCTCCATCCAAGCTTCCAAAAGTTGAAGTACCATTGTATCAGTTTCACCACAACCATTGTTTTAAAAGCATCAACCACTAAACAGAACAACCAAGAAATGTGGGCTCCGACCTAGTCAAGATTGTCTTCATCGCCCACTTTCTCCTCACCAGCTGCCACCTCCTTGCCCTTGCCCTTGTCCTTCTCGCCACCAGCTTTCCTGTCCACCACCATGACCTCCGGCTTAGTCTCCATAACCACCTTCCCAGCAGCTTCATCCTTCTCAGCCATCAGCCTTTTAAGGCTCACCTCCCAATCCTTGACCGGCCAGCTCTCTGGAGTGAAGCCTTCAGCCTATGCACTTTTGGCCATCTCAATCATGCACTCAAGCACGCTGATGGCAGTTGAGGACTTGGCATTTTGATCGGCCAGATTCAAGGCTTCGGAAGCAGCAGCCTCTTGTTCCTTGAGCTGCTTCTCATGATAGCGATTCTTGCTGGCAGTTATTTTACCCATCTGCTCGATGCGGAGCAAGGATTCATCAAGTTTAAGCTCAGAGGACTCGAGCTTTTGCTCAGCTGCTTCCAGTTTGTCTTCGAGCTCGATGACTTCATGGCTCAGCTTCTCAATACCCTGCATCAAATCAAAGTGGATCAGAACCAACAAGGGAAGTATTCTATCTTTAATTTTAACATACTTCTCTGTTATTTATGTGCACTTACAATGTTCACCACAGCTTGCAGAGAGAGCAGCTTGTTGGCTGCTGCAACAGGAGGAAGGCCCTGATCGATGAAACCCTGCGCCACATTGTCGGAGACAGTGGCACTGGAGTGAAGATTCTTCTTGCTCATCGTGAAAGGAAAACTCAAAATTAGGAAGAAAAAACTGACCTGTGGAAGATCGGAGGAGCTCTAGGGTTTCCAAAAAAGAGTTGTGCGAAAGAATGAGGAAGAGAGGGGGTTTTAAGGCTGAATATGCTGACGAGAACTTCGCCTAGGAAGTTGGGCCGAACTAATTTCTCTCGAATTATCATTACTTAGCGATAAGATTAGGATTCAAATTCTTGACAGCTGGCTTGCATGCGACGCCCGTCAAAAATTTGGGGGCAATTGTTGGTACCGGATTTCAGGATATGCCGAGCAGCTCACAAGCACTTCACTGTAAGGATCCTGAAATTTATTTTTAGCTAACAATTATTTCCTCTTTGTTTATTTTTGTAGATTATCTCCGATATAATTCACGTGTCCTAAAGACCCGGTCAGTTGATGAGAAACGTGGACTGAGTAGACCATTAACGGCTAGTGGGAAGACGTGGAGTTAGTTGCTAGTTTTTAGGAGAATTAGTTGTGATGTAATCTTTATATATTGGGCTCTAGGTTTACACACAACACACGATACTTTCTATCAAAATTCTCTGTAACACTTAGAACTCGAGCTCACTTCATTTGTACTTGAACACTTTCCGATTATATAAAAGTTTCAGGCAGCAGGCACTTTAAGCCGGCTCCCGAGGTTTTTTGCTAGGATCCTTGAGGATACTCGGGGATTCCTGGATTTTTCCCTTGTTACATCATCGTGTCAACATCCAAACTTGCATTTTCCTTATTAAATTCATCAAACACGCTACCTCACTTACAAAGTTTGATCAACTAATTGCTTAGGCAGTTTTTGACCAAAACAACCATCAGGAATGTAACTTCTTTCAGAGACTGGGATGCTGTAAAGTTCCTGGAGCTTCTTGGCAGAATCTCGGGCAGGCTTGATCAATGCTTCAAACTTGGGAGCTGCAAATACAAGAATCAAACAAATCAGTAAAACAAGTAAAAGAATTTACAGAATCGAAATAGTTCAGGAAACTCTTCCTACCCCTGACGACCCATTGGGTAAGAAGGTTCTTGCAACCAGTTAGACTTTTCCTTTTGACAAAGAAAAATTGGCGTCTCCAATCATGATCATTGTGAGAAGCCCTGGGAACCATTTGGGCTTCTCAAGTTCTGGTTTTCAGAACAAACCTACTGTTACCATGAGTACCGAGCCGGTAAAACCTTGCAGATTTCAGCAACCCCAATGTTCAGGTCACGGGTCTGGTTGAGATGGTGAAGAGAGAAAAGAATTCGCCAAATCATTGGCATGACTTGAGAATATGCTAAGTGGGTGACTGAAAAGAACTCATTAACCAAAGGGGGGAACGGAAATGTCATGCCGATGAGGAAAGGGTAGTACAAGAAACAGACCCAATCGGAGGAAATGTGATCGGCCTTCAAACGAGGGTCATAGGGGTGGAATTCAGTCCCGGCGGGGAAGCATGAGGATCGCTGCAACATCTCGATACTGCGATCGTCGAAGTTGCAGGTCTTCTTCCTCCGTCGCCAGAAGAAGACCATGATCGGTGAAACCCTCGGCCACATTGTCGGAGACACTGGCACTAGAGCGGAGCATCTTCTTGCCCATCGTTAAAAAACTCAAAGAAAAGAAGATGGGAACTGAACCTGTGAGAAGATCGGATGGGGCTTTTAAAGCTGAATATGCCAACGGGATTTTTGCTTGGAGAGTTGGGCCGAACTAATTTCTCTCGGCCATGATTACATTAGCGATAAGATCAGAGTTCAAATTCATGACAGCTGGCTTGCATGCGCCACCCGTCAAGAATTTGGGGGCAATTGTTGGTACCGGATTTCAGGATATATTGAGCAGCTCGCATAGGCTCGCAAGCACTTCACTATAAGGATCCTGAAATATTATTTTTAACTAACGATTACCTTCCCTTTGTTTATTTTTTGCAGATTACCTTCGGTATGATTCATATGTCCTAAAGACTCGGTCAACTAACAGAAAACGTGGACTAAATGGACCTCAACGGCTAGTGGGAGGACGTGGAGTTAGTTGCTAGTTTTTAGGAGAGTAGTTGCAATGTAATCTTTTATATATTGAGCTCTAGGATCACACACATGACACTTCTTGCTCTCGAAACCCTCTGTAACACTTAGAACTCGAGCTCATTTCATTTGTACTTGAACAATTTCCGATTATATAAAAGTTTCAGGAAGCAGGCACTTTAAGCCGGCTCCCTAGGTTTTTTGCTAGGATCCTTGAGGATACTCAGGGATTCCTGGATTTTTCCCTCGTTACATCATCGTGTCAACATCTAAACTTACATTTTCATTGCCAAATTCATCAAACACACTACCTCACTTACAAAGTTTGATCAACTAATTGCTTAGGCAGTTTTTGACCAAAACAATTTGGCGCCCACCGTGGGGCAAGCGGCGTTTGAATTCAGCCAAGAGCCTTGATCTCCTTACCGCTAACAATTTCTGGAAATGTCGACTCAACCAAAGATTACTTCAAAATCTATTCCATCCACCAAACCGACTGTTAGCACCGGTCTTCCCCCAATGTCAAAGAAAACACCTAACACTGATGCTAAGAGAATGGAATATCCTACTTTTACTGGATCACAAGGTATGTCCACTGACCCTGCCATTTCTTGATCAGGCAGATGAAAACTCACGTGGATGAACAAGCCAAAACCAACGAGAAAATGATGAAGGAGATCATGGAGTTGAAGAAGTCAAAGAAACCGGTAGAGGAAACCAGCCCTTTGATGCCGAAATCACTCGGTTTTGACTCTCCGGAAATATCGGAGCAGCCAAAACAGAATGCAAATTCCTCTACTGCCCCAAAGTCAAGTGTTGCAACAACTGCGGCTGCGGGATTCTCGGGTTCTCAACATCAGAAGACTTTCGGGAGTGATAGATCTGGAATACTCCGGACTCTACTCCGAGCAGCCCCCAGAATCTTATTACAGAGGATATGAAAGTCAGCAGCCGCCGAGATGCTCGAACCAGCAACCAGTCGGATTTTCAAATCAGCAGGTGCCGAGAGTCTCAGCGCAACTACCCAGATCTCAACCTCAGCGGTTTACAACGTCTAACTTTCAAGAGCCTTGGAGCCAGCAGTCAGGGGCACCTACCGCTCAAGTGCTACAAGGATCCTCAACTCGGCCTTTCTCGGAGTTCCCAAGCCGCTTCAGAGCTGCTCAGGATCCCCAAGGATCCTTGTTTTCTAACCCTTCTGTCTCTGCATGCATATTTCCAAGTTCATCTCAGGAGATGCATGAGGGAGACTTCATCCCCATGCAAGTGGAGACCACAACTGAGCCTTGTCATAGAGGGAGACTTCAATCTGGTGATTCACTTTCATGCTTTTTTTTCATTTGTTTATATGTAGTTGTTTTTAAGATAAATCCTTGTCATAGAGGCTTTGTGGCTGCATAATTATTATCAATACTAGGAAAATTGCTATGAATTTGTAAAGGAGATTGCAATAAAGGGTCATGTTGGAAAATTTGAGGTTGGAGTTCCAGATAACGGGATGGGTGCAGGTTGTATACTAAATGAGAGGAATATATTTTTTTTAATTGAAGTTACTAAAACCTTGTACATGGGCAGGTTGTGTGCAATGAGAGGTTGTACATATCTTATTGGTTGTTCTCCCATTCAGTATGATCAGCCAATATACAGTTAAATCATGATAATGTCTTTTGCAGTTCGATATTTGTGCCCAATACTTTGTTAGTTATTTAAAATTAGTTAAAACAACTAATACAATTGGTCATTATGTACATTTTAGAAATCTATGAACACTAAGAAGGTTAAAAAAAAGTATAAGTTAATATTTGTTAATCTGCAAGTTATAATGGAATCGAATTTGTCAATTAATTTAAAATCATGATGTGCCTTTACTATAGAACTATTGAATGGAATGATTATGTGACTGGTGAATCTTACCAGATAAATGATGGTTTATATGAATATGTGAACTCATAGAAGTATTCATGGTTATAATATTGGGCTAAGATCATGAATTGATCCTGACTAAACAATAAGTGGCTGAAATTGATTTGATTGTCATGCTTAGAATTAAATATCCAATTCTTTTGTGTTTCAAAATTTTATGTGTAGGATAAAACTATCTCACTATCTTTAGACTGTCCATGTGGTTCTGTATTAGGCTCAAATTACTTGAAAAGTTAGTGAATTTTCATTAAGCTTTAACTTTGTTAATGCTAATTCTGCAGCTCAATGGTTCCTGGTTCAAGAAATCAGATTTGGGGAGAGGAATACAACTTTTCTGTTGAACTGCCTATAAAGGTACCTACTGACAATTTAGGATATAGGAAAATGAGAATTGATCCAACAATGAAATTGTCGTTTTCCAAATTTTGGATGTAAACCCTTTGATAATTTATGAAGCGTTAAAGCAACTAGTTTTCTATAGTTGGTTTTCAATCATAATAATTATTCGTTTATTGGATAGATTAACTGTCAATATATCATTGGGATATAATTTGGAAAAGCGTCGTTCTTGGTGCGGTTACCATTAAATTGGTCTAATATGATCATCTGGAAGTTATCGGAGGTTTAACATCATACACTGTTGGCTCCCTTGCTTCTCATGTCTGATATATATGCTATCTTCTTGACTTTTTTTTCTATATTTTTGGAGAAAAAAAAATTAAATTCCTATATATAAATTTATGAGTTAGGTCTGTTCAAATTTCTTAGGTTAGTTGGACTTTTCTTGAAGTAAGTTTGTTTGTTATATATATGAAGAAATTGTTTCATTCTATACCTACAATAACAAATAACATTTGTTGCTTCTTCTGCAGGCTATGAAGCTCCAAATCTAAGGTATGAATGTCCACATTTTCTAGCTACCTGGCTCACATTTTCTACTTGCATATCATACATGTTTTATTTTCTGTTGTGCTCCAATTATTTCAGGGAACAACATATGTTTATAATTCCTTTTTTCAACCGTATATTTCCAAGCATGAAACCGAAAATGACCGTAACTTGTCCGAACTGAGGACAAAGGCTGGAGATATGGCAGTTTTGTACTGGCAAAGAACGGCAGGCTATATATATTTAAACAAGAACTTTTGATATTATTCAATATGTTGATTCACAGTCAACACCGAAACCTTGACCCTCTCAGGTATTATAACTGGCATTATAAGACTCGTTTGATTTTTTCTGTGATCATAACAGAATTCCATGAAAATTTATGCTGAAATTAAAGCCATCGCAACTTGTGAGAGCTCGTCAACCTGCACCTATCAAGAAGGCACAAACTGCAGCTCAACAACCAAATTCCAAACTTAAAGAGACAATCATGGAAGAAGAACAGGTTAAGAAAAGCAAGCTCCTTTCAGTGAATGCAGGTGATAATAACTACCTGTTGGTCATACGTTCATAAAATATGCGAGTATTTTGGTAGTAGAGTTGGACATAGCTTCTCAGGATTTTCTGCAAAAGGATACAGATACCTATGTCTGTTCTAATAAAATACATACCAAGAACCTCAAATACAAGTAATTTTTTATCACTGTATTTGAGGAAAGTGGTGGAAAGTAATCCTCAATATATATAGCTTTTTATAATACAAATCACCACTTCATTTTCACAATTTGTTTTAATTTAACATTTTTCATTCATTGTTGCAGACAATTAAGTTGTAGAAGATGATATTGGCTCATTACGATACTCAATCGCTAAAGAAAGACATAAGAAACTTACCTTTGTTGTCGGTGCTGAATATCAGCTACAATAAGCTTACCTAGCTTCCAACTACTATAGAAGAGTAAGATAGTTTAAAGCTTATTAATCTGAAATGTTTATCTTTTTCTTGGTTTTTAAATGTATCTTTTTCTTGGTATAATTCTTTTGTATTCTTTGTAATGAATGATTTAAGAATAATTACTCTTAAATGTTGTTATGAATGCATCGTGATTTATTATTTACAAATGTATTATTTTGTTCTATGTGTATTTTAGATGTATTATGAGATTAATTGGCATTAATGTGGAAATTAGTAATTCTATAAAAAACAATTATTTTTTTTAACCATGACACCCATTTATGACATGCAAAAATGCATGTCATAAGCAAAGACATCCTTTATGACGGTGACTTCCTTGACGCACATTTATGACATACATTTATGACTCTCATTGCGCGTCATAAATGCGTGTCATAAATGCGTGTCAAAGCAAATTACGCGTAAATGCACGTCGTCTCTCTTTATATGGGGGCTTCCTTGACACGCATTTGCGCGTCATCTATACTCTGTTATGACGCGCATTGCGCGTCATAAAAGGCTTTTTTGTAGTAGTGGGGGGGGGGGGGATTGTTAGGTGTATTTATTGTAGATTGTTGTATGTTTTATCTTATTAAGTTAGTGAAAACTTTCAACACCTCTGATCGGTCGAAACTATGTAAAAGTTTCGATCGAAACTTATTAGATCGACTTACCTACCTATCTAAAGGCTGCTAGGCTCATTTTCCAAATTAGAACTAGATAAATCAGTGTGTGTCATTCTGGGTGTGTGAAACATTCTCTAGGGTTTGCATCATTGAATGCTTAATAGAAATATTTGTTCTTTATTCTTCATCTTGTGTTTTATTGTAATATCTTTATTGTTCATCTTTCACCATCACAACAAGGATCATCCATATCCTTGTGTGTAAATTCGATCCTTTTGAGTGCTCAAATCCAATATTTAGGACTCACAAAATGTAATATGTCTTATACTTGTGATAGTCACATATAATTTCACCAAGATTAGTGAACGACAACACCTTTATACGTGCATGAACTCAAATGACTGAGTATACAACATTATAGCCTTTGAAAGGCCAAAGAGAAACCGGTTCGGTTGAGCCTAAACTCATCATCATAGCATAGAACGAATCCTCACATAACCTAAACCGAGAAATCATCAGGGACGCGAAATAAAACCTCGTAATGGCCAAAGAGGCCCCAAAATAGAAAACTATAGGTCGTGAATCACAAAACTCTAATCAGCAAGTAGCCGGATGAAACCCGCCTCACCCATTGTCGTAGCACTATTGTTGACAATGATCGGCCTATGGCAAGGGAAACATCAAACCAGACGACTTACAAATCGGCTGTGAAATCAGAAAACCCAAATCGTCGACGAAATTAAGCTAGCTAGATGAAATCCGTCTCAAAATAAATAATTAAAAAAAATACCAAATTGTCAACGAAATTAAGTTAGCTAGATAAAATCCATCTCAAAACTACAATAAGGAAAACCAGTCTCACCTACCACCACATGCCAACTATCGCTGATGATCCGACCATAACAACGAAAACGTCAAACCCAACGGACTCCAAATCAGTATTGACATCAAGAAACTCAAATGAGGAGGAACTTGTTGGCAGAATTGCATAAATAGTCCTCGAGCTTATGGGGATTGTAGGGACTGAATTATACAAGCTGGTATAGTTTGGAGTTTATATTAAACAAGTCGGTTTAATATAATTAATTAGATAAATGTGTTGTGTTTATTTAATTAACAATTAGAATTGTATTAGAATCTATGTGGACTTGTTTATCAAGTTACGGGATCTTATAAATAGAGGACCAAGTTGGGAACCTTAGGTGTAACAAATTAGAGAGTTTTGAGAGAGTTTCTTTCTAATAAACCCAAGAGTTATTTGAGTTTAATTTGTGTGTTCACCAATATTGTGTTCTTGATTCAACCGATCGGGACTTATGTTGGTATCAGAGCTTGGTGAAATCAAGAACCAAGTTTTCGGTACCCGGAGTTAATACCAAGATCCGCAAGGAAGCTAAAGTGATCTAGGGTTGTTCGTTCTACCAAGAAGATCTAGGGTCCAGTGAAGATGGCCAAGGAAGATCTGTGAGTAGACGGTTGTTGCCGATGAAGATCATAGAGACCGTCGTCTAGAAGCTTCGAGAGTCGTCAATCTTGTTTCAATTCCGGAAACCAGTAAAGTCACGATCTTTCTACCTTCACGATCGAAGTCGTTGATCACCTCGTAGGTTGAGAGAATCCTAGCCACACAAAAGGGTTGGATCAACGACCATGCACCGACTCCGTTCGCATATTCCTGTCTAAGCCGTAATCCAATTGAAGGAACCTCAAATCAAAGAGATAAATAGCCGCATTCGGGTACGTAGCATCTTCAAGATGGAAGACTACCACATAGCGACCGAGTTATGTCTGAATTGCCGGCAGATCACAAGCCGGTGTCCCTTTAATCCAGAGTCGGAAGCTGCCGATGTTGTGTGGAGCCAAAAGTCACAAGCAAATTACTTGGATCACTATTTTAAAAAAAAAGAACTTATTGCCTAAGATTTGCGACCACAAGTGGTCGTCACAAAAAGAGGATCAAGCCCATTAGAAAATGGCAAGAGTTTGAAGTCGGCCAGGAAAAAATCAACTTCTATCTTGAATTGGATTTTTCCCATTCTTAGAATTTGATTTCCGTTCAAAGAGACGTCGTGCATTGTTAATTGGATTTTGCCTGTTTAAATTGAGCACAATAAGTCGATTGTTTTGGCACCTAAAGTCAACGTCTACCAAGAATAAACAGACTTGCTGTGGAGAAAAAAGCAATCCTTGTGACTTATTTTCCTTCTATTTAACGGTTGATAAGAGGGTGAACCGGGAGACGCACCGAAGACTCGGTCACATACTGAAAGCAAGCAGCGAAAAGGGAAGAAGAAGATTGATAATGCAATCGAGTTGGTGAAGGAACATGGCACCACATCGTTACACTACGATACTTTACCCGGTTAACTGCAACATACGGATGATACAAATACAAGCAATGTTCCGAGTTCATGGAATACTTGAGGTTATTGATACATCCATAGAGACCGCGGTGGAGTCCGATTGTGGTTATGAAATTCGGGGGATGATTGTTGGTAGAATTGCATAATTAGTCCTCGAGCTTATGGGGATTGGAGGGACTGAATTATACAAGTCGGTATAGTTTTGGGTTTATATTAAACAAGTAGGTTTAATATAATTAATTAGAAAATGAGTTGTGTTTATTTAATTATGTTAAAACACGATACGGATCGTTTTCAGATAATAGAAAGATAGAGACGGAGAAACCTAGTCGTTTATTGTGTCAAATGGTTACACCGAATGAGTATACATCAATGAAGCTCGGCAGAGGTTGGACAGACCTCTCCTCTCAACACAAAGACAAATGACCAGAAAATCTAAATTGTACAGCTAAGCTTCACCTATTTATAGGTGTTCATACCTGAAAGTGCGTGAGCGTGTGGATCTTCTACTTAGTCGTAATGAAATCAATGTAATACGAGATGAAACACAAAGAGTAAATACAAATGAGCTTGTATTAACCACAGAGACCACAGAGTACACAGAGAATATATGACACGGAAGCTAAACTCTTATCTCTACAATACAAGAACATATATTTATAGGCTGAAATACGACTGGCCGAACCTCAGGTTCGGCCACACGTTCGGCCATGTCCGAACTCCAGGTTCGGCCTGAGTTCGGACCTCAGCAATCTTGTGTGATCCGTCTTGTATTCGATACTTCACATGACGATCAGGAACCATGTATCAACAAACTCCCCCTCGGCATGTGCAGTATCATCTTCTCTATTCAAACTTGTATCTTGTATCTTCAATCAAACTCTTCCTCGATCTTGACGATGAGTTCAATCTTGAATACTTGATATTGCATCGTGTGTAATCTCTTTATCAACAATCTTCAGAAGACTTGAAGTTGTGATGTTCTCTTCCCACTTAGAAACCTGCCAACATAAATAATCTTGGTGCAAAACGTCTCTTCGAGACTCCAAGATATTTTGATTTTGAAAATGATTTCGTATTTCGTGTTGATCAATCGAAAACAAATCAGAAACAAAATCTTTTTGGCTTTTAGAAACTTTATATCAAAACACACCTAAAATCTTTTTGGTATTTTCTGATAAGAAAAGTAAATGCAATACAGAATCAGACACTATTTTTGTCTTTTGTGAGAAAGATCACAACTTGGGATCATATTGGTCATAACATGCTGAACTACACTTCAATTTCAATTATTGAAGCACATAAGCCATGCCGATTGCAGATATAATTTGTCCAACTTTAAACTCTGGCACAATCATACTCATAACATCTGGATATGTTAAGGTATTGATTAGATTTGCATTGACCAGTGTACCCCACACTATCAGACATACTCAGATATGCTTTTGCTTATCACATTTTGTGATTTCATTTGTGATTTTAATCACATAATGATTGTAACCATGATATAGTCAACTGTGTTCCATGCAAAAAGAAATAAGAACGTTAAATCGTCTACCTTAAGGTCGATCTTTCGATACGCAGATAAGGCCTCGGATTTAACAAAATAAGAAAATAAAACAAGTTGAAATTGTATAACTCAACAACAATCAGGTCGGTACTCCCGTACACGCAGAGAAAGTCCGATGAGTTATACGAAACACCAAAGAAAATAAAGCAGAACGTCAAACGAACAACGATCAGGTCGGTCTTTCGACACGCAGAGAAAGTCCGATCGTTTGACAAAATAAAGAAAATCAAACAAGTTTAAATCTTTGCAAAATGAACACATGTATACACAGTGACTTCTCATTTTATTTTTCACATATCTTTTTCTTGATATATCATGAGATATGCATCAAGATGTTGTCCACTAGGTCAAGCATCAGATTTAGTTATCACATTTGTATACTTTCTGATTTGCCGAGCCTACCTTGCACATCGATCAAATGGTCTTATGGCCTTTTCATTTACTTTATCCATGAGTCAGACACTGTCAGCCAATGTACCATCATTTCCCAATCATGTCGGATACAATTTCTCATTTTTCAATGTTTTTGGCTTTTTGCATTTTTCAATCTTTTTGTCTTTTCCAAATTTCTCCCCCTAAAAATGACAACTCTATTTATAGATTTTCATTTTTACGACTTGAAAAACAAAACACTATTTTTGTAGTTTTGCAAAAACAAACTCCCCCTCAGAATGAGACGAAGTGAAAAACAAGAAAAAATTGATCAACCAACACGAATACTAGCAGTTTAGCCTTTTGTAAAACAAAATTGATTTTGAATTCAATTTTAATTAAAACAGATATTTCACAATCAGCAATTATCCAATCACCGAAAGGTCTTCCTGAAATACCTGCTGGACACCAAATAAAACATTAGTGGCATTGGGATCGACCCGAATCAGCAGTGTCGGGTCGCCCGGTGTCTTCCACAAAGTCCTTGTTGGCCTTGGAAACAACTTTTGGTTTCCAAATTTGTAAAAGTTGTAATTTTTTGATCGGAACCTGAATCAGATGCAACCGACGTACTTGATTTAGACCAAGACGATTTACAAGTTGACTTAAACTTTGGGGACCATGGTTCATCAAAAATTTGACCTTTGTTATCCACATATTTGGCAGTTTTGTGGATATATGCAGTCGTCGGACACTCAGCAGCAAGATGTCCCGGTTGACGACATACATAACAAAGTCGCTCTCTAAAAATGTTTGAAAATTGTTTTGATTTTTGAGAGTCAGAGGAATGTTCAGAATGAAAGTTATCAAAGAAACCATCAGAAGAGTCATACCTAGGAGATGGACTCCTTGAAGATGAAGATCTTCCAGAATAATAAGAAAATTCCTTCGAAGATGGTGATTTCTTTGTAACTTTAGCTTTAACAGCTTTGTCAGCTTTCACTGGTTTCTTTGCAACAGCTGGAACTTCCTTCATAACAAAACCTAAACCTTTGTGCTTGGAACCTGAAACCTGTTGAAGAACTTGAAGAAAAACCTGATGCTTCTCTTGACTTAGCATCACTAGTGAATTTAGCTTTGATATCCCTCAGCTTGTTCATTTCAATCAAAACTTTCTCTTCTTCGGTTGCAGATGAAGAACTGGAAACAACCTTATCAAAAACTTTTTCATTTTCCAGCAATACAGACTTTGAAACAAATTTTGGAGCTTCACCCAAAGGTTTCTCCTTCTTTTTAGACTTGGACTTGTTCTTCTTGGATGGAGTGGCAAACTTGGAATAATCATGTAAGTCATCTTTTGGATTAATCTGAGCAGCAGTAACTTCAATCAAATCCACTGGTTGAGGAACCAAGTGAACATCATCCTTCTTAGAACTTTCCGAACTCTGATCCTGCTTGTATAAGAAGTTAAGCAATGTTGGTGACAAATTGCAGTTCTTCACTTGCCTTTTCAACTCCAAAATCTCCAATTTTAAATCATTAATCTTCTGTTGACCTTCAAACACCTCTTGGTTGTGACTTGATGAATTTTGCATTGAGATCATCATATTCGTAAGTTTGTAACTTCCGGATCTCACATTCAGCATATAATTCTTCAAGCACATTTTCTCTCTTTTGCTTGTAGATCTCAACATCTTTTGTTAACACTTCATTCTTGTCTCTGTATAGAACATTTTCATCTTGAAGCATAGAGATCTTGTTTTGAAGCTTCTCAACGGTAACAGCAGTTGTTGCTATAAGAGCAGTAGCCTCTTCATATTTTTGCTGAACCGGATAACTCTTCTCAAACAGATTCTCAAAATCTTGAGCTGCGTCTAACGCTTCAGCTTTGGCTTTTTCACACTCTTCAGCCAAATGAACCTTTTCCTTCAAAACATCTTCATGAATATGAACCAACTCATAATATTTCTTTTGAAAATCCTCCAATTCTTTCTTTAACACCACAATTTCTTCAGTTGATAATTGACAATCTTGTTCAAACCTTGCAATCTTCTTGAGCAACTTCTCACATTTATAACAGTTAAATTCATCATCCTTTGAATTCTCAGAAGACTTAGGTAATTCTTCTTGAATCAAAGATATACTTGAAGAAGTATCAGATTCTGTTAACAAGCTTTCATCATCATCATGTTGAACGGTTAAAGCAATTGAGATTGGAGTATGATTCTTTTTAATATCTGAATCTGCATTCCAGGCAAATCCATCTGGATGCATAAATGTATTAGTCCAATCATGAGCAAGAGCAGCAGATTTCTGATCGACCTTTTCAGCTTTATCTGAAGGATGAAAAACTAAATGTGCATGTTGACCAGACTTCAATTTACTTTCTGCAGAACTTGGACATTCTCGAGCAAAGTGACCATAAACGGAGCACTTATAACATTTCACCTTAGATTTGTCCAATCCAATCTTTCCTTCCTGATTTAGTCTCTTCTTACCAGTTCTATTGAAAAACTTCTTCGTTCTACGAACCAACATAGCATATTGCCAATTCAGATCCATTTCCTCCAAATGATCATAATCAATCTGATCGTAATCTTCATTTGCTAACTCAGCATTACTCACAGAACCAGTGATAACACCAAAGTATGAAGATACCAATGCAGACATCAACGCATTATAATCATCAACAGTTTGAACAGACAATGCACTTTGAGGCGAAGAACTAGGAATTGACACATTACAACCAGCAGATGAATAACTTGGAGTGTCAGATTTACCCGCCAGAAATGCTGTAGGGGGTGCAGAACTAAGAATATTAGACTTTCCAACATTCACAGTTGAATCATTGTTGCCATAATATACTGCAGGATTCTGAATTTGCTCAGGAAGTGACTTGTTCACTTTTAACTCCATATCCCTAGCTTGGATTCGTTGAATCAGATCATTAAACGACAACCTTGGATAATCCTTATCATTAGTAATCATCATCACATAATTTTCCCACTTCTCTGGTAGAGCTTCCATAATTTTTTCTTTCCTATCTGCTTCATCTTTTGTAAGATTCACCAATTTCATTTCACTCATTAAATGTGCAAATCTTGCAATTAGATTTGGAATTGATTCATTTTGATAATGCTTGAAGCTATCAAATTCTTTCTTCAACACTTTTTGCCGACTTTTCTTATACTGATCATTACCTTCACATCTCTTTTCTAGAGCATCCCACAAGCTCTTTGCGGTATAGTTGCTTGAAAATTGATGTAGTAAATCAGTAGGCAAAGCCATTGTTAAAGTGCCATAAGCCTTTTTCTCAGCTTGATATGCTTTCTTTTGTTCACCAGAAAGCTTCCTTTGAAGAATTGGCTCCCCATCCTCACCCTTAGGATATGTATATTGTTCAGAATATGATAACCACATATCAATATCATTTGCAGAAACAAACGCTTCAAATCGTGTCACCCAACTATGATAATCTTCCAATTTAAGTAATTTGGGAACTTTCTGACTTGTTCCAATTTCATTATCATAGTTAATCATTGTTTGCATCGTTGCCTGAACTGAATTTTGAATAGCCGCGAACGCTTGAAAATCGGACATTTTCGAAAAACTGGTTACTGTTCACTCCGAACCTCGTCCGAACCTCCTCCGAACTATCTCCGAATGTCGTCCGAATCTTTAGTTACACCGAACGTCCTCCGAACCTGACCTTCGGAAAGAGAAATCAACAGCAACTCCGAACTAGCTCCGAAATACCACCGAACTCTCTCCGAAACAAGACCGAATCTCTCACCGAACTCAAATAAAGACCGAACTCCGTCCGAACCTCGAGTTCGGAGCGGTTACTCCGAAGTTGTCCGAACCTCAAACCAGACAGATTTCACTCGACGCTCATTTTCTCGATTTTCAACGTTTTTGACTGGAATTTTCAACAGGAATTCAAGCAAACATCGATAGAAACGATCTAAAAACAGATTTTTGAATGAAAAACACACTCGAAACAATCAAACGAACTCAAAAATGATTGACATTTTCGCAAAAACGTGAATTTGAACTCAAAACTCTGAAGAACACTGATTTCCGACTAGTAGAGCAAACCTAATGCTCTGATACCACTTGAAAGTGCGTGAGTGTATGGATCTTCTACTTAGTCGTAACGAAATCAAAGTAATACGAGATGAAACACAAAGAGTAAATACAAATGAGCTTTGTATTAACCACTGAGACCACAGAGTACACAGAGAATATATGACGCGGAAGCATAAACTCTTATCTCTACAATACAAGAGACACAAATATATAGTGCTGAAATACGACCGGCCGAACCTCAGGTTCGGCCACACGTTCGGCCGTGTCCGAACTCCAGGTTCGGCCTGAGTTCGGACCTCAGCATTCTTGTGTGAATCCGTCTTGTATTCGATACTTCACATGACGATCAGGAACCATGTATCAACAATACCCAACGTTCCAGACCACCCAGCGTACCATTTGGTACGCTGCAGCGTACCATTTGGTACGCTTCATGGTACGTTGGCAACCTAGCTATTTCAACAATCTAGACAATTACATAATTCGCACAGTAATGACCACACCCAGAACATGCTCTAACAAATTCCCCCTTGGACATTACTGTCGAATGTAGGTCTTTATCTTCCAGCAATCGTCATCAGTCAGTCTGCTACATCTTGAAATCTCGAACTTCAGCAAACTCCCCTTAGACTGAATATCAGGCATGCAGGAAACAATTCGAATCTTGTACAATCTCCACAACCAACAAACTTTCCTCTAGCTTCAAGCACATCCATCCAATTGGAACCGGCATATATGATAATGGTTCACTTCATCAGTTGTTACCCGGAAACTTGTAAAGACATCCACGAACATCAGTGCATGTTGACAACAATTCATAATCTTCACAAACTTGTAATACATTCTGATCTTTATGAAAACCAACACGATTAGTATCTTCAATCATAGAAATTCCCCCTCGGCATGAAATACATCCCAATATATAACTCCGGTAAACGCATATCTCGTTGTAGACTGGAACCTCACCAAGTCTTCACAACTCAAGAAAGTATCGGGCATATGACAGAGAGTTCCAAACCATAATCGAAAACTTTGACATATCGGTTTGCACGAACATCAAAATACATCACATTTCCATGAAGATCACAAATTACCATCATCCCTGAACTGATTGCTATTAAATATTCACATTTTCCGTTTTTCATCAAATAAAACTTTACTTTGAAATTTCCAAGGGTCCTAATTTTCCCCCTAAACATGTGACATATTCAATTCCCGATTCCAACCCTGCAAGCAATATGTTCTTCAGGTAGCTCGTAATAGAATCACATATTTTATGTTTATGTAGAAAGATAATCTCCGACAAACGTTCCAAAGTGATCACACCCCAGTTTCTAAATCTCTGTCCATCATCAGAAACTTGTTTTTAAATATATGCCCATCATCAAAAACCGTGACTACCCACAAACATCTTTCAGAAATTCGACGACTAACTCGATGATAAGCACCGGAATCTGGTAACTCTTCATTATAAATTCACAGCTATCTAATCAAGGGTAAAACCGAAAACTGATTTCTTCTTTGAAATTCCCAAGACCTCTCCCCATTCTTGAAACTACCCCCAGATGTTTATTACTGATTAACAGGGGTTCGGGGGCAGCACCCCCGAGAAGCGGGGTCCAAAGGGCGGCAGCCCCTGGCGGGGTCCAAGGGGCGGCAGCCCCTGGCGGGGTCCAAGGGGCAGAGCCCCTGGCTGGGGTCGTACTTCAGCGGCGGGCCATAAGCTCCAACGTACCAAAACTTCAGCGTACCAATAACCAGCGGACCAATATCAGCGGCGTACCATTTGGTACGGTGTAACCGTTGCGCACCAAAAATAACCGCTCCGGACCACTATGGTATGCTCGATGAGTTGCACTGGTTCGGCGGATGAAGATTCAAAGGGCGTACCAACAAGTTCATCCGGCGTACCACCGGCGTACCACCGGCTTACCAACACTGAAAATCGCGAATTTCACTCCAGATTCTGAATTTGCCAAATTTCTTCATTCAATCACTCATATTAGGTGCGAAACCGACTCAGGAACACTCGTTTGAACAAAATTTGATCAAAACATCACTGAATCTCACCTAATTTAACTTTATAACGTCTGAATTCAAAAACGAAAATGAGATCTGGAAATTGAGCCAACGGCTCTGATACCACTGTGAAAACACAATACGGATCGTTTCCAGATCATAAGAAAGATAGAGACGGAGAAATCTAGTCATTTATTATGTCAAATGGTTACACCGAAGGAGTATACATCAATGAAGCTCTGGGAGAGGTTGGACAGACCTCTCCTCTCAACACAAAGACAAATGACCAGAAAATCTAAATTGTACAGCTAAGCTTCACCTATTTATAGGTGTTCATGCCCAACGTACCAGACTACCCAACGTACCATTTGGTACGCTACAGCGTACGTTGGCAACCTAGCTATTTCAACAATCTAGACAATTACATAATTCGCATAATAATGACCACACCCGGAACATGCTCTAACAAATTAGTAGTTAGAATTGTATTAGGATCTATGTGGACTTGTTTATCAAGTTATGGGGTCTATTTATAAAATAGGGGACCAAGTTGGAACCCTAGGTGTAACAAATTAGAGAGTTTTGAGATAGTTTCTTTCTAATAAACCCAAGAGTTATTTGAGTAATTTGTGTGTTCACCAATATTGTGTTCTTGATTCAACCGATCGAGACTTCAGAACTCAGATGAAATCCATCTCACCCACCACCATAAGTCAGGTTTAGACGATGGCTGGCCCATAACAACAAGTATCAAAGTCGTGTCCAAATCGGTATAATCACCGACGACAACTATATACTAGAGAAGAGAGGCTTTACACTCACTTGGAGGTATGTACAGAGAGCCGACCTAAAAAAAACATTGCCTAGAACCATATAACCGGCAGCCCCACAACTTTATATTATTTAAAAATATATTTACTTTGGATCGTTGGTCGCCATTTAAATAGGATAGTAATATCCCACAAATAAAATTATTAACCATCTTTAAATTATATGATATAATACTAAGTGAGAGGTTATTGTGAGAAGTTTGGTTTGGGTAAGAAGGAATCATAGCTATCATTTTTGACTTATTATCAAGTACCCCCCCCCCCCCCATTTTTTTAGCCTTCATAACTCTTAGGTACGATATTATTTTTCTAAACAAAATACACCATAAAAACGAGTGTTTTTAATCTTTAAAACGCGTACAATGTTGTTATATATAAAATAAAAAAAATTACTCTTTTGATTGTATCAAAATGTTCAGATCATTGTGTCATTGTGTCAATACCTTCAGATCATTGTGTCATTGTGGCAAAATGTTCAAATCATTGTGTTATATTGTGTTAAAAATGTTCAGATCATTGTGTCATATTGTGTTAACCTGTTGAGATCATTGTGTCATATTGTTTCAAAAATCAAAAGAGTAGCTTTTTTTATTTTATATATAGCAACACTATATATAATTCTGACACGATGACACAATTATCTGAATATTTTGACACAATGGTCTGAACATTTTGTGTCAAAAATCAAAAAAGTTATTTCTTTTTATTTTATATATAGCAACATTATACGCATTTTAAAAATAAAACAGCGCTTGTTTTTATGATGTAATATTTTGATAAAAATAACTTAGTATGTGAAAGTTATGAATGTTTTAGAAAAATAGGGGAACTTAATTAAAAGTCAACAAAGATGGCTAAAACCAAATTGCCCCTCCTTTTTTTTTTATTAGATCAATATCAAATTGATGAGATTCATTCTTATCCTTCTTACTCAAACCAAACTTCTCATTTAAACATCTCTCATAATACTAAATCTAATAAATAATAAACCTAAGCGAGTTAATAAAGGTGCTATTATTTGCAACCCCATCAAACTTAATTTTAGTTGTTACACTCCCCTCTTTAAGTTTGGAGAAATACAATTTAAACATTTTTATTATCCCTTTTCGTTTAATCACATTCTATTATTTAGAATATATTCAACAATAATCTAATATAATTGCAACACCAAACAGTTTGTTTATTAAGATGGAGTTTCGGAAAAAACAAACGAAGCTTTCTCCTTCCCGAGCGGAACTGGTTAGTTCTTTTGTGTTACAGTGAAAAAAATAGGTTTAAAAAATGTGAGTTTTCTTTCTCTTTTGTTGCGAATTTAACAAGGTATTTAGTAAAAAAAACATATAAGCTTTCCATCGATATTCAATTAAAAAACAGGAAAAGCACGTATTGAAAAACATATATTATATAGCTACAAAAGATTAAAGTTGTCTTAGCAACCAAACCAACTCCTCGCAAACAACCTTAGTACAGAGATATGTGGTATTGATGATATTAGCTGGCATCAAATCATCACCTAATTATTAGCTGGCATCGAATGGCATCAGATCATCTCCTAATTTTATTTGATTGTTGTTTCCTTGTATACTTCTTTCCTTTAGTTAGCCTCCTTCTTTATTTTTTCGTATATATATGTTCGATACATCTGTTTGATAATATATTGAATACACCTATTTTTATATGGTACCAGAGCAGGGTATCACGCTTCGTTAATAAACCCTAAAATTCTCATCATCGTTCGTCAACAATGGTGGTTACTGAAAAGCAAACCGAAGGCAACATGGAAGTAACAGGGATCGACCAGAACTCTCCCTATTACCTTCATGCTTCAGAATACACGAGGCAGATGCATGTTAACGATGTACTGTCGGACAACAACTATACCGATTGGTCTCAAGAAATGGAGAACTTCCTTTTCGCTAAGAACAAAGTCGGCTTCATCGATGGGACGTTGAAGAAACCAGAGAAAGACTCGTCGGACTACATGAAGTGGATGCGGTGTGACGCCATGATTAAAGGTTGGCTCACCACTGCAATGGAGAAAAATATTCGGAATAGCATGAAGTACGCGAGCACTGCCTCGGAGATTTGGGCAGATCTGAAAGAGCGTTTTGGGAAGGAGAGCGCTCCACGCGCTTATGAATTAAAGCAGAACCTAACCAACACTCGACAAGATGGTGCTTCGGTGTCGGCGTACTACACCAAGCTGCGATCTTTATGGGATGAGATACAAACCGTATTCCCGGCGCCACGATGTACCTGCAATGGGTGTACCTGTGATGTCGGGAAGCAGATTGGAGTTCAAAGGGACAAAGAAAGAGTTTACGAGTTCCTAATGGGACTTGATGGTGAATATGCTATCATTAGAACACAGATTTTGGCTATGAATCCCATACCTTCGTTGGGAACTGCATATCATCTTGTTGCAGAGGATGAGCAACAACGTGCAATCTCTTCCTTCAAAAGACCCAACAGCGAAACCGCAGCCTTTCAAACAAGACGTGATGGTACTAATAAAATATTCCAAAAGGAAACAAAATATGTGGCTAGTGATCGCAATTCCCATTGTGATTTCTGTGGGAGAAATGGCCATACAATGGAAGGGTGTTTCAAGCGAATAGGGTATCCAGATTGGTGGACCTCAAAGGGAAGAAGGGATAAAGCAAAGGGGAAGGCAGCTTGTGTAGAGACGGTTTCAAGTCCCATACCGGGACTAAGCGAAGAGCAATATCAACAGTTTTTGAGGCATCTCTCTGAAAAGGTCAAGACTACCGACGAGGACACATCACCAAAAGCCAACATGGCAGGTAAAGTTGATCGAGGTAACGAATGGATCCTAGACTCGGGTGCCACCGAGCACATAACTTACAAGTCAAATTGGCTTAAAGACAAAAGGGTGTGTTTGAATGAAATGCCAGTCACCATACCAAATGGCGACTTCATTCCTGTGGAAGGGAAAGGAAATTGTTTTCTTCCCAATGGAACCAAAATTGAGGGAGTTCTACATGTCCCAAAATTCAAATGGAACCTCTTATCTGTTAATCGTTTATGTAGAGACCTTCAATGTTCTGTAACTTTTTTTCCTGATTTTTGTATCATGCAGGACTTGAATTCGAGGGCCTTGATTGGAATGGGTAAGAGTAGGAATGGCTTGTACCGGATTGGGATGGTGGAAGATGGAAGGGAAGCTATGATAGTTACTACCGATTTGTGGCACAAGAGGCTAGGTCACACTTCAAATAATAAACTTACTCATTTTGATTTTATTAATAATGGGTCTTTGAAAACAAAGAATGCTTTTTGCGATTCATGTATTAAGGCCAAGCACACTAGACTTCCGTTTCCGTTAAGTTATATCAAAACTAATGAATGTTTCGATCTTATTCATTGTGACATTTGGGGCAAATACCGAACACCATCCTTGACACGAGCAAATTATTTTTTTACTATTGTTGATGATTATAGTCGTGCCGTTTGGGTGTTCCTTTTAAAACACAAATATGAGGCAAGTGATTGTTTGGTCAATTTTCACAAAATGGTAAAAACACAATTTGATAAAAACATCAAACGAATCCGTTGTGATAATGGGGGAGAATTCGTTTCAAATAAAATGACCCTTTTTTATGCCGAACATGGTATTTTACTTGAGACCACTTGTCCTCATACTCCACAACAAAACGGGGTTGTGGAGCGCAAACATAGACATTTACTCGAAACGGCACGAGCCCTAAGATTCGAGGCAAAGTTACCAATAAAATTTTGGGTTGAGTGTGTGTTAACGGCCACATAAATTATTAATCGGTTGCCTTCAAAAGTCATAAACAACAAAACCCCCTACGAGATTTTGTTTAAACAAAAACCCGATTACGTTCACATGAGAATTTTTGGGTGTTTGGCCTACTATAGAAATACCGAGACGAAAGGAGATAAGTTCGACTTAAGGGGGAGACCCGGAATATTTTTAGGGTACCCGAAAGGGACAAAAGGATACAAAGTCTACGACGTGGAAGATAATAAAATTGTTATCTCAAGAGATGTTCTTTTTAATGAGAGTATATTTCCTTATGCTACCACCCAAGCTGAAGTAACAGAGTTAAATGAGCAAGAAATATTTAATTTTTCACATTGGTACTATAAGGCTTATGATGATGAAATGCCAAATATGGGCAACGAAAACCCCACTGTTGAAAATATGGGTGACCCACAAGAAAGTGCAAATATGGGTCATGAAGTTAGTGGAAATAAAGCATCCACGATTGAAAATATGGGTCAGGAAAATATGAAAAATGGGTCACCAAATCATGGAATTGTCGAACCTATCGTGGATGAACCTAACACATCTAATGATGTTGGGACTCATGAGGCTGCTGATATAGGCCCGACAAGAGCCTCAAGAAATAGGTCCAGACCAAAGCATTTAAATGATTTCGTCGTCAAGCTTCCACCATCCATTGATCATACCTTACCCACTACCAATCACGGGCTCTCGACGGTACATCCTTTGACCAATTTCATTTCATATAAAAATTTCTCTAATTCTCATAAAGCTTTTTTGATGGCCATTAATAAAAATAATGAGCCTAAAAATTTTAAAGAGGCTGCACAGGATAAGGATTGGGTCAACGCAATGCAACGAGAGATTCAAGCACTTGAGTCAAACAACATGTGGACCCTTGAAGATTTGCCAGAAGGGAAGAAAGCCATTGATTCCAAATGGGTGTACAAGATAAAATACAAACCAGACGGGAAGATAGAAAGATACAAGGCGAGACTGGTTGCTAAAGGCTTTACTCAAATGGAGGGAGTGGATTTTCATGACACATTTGCACCGGTTGCTAAGTTAGTGACTGTTCGAACATTATTAGCAGTTGCTGTCAAGAGGAAGTGGGTTATACAACAATTGGACGTGAACAACGCGTTCCTTCATGGGGATCTCCACAAAGAGGTTTACATGAAGATACCGCAAGGTTTTGAAAAGGGAAAGGAGAACAAAGTTTGCAGGTTAAGAAAGTCTCTCTACGGGTTAAAACAGGCCTCGAGGAATTGGTACCAAAAATTCACCTCTACTCTCCTTGAGCTTGGTTTCAAACAATCTATGGCCGACCACTCACTTTTCACTTACAAGAAAGGAGAAGTCTTCGTGGCCGCCTTGATTTATGTTGACGATGTAATAGTCGTTGGGAACAATGTTCCCAAGATCAATGAAACAAAGAAGCATTTGAACGAACGATTCAGTATAAAGGACCTAGGAGATCTTCGATATTTTCTGGGCATAGAAGTTGCACGAACAAAGGATGGATTAGTACTTAGCCAAAGGAAGTATACGTTAGACATCCTAAAGGATTGTGGAGTTGAGGGATGTCGACCTAGTGCTTTCCCGATGGAACAAAACTTGAAGTTGGGAAGAGATGATGAAGGGGCACGTGTTGATGCTACCACATATAGACGCCTGGTTAGTCGGCTTCTCTACCTTCAAGCAACGCGTCCCGACATTACCTACTCGGTCAACATCTTGAGCCAATTTGTAAGTGACCCGCGACAGTCCCACTTAGATGCTGCAAATAGAGTCTTGAGATATCTCAAGACGACACCGGGACAAGGAATTTTACTTCCAAGAGAAGGTGATTTAAAACTCATGGCCTACTGTGACTCTGATTGGTTGGGATGCCCAGATAGTAGGCGATCTAGAACCGGTTACTTACTCACATTTGGAGGAGCACCGATATCGTGGAAATCAAAGAAACAATCGGTGGTTTCTAGATCATCCGCAGAGGCAGAATATCGTGCCATGGCAACCACAGTTAGTGAAGTATTGTGGGTTCGATGGCTGTTAAGTGAGCTTGAACAATCACAAAACAACCCCACACCTTTGTTCTTCGACAATCAGGCAGCCAGACACATAGCGAATAATCCGGTATATCACGAGCGAACCAAACACGTGGAAATGGATTGCTTTTTCGTTCGTGAGCGCGTAGATTCCAAAGAGATCATACCGATGAATATTGACACTAAGCATCAGGTAGCAGACCTCCTTACAAAAGCGTTGGGGTCACAACAACTGAATTTTCTACTTGGCAAGGTGGGTGTTCGAGATCTTCACACTCCACCTTGAGGGGGAGTATTAGCTGGCATCAAATCATCACCTAATTATTAGCTGGCATCGAATGGCATCAGATCATCTCTTAATTTTATTTGATTGTTGTTTCCTTGTATACTTCTTTCCTTTAGTTAGCCTCCTTCTTTATTTTTTTGTATATATATGTTCGATACATCTGTTTGATAATATATTGAATACACCTATTTTTATAGATGAAGATTTTGTTTAAGGATGTGTGTCGTGTGAAACATAGTTTTTAGCAGTAACTTGAAGAAAATACATAAATTTGATTGGAATTAGTTTTTTTAACACAAGCCTCAATAAAAAAAAAGTCGATTAAAATTGTGATTTCGAAGTGTTAAGTCGGTGAATTGAGTTCAGATTTATTTTTATTTTTTTTTTTTAACGGCCAAACAATTTTATTAAAGGGCTAGTAAGTGGCTAGAACCCCAAAAAATATTTACATAGATTCATCCACACCTCCTACATAATACATCAAGATTTTAAATCCATTACATTTAACCAACATCAAAAGAGACCCATTGGGTCCAGTCCAAAACCCTCTTCTTCATTCTCTTTGAAATCCAAAAGTAGGATCTAGTTTTGATCTCCTCGAGAAGCCTATCCAAGCAAACTTCTATGCCATTAAACATAAGCTTGTTTCTTCCTTTCCGTATTACCCATATTGTGACCATGATAACCGCTTGGACATCCCCTTTTTTACACTCGAACCATCGATAGAGCTGCTGAAGTAGATCAAGTCTTTTATGGTGACCCCATAAATTGGTTCCACCTTGCACCACCATGAGATTCTCTTCCACACTTCCTGCACTATGTTACATTCCATGAATACATTCTCTACTGTTTCATCTTTTTCCCCACAGAATCTGCATAGTAAGTCGTGGACTTGCAAACCCCAAGCCGCCAGAGCAACCTTTAATGAGATTCTGCCCATTTCCACATGCCACACCAGCAAGTTCACCTTCAGGGGCAGACCTTTATGCCATGGGAAACACTAAAACGGAACCTGCAAACCAACACGATTAAGTAATGTTTTTACCTCCTTGACATTAAACATGCCATCCTTGGAACCCTCCCATCTCTACACATCCGAAACACTTGATGGACTTGTCGCAGCAACTAAAGACGACAGCTCCTGAAATTCTTGCCATTCCACAATAGTATTAAGAGGTTTCTTCCACTTCCATAACCACACCGTTACACCATCCCTAACCTCATAACAGTTCGCAACCAAACATGACTTAGACGATGTTAGCTCGAATAACGTCGGGAAGCGGATACAAAACGGAATTGGCCCAACCCAGGAGTCTAACCAGAACCGAATATCACCCCCACAACCCAACCGGCCCACAAGTAATTTGTTAATCTCGACGCCCCTCATACTCAAATCATACCCCACCTTCACAATATTTTTCCATAAACCACCCACAGAGGAACATAAAGGAATGGGTAGCCAGTTCCTCCCATGACGATGAATGGCCCATATAACTTTCCTCCAAAGCTTATTAGGCTCCACTTTAAACCTCCACCACCATCGAGCAAGTTGTGCCATATTTGCATCTTTTAAACACCCAATACCCAAACCCCCCAACTCTTTAGAAGTCGTCACACGATTCCAAGCTACCCAACAAATCTTGGCCTTCTCCTGCGAACCCCCCCCCCCCCCCCATAAAAAACGACGTCTTATTTTATCCAGGTGCTCGATCACGTTGTTAGGAGCCCGATACAATCCGAAATAATATAAAGGCAGTGAGTTGAGAACCGACTTCAACAGAACTATACCCCCCCCCCCCATCGAAAGTGTTTTTGCTTTCCACTTGGATAACTTACCTTCAAAAGCGTCTATGCCCGGCCTCCAATTTTTCATTTAATTCATGTTCGCACCGATTTTAAGGCCTTAGTGATCAAACGGGAAAGACCCCCTTTTACATTTGAGTATTTCCACCAGCCTAGCAGACTTATTTTCATCCAAACTGACATCATACACAGCACTCTTTCGGAGATTTACTTTAAGGCCCGAGACAAGATAAAAGCCTCTTAAGATCCTCACTAGGTTACGCACATTTACCTCAGACCAAGCACCAATAAAAACCACATCATCTGCATACATCAATTGTGAGACAACCGGTCCCTCATTTGGCAGTCTGATCCCCTGGAAACCCCCATTTTAACTGCCCTCCTCACCACCGAAGATAAAGCGTTCATCGCCAATAGCAATAAAAACAGGGAGATGGGATCACCTTGCCTAAGGCCCCAGAAACACTGGAACTCCCTAGTTGGACATCCATTAACGAGCACCGAAGCACAACATGGTCTAAGAATACCATTAATCCAACATATCCATTTGGGGGGAAACCCAAACTGCCCCATTACATCACCAAGGAAGGACCAACTAAGTGTATCGTAAGCTTTCTCGATGTCTATTTTGAAAAAGAAAGCTTCCCCTTTAACCTTGCGGAGCCATCCCAACAGCTCATTCATGATTAATGGTCCATCCAAAATACTCCTCCCCTCCAAGAAAGCTGTCTACTCCTCCGATATTAACAACCCCATATAAGGTTTTAATCTGAACATCAAGATTTTTGAAATCACCTTATTAAGCGAATTCACCAAACTAATTGGTCTGTAATCCGACGAGGAGGACGGGTCAACCCGTTTTGGCACCAATGCAGTGAACTGTCACACCCTGTAAGATTTGTGTCGGGATGCGAAAAAGGTTATCACAGTCAAGGTTACGAACGTACTCTGGATGGTTCAACAACTAGAGTCGTTTTGGAAAATGTTAAATTGTTGGAGTAAATAGGAGTTTTTCCAATATCATTACGCAGCGGATTAATTGTAATGAGAAAAGTAAATAGTTTTAAGTTTACAACACATAAGTTTCAAAAGATTTTTAGGACATGACACCGTTAGGCGTTATGTCAGGAAAATCTCCAAAAGCTAAACCATACTCCAGAAACAAATGATAAATCCTAAGATGCAAAGGCAGGAAACAAGCAAGCAGGTCCGATGCATGCACAGCAATTAAGTTTAAGTACCTGAGAATTCATACGAGAAAACGGTCAACAAATAATTGTTGGTGAGTTTCACAGGTTTAAAGTGCTAGCATTTAAAGGTTGTATGAAAATAGTAATTGGAAATAGTTCATGTTAATAGTTGACAATATTTGATAAGACTAGTTGATAATGTTACCATGTACCCTGAATACCGAAACTGACTGTTTACCCACTCTTGGTACCTATTGTCCGTTTGGTACCGCATAGATATGACATAACAATTTGTACTCTTTGACAAAAGACGGAGTCACGATTGGAGCGACCAATCAGAGCAGGGGCGTTAACCCAATAGATCTATTCAAACGTTACCGTTTGCAAATGATAATTAATCGGATTCAGTTAATAGTGGGGTTTGGGTTATAGCATGAATGAACATGAGATAACAAGTGTGGACAATGGAAAAGCACATGAAACAGTTATGATAACAAGGTCTGATTGTCTAACATGGAAAAATGTATGTATGAATTCTCCCCCAAAGATAAAATAGTTAAAGGAAAAAGGGGCCGTGAAAACTCACATGATTCAGTGATGGAAATCGGTAGCACGATCAATGAAAATGCAAGCCTAGATAATTATAAGACATGCAATATGATAAGTAATTGGGTTGACATTAATGTCACTCCAATTAGGTAGGTCAAGTCTTGACGTCATGGTAGCCTTAAGGTTAAGTGATTTGAAAATCAAAGTAAGTGTATCCGGTTATGTATTTATTTGGAAATAATGTAAAGTATACATTTTTAATTAAATAAAATATATAAAAATTCCCAAATAATATTTAAAGATGGTAAATATTTATAGAAATAAATATTTAGTTAAAATGAGGGTTTTCATATGAAAATTGGTTATTTTGACTAGTTAGCCAAAAATCGGGCGATTTCGCGGTAACCGCCGATTACACGATATTTATCCGTTTAAGTTAGAAATCAATCAAGTTTAATAAAATATGATTACTTTCTGTCCAAAATGGGTGGATAATTATTTTAAGTGTCGGTTTGCATTAGTTTGCCGGTTTTGTGTATTTAGTGCCGGTTTTGCCGTTTTGGTCCCGTTTGCCCGTTAAATGACACCGTTAGGTTCCTAAATTCACCATAAGCATTTGTAAACATGTTTTCATTATTAAAATAACCCTATGAGTTCATTTGGACCAGATTTGAGTTTCTTTATAAAAATGGTGTTTCCGGGCCCGTCGGGTGTCGGTTTTAGTCCCGGTTTGTGCCCAAATTCAAGTAATTTATAAAGGGATCTTTTGGCCATGTCTTAGGTTCACTTTAACCATCACAACCTACTGTTTAAAAGTCCAAAGTTTCTGGTCTAAACGGATCTTTAGTGAAAAGCCATTTCTAGGGTTTTTAAAGTGTACTTTTGCATGTAAAAGTTTGCTATGGTGAGTTTAAGCACTAGTAATCTTCCTAAAGTCCAAGATATCATATTTTGACTATATTAAAGGTTTAAAAACGTGTCATAGGCATGTAGGGGTCCAAAGTTACAAGATCTACACATAATACATGATAAATACAAAGTTATAGTCTAAAAATGGCAACCTAAGCAAATACTTGTGTAAAAGTCTAACCAAACTAAATCTTGAACATAATAATGTAAGTAAATACTATCATGAGTTTCTAGTGGCAAGATCTATGGTGAAACATGAAGTTAAATACAAGTAAGTAGACTTTTATAGTTCAAAATGGTGTTTAGACAACAATGTGAGTCAAGACTTGCTAATGGAGTGTTCTAGTTACACATAGGAACTAAGAATACTTGTTAGGACAAGATTTAACTAGAAGAAATGAAGATGAAACCTTGTTGGAGGATGATGATGGCCGAAAATGATGATGATGATGGTTACTCTTGAGTGTTCTTGCTTCCTAGCACCATGAATCATCAAGAACATAAGAGATTGAGTAGAAAATCTAGAGAGAGAGTAGAGAGAGAGAGAGAGCTTACGGTTGGGAGTGAGAGAGGAGCAAGAGAGGATTTTTCTCCAAGTGTTTGTGTTGTAAATGGAAGCTAGGATTAAGTAAAAGTGTTTAAGTATGGATGTAAATGAGAAAGGGAGGTGTTTGGTTAGGTGTTGGTGGGGGTTTCGGTTCAAGAGAAACCGAGAGAGAGAGGGACGGTTTAGAGTGAGAGAAAGAGAGATTTAGAAGTGTTAGGGACTTGGTTATGTTGGTAAATATCTAGCACATGGAAAGGTTAAATGTAAGTCTAAGTGTTTGTGTGTGTTGTGTGTTGTGTTGAAACCGAAAAGAGAGAAGAGAAGGGGACGGGTTTGAGTCCTTTGTTTGGGCCGGCTCTCACACTCACAAACTAGAGTGTTTAAGAGGCTTGTTATCTTGTGCTAAGTGGGTGAGTTATGGCTGCAACTAGAAGGAGAGGAGTGAGTGTGAATTGGAGGGAACTTATGGACCAAAGGATATTAGATTTGTTGTCATAGGAGACAACCTCAACCTATGGTTGTTAAAGTGGATATAGGTTGTGTAAGGGGGTGTTGGAGGTGGACTTGAGAGGGCATAAAGAGAGTAAATGCAAGTACAAGGGAGTAACTAACTCAATTAAATGAGTAATGGTGGTGGTTTGTCTTGGTTTCGTGCCGAACAAGAAGAAGGGAGGGGGTCGCGGGTTCGAGACCCGTGGGGTGACCGGGTCAAGCGAAGACGAGAGGGAGGAGGGATAAGGTAAGGTGACGGGTTGGTTTAATACGTGAAGGAACGAGGGAAATAAATAAATCAAAACGACTCTTGAAGGTTTTATAAAATATTTATTCACGACGTTACAATTTAAATAAATAAAAATAACTTGGTTTGGAATTGAAAACACTCAAAGGTTAATAACATGGAATTTTTACGTTGCATGTATATATATATTGCATGCATGTGAAAATACAAGTGTCGTGAACGTTAATAAGGTTTAATAAAATGTTTTGGACGTAAAATAGGTTAAAGTTTACGTAAGGAATGGATCACAAGTCTCGTTTCGTTGTCGTCGTCTAAACACATTGTTATTTGGTCATGAAATTGTTTATATAAGTTATATACATGAAATGTGTGTCATAAAATGACAAAGGTTGATAAAATGTAACTTATAGTTTAAATGAATTAAGTGAACGTAAAATGAAAATGAAAATAATGATAATCCACAAGATGATGGGATCATGTTTAACGTTTACCACATAGTTTGGTAATTTTGATAAATGGGTTCGGTTAGTCGCTTTATTATTATTGAAATTCCAGCGACCATTCCGTGCAAAGAAGTCATCATGTTCAATTATTGTTTACAACATGAACTAAGGCTACGTCAAGGCTATATTCCTATTGTAAATGAATGTAATTATGATAAAATTGGCACGTTGCAAGTAAGCAGTTACGTAACACAGTTAACACATAAGTATATATTATCGTTTTAAGTCCTTGGAAACTTACGGGTTGTCACATGAACGACGACAGACACCCAAAATTAATGAACCCATCCATATAGAACGCATTCATGAATTCAACAAAATCATCACAAAAAAGATTCCAGAATTCTTTAACGAAGTTAAAATTAAATCCGTCTGGTCCAGGTGCTTTATCCCCGGCACAAGACCAGACAGCCGATTTAATTTCATCCACCGAAAAAGGCCTAATTAAATCCTGAGCTTGATCATCACTTAAGCACGCAGCATCATAGCAAGCGATTTTAGGCCTTAGCACCACATCATCAGCAAACCAATCTTTAAACATTCCATAAATACTTTCTTTAACCTTGTCCGGGTCAGTGCACCACTCACCATTAATTTCCAAGCCATTTATCCGATTAGATTTTGTATTCCGATTGATAATACCATGGAAGTAACTAGAGTTCTCATCTCCTTCTAATGCCCACTTTATCCTTGATCTTTGTTTCATATTCATTACCTCTATGTCCTCAGTTTCCATTAATTTCTGTTTTAAGTCCAGTCTTGTGTTAATTTCAACTTTGGACAAACCCCTTATTTCGGCTATACCATCAAGATCCGCAATCTGTTCCCGTAGCTGTCTCACCACCTGATTTTCCACTGCCATCTTGTCATTGATCCATTCTTTTATACCCGTCTAAATCCACTTCAATTTTGCCAACAACTTCTTATCCGCCGGACCAGAGAAACGGAAACGTGCCACTCTTTCCATGACCAATTGTTTGAACCCAGGCATTAGTAACCATGAATTGAAGCAACGAAAGGGTTTAGGGCCGTAGTCAACCTTGTCCAAGACCAATATTAGCGAGCTGTGATCTGATCTTTCCTTTCGAAGAGCAGCTAAGGCAGCATCTGGCCATTGATCGATGAAATACTTTGACACCAGAACCCTATCTATCTTGCTCATTTTATCTCCCCTCTTTGTAGTATAAGTGTACCGCTGACCTCCCATGGTATACTCGTATAAACCAGCCTCACAAATAAAAGAATTAAAATCTTCTGCCATCACCCTGTTAAACGCAGAATTGAGCCTTTCTTCCTCCGAACGTACCACATTGAAATCACCTAAGATAATAAACAGTCCACTAGTACCCAACCGGATATTGAGAAGCTCATTCCACGGCCTCCTTTTTCTTGAACCCCTTGGGGAGCATAAATATTGATAACTGTTAACTGGTCACCAAAACCACGTAATGTACCGTCTATTTTTATATAATTTTGGTGCACAACGATATTGTTGCTTACAAAAACCGTCGAGCACCAAAGACACAGTAAACCTCCAGATCTACCATCCGCCGAAGTGATAACATGTTCAAACCGAGAGTGGTCCCAAAAGGATTCTATCCTTACAGTACTTGGATCCTGAAATTGCGTCTCTTGTATTGCAATGAAGTGGATGCCATGTAAAGCACGAATACGGCGTACCCACTGTGCCTTATAGGCCTTCCCCACACCCCTCAAATTTAAAGATAAGAAATTCATTGAGAACCTTGAGCCTTACCTTCCCCTTCAATGAGATCCGCCACATGTGATTGGAAACCACTGAGCTCTATCCCAGCTATATGGCATACCTGTACAGTATCCTCTACCTCCATACCCACCTCGTTATTTTCAGACCCCTCATCTTCCAGTGATTTTTCACCTTCCCCTGCTTCAGAATTTAGAACACCCCCAACTTGGTTCCTCAGACCTCGCACCACATCATGGGTGATGGGGGGAACCTCGTCGCCACTATCCGCAGCTGGAGAATCGCATCCATCAGCACATTTCTCAAAAACCACATCTTGTTCCTTTTGCGAGAACTGCACACCCACAATCTCCCCTTCTTCTACTTCAGGCATTTTAGTCCTAGAATTGTCTCCATATGTTGTGGTATCTTGTAAAACACTAAATGGCATTGCAGGGAAACTAAAGTTCACCGAATCTTTCAGATTATCCCACTGGGCCTGGCAGGGAGAATGTTGGGGTTGGGTCGGGCCACTCGACCTGGATCCAGGGGAAGAAATACGGGTACGTTTTCGGGAATACTCCTTAGTCCTTTTGGATCCCCCACACGAATTTCGAGCATCTCCTTGGGATTTCCCCGCTGACTTTTTTCTAGTGTTATCCATGCACGCCACCTGATCCCCATGCGCCAGGGGAATAGTACCCGTCAGTGTAACGAACGGTTCAACTTCAACCACCGGAGATACCACCTCCACTCCGTCTACTGGCATACCCCGCCGGAGATCTTCAGCTAGGGATCCACCAGACCCATTCACCACCTCCGCCACCCCAGACTTAGTATCAAAGAACTCCGGCGACCAATCTCTACCACTCCTCCGTGATAGCCACTTTAAACATTACCCCATTCCATACTAGATTTATAACCTCATTAATCCAATCAGGGGACTTGACTACAATTCCAATCTCCTCATACACCAAGAGTCTATCTTCAAGGGATATCGTTGATCCCATTATAACCTCCCCAAACATTTCCCCTATTTTATTAAAGACGTTACGATCCCATAACTACGCAGGAACCCCATGTATTCTAACGTTAGCAATTCTTTCATACTCAGTATGTTGTTCTTGCCAAGCAACAAGTGTAGAGAAAACACCCTCCCACCCAGATTCACTTTCCATGAACACACCGGCAGAAGCGGCGTCAATGAATGTTAGGAGTAGGAATCTCCCCCCCCCCCCCCCCCCAGATACCGTACTCGAGGCATAGGTTTACCACTCTGCTTTAAGATCCTGGTGAAATCATTTAGAACTTCCAAGTTAACCACCTTACCAACCAACGACCGTTTACCCCAAATTGACACCATAGCCGAGCCAGGATCCTCCAACTTTAGTCACCCTCTCCTGCCTTCTACTAGACAATACTTCAGCAAAGGATCTGCCTCTTTCCCTCCATACTACCCGCTGTGGACCCTGACATCTCATCGGATGAGCTCTTGCCTGAGGAATATTTGGAGTCTTTACAGCCCTGTTTATTGCCTTACCTAATTTGTCGAACCTGCCAGATTTGCATGGAGCTTGAGATTACCCAAGCAAACCCTGTTCAACGCCGCCTCCAGTCCCTATTTATCAACCACATCCCAGTATTTAACGAATCCGTAGAAACTCCCTTCTTTATTCCTCTTTTGCACTGCATAAACATCCGCTAATCTTCCAAGTTGAGGAACCTCCGCCTCTAACTCCTTTGATGTACATTCCTCCGGCAAATTGGATACATAAAACGTTGTAACTCTCTCATCCTCCCATCTTCTCTTTGGTTTCGGCGGTGGTTGCCTACGCCCTACCTCTTGCCAACCATCCTGACCGTCGGACTTCCTCTCACTCTCACTCTCTCTCATGCCCTCTATGGAGTAACTACCGAGTTCAGATGAGAACTCATCAAGGGAGTTTGCGATTCAAACATTTTTGTGTTTTTATTTTTTTATTTTCAATCTATTAATCTAAGGGTAAAGAATGTAAAGATTTTTAAAATAAAATCTCAGGGGGTGAGGTGCAACAAGTAAAGAGAGGGGGGATCAGAGCCTTAGGCTCTAAAATTTTTTATTTTTTTTTTTTTGGGAAAATGAAGAAAAAATAAAAAACGATTCTGAGGAATCTAGAGAATTCTAATTCAATCACTGAAATAGTAAGCTTTAGTGAAAATGAAAAAGGTTTAAAGTCTTGATTATATGATTAATTCAGATTGTTTAAACAAAATTAACAAGCTCAAGTTCAAGCTTGACGATAGGCATATTTTTAATCAACCTAATAATTTACAGAGTTTGGTTTCAAAAGCCTTCTCAAGAAAAAATAAAATCTTATAATGTTACAATACTGAAGAACTATCGGTAGACATAAAAGAAACTTCTAGAAGAGTTTTTTCACCACTCTTAACTAAAGGAGAAATAGCGAAAAGACTTTTAGCTATCAAACCACAATCAAGAAATTCCATAAAAATGGTACACAAAGGAGCTGTAAAAATACTTTTAAAAGCTCAATTCAGAGATGGAATTAACTTTCCTATAAAGATGGCACTTGTTGATAATAGAATCATCAACAGACAAGATGCACTTTTAGGTGCTATTCAAGGAAATTTAGCCTATGGTAAATTTATGTTTACCGTACATCCTAAATTTGCTTTAGATCGAAATTCAAAAGATTTTGATAAAACCCTAAGTTTCATTCATCGGTGTGAAAGAACTGATCTTATGGAACCAGGAAACAAAGTCTTTACGATAAATTATTTAATATCGTACGCTTTGACAAATAGTACTCATTCCATCGAGTATAAAGAAAAAGAAAATATAACTATAGATGATACATTTTCAGAAATAGGAACTGTTGAAGGAAGAAGGTTCACTGAACCTTCACAGTTACAAGAAAACTGGGCAATTAATATAGCTCGTGATAAACATATTTTAGGATCTAAACCTAGACATAACTTTTCTGGAGATTCTTTAACATCAAGAGAATCCATTTAGAATTCATTTCAGAAGCCCAATTAATCAGATCCATGTCATCTATGTCTGACAGAATAGATAAATATGGAAAACTTCTAAAAGAAGTTATAGGTAGTCCTTAAAACAAGAGAAAAATGTCTCTTGGTAAATTAAAAGAACTAATTAAAGAATTAATTAGTAAAATAGAAAAGGTTTCTACAAACGAAAATCTAGAAGCCATAGCGGCAAAAATTATCAAAGATATTTCTGAAAAACTTGATAAAAAAGAACCTCAAGCCTTAAATCTTGAAAAATACAAAGGATCAAGAGTCCAAAAATATCATTTTCCTAATTTCAATGTAGGAAATTCTTCTTTAGGAAGTTCTAAAAATCCAAATGCTCTTAAATGGCCCTTTGGACCAACCTCAAATGACTAACAAAGGTCAAATAAGAATTTCTTTCAGAAAAATAAATCATAAGGATTATAAGACATTATTTTTCCCTTGAAAGAGTTAATCAAAGCATTTCCGAATGTCATTCTGACTAGAGCATCCATCCAGGAGATAAACTAAAGAAATTAACTGATTTACATCAAAAAAGATATATCCTAGAAAAGGAAATAACAGAACTTAAAAGCTCAAAAATTATATTATCTTGTGGATAATATGACTACCATCACTAAAAAATTGGAGCAAATTTTTGATGAAAAATTAGAAATCTTATATGGAGAACAGATAAATGAACTCGTTCAACTTTTGTCACTCAGTGACAATGAATGCGAGAAAAAATTTCTGAGGATAAAAAACTAAAAGAAAAATATTTCACAGAAAATAAAGAATCAGTTTTTATTGAACAAGAGCCGAAAACTGAAGAAGAAGACTCTTCCTCTGAAGAAGAAAAACCACCATACAGAGTAAATCACTCTGGTGCCAATTCTAGTAACAGAAGAAATTCTCACAAGGAAGAAACAGAATTCTCCATGCCATACCATAAGGGTATTCCAAATTCTGAGAAAGAATCTAACAATGGAAGTCCTACTGCCATTGATACCATAAAATTAGATTGCATCTTTGATCAAACAAAAAGAAAAGAGGTAATCGATAAATGGAACACAGAGATTAGTTTGATTATTCAATCTAATATAGAAGAATTCTCTAATGCTAGAGCAATTCTACTTTTAGTAGAACATAAATCGACGGGAATAAGATTTCATCAAAGGAACAACTTGGAATGAAGATATACATGGAATAGATCTATTCGAATCCATTATTAATGCCATGTATTTGATGTTTTTAGGTCTTGACTTTTGTACAAGCAAAGGCCTTGAAAATCAAAAAATGATTGATAATGCAAGACAAGTGTTAACAAAGACACAACTTTGTGACATATGTCTTTTAGATGATTTTACTTGCACATTCGAGCAAAATCTCTATAAATTAAATTCAAATGAATATCACTCATTGATAGAAACCTATCTAATGAAAATTCCTATCGTTGGAGAAAAAACCAAAGAAAGATGGAATAAAGAAAAAAAATGATATGACAAAGCACTCCCTTGGCTTTGCCACTAAAATTGTTAAAGAAGAAATTACAGGTTACTGTGACTTTTCCAACAAACAAAAACAGTTAAAAAAGTTTAACAAAAACTGCTGTGAAAAACTCACAGAAATTCCGCAGTTATCTTTCGGTTGTGACACAAAAACATATTTCAAAAGAAAATATAAAAAGAAATATAAATACAAACCCAAAAAGAAATTTTGGAAATCCAAACGAAGAAAATTCACACCAGGTAAATACTTCTCTAAAGAAAAACCTAAGGTATGTCCTCAAGGAAAGACAAAATGCAGATGCTGGATATGCTCTGAAGAAGGACATTATGCTAACGAATGTCCTAACATGAAAAACTTTCCAGACAAGGTAAAGCTTATCCTTAAAGCGAGAAGCGAATGATATTATCCTTCGGAAAACATTTTCAATGATTACAGACTAATCTATTCATTAAAAATAAAAGAAGATTCATCAACGTCTGAAAATTTCCTCTGAAGACTCTTCGAAATGAATAAAACAAGGTTTTAAAACTCTAGCAATTTAGTTTGCTACGATATACAAAGAAAAGATAATGAATTAGTTTATTCAAACATAACTAATCCATATTCCATTTATATCAAAGGAAAAAAAAATCTTTACTCGATATAAAACAATAACTCTACATTGCTATGTAGATACAAGCGCAAGCCTTTGTCTTGCAAGAAAACATGTTATCCCTGAAGAACTATGGGAAAATACTCCCAAAGAAATCAACGTAATAATTGTTAATCAAGAAACTATTAATTTGGAAAAGGTTTGTAGAAACTTAATAGTTTATTTTTCGGGAGAACCATTTCCTATTCCTACTGTTTATCAACAAGAAACAGGAATAGATCTTCTCATCGGAAATAATTTTTGTCAGCTATATGGTCATTTCACTCAATGGCTAGACAGAATATCTTTTCAGTTTTCACCTTATTCGAGAAATGATTCTGATTAAGAAAATTATAAAAGTACTTCAAATTGGAAAGCCGGGTTTTTTTGGATCTATGAAAAAAGATTATGAAAAAAGATTCAAAACTTCAACAAATCCCTGGAACAAACATAACTCATGAAGTTATCAAACCAGAAGAAAGATATTATCTTGAGATACAGAAATATCAAAAAATTGAAACTTTACTTGAAAAAGTTTGTTCCGAAAATCCTATTGATCCTGAGAAATCCAAAAAATGGATGAAAGCGTCTATAGAATTAATAGATCCTAAAGCTATAGTAAGGGTAAAACCCATGAAATATAGTCCTCAGGATAGAGAAGGATTTAGCAAACAAATCAAGGAATTACTTGATCTCAAGCTAATTGTCCCCAGTAAATCACCTCACATGTCACCAGCGTTTTTAGTTGAAAAAGAAGTTGAACGAAGAAGAGGTAAAAAGCGAATGGTTGTTAATTACAAAGCGATTAACACAGCCACCAAAGGAGATAGTCATAATCTCGCTTGTATGCAAGAATTATTAACTCTCTTAAGAGGAAAAACCATTTTTTCTACTTTCGACTGCAAAAGTGGATTTTGGCAAGTCTTGTTAGATGAAAAATATCAACTCTTGACAACATTTACATGTCCAATGGAAGGTAGTTCCTTTTGGCTTAAAACAAGCACCTAGCATATTTCACATACATATGCAAAATGCTCTAAGAGAATTATAAAACTTTTGTACCGTCTACATTGACGACATTATAGTTTTTTCAAAATCTTAAGAAAAACACTATTTTCATGTTATATCAGTTCTAAAATTAATTGAAAAATATTGAATTATTTTATCAAAAAATAAAGGCTCTGATACCAAAAAAATCTTCGTGAAAAGATTGTTGTCTATGACGAAAGTCTAGAAACAATTGTTAATTCAGTACAGGAAACCGTAAGGTTACAAACTGAATCTATTCCCTCACAAACGGCAAAGGGTAAAGAAAAATCAAATTCGTTGAATCTTGTTGCTTTGGAAAAAAAAAACAAAGATAAGATACATGAAGAATCACAATCTTTATCTAGCCCAGAAGCAAACGGCTCTGGTAAAGGCATATCAAATCCGTTGATAGCTGACAGTTTGCTAAAAACTGAAAAGGTCTCTCTCAGACCAAGTTATTCTCAAATTGCAAGAGCCAATGAAATCTGGTAATTCTAGATTTTATGTTATCTTAGACGGAGAGCACATAGGCATCTATGAAGATTGGTCTATAGTCTCAAGATATGTTTCAGGAAATTCTTTTCCATTTAAAAATTTCGGATCTTTAATAAAAGCCCAACAAGAAGCTACTCGATATTCAGCAGAATTAGGAAAGAAATAAATACTTTTAAAGGTAACAATCTTACCTGAACCACTGAAGGTCAAGAAAAAAGAAAGAATCGTTGAATTCAAGAAAACTTTCACAAAACCCTTTGAAAAAGAAGAAAAAGAAGAAAGTAACATCATCTCTTTAGATGAATTCAGATCAATCTGGTCCAAAGCTAGAAATCTAAGCCAAATTGATTTCGAGAAAGAACGTATCTATATAAAAGACAAGGCAACTAAAAGTCTTATATATCTTTTGTCCAGGTGCAGAACCAGAGCTGGTTTCTCTAGCATTTACGGCTGGATTAACTAAGTTCATCTATCCTTCTCCCAATCTACTAGAAATTAGTTTTTTCTCAGAAGGAATAAAGAAAGCCATCAAAAACTTTCGCAAAAAGATTGATGCAGCAAGAGATGTAGACGTTTTTATTAAGTGTAACTCTACACTCCCTGACTGGTATCAAGGAAGCTCTTTTCCAGGCTACCATCATCTAGAAATCGGTATTGCAAAAGCAAAAACTATCAACCCTTCTAAAAGCATGGAGGAAAATCATGAAGACCCGAAAAATTAGGTATTAGAGGATTCCTAAAAATCCTTGAAAATCTACAAAAAAGAAAAATCAAAGTGGGAAGCTTTAATAAAGTTAATTATTATAGTGATCACTCCATTATTACTAGCTATAGTGGTATTCCACTACCCAAAAACGAAAATAAAGCTTTAGAAAAGATGGAGCAAAACATTATCTTTAATAAAGTAAATGCAGGTGTGGCCACAAAGAAAAGGCTCTGCCAAAATGATTCAAAGAATCGAAGAAAAACATAATTATGATTATTGCAATAACAATGATTCAGATAGTAAACCCTCCACTAAAGAAGATGCTTTATCAGATAAAGACACTTGGGAGCTAGACCATTTTATGGGTTCACTGATTGAAGAAATACGTAAGCACTTACGTAATAAAAGAAACAGTTGTCCAAGCTTTTACTTTCCTTCGCTAATATAAGTGTTTGTAAAATTAGAAGTAGGCATCGCACCCCCTCCCCAAAATATTTTCTCTTGTATTCAGTATGAGCAAGTAAAACTCCCCCTCTTAATGGGAGAAATGTAAATATCAAGGAGTTCTTAGTTCTTCGGCTTAACAGTTTTGAAATAAAAAAATTTCCTTTTCTATGCATTCTTCTTAAGATGATTTTGTAAATGGAGCCCTAGAGCCATAGAAGAGTACCGTTACGACAGAAGGCAATAGGGAAATGTTGGTTGGGTTTATATCTTGCAAATGTTCATCTACAGTCAGGATGCATAGTCAGGTATGATTTATTCAGAGTATTTATCAATAAAAGGAAAATTGGATTTAAATAAACCCAGGTTTTCTTTATTGGCAACTAATAATCCCACATTTAACATTGGCATCTGTTAGTCCCACATTTACACTTGTTTATTTCTAATGGTCCCTCCGTTAAAAAGTTTAACGGAATTAACGGAAAATTAATGAAAAGTGACGTGGCTGGTGAAGGCCGCCACCGGCTACCTCCAAACCGTCGGAAAAGGACTAAAACCACGGAAACACATCCATTCTTTCACTTTAATGTCATTAATCAAGTTAAAAATATTTTGTTTCGTGTTGAAAATATTCCGTTTCATAACATTAAAGTGAAAAATGGATGTGTTTTTGGGGTTTTAGTCGTTTTCCGGCGGTTTGGAGGTCGCCGGTGGCGGCCTTCACCAGCCACGTAAATTTTCATTAATTTTCCGTTAACTCCGTTAAACTTTTTAACGGAGGGACCATTGAAAATAAACAAGTGTAAATGTGGGACTAACAGATGCAATGTTAAATGTGGGATTATTAGTTGCCAATAAAGAAAACCTGGGATTATTTAAATCTAATTTTCCATTCTCTCCTTAAGCAACAAACAAACATACGTTTTATACAAACACATAAAAAATTATCAGAAATAGAAATGATTCTGCAACCATCTTGTTAATCTTGATTTGGCTACTACAACTATAAATGATATCCCAGCCACCTAAATTTTCTTGGTGAGGTGAGCTCTAGATGCCTCTTTTTAGGAACCGAATATGGGGGAACATGGCATCTACATGCGACCCATAATGCCGTGAAAAGATTGAATTGATCCGATTTCTACTTTCTTCAAAAGCATCTTCACCCAAACACAGTTGAATGGATGCTAATTTCACCATTTCGTTTCCAATTACAATGTGGTCACCACCATAAAGCTTCTCTAATATCTGCACCCCAAACATTACACATAAATAGATGTGCACATATCGGTTAGCCGGTTTAAGAGTAACCGGTCGGCCCCTATTGGTCAACAAAAAAACCCCGTTTGGGAACCCTAAAACCCAAACTGATTTGGGTAGAAACCAAACTAGTTAACTGGAAAAATCCAGTCTAACAGCTTAATTAAACCGGTTTTTTAACGGCTTCCTAACCAGTTCTCCACTTTGAAACGTCAAACCAATCTCTAATCTACAATTTCTTTCTGTTTGTAAACGGTTTGTACTGTATTGGTTAGGTTATCGGTTTGGGTCTGGTAACCAGGTTTTTTTTTGCACGTCTACACATAAACACATATCAAGCTTCTCTAATATATGACTTGGTAGGTTAGGTTACCTTGATGGATGCTTGACAATGGTCACGTGACCGCTGTAGTTCTCCAATTAAACAAAACGCCTGTGCTACGTAATCCTGTGCCTGCCAATTGGTTGTTTTTTCAACTTTATTAAACTTGGCATGGTACCATGGGCAGATTTACTATGTAAACACGGGTGTCGCATGACACTAATTCGAGTGACACCATATATTTCCAAACAATGACACGGGAAGACCAAAAACCTTAGGGTCTTGACGCAGTGCCTCATGTATATTTGGGTCAAAGTTGGTCAGTATTAGGTTATGTGGGAGACTGATATGTAAAAACAACCAAAATGATGGAGAGATTATAAATGGTTTACTTGATAAAAAAATTGGTATGTGATAAAAACAAGGAATACAATGCAACTTGTGGTTGTACATAAAGTTTATTTAGGTGTACATGAATCGCCTTGCGCCTTCACTTTCAGGAACTAAAAACCTAGTCCTCGCGCTTTTTAAAACTAATTATATGATCACCATTGTCTGTATTTCTTGATCCTAAAGTGCACATTTTATTGGAATTTTGGTTAACGTTTTTTTTCTCAAGTTGACAAGACATCCGAATACCGAAACATGATGACACACTAAAAAAATTTAGATCCGTCACCATGTGGTATTATGTTCAACTATTGAACAACAGGAGTAAAAAAGGAAGGTAGAACTCACCTCGGCAACTTTCTTGTTGTATGGATGCAGTGCTGATTTAAGTAGATCCAAAGATCTTAAAGCCTTTGAAAGTGTAGTGGTAAGCCGTTCATCAAAACTTAATAAACCCTCCAACCTGGTGTATCATATGATACCAACACGCAAGAAAACCAAGTATATATAGTAAGAGAATAACAATATTTAAGTTATATATTTCGTGCCAAATGGGAAACACAGAAAAACTTAACTTTTTACAAGACGATTGATAATGTCTCGTTTCTCATGCTATATTAAAAAAGAATCACGTATCTTCGTTTTAGGTATTTTTCATTTTGTTGGCAAAATCAATGCGACAAAAATCCCTGTAGTAAACCATGTTCTGGAATTGGTCACATTGGGTCTTAACCGTTCTCTGTTATAATTCGACATGGACTTCAAGCATAGGGCATTTTGCCGAGATCTTGAGCAGCCTAAATCAAGACTATTCCTAACTAGAATAGGGAAATCCAAGCAACTTATCAAAATCGGATATTGATATAGAGGCTATATTTTACCTCTGACAAGATAATTGGGTAAAATCTATAAACCTATCACATATCAAACAAGTTGAAAGTTGTCCTAAATGTAATTAAAAAAATTTAGTTACTATTTTAATTATATAGTTTTGGTAAATCGTATTTCATATAGTTTTGGTAAAAATTCAAAAAATGTCAGTGAGACCCAACTCAACCTGTTTGGACCAATATTTAAAGCCATCCATTTGAACAATTGAACCTGTTAATAGTTTAACCGGTTGACAAACTCACTCAACCTGCTTAGTTTTCCACATCTAGAGCTAACCAGTCATTCAGTATCGGGCTTTCTGATCGTCTCTGACCAAGTAGTTATTAGCTATTACCCATCAGTCCCCGTGAATTTTGCCTACCCCAGTATATAGTTATATACACACCAGGGAATTTTTTTTATTTTTAACAACCAATTTTATTAAAAAAAAGATTTTTTAATAGAATATCAAAAGTAAAATACAGCTGATGAGCATATGCATAATTAAAAAGTTGGTCATACCTCTGAATACAAATCTCCGCCCTTTTTACTACAGCATTTGAAGCTTCCAGGTCAAGGAAAGCACCACAGCTCAAACAAAAGCCAGGTTTAATCCGATGGGTCAAACCAGTTTCTTCACACAAAGATCTCGCTACTTTCTTCATCGCATCATGTTCGAGCCTACTAACCTTTTAATTGCCAATTATCAGCTACATATGAGGATTATGATAATACCATCTGAAGTCTGAACACAGTAACAGCATTAAAAAGAGTACCTTCAGAGGTAAAGCACAATGGAACACGTTGACTTTCTGCTGTTCATAATTGGCCACAGAACTATCCAAGACTACGCCCGAACAATTTTGATTCAAACACCGAAACGAATTTATGATAAGGTCAGATAGGTTTAACTGTGAACAGCCGGTGCATGAACATACAAATGCATATTGCTCTTTTAAAGACGACTGACGCTTGTTAGAACTCCACTGGCCAACCTGAAAATGTCACAATCAAATTTAATATAGTAGGCCGTGCGATGTAAACCACACCAAAAGTTTCAGATTGTATGGTAGCAAAGTGAACCATCCAGTTGCAATTTGTTAAAATCAGAGGTGGGGTGTTGATATGCCAACAATTTTTTCAATTTTGTAAAAAATAATGAGTGTGTTAATTACGACAACAAAAGCAATATTATTAGAATTATAATAATTTTAAAAAAGAATTAAGATGTTTGCAATCGAATGGACTTTGGGCAGAACTTTCACCCGCTTGACATGTTTGAGAGACAAATTGACTCGTTCACAAGTAAATGTGTTGATGTTGCCAACTCTAGTTAAAAATCAAGATGTTGCAAGAACCTAACAAGCCTAACAAAACTAACCCTAACAATAACATGCCAACAGTTGTTACCAGGAGTAAACTTACCTGGGGCCCATAAGAGAGTTCAAGTGGATCACCTGCAGCCACAAAATCTATAGCTCGTATATATAGTGTTCGAGAAAGAAAATATGTGTGGATATTTGGCTGGCAAGAATGGTTGTACAAGCTTCCAGCTAAATAAATAGCTTGACCAACTCTCACCTATTAATTTTTACACTGTCAGGCACATCATGAATTCATAACACATAAAAACCTAGTAAACAAATGTGTTATTTCACAAGCTTTTTTTCCATCAATTTTTATATATTTAATAGTAAACGTGTTGATCTCACAAATGCTAGGAAAAATCGTGTTCATAGAAAACAATGAGAGAAACACTCTACATGGCAGGAAATAATGTATTGGAGTGTTTCTAATTAACATAAAATAGTGTAAACAACAATCTGGTTAGTAGAAAGCAAAAATGTGTGAGTGTTCAATTGTTAGAGTAACACCTTTGTTAAATAAAGTAAGGAAACTTTAGTATAACATATATAGCAAACATTTGTCACATAAGAACAAAGTGTTGAGTAAAATGGTATGAAAAGCTGGCAACTGCTTACATAAAGATAGTGTGTGGCGAAAATGGTCATTAATAATCCTTACCTTGTCATGTATGAAGAAGTACTTTGATCAAAGGTAAATAAGATAAAAAAATAATAAAGTACTCATATTTGAAAGATTACGAACTTTGATTGCCACTTATTTAAGAAAAGTTTTTTACTATTTGTAAGATGTCTAAAAGTACCTTCTGTAAGAAGATATCAAAGACTTGGCGACTTAATCAATACCATAAATTTATTTGTGATGATGGTAATAGGAAAATAAGTAAATGTCTCAAAGGAAGGTTACAATTATCATGAAGCAAAGCAGAGGATATTGTTGGAATTTCATGGTACGAAGAAAGTACCAGTACTTTCTACAACAGAAGAACACAATTTGTAATGTATAAATACATTATATGGACATCAAAAGCATAAAAGAAATAAATTAATCCATTAAGTTTTTCACATGAGAGCATATTAGTTGATATTAACCTGTTCCACAGTACTAGTTGTATGATTCCCAGCTGAGCTTGGTGGGCCAACTGTATCAGCAGCAGATCTCACAAGAACAACAGCCATAGAATTCACATTTATTTGTGAGAGAAGCAAGACGCACTGCATCGAGAGAAGGACAATAAAAGGTAAACCACTAGTTGTAGGTGAAGATACCAAAATGTCTTAGAGTAAACAACCTGTAGTTTTGTTCAATCATGCATATATCATAATGTTTCAGATAGAAGAATAGGTCGTAGGATGGAGTGTTTTGCGACTGATTCTGATTTTGTTAGAGAGAGATTGGTGGCTTCTCTTGTTCTTTTTCTTTTTTTTGTCTAAATAGAGGGCGGTGTCGTTTTTAGGAGCGATGCTGCCAAGATGGCTGCAGTTAATACAGTCATCATTTTCCCATATATATATAAACATATAGGATCACAAAAGAGAAGGGATGAGAGACAAAGGGATGAAGTATACGTAATATAGTGGGAAGTCCCATATTTATTATTCAGTATTTTGTTCATTTTTGTGTGGTATGCTAGTTAAAAAGAGGCCTGATCCGACTGGGCTTGGATTCCTTTTGATATAAAAAGGTCTACAGTCAAGAATGAAACATTAATTAGAGGTGGCTGGAACTAATAACTAATAAGCGTTGGCTGGGCTTTAATTAAGCCCAGATGTTGGCCACCTAGGGCCTCAAAGGCCAAGACACATAACTAATCAGAGTCAACGGGCCTTGGCAACGGCCAACGGGAGGTGCCAATTGCCAAAACGTACATATCAACGGGACTTAAGGTAAGACAAAAGTAAGCTCACCTGTGAAATAGTGTCCCCGTTTACTGGTATATCAGTGCCATAAGAATGGTGAAGACACTTCAAAAGAACTATGGAAGATATGTGTAACTCCAATTTAGCTTCTGGATCAAGCTGTAAATAACGGTGGCAAAGCTCCTGGAAAAGTAACAAATGGCAGCCCCTTAGTGTCTCCTTTGTAGGTCAAAGGGTCAATGGAACAAGATAGACATAAGAGGAGGGTGTATGATGTACCAAATTCACAATAGTGGAAGATTCACCAAAATGCCTATTCTGCTCTATGGATTTCACTATAATTCGACCTGCCAAAACTATTTCAGCTGGTAATACAGCAGGCCAATTTACTCCACATTCATGCTTATGTTCACAATTTTGCTTTTGCTTGATATTCACACCGTTAACAATTGCTTTAGTAACACTGGCAACATAATTCTCAAGATCACTAGACAAATCAAAACCAGTATCATGATTTTTTGTATGGGACTGATGGTCTTGCCCTCTGGCATGTATTTGGCACAGTTGAGAGCAATACAAAGCTATTGAACATGATGGACATGGAACGATATCCGCTGGTAATTCATTGAAACAGAAGTGGCAATGAGTTTCTCGACAATTCTTTGAAACTATCTGCAAGGTCACTAGCCCAAGTGAGAATCAAGAGTGACGTCTGATACAAAAAAACTAAACATTCTAAAAGGAGTGGGTCATATGTGACAACAAAAACTCATATTGTATCAATAATAATATGACCTTTCGAATAAAATAATTTTGGAGGTTTTGTGAAAATACACTATAGGAGACTTATGACTACTTTGACCAGTTCGTGCCATTTGACCAGCTTTCCTTTTAGCTAACTTTGTTAGTTTTATCCTATGACCCACTACCAATAAGACATAACCCAAATCGACCGATTCATAAGTGTATTAGTAAAAATGAGACTTGTACAAATTATTTATTGCCAGAGTCTATTTATACCATCTATATCTAGCAAGTAAACCGTAACTCAAAGCCATTAGCCTTTCATGATACCACGTTTATGATATTAGATGTCATGTGACTTGTGTTAACCCTAAAAGTGTCACAAAGCATTTTTGTTTTCTTCGAATGCTACTGTATAAAACACTAATCTTTCACTTCTACAATTCTATAGATTTAAAGTCCTATTCTAGATTAGACAAAGAAATGAAGTCTCATTTGTATTTTTATTATGTACGGAATAAAAAGTAAAATATAAAGTATGGATTCATTGGGACTCTTAACTTTGGAAAATACTTGATGAATATGTATTCATATCAATTAATTGGTAGATTAGACTCACAAAAATCAATCTTGCGTTCACTAGCACTAGCAAAAGAATTTCAGATGTACCGCAGCATATGGTTCCTCTGCATGAAGCAAAGTGGCTTGAGGTATGTCCGTCAGAGACACCATGCCTCTTCCTTTCAAATTCTGTTTCTACACATTGCAATTGTATTCCTTGTAGTTGATCTGTTAAATAGGACCTACATGGTAAGAACCATGGAAAATCATATTGAGAACCAGCATTGAAGTTTAAAAAGCAATCAGTCCATTTGTTGCCTATTTGGCAGATTTAGTACAACAACAACAACCATAACCATACCCATACCCAGTATATCCCGCTTGTAGCAATAGTAATTGGTAGGGTCTGGAGAGGGTGGGATGTAAGCAAACCATACCTCTAACCACAGGAAAGAGAGATCGCTTTGAGAAAGACACCCGGCTTCAAAGCACAAAAAAGGCAAACAAACAATACCAAGCATAGAGTAACAGAAAACTACCATTAACAAAAGAGTTTGAGAGGTTAAACAGCAACAGTTGAAAAAAAAATCCTACAAGAGCACATAGGTAAAAGATAAATAATGGCAATACATGCAAAGTCCAACTAAAGACTAAGACGATCTAAGCCCCCAGGACAAAGCTAAGCAATAGACAACCCCATTCCCTAGAAATCCCTAAGTCCCTAACCTTAATCCTACGCGCTCCACGAGCTCTTATCCTGGACCATGATTCATGCCTACTCGCTCATCCCAAGTCAACTTGGGCCTTCTTCTACGCCCTCTCCGCTCCACAATGAGAGCTTCCACAGCTCTAACCGGCGATGTCGGTTGCCTCCTCTTCACATGCCCAAACTATCTCAATCTCCCCTCTCGTATCTTTTCCACAGTACCAGCCACTCCTAACCTATCTCTAAAAACCTCGTTCCATATCCTGCCTAACCTTCAACCTTGTGTGCCTACACATCCATCTCAACTTCCCCGTCTCTCACTACCTCCATCTTGCGACGCTTGTGGCTTCCTTAGGGCAGAGCAGTCTGTTCCATATAACTTTTAACTTTCTTGGTCAAACCGCAACCCTATAAAATTTCCCCTTAAGCCTAGAAATTGAATTAAAGATGATTAGCTAAAAGTAATAGTGTAGAGCATCAAACATTTTATCTACCATGAGTTTATCTTGGCGATAATACAGACATAAACCACAGATCACACTATATAAGCATATATGTTTCATTTTTCGAAGTTTGAGCCAGTTTCCTCCATTCTTCGTCTTTTTTAAGGAATTCAATTTCTATATCTTTATTTCAAAAGACATGGCATTGTGGTACCATATGCATGTCCATTGCATCAGAAAAATAATCCACACAATGACGTCTTCATTTCTTTAAACAATATGTATTAGAATTCCAAGACAAAATATATTGGATGGAATAAATTTCAGTAATTAGTAGAGGTAAAAAAAGTTTACCTTGAATGTCAGACTCCTTGCATTTAATAGCATTAGGTGGATAGTCTTCCCTTTTATTTTGACGTATGATAAGCTTAAGCTCGCCTTCTATCTGTCGCTTTCCACTTAAAGAATGTTCCATGCATAGTGAAACTTTCAAGTCACAAATTGCATCATCATAATTTCCCATAGAAGTGTTTGCCTTGCCTCTTCTAAACCATGCCTACAGTACACATATGCTGAAATATGTCAACTGTAGTAAGATAATTGATACTGCTTACAGTATCCATTATTATTTTTATCATGGTTATATCAAGCAAAAAATGGCAAGGATATAGAGTACAGACTTCCCATATTCACATGAACATGATTCATGACATATCATGATGATAACAAGATAGAAAACTAAGCATGCATAAGCCCAGAAATAGGTTTCAGAAGGTTATCTCACCTTTGAGTAACTTCTACAAATTGCAAGAGCCCGATTGCAATCCCGTTGACACTCCAGAAAAAGACCCATTTTCTGTACCATAGTTAAAACACAGCACACGGTAACATTCGATACGAAAATTTCTTACTACTTTACAAATATTAATCAATGTTACAAATTACAAGGCTACATTCCATATAAAACAATACACACTTCCTCCAAATATAAAATGTGTTTTTTCTCTCCACGGGTTTAATAAAGGTTTAGATATCTAAAAAAGCTTCAATAGCCAACCAAAAACAAGTAAATCTAATGGATTACAATCCATAGCATAAAAACTTTGCTTAATAGAATCGCAGTGTGGGCAATAAGTTCTAAGGTTGCTTACAAGCCTCCTGAAATTGTTACATTTGTCATGGAAGGAGGGAGTACTATATAATATGGTGCAATCAAGTTCCAACTGCTTATCAATCAGTATAAGCAACAATAAGGGTATTCAAATTGACCTGCAACACAGCTGCACGATTCACATAAAGTGTCGCCACCAGATTTTTCCCGGAAACATCAACATCTCTTGGAGCAACTCGCAGAGCCTGCATTAATGTTAAATTAAGCAGGTAATTTAGTAGATAATAAATCCACAAGCATAGGAATGCTATATCTTATTAGTTAATAAATTCACCATACAAAGTGAATAATTTCACTCTGTGGTAGGCTTGTGCAAATGAAATATAAGAAATTAACATTTCAAATGAACATCGAAACTTTCGAACTGATATAACTTGTCAATTCAAAACCTGTGTGTAGAATCGCAAAGCATTTGAGTTGTCTCCATTGGAGAAGCAGTTATTTCCCTTGAGTTTGAAATCCAAAGCAGATTCCGCGTTCTTGATCGACAGTGACGTATTCGTGTGCGCTAAATCTTCAACCATCTGCTTAGCCGAATCAAATATGATTAATCAACGGTTTCATTACATGATCATAAGCGGATCTATGACAGCAAAAGTAAAAACAAAGTGATAATGCGATTTGTTCGATTACTTGGTGAAATTGGGGCAGCTGATCGAAGAAATCATGGAGAGATGAGCAAGTATTAGGAAGAGTTTGAGGATTGCTTTGTGAAATGGAGAGAATTAGGGCTTGTGGGATTGATGATTTCAGTTTCTCCATTAGCAGTAGCAGGGAAGAGAACACGATTGGACCTCAGAATCAAAGCTTCAAAAACCCCATGGTTTAAGCTTTGCTGGGTTTTCTTATGTTAATTACAGAATAGCCCTTTGAAACGTGAGGAAAATAAACTTTGGAATTGGAATGAATTATAAAGAGTTATATTATTTTTGATAAAAAAATTGGATATAAATAATCTTATTTTTTTACCTATTGGTAAATAATAATTTGTTTTTTTAACTTTGACAACTACTAGTCTTACCTTTATAGTTATTTGTTTTCATTTGTTTTCACCGGTTACTCCATTAAAAAAGTGAACTCCGTTAACTTTTTCATCCATTTTTTTCAACCCCAATCTTTGATTCAACATAACTTCTTTAAAGTTTGATGAAAATTCAATCCGTAAGTTTCTATGAATTCGACGAAAAACCGAACAAGACTAGATTTATATTGCTTAGGTTTTGTGTCACACCCCCCTCCGCCGCCCCCTGCCAGGTGCGGGGGAGGGTGTGGGACCGGCTGTCCGCATCAGTTCCCGAGACACCAACTAAACAACAACAATACACATACATAACGGACATCCAGTCCTCACATTGATACTCTAGGCCGACTCTAAATGAGGATGCACAGAGCACCTCCCAGCCGACCTGATAGAATCGATAGCCACCGGATATGACCCAGGACTGAACAAATGAAAGATACATTATATCAAAAGAAACATAGTCATAACAGGTCTTCAAAAACAAATGTCATTTGTTTATCATACATAGCCCTATTCATAGTGACAACAACCATGGAAAGTCCATATTCAGATTAGGTCCACACCTACACTTGCTTACCTGCAACATAAGTCAATCACACAAAGTCAACAACATAGTTGTTGGTGAGTCGTAACTACCATCATCACATTAACAGTTTTCAACACATACAGGTTATAAATCTATTATGCCGCACCCAAGGTCAACACTCATATACTCTACGGGCTCGTTGCGCGTAGCCGAACACCCTCTACGAGTAGTTTTAAGTTCAACATATAAGCACATATTCCCCCTAGTAAATTAATACTAGAGGATCCGGGTGAATATGGATCGTTCAACTATAACGGCCGTCATAATCTCTTATATGCCTAGTGGTCTCAACCTTAATGACCAGAAAGTCTATAATGACCCACACAGGGCATTCCGACTCACAGTGTTCGACATGATAATCATAACAGATATAACAAATACATCAGAACATAAATGCGATCTCAAACAGTTAACTAATGAGGGAAGTCAGAGGACTCACAGTAATGAAATCAGAAACAAAGTTCAACAAGGATTGCAATCCAAGATTCGCTAGAGTACTCTATCTTCGGTTTCTAGCAACCTATCAAAGTTATCATGTGCATATGTGTCATATACAATGCTAATGTGTCCATAAACCATCTTAGGTACGAAGTACTACAATTTACAGTTGATAGATCATCCGGTTTGGCTTTTTGGTTCTTCTAGTATTGACCAAACATTCTGTCATTTTCCTTCATAGGCGTACCGCCTGGAAATTTACATTTCAGGGCGGTACGCGTCAAACAGGTGACTGATTTTCCAGATTTTCCAGTTTCGGGCGTACTGCGCTGATTTATATGTTTCTGGGCGGTACGATGGAAACTGGTACTCCGGGTTCATTCTTGCATTCCTAGGCGTACCGCTCTGCATGCAGAGATGGTGGGCGGTACGCCCCTGCCTGGCCCGACTATTTTGTCTTTTAGTGCAATTTTTACGTATTGACGTTTTGGGCCAGGTTCACTTGGGGAAACAGTTGCATATCATATTGGGGCTGTCTAACAGTTAGTTTGTGGTCCATTTTCTTAATCAAAGCCTAATCCCCAATTCCCGAGCTTTCCATTTATGGTAAGTTTAGTTGTTTCAATCCCCGTTTTTGCACAAGTATCATTAGGGACAGTTTCTCAGTGTTTAGGTAACCCATTTTCTTATTAGAAACCTTGACCATTCCTGAATTCATGTGACCTTTACTTGAAAAGTTTCTAATTATAGAAAAATCAACATGCATGCATAAAGGGTTTGTACCTTGTGGAGATCTCCTTGTACAATCAATCTTCGAGAATTTCTTGCTTCTCTTGAGCCTCAATCCAACTTCCAGGAGCATATTGGGGGTTGCATGTATGATCCATAGTCAATTTATGAGTGTATGATCATTAAGGTAATCTTAAACCACATTCTTAAACAAAATCAAGACTTCCTTACCTTGATTACTCTTGTACCTGATTTCTGCCCTCAATGATCCTTCCAATAGCACAAGTACAGCTGCATTCATGAGGATCAAGGCTTAGAATGAGGTTTACCTCATGTATTCATGTGGTTAATGATGGAAATGATTTAAAGATTGCTTACCCTTGATGATAGTACCTCCCTTTAGCTCCAATTGCATGAATTCAGTGGTCACAGGGGTCTGGAGCAGTAACTCAGAGCACTTGGCCGGACATGTCAAAGAAATCACAAGTGCTCAATGACTATAAAGGCCAAATTCCTTGTTTTTAACGAACTGGAAATAGAGGCGTACCGCCCCAAAGTGTCACATTTGGGGCGTACCGCCCGGATTTTGAGATTCGGGTATACGGGAATCCGATGGGTGCCGCAACCCGACCCGTTTACCACACGGGTCGCGTACCGCCTAGGATTTCCCAATCCTAGGCGTACCGCCTCAATTTGTGCATCAGGAACTTTTGAACATTTCTCATTTGAAAATTCCAGCTCGGATGAACGTTTTGAACACAGAGGTTACATTTTGAATAGGTTGTGTTGATGAACAAGAGCATCAAAGTTATGACTTTTTCATAACTTTAGATAAAAAAATGAGCATCAATTCCATTGTGTTTGTGATATTGATCGATTCCAGTAGATTGGCATGTTCTTACAAATCTATAGCAAGTTACAAAATTATTTTTTATAGAGTTTTGATCGGATCTCAAATTTCACAACTTCATATTCTTCATTAAGCTTTAACAATGGTGGATTGACCAATTCTCAATGGTTTTCAGTGATTCTTGTTGCTATAGATTCGGTTTAAGATCACAAATGCATTGGCGGAATCAATTTTGAAAACCATTGATAATTGGTCAATATAGCATTGTTGAAGCATCCTGAAGAACATGTCCATCATCATAATCTATTTAAAACCTAAGCAATAAATAACTAGTTTTGTTTGGTTTTTTGTCACAAGTTCAGAACAACTTACATATTGAATTTTCATCAAGATTCGAAGAAGTTATGGTGGATCAAAGATTGTGGTTGAAAAAAAAAACTGGATGAATCTGTTAACTTTTTCAACGGAAAGACCGATGAAAACAAATAAGTGTAAAGATAGGACTGGTACTAATATTAAAGATGGATTATTATTTCTCAATAGACAAAAATATTTAATTTTTTTTTTTTGTATTTATTTGAATGGAATTGGAATATGAACAAAGTAAAAACACCTTCATCTCCATATCCCTACCACCCTTCCTGTCCTTATCCTTACCTACCCATTTCATCCATATCCAGTTCTTCTATGGCTAAAATCGATTGAAGTAACAAACTCCATGGGTTTGGATCATTAATTAGAAGGAGCACCACCACCATCATCATGGTTAAAATCGATGAATTCTTCTTCAAATCGATGGATTTCCGCTTTCGAAACGAGCTCGTGTGCTTCAAAACGATGGATTTCTCCTTTGAAATCGAGTTCGTGTGCTTCAAATCGATGGATTTTGGCTTCAACTTGATGGATTTTTGCTTCAAATCGAGTCCGTGTGCTTCAAATATATGGATTTCGGCATTAAAGCAAGTTCCTTTTTCAGCTTCAAATCTAGTTCGTTTGCTTCAAATCGAGTTCTGCTTCAAATCCATGGCATTAATCGTCTTTAATGCAATAATGGAAGCGAATTAATTTTTCCTTTAATAATGTTCGACTTTCTAATTCAATAATGGAAGCTGACGATGATCCATCCAAATGATGATGATGCGAAGGGAATGATAATGGAGGTGTTTTTTAAGAAGAAAAGGACATTTTGGTAAAGTTTTTGTAGGGAAACCGTTCGTAAATTTAATTAAAATAAATACTTTTATTTTATGGTACGATTACAACAAACAAAATAACTCTAATCTATTACAATACAATGAAAAGAATCTACTCCTAATAATACGATTACAAGAAAATGAGAAGATATTACACGGAAATAAAATTACAATACAAATAAAGAATAAGGATTACACGGAATTGAATTGAGTAGAAACTACAATACAATAAAATAAATACAGTGACAAATTTATAATAAAATAAAATGTTTGAATGAAAGGAAAAAGAAGACAGAAAGTTATAGAAAAGGTTTTGAGAAAAATCTTTTGAAATAGTTTGAAAGAACAAAGAAGGATTGTGAAATCCTTGGCGAAGGATTCGGGTCAAAAACCGGGTCCCTTAAAACAAATTCCGGGTCTACCAAAGAACCATTTTGTTTCCCAGGGTACAATCGCCTAAACCGTATTGTACGGCCGTGATAACTCTAAGCTTGAAGTTACCTTGAAGCTTGAAGAACTGAAGAACGAAGATGAAGAGTTTGAGAGAAGGTATGAGGAAGAGAAGAGAGAATTCTCTGTGAATTCGGTGTGTGTTGCCTCAACTAATGAGGCTGTATTTATAGAGGTGAGAATTCTTGTTGAGCACTCAAAAGTTAATTCGTAGTCAAACTTTGCATTAAACGTCTTTAATGCAAATTGATTTCTAATTAACGCGGAATTACCTTAATTTGCTCAAAAACGCGTTTCCAGCTGTTAATCCGGAGGACTCCGCGTTACAACTGTTTTTCGGAAGAACGAAGTGTGCGAGTGCGAGTGCGAGTGCGAGTTAGGGGTGCGAAGGGTCCAAGGGATGTGTCCTACTAAAGGAAACAATAGTTGGTAAGGTTCCCACCTTATAAACCACTTTTGGTTTCAATCCCCAACCAATATGGGATGAGTTAAAATGCTATACTTAACATTTTTTCTCTCTAATTTTCGCAGCTTCACAAGTTGCGAGACCTCAACTTTGAGCTTCGATATCTCATTCATACGAGCTCGGATTTGGACGTGGTTTGATGCGTTGGAAAGCCCTCACAACGTACTACACAAACCCATTAAATACAGAGGCAACAACCTATGTTATCTGTATTTTATTTTAGTTCAAAGTTGGTGAAAAACTCATTTTCACACTTAGTGAAAAAACCCATTTTCACTAGTTTTTCTCCTAAAATTCCAACAGTTTTAGCATTCTGTTGGAATGTTGAAAATTCCACCAGCGGATTGAAGGAATTAAAAAAAATCCTCAAATGGAGGAAAACCTCCTTCTGTACTAAATGCCAAGCAAACATACATTTTAAAGGAACTAATTCTAATTCCATCCCGATTCTTTCGCATTCCAGTGAACCAAACATGTCCTTACTATCCATAAAATTTACAATTTTGAAATGGCAAATTGCATTTTAATAATTGACTCACTTTTATGACAACAGATCCGCACCGGAGTTGACAAAATATAACAATTAAGAAAAATAAAATTTTGATCACAAGGGTTGAAGCGGACCATATGGCACTAAGAAGGTTCGCGTAAAAGGATAAGAACGATATAGTCTGATATCATACACATGTCCGGAAACCGAGGTGTGACACACTGACTGATCTTGGTCCATCTTTCCTTCTTTCTAGGCATTGTTATGACTAAGAATCAGTCTTGTCTATTCCTCTCGTCCTCGTCCTGGCATTTCTTTTGTTGTTCCTCGCCCGTGCCGACATGCAATCTTGCAATATTTATAGCACTCTTGTTGATACCAAGACCAAACTCTCTATACATTGTAAACCCTTTGCAGACCATACTCTATATCGAAGTTTAGTCGGTGCCCTTCAATATCTGACTCTCACTCGTCCTGGCATTTCTTTTGTTGTTCCTCAAGTTTGTCTCTTCATACACGATCCTCATGGTCCGCATCTAAATGCCCTCAAACGAATCTTGTGTTACCTTTACATTTTTCCCTATTTTATTGATCGTTTGGTTGCTTACACCGATGCCGACTCAGGGAATGTCAAAAGAATTCTCGCTCGACATCTGGTTTCTGTGTCTTTCTGGGTGAAAATCTCATCTCTTGGTATTCTAAGCGTCTGCATGTCGTCTCGGGATCAAGTGCTGAAGTTGGATATCATGGTTTTACCAATGTTGTTGTCGAAGCAGCATGGATTCGTAATCTTCTGCTGGAGTTACATTGTCCAATGTCTCGAGCTACTCCTGTGTTTTGTGATAATGTCAGTGTTGTGTATTTAGCGTCAAACCATGTAAAGCACCAACGCCTAAATATGTGGAATTAGATAGACACTTTGTAAGGGAACGTGCTGTCATTGGTCAAGTGCGTGTGTTACATGTTCTCTCAGCTCACCAGTTTACAGATATCTTCACCAAAAGCTTACTGGCACAACTGTTTATGGATTTTCAAGACGGTCTTAACGTTCGATATCCTTCTACTCTGACTGCGGAGGTATGTTAGATAGAATGAATTAATCTATGGTTATTTTATAATGTCTATTTGTATAGGTTTAATTTGATAAATACGTAACCTTAATCATATACTCCTACAATTATAAGTACTATGAATGCAAAGCTTAAACCCTCAAGGAGAGATTCCAAATTTATATATATTACATTTATAAAGGCATGTCAGCCTCACATGTACCACTATTCATATCAGAAGCCATTTCTGATTGGACATATTGGACGGTTGTTGCCAGGTTGTTCCCACTTGCTAATATCTTGAAATTGCTGTATCCATTTACAAAAGCATGTCAGCCATCTCTCTCTTTCTTTCTTCACAGAGAGCAAAAGGCTCCCTCTCTCTTGAAATTGAATGGAAACTTCTCACGTTTAAAGCTTCGTCGCCGGTGCCTCTCGCCGGACTTGACGTTGTAGCGCTGCCGTGAGGCATTAGCGACCTCCGTTCAGGCTTCGTTCCGTCGATGCGTTGGTGGTTGGCGAATGATGATCTTGGCGTTGAGTTATACGGCCTTGAGGCTTTGCTCCGTTAACTTCGCCGCCGCCGTCAGTGATCTCTGTTGAGGCTTCGCTCCATCGAAGCGTTGGCGGTTGGTGACCGCCGATCTTGGCGTTGAGTTATACTGCCTTGAGGCTTTGCTCCGTAAGTCCGGTGGGTTATGTCGCGGCGACTGCAAATCTGGGGTTATCTGCTGTTGCATGTCAGAAGTTTTCATGCCCTAACCTGAGCCTGAGGCGGTGATGGTGATGGATGTTAAGGATTGGGATTGATTTTCTTTGGTCCCGATTGAAACCCTAAATTATCTCTGGTGGGGTTTCATTCTAAACTTTCAATCTCAGGTATGTCGATTTAAATCGTCATTTTTGTGATGGCTCTATAATTTTCATTCTCCTTTGGAGTGACTTGATTTGGGGTTGTTTGAAGTGACTTAATTCCTCCCTTGAGGTCCGTATTTGTAGAATATTACATTTATAAAGGCATGTCAGCCTCACATGTACCACTATTCATATCAGAAGCCATTTCTGATTGGACATATTGGACGATTGTTGCCAGGTTGTTCCCACTTGCTAATATCTTAAAATTGTTGTATCCATTTACAAAAGCATGTCAGCCATCTCTCTCTTTCTTTCTTCACAGAGAGCAAAAGGCTCACTCTCTCTTGAAATTGAACGGAAACTTCTCACATTTAAAGCTTCGTCGTCGGTGCCTCTCGTCGGACTTGACGTTGTAGCGCTGCCGTGAGGCGTTAGCGACCTCTGTTCAGGCTTCGTTCCGTCGATGCGTTGGTGGTTGGCGAATGACGATCTTGGCGTTGAGTTATACGGCCTTGAGGCTTTGCTCCGTTAACTTCGCCGCCGCCGTCAGTGATCTTTGTTGAGGCTTCGCTCCATCGAAGCGTTGGCGGTTGGCGACCGCCGATCTTGGCGTTGAGTTATACTGCCTTGAGGCTTTGCTCCGTAAGTCCGGTGGGTTATGTCGAGGCGACTGCAAATCTGGGGTTATCTGCTGTTGCATGTCAGAAGTTTTCATGCCCTAACCTGAGCCTGAGGCGGTGATGGTGATGGATGTTAAGGATTGGGATTGATTTTCTTTGGTCCCGATTGAAACCCTAAATTATCTCTGGTGGGGTTTCATTCTAAACTTTCAATCTCAGGTATGTCGATTTAAATCGTTATTTTTGTGATGGCTCTGTAATTTTCATTCTCCTTTGGAGTGACTTGATTTGGGGTTGTTTGAAGTGACTTAATTCCTCCCTTGAGGTCCGTATTTGTAGACCATGTATGTAATCAATATTTCCCACTGCGATGTTTATTTGTGAATTTTCTGCATATTTTTGGGTGCTGATTCTCATATTGTGAGATTTGTAGTATTAATATTATGGGATTTTGACCTCACTCTGTTCATATCCGAACTTTGTAGCTTTTTTTTTTTGGAACGGCAACTTTGTAGCTTTCTGCTTTAAACTTCCGTTATGTTGGCTCTCCTTATGGAATTTTGGCAATCATGATTCATCATTATGATATGTTGTGTTAACATTGGAAGGCATTTTGTGCAACCATGTTTTCACTTGCAATGTGAGCCATTTGCTACAATTGATGATCACACACAACCTTTACTGGTTTATTTTATTTTTCAAATTAATTTAGTAAGACATATTTATTAGTGATATGGGTGTGTTTGGCTGTTTAATTGACGGATTGGTTTAACTATCACAATTTGAAAACTTAATGTTAAACAAATTATTTTAACTATTACAACTTGAAAACTTAATGTTAAACAAAAAAATGTGTGTGTCTATGGAACACGTACAATATAATAACGACACTTATAGGCACGGTAAAATACACTTTTAGGCACCGTACAATACAAATGAAAGACACGTATAGGCACGGTAAAAACACTTGTAAGACACATAAATTGGTGGCCCGCCGCGAAGCGCGGACGGGTCACCGTCTTGTTATTAACAACAACCTTTCAGTTTAACCAGCCTAATATGTTTTTTAAATTATTGATCTTCATAATAGATTGTAAGAGATTCTTTGGTTGCTATTATGGTTATACTTATTATTATTAAACCTCTAATCCATTCAATACTTTATACAAAATTTGATATTTTTTCGCTCTCATCTTTTTCTTAGATTTTAACACGTCTTTTTTATTATATCGTAACGAGTGTCATTTTCCTTTTCCATGGTTTGGGGGGGGGGGGGGGGGGGGGGGAGGTGGAGCTTTGGTAAGAAAATTGGATTTACGGGTTCATTTCACGGTTAATGCTACCCAACGATTTGTAAGAAAAAAAGCTCTTACAGGAGACCTCTATGACCATAGAACGGTCACCAACATTGAAAAAAAATTACATTTTCAAAAACTTTAAGAATGAGCCATTTCAACAATTATCTCGCAACAACGAATCACTTCTTCTCTACATTAGTCATATCTTTATTTCTACCCGATAAACGTATCCAAGGAAAAGAACAAACCCCCACTAGAAAGACTTGTATAACCAATGTATGTTCGAGTGAACCAACTCCATCTCGACTAACTCCACCTCAACCGTTTCAATATCAATAACCAAGTCCACCTCAACTATTTCAATATCAACAATATTACCCTCTCAAGTTGCACCAAACACCCCAACCCGTTTCAGTCATCATCCAACTTCAATCAAAATCTACATTTCCATGACCCAAGACATGATGAAGATGATTCTGATGAGGAAGAGGAATAACAATAACACGAGGGAAATGAATATCAAGAAGAAGAAGAAGAAGAACAAGAACAAGAGGGAGACGAACAAAAGAACGTGAAATTCCAAAAGTGGACGAGTTGTAAGCCTTGAAATCATGAAATGTTCGTGAGGAAGTTGTTTTGACAAAGTATTAGGTTTGCGTATTCGAAGGCCAAATATCAAAGATCAAACAAAATCCAACTCTTTTTGGACTCGAGTGCTTAACCTTCTAATGATTTGGTTGGTGGGAAAAGACCAACCATTCACTAACTAAATTCAAAGTAGGTAACAATATGTAAAGATTAATAATTTTAACGGACCATACATCCAAATCCAAATGATGCACAAATGTAGATATAATAAGTTACTTATTTTTTCTACTTATTAAGTTTCTTTTAAATTAATAATTTTATAAACTTTATAGACATCATTCGCCTAGTGGGTGCACAAATGTAGCTATAAGAAATATACATAATTTTAATGTATTTTATTCCCTAATTTATGAAATTAAGTTATAATATTTTATTTAAAAAAAATACCATAGTAGTTTTAGACTTTTAGGGGTTTGTCCTCTCAGGATATTTTTAGAGTAGTTTCTGTAAGAATTACACGACATTTTCTAATTGGATTAGGCTCCACCCCCTCCACCCTAATTTCAAATTCGGTAAAATTCAACAGGTTACTTCCATTGATATTCTGAAACTTAGACACGAAGTAAACTCGGGGCTTGCGGTTCACACATTAGCACGGTGGTCTCAGAAAACAGTTTGCCCAAGATTGGCTGTTTCTAAACCGGTTTTACCCGGTTCATTCAAAACCGACGAGTTTTGATAAAGCTCAATTTTGACCCGAGGCCTTCTTCGTAAATAAATCCACAGACCAACATAAATAAATCCACAGTCAATCACACATCGAATGTGTGATAAATTTCCCGGAAAATTGTAGAACTGTACAGACCAAAAGAACAAACTTTAAACAAAAACCAGAGATTTACTTGTCAGAGGGAAAATCGCTTGGTATAAACATCAAAGGGTTCGCTGGCCGTAAGTTGTGGTTCCTGCAACAAGAAAATTTATAAGCATGATAGAACTAATGATAGGTCCTGGCGAAACATGTCGTGTGGGGCTGAACGGCGATGCGGCACATTTAACACGACCATTGAACCCGCCACACACGACACGTTTAACTATACGTGCCATTTTCTTAAAGACGAACATGTTTAATACTAAGCAGGTTACAAGACAAGACACATTCAACATGATTCAATGTAAATGATACGACATGTTTAACACTGTTAAACATAAGCAGGTCGATAACACAATTTACACGACTAACTAACAAGGTTAAGAAATAATAAGAAACAAATAATGTGATAAAATAAAAGTTAACAAAAATTAAATTCCATATTTACTTATAATATTATTTGATCATTTATAAAGTTACAAAACTACGTCATTTTGATAAACTGGTAAAAACCCTATCGTGTCTATTTGTTAGTCTATTTGACACGGTAAGTTAAATGTGTTATACATGTCATAAACGGCAGCTTAAACCCGTTCAGACACGTTTTAATCTTTCAAAATGAATATAATGGTCCATTCCATTCGAAGGTACTACCAAACATGTCATTTTTTCATTCTAACGTAATGAGACATTCTATTCCACCCTCCATACTTGCATACCAAGCACTACCTAACGTATTTAACTTCGTGTCATATAATGCCCGCTCTAGGCGCGGTTGATTCTCAGCCGGCAAGATACCTCTAATGATGTTTTCTTGTAGTCTAACTCCTTAATAAGTTTGACAGCAAAGTTCATGGGGTACCTCTTTACTAATAAAAAATAAGATATTTTCTTGGTAAACGTGTTTCGGGTCAACCCACCACATGACGTGTTTTGACCTATACACTAAACAAGTAGAAGGATGTGGATCAAAGATGAAAATACCTGTCTCAAACCGCCACCAAGACTTCCTCCGGTTAAAAGCATACCAAGGAGAGATGTGACAGCACCGCCACCTACATCACTTTCGTTTTTGCGTATGGTGGTTCTCATTGAAGTCAACATATCACCATATGTCGTTCCATGTCCTCGTTCAATTGCTTGTATGAATGAAAATGTCATTGCCCCGGTTGAAGTCACTTTTGATAGAGACTGCCCATATGAATTAATTAATCATATCAGATTTATTATAAATATTTGATTCTAAGAAAATGATAACAGTTGACATATAGTTAACAATCAACTGAAAGCTTTTCACAATTCCTAAGGAATACTATGTCACGAATTAAACAAGAAGATTAACAATGGAAAAGTGTAGAAAGTTACAGCTGTATCCGCAGAAGATTGATCGTCATCACAGCCACTAAAGGAGATGACTTCGCCTCCATTTGTTCCTTTAAACATTCCCGATTGAGGGCTATGGTCCTCCCATACATACCTCCCAGTCCTACATTAATACAACATTTACTCTATCAGTGGTATGAAAACAGACCTTAAAATGGAAACAGGTCCAACAAAACATGCAAATATGATAAAATGTTAGCATATCATACCTGTCCATCCTACAAAGAAACGGTAAATCAAGCATGGTGCCACTATGACAAGCATCAATAATGGCATGGAGTTTGACACCATGAGGTATTGGCTTGACAATTGTTGCATTTATTTCATCATCAACAATCATTCCTTGAGTCTCAAAATCTAATGGGCACAGTGTCTCATCAAAGCCATCAATTTCATCACCGGTGTAGTTTCTTTGTTGTGAACCATGGCCAGAAAAATGGAACACTAAAGAATCTCCAGCCTGGCAACCTTGTACCAGCCAAAACATGGCCATTCTGATGTTATGTTTTGTTGGAATCCTGTAAGGATCCGTTTCCTCTTCTGAAATATCAGTTAAATGTATGTTAGCTTAGAATGAGTAGAAGACATTAGCCTTGAATGGATAGTAAAATGTCATACAACTTTGAGTCGGTTGCTTATGAATTGTTTGATTTGGGTTTTGTTTTGTCTTAGATCAAACGAATCAAATAATAAAAATTAGCTTAAAAAAGATCTGGGTCAAACCAAAAGGTTTAGCTTAAAAATGAACGGGTCAAATGTGTCAAATGACTCAAACTGAGTGAAAGTATATTTTAAACACACAAATCACAGAAATTACAAATAATTAATTAATATTTTTACGATTCGACCATACCTGATTACCTGGCCTGGCACATTTTGATCCATACTAAAAAATTTCATTTCAACCCTAGCCCGTTTTGACCCGTTACTCTATCCTGCCCATTTTTCCACCTCTAGGTTCTTATAGAAATGTAAAGTTTGACTTTTTAAGTCAAACTTATAACTTCTGTGATCCACACTTGATTATGAATTGTCAGAAGGTTAACACAATGTCTTTTTGCATACTATTTTCGTAATAATCTGAATAATATCACTGTTCTTTTCCTTCAAACTGAAGAAACAATCCATTTTGAGCACAAAAAGGTCAAAATCGTAACAATGTCTCTTTCTACTCAACTACCTATACACACGCAGCCACACAAAGAACGCAAAGTGAACCGTTTACTTTAGATTCTTGATCTTCTCTATCAAGAACAATTTACTTTTTGTCATTTATGCATGATCTATCAAGTCCCAATTTCCTCAAAATCATCTTTTCAATTGAATTTAAACGAATGCCACATTAAACCTCAAATTTGTGAACCTAACGATATTCAACTTTCTCAACAATGTTTCAGGAAAATTAACCTGATGAAGAAGAAAGAAACAAGATAGATTTGGACAGTCATTTGACAATTTATCAGGAACAAAGTTATAACACAGTAACATTGGTGCATAAAAAATCTGGACAAATCTGAAGCAATTATTGAGCTTTCCATCAAGTCTGAAGACTAAATGCACCACCACTTGCATCTACATATCCTAAACTTAGTTTTTATCAGGATGATTTCAGAAATTGACCAGTTTTTTTATCGTCAACGAATAGTCACATAAAAATGAAAAACCGATATAACTATTGAATCTAAAAACTACTCGGTTTCAAGTTAGGAAATCAGAAATGGAATCCATGAGTAAGAACATAATAAAAAATTGGGCGAAATCAGCAGAAATTTTACCGGTGAGCATGAGAATTGAGGATTCCGGGAACTTGAACTTGTTAATCAATAAGTATTTCATACACTTCGCATCATTGATGCAACCTTTCAGTTCGTGCTTGGTTCTCCTGTACGATATTCCGCAGATCACAGCCTTCTTCCGCCCGTTGACCGGCGGCGTTTGACCAAACGACGATAATCGATCGTACGGAGACGGAGCCGGTGGCGGCGGAGCGTAGTTATGGCTGGAAGAAGTAGCGTAAGGCTGAGTAGGCAACGGCGGCGGGAGGCTGCGGGGATCGGCTACACGTGTAATGGCTTGACAGATGGCGCACCGGATGGACCTGGCGCCCGGCGGCAGCTGCAGTGGAGTCCGGCAGTTTGAACAATCAACCAGCATCAACATTTCCTCCGATTGGAATCTGCTCCGGCGAGAGACGAGGGTTTGATTATTATTATTGTTTGATGAAGAATTTCAAAAGTTGTGGGAGTTGGTGAAAGAATTCCAAACACTTGTACGCGAAGGCTGCCATTCATATGATGGAGTAATTTCTCTTATGAAGTTATGATAATTACACACTGACCCCTGTGGTTGATACATTGATTCAAATATGATTCTACCTTTTGTGGAGTTTTGGAATGTGTTGAATTATCATTAATCTAATACATAATCCACTTTGTTGTAATTGTATATAAACAAGATTTTGTAATCACGTGTTGATGTGGGGATAATGTGGATACATAAAATAGTTTCATTGTTATAGCGATATGTAAAGAAAACGAAAATAAAAAAATCTGAATAACGACTCAAAAGCTATGTTAAAAAATCATAACTGAAACGGTCAAAATCTTGAGCATAGAATCTAAAGATCATATTAAACGACTATACCTATCACACAGTCAACTATTTTACTAACTGTGTTGTGTGTGTATGCGAAACAGGAAAAAAAAAGGGAAACAAAAATCATAAAAAAATATGGTTGTCAAGTGATACCACCACAGGTCGTCACATGATAATGACACTCTTCATACAAGTTGCATTTTATTAATAGGATAACTAGTAG
>JBCNJP010000007.1:28249687-28267269 GCA_039602395.1 Deinandra increscens subsp. villosa | reverse complement strand
GGGCTGGCAATTTTTGACACGGACTTGTTAACATAACACGATACGACACGGAGTTAAACAGGTTTGGGTTTAAGTTAAACAGATTTCGTGTCTTAAACAGGTCAACACGTTTATGACACGATTAAAATCGTGTCTAAACAGGTTTCACATCGTCTAACATGTTTATGACACGATTAAACACGTTTATAATTTTAATAATATTTTAAAATAATTATATACATATTAAAAGTCAAAATCCTTTTATAATCTGAGATTTCCACCATAACCTTGTGATTTTCCCCAGTCTACCAACTTTAACAACTCAAATTCTTCAACTCTTTCCTATTTATATTCGTTAATTTATTTTTGGTTTTTATTCTCAGGATATTAATCGTGTCTAAACAGGTCGTGTCGTGTAACACGTTTATAAACAGGTCCGTGTTCGTGTTTGAAGAAAATGACACGATTAGTTAATCGTGTCGTGTTCGTGTTTAGTACCCGTGTTAATCGTGTCGTGTCGTGTCTGACCTGTCTGACACGTTTAGACCTGTTTTGCCGGCCCTAGATCCAATTAGAAAATGTCGTGTAATTCTTATAGAAACTACTCTAAAAATATCCTGAGAGGACAAACCCCTAAAACTACTATGGTATTTTTTTTAATAAAATATTAGAACTTAATTTCATTAATTAGGGAATAAAATACATTAAAATTATGTATATTCCTTATAGCTACATTTGTGCACCCACTAGGCGAATGATGTAAATTATTAATTTAAAAGAAACTTTTTTTTTTGGAACGGCATCGATCAGGCGACTTTGGTCTCATGTGTAAACCTACCCTTGCGGGGCTATGTCCAAGGTCGATTACTCGGACCTCCGTGAGAACCAAGACACCCCCTCCTGAAGCTTTCTCCTGGCAGAAACCCCCTCCTGGGACAACATGGGTAAAACTGTCTCTCCCTTGGATTAGAACTTGGGTCACATAGTAACCAAAGTCCTAAGAGCCAAGGGGGTAACCACTAGGACAAGTCCTAGTGGTTAATTTAAAAGAAACTTAATAAGTAGAAAAAATAAGTACTTATTATATCTACATTTGTGCATCATTTGGATATCATTTGGATTTGGATGTAGGGTCCGTTAAAATTATTAATCTTTTCATATTGTGACCTACTTTAATTTTAGTTAGTGAAACCGGTCTTTTCCCACCAACCAATCTATTAAAAGGTTAAGCACCCGAGTCCAAAAAGAGTTGGATTTTGGTTGATCTCCGATACTTGACCTTTGAATACGCGAACGGAATACTTTGTCAAAACAACTTCCTCATGAACATTTCATGATTTCAAGGCTTACGACTCGTCCACTTTTGGAATTTCACGTTCTTTTGTTCGTCTCCCTTTTGTTCTTCTTCTTCTTGATATTCGTTTTCCTCATGTTATTGTTCTTCCTCTTCCTCATCAGAATCATCTTTATCATGTCTTGGGTCATGGAAATGTAGATTCTGATTGAAGTTGGATGATGACTGAAACGGGTTGGGGTGTTTGGTGCAACTTGAGAGGGTAATATTGTTGATATTGAAGTTGGGGTGGACTTGGTTATTGATATTGAAACGGTTGAGGTGGAGTTAGTCGAGATGGAGTTGGTTCACTCGAACATACATTATAAACAAGTCTTTCTAGTGGGGGTTTGTTCTTTTCCTTGGATACATTTATCGGGTAGAAATAAAGAAATGACTGATGTAGAGAAGAAGTGATTTGTTGTTGCGAGATAATTGTTGAAATAGTTCATTCTTATAGTTTTTATAAGTATATATTTTTTTAATGTTGGTGACCGTTCTATGGTCATAGAGGTCTCTCGTAAGAGTTTTTTTCTTACAAATCATTGGGTAGTATTACCCGTGAAATGAACCCGTAAATCCAATTTTCTTACCAGAGCTCCACACCCCCCACCCCACCCCCCCCCCCTCCCCAAACCATGGAACGGAAAAATGACACACATTACGATATAATAAAAAGGACGTGTCAAAATCTAAGAAAAAGATGAGAGCGAAAAAATATCATATTTCGTATAAAGTATTAAATGGATTAGAGGTTTAATAATGATAAGTATAACCATAATACCAACCAAAGAATCTCTTGCAATCTATTATAAAGATCAATATTTTAAAGAACATATTAGGCTGGTTAAACTGAAAGTTTGTGAAAGTTTGTTGTTAATAATTTGGAATCCCTCCTTGAGGGTTTAAGCTTTGCATTCATAGTACTTATAATTGTAGGAGTATGTGATTAAGGTTACGTATTTATAAAAATCAACCTCTACATATAGACATTATAAAATAACGATAGATTAGTACATTTTATCTAACATACCTCTGTAGTCTGAGTAGAAGGATATTGAACGTTAAGACTGTCTTAAAATCCATAAACAGTTGTGCCAGTAAGCTTTTGGTGAAGATATATGTAAACTGGTGAGCTGAGGGAACATGTAACACACGCACTTGACCAATGACAGCATGTTTCCTTACAAAGTGTATATCTAATTCCACATGCTTAAGTGTTGGTGCTTTACATGGTTTGACGCTAAATACACAACGTTGACATTATCACAAAACACAAGAGTAGCTTGAGACATTGGACAATGTAACTCCAGCAGAAGATTACGAATCCATGCTGCTTCGGCAACAATATTGGTAAAACCATGATATCCAACTTCAGCACTTGATCCCGAGACGACATGCAGACATTTAAAATACCAAGAGATGAGATTTTCACCCAGAAAGACACATAAACCAGATGTCGAGTGAGAATTCTTTTGACATTCCCTGAGTCGGCGTCGGTGTAAGCAACCAAACGATCAATAAAATAGGAAAGTATGTAAAGGTAACACAAGATTCGTTTGAGGGCATTTAGATGCGGACCATGAGGATCGTGTATGAAGAGACAAAATTGAAGAACAACAAAAGAAATGCCAGGACGAGTGAGAGTCAGATATTGAAGGGCACCGACTAAACTTCGATACATACTATGGTCTACAAAGGGTTTACAATGTATAGAGAGTTTGGTCCTCGTGTCAGCAGGAGTCCTATAAAGATTGCAAGATTGCATGTCGGCACGGGCGAGAATATCCTTGTTGAATGCAGTCTGGGAGAGGAACAGACCAGACTGATTCCTAGTTGCAACAATGCCTAGAAAGAAGGAAAGAGGGACCAAGATCAGTCATTGTGTCACACCTCGGTTTCCGAACATGTGTATGATATTAGACTGTATCGTTCTTATCCTTTTACGCGAATCGTCTGGACCTCTTAGTGCCATATGATCTGCTTCAACCCTTGTGATCAAAATTTTATTTTTCTTAATTGTTATATTTTGTCAACTCTGGATCTGTTGTCACAATAAGTGAGTCAATTATTAAAAATTTAAAATGCAATTTGCCATTTCAAAAATTGTAAATTTTATGGATAGTAAGGGCATGTTTGGTTCCAAAAGAATTGGGATGGAATTAGAATTAATTCCTTTAAATTGTATGTTTGCTTGGCATTAGTACAGAAGGAGGTTTTCCACCATTTGAGGATTTTTTAATTCCTTCAATCCGCTGATGGAATTTTCAACATTCCAACAACATTCCAACAGAATACTAAAACTTTACCAAAATGTCCTTGTCTTCTTAAAAAACACCTCCATTATTATTCCCTTCACATCATCATCATTTGGATTGATCATCGTCAGCTTCCATTTGTAAGATAATGGAAAACACTGAATTGGTGAATAACTGAATGATTATTATTGATAGATAGATTACAATATATAGAGTTCACAGGAAACCCTAGAAACCTAGTTGGGCCCGTAGGCTTATACTAATAATCCATAATAATATTATATTCCAATACTCCCCCGTAGTCAGAGCAGGAGGAAATTGGACGCTCAGACTGGACAATAAAATTTAAATAAAACATAAAAACAAAAAAGTATTGTTAAAAAATAGCTTCAATTTCGATTCTCGACTCCAAGTTCCAATCTTTCGCAAACAGCTCAGAAAAGTTGCATCCCTGAAAAAATATTGTTCAGTTTACTCGGCTTTAGATCCTTTCATGTCTTGTTCCTTTCATAGCTTCATTCGGTTTTGGGTCTTGGTTTTTTTAAAAAAAAACATGATTGACTTGACAACCCACGATCGTAATCGTGTAGCAGTGTGTTGAGACTAACAACCAAGACTAACCAACGCTACCTTGGATCCGTAGATCAAGAGATGAGATTGTAGATCTAGAAAGAAAAAGAAAAGAAAATAATGCTGGTGATTGAGGTCATATATATGATTGTCTCTTGTATCCGTAGATCAAGATATGAGATCCGTAGATCAAGATATGAGATCTGTAGATCTAAAAAGAAAAGAAAGAAAGGAAGAAAAAAAAATCAAATCAAACCGTAGTTTGAGATTGGGGTTCATAGAAGTGAACAAGACAGCATAGAAGCCATGATTAAGGAAGATGGATGTTGAATGACTAAAAAGATAGAAATCATTCAAAGATATCAGTTCGAAGAGAAGAAAAAAATCTTGACAGTCAAATTTAGCAAGAAAAAAAAAAGTCACCAACAAAGGAGTTTGATGCCTTGTTCATGTGCAAATCAATTGATTTAGAATAAGCCTTGATCAACGTGCAACAATCAACAAGAAATCACTAAGTTTGAGATGATGATTTGCATTGAAAGGATACAACCGATCAACGGTATAAAGGAGAAAGACGGGGCAACAGAAGCCATGCAGGAAAATACTTCGAAGAAACGTAATCAATGTGGCTGAGGAAATATGATTGTAACAACCGATCAAAAATAATTCTCACGTATGAGACATCGGAATCTTGAATCGAGAACTACATTTTATTCAAACAGGAACAAGAAAAGTAGAAGAAACTAAACATAAAAACGAAGTTGTGACAGGGCGGCGACGGTGGCGACACGCCGCCCTGTCTAGGGTCGACGGTGGCGACACGCCGCCCTGTCTAGGATTTAAACTCGGTAGCAACGACTAGGGTTTGGATCGTTTAGGCTGTGATACCATGTAAGATAATGGAAAACACTGAATTGGTGAATAACTGAATGATTATTATTGATAGATAGATTACAATATATAGAGTTCACAGGAAACCCTAGAAACCTAGTTGGGCCCGTAGGCTTATACTAATAATCCCTAATAATATTATATTCCAATACCATTATTGAATCAGAAAGTCGAACATTATTAAAGCAAAAATTAATTCGCTTCCATGATTGAATTAAAGACGATTAATGCCATGGATTTGAAGCAGAACTCGATTTGAAGCAAACGAGCTAGATTTGAAGCAAACGAGCTAGATTTGAAGTTGAAAAAGGAACTTGCTTTAATGCCGAAATCCATATATTTGAAGCACACGAACTCGATTTGAAGCAGAAATCCATCAAGATGAAGCCAAAATCCATCGATTTGAAGCACACGAACGCGATTTCAAAGGAGAAATCCATCGTTTTGAAGCACATGAGCTCGTTTCGAAAGCAAAAATCCATCGATTTGAATAATCTCATCTTTTAAATAATCTCATCCAATTCCATTCAAATAAATACAAAAAAAAATAGATTTAAATAATCTCATCTTTTGCCTATTGGCAAATAATAACCCGTCTTTTAACATTGGTAACTACCAGTCCTACCTTTACACTTATTTGTTTTCACCGGTCTCTCCGTTGATAAAGTTAACTCCGTTAACTTTTTCATCCAGTTTTTTTTCAACCTCAATCTTTGATCCACCATAACTTCTTCGAATCTTGATGAAAATTCAATATGTAAGTTGTTCTGAACTTGTGACAAAAAACCAAACAAACTAGTTATTTATTGCTTAGGTTTTAAATAGATTATGATGATGAACATGTTCTTCACGAAGCTTCAACAATGCTATATTGACCACTCTTTGGTTTTCAAAATTGATTTCGCCAATGTATTTGTGATCTTAAACCGAATCTATAGCAACAAGAATCACTGAAAACCATTGAGAATTGGTCAATCCACCATTGTTAAAGCTTCATGAAGAACATGAAGTTGTGAAATTTGAGATCCGATCAAAACTCTATAAAAATTAATTCCGTCACTTGCTATAGATTTGTGAGAACATGCCAATCTACTGGAATCGATCAATATCACAAACACAATGGAATTGATGCTCAAATTTTTTTTTATCTAAAGTTATGAAAAAGTCATAACTTTGATGCTCTTGTTCATCATCACAACCTATTCAAAACCTAAACAATATGGATCTAGTCTTGTTCGGTTTTTCGTCACGAATTCATAGAAACTTACGGATTGAATTTTCATCAAAATTTAAAGAAGTTATGTTGAATCAAAGATTGAGGTTGAAAAAGGGATGAGAAAGTTAACGGAGTTAACTTTTTTAATGGAGGAACCAGTGAAAACAAATAACTGTAAAGGTGAGACTAGTAGTTGTCAAAGTTAAAAAACAAATTATTATTTGCCAATAGGCAAAAAATAAGATTATTAATATCTGTTGAATAACAACAACCCATTAGCAATCTAATGTAAATATGCATAGAGATATGAACATGTGAAGAGTATAGGAGAAAGATATAGTAGAGATTAGATAAAACTCATATTATCCATAATATTGATCATATACAAATGCCACTATTTATAGGGCTATGATAAAACATAACGATAAAGGGGGTTAAGAATGTGGATAGTCATTATACTAATTATTCACAATACTCCCCCTTGACTATCCACAAAATGAAAATTAATATACTATTATTTCAATACGCTTAGGGATGTTGCCTCATTAAAAACCTTGCTTGGAAAAACCCAGCGAGACAAAACCATAGCTAAGGGAAAAAGAGTGCAGCGCGTATTGTCTCCCCCTCATTTTGACATGTATCATTTATGTGAGTAGCATTGATCTTCTTGATCCCTTGAGGTGCAGTTCCTTAAGTTGTTTGCTCAGTACTTTTGTAGAGGTTGATAAGCAACGTTATATGATCTTCATGTATAACTCCCAAACTTTAGTGAAGTGTGTTTCAAAGCTAACCCAAGAACTGATTGGAGTAGAAAGCGGTATTTCCGACGGTAGTAGACACCATTTCTTAGCTTCGGTTATCGTTCTTCTCAATAGAGTTCCACCACGTTGCAAAACGTCCATTGCCTCATGCTTCATAGATAAACACCACAAGATCCAAAATGGTGTTGTATAACATTACTTGCATCTGAATGACTAACAAGACTTGTTTCGTTGGGTTAGTAAAATATAAACCTATACCTTTATACCTTCAAAATATTTCTAACACATTCCAACATCTCATCATTGGACATAGGCAATATCATGCAAATAAATATAAAGAAATTTAAGTAAATGATATGTTAATGCAACAAGTGCACATACTTGTAGTACTTTCACATCAATATTTTTCCATTCTTTGAAAATGGTTATTATATGTATCAAGTAATTTGACAATCTCTAGCATATATGATGGATGATTAATGGAGTATGTTTTCACATTATAGTCTTCAACATTTTAGATATAGCTTTATAAACATTTTTTTTATACAAAGGTCTGACATCTTCAAGAGATATAATCAAAATATACTATAATAACTATAAAATCCGAGCATGTTCTTCTGGCATATGAACAATTTGCATGATACTTATATATTTGTATCCCGACATAGTCATGCCACAAACATGTTAAGTTTACACAATATATTCTCAAGGCTTTATACAAATGCATGCTTAAGACATTTATAATCCACCTATAATCCATTATGGATTAATTTCCATCATAACTAATTATACATATGCATTCACTCATGAGGGATTTGGATACATAAACTTAATCCTTTAACAAATCAATTTTAAATTGATAACATTATACCATTCTATCCATCATTTATTGACATATCATGTCATCAGTGATGTTTACTCGTGCACAAGGATTAGTTATTTAAGATATTTCAAATACCTTCAAATAATCAACTTCTTGGGGGTTTATATGGACCTTTATATTTAAGTATTCAATGTATAAAATAATAGTAACGTATTGATCCAAATTTTTATACAACAATCATTAACGTTCTCGAGAACTTACTCAACATTATTATTACGGTACTCTAAACCCTCCAAAGATTTCATGTATCATTATCAAGTGAGCCATATACCTAGGATATCATAATATTCATAAGACGCATATCAATTATCTATTGTATTACCAGACTAATGAACTGCTTGAATCTCATTGCATCCACCATCGGAGAATATATCTCCTCATAATCAAACTTAGGTCTTTACGAAAAACCTTGTGCCACCAATTTTCTTTGTATTGCTTAATATTATTTTCAAATGATGCTTTTGTATAATAGACCTGTTTATATCGAACATATTAGAGAATTTCACTCTGCCTGGTTTGCGTCTTTTTTATTTTGGCCAATGTTTACGACTTTTCATCATAGGCAGATCTTAATTCTTGATCCTTACCCCTTTTATTATATCTAGCACTTATTATATCCAATATATTATCGACGTGGATTGGTTTCGATTCCATATATGTTTAGACATGATATAATTTATTGAGATCGATCTCTTCATCATCTTCAGGTACCTGAGGTTCTTCTGGAACCATCATGTCTAAAGTCTCTTTAAGGGACTCTTCTACCAGTACCTCGAATTGACCATCTTCGTTAGTTGCTCCATCTTTCGAGGATATTTTATTATTGGAATCGACTAGACTACCACGATTCAAACGTGCCATAGACTCATTATCAATATTTATTTGTCCTTTCTAGGACACCAATCTTAATTGGAGCATTAGCAGTTGGTATATGTGACTTAGTCACTTTTCAATGTTAGTCGATGCATCTGGTAATTGATATATTAATCTTTGTAAATGAATTATCCATTAAACTCTAGTTCACCATGGTTCAGTTTGAGGATCAAGATAATACACTAATAATATATTCCAGCTTATTCACTTTCCAACTGCTTTTAATCTCCCCCTAATGTTGGGAAAATTTGTTTCATGAGAACATAATTCTGAGTCGTAAAATAAATCTATCACTACTGATAGTGATTCATACCCAACATTTTTTCTAACCTCATTTGAGGTCCCATCTCTATGCATCGTGGTGGAGCAATTTTAATATATATCACACAACCAAAAATTATTTGATGGGAAACATTGGTTACTGACCATAAATCAACTATAACGTGGAGGAAATATTATAACTTATTGGCCTGATGTGAATCAATGTCACTTTATGTAAAATCACATGCACCCTACATACAAACATAAATTTTTGCTCTCATGATTATTGGTTTTGCAATCAATCGTAGACGTAGGGTAACCATCCACAACAAAAGAAATTCGTGTATGAACTTAAATGACATGAAGTTCAACACTTATTCCAATAATCATTAGTAACTTTGGGATTAAATTCACCGTTATTACCAAAATAAGTATGATAATATGGAAGGATGTGTTTGCTATCTCATTAGCTAAGCCATAATTCATGCAAACTTCCAGTTGCGAATTTGATAACCATTTAGACGATGCATCGATTTATAACACTAAATGGTATATAACTTAGGATATATATATATATATATCATTATATTCTTTATCACTTCCAGAGTACTTAGGGATTCACACCCATTTTAATCTGTAAATAATTTTTTATCCTTAAGAGAAAATATTACATGTTAGTTATCAATCTGAAGAATCTTTTAACATTCAATATGCTTCACATTATTATTGACTCAGTGTGGTCTAACCGGTCATGCCTATAAATTAATCATGACATGATCTATAAACTTTCAGTTTATGATCATATTTGCTTTAGTTGTACTGATGCTTATTAAATAAGCGACTGAAGATACAAGAGAATGATGTAGCATTTCAAACATTCGTGTAATGTCACATTTATGATCTTTACATCTTATTTTCGATCATATGATCATTCTCTTCTTTTGCCACTGTGGTGGTCGATCACATTATTATCATAAATATCATTCCATTCAATTAGATTCATGATCATTATCATAAAACCGATGAATATAGATTCACATTCACTTCGAGGAATGAAATAAAACCAAACATGTTTCATCATTTTCTCAAACATATGGATATGAAATCCTTTCGTACTTTTACATGCTATCGCTACTTCATGAGCATACTAAATGTATGAAAAGAGAAATTGTTTTGTCCGACTTTTCCTCATAATAATCTTCTCTTTAAATAATATCAATTGAGAAGTATTTATATGTCTGAATCATTCAAGACTTACTGGCCTTAGATCTTATGGCCTTATATAAATCGGTTATGAGGTTTTAGGAGCATGAAACTTCGTGTATCATATCTAAGCACATTTATAATTTTTTCATGAGAGTAACAATAACCCACAAATGAGTATTTTGTTTGTTCTATTCTACTACCCTTTACATGAATAATTTAAAGCATCCAGAGGACATGTTATAATGTCAAAACATGTAATTCTCAAATTTGTAACATATCTTTTACAAAACATGTTTATACCCTTTAGAGAGATTGTGATAATAAAACCCAACTTGTCTTTTAATCATTTTATCCGGTGCTATATAATTAATAGCATATTAAGAATGATGTGCATAATAAAATCAAATTGTACAATACTTGATATTATAACATGTCTTTATATAAACTTGAGTTATATTAAAAATATATGATTTGAGATGCTCAAGTCTTATCACTTTGACTATTACATAACTTTCACCAAAATAACATAAAGTTATGGAGTCATAAATTTATAACAAGCAGGTTACAATATGTGAGTAATTAATAATAAACCATAACTTTGGTTTGATTAGTTATTCTATTCATTACTAGCTATATAGTAAATGATAGCATTTAGAATAACATCATGAGGATGTTGTGTTTTTAATCTAAACACATGATAATCTCTTTATTTGTTATCACATCCGCAAACATAACCAAAAGTTTTACTTTAGTCATTATATAATAAGACCATAACTATGGCTTCCACTTTGGTCATAATATTTATATGTTGCCACACGCCCACATTCACTTCTGGGAATGGGGTTCTACCAACGAGAAGAGTCTCGTGATTTTTTATTAGGAGCCAATTATTTTCATCATCTCCTTACTAATAATGTTTTCACAACATAGAACTAATTGTGAGGGTGATTCTATATATCACCGAGTTATATCCACGCATAGACTTGTAGTCTTGTAATTTTAAATGAATCAACTTATAATGAGCTTTGATAGTGTTACCATTGTGATTATATACATCTTTCACTTTGGTCCAAAGGAAAAGTGGATAATGGTAAAGTATTTAATTTTCTTTCAAAGCCTTAATATTGACATTAAAATGTAGCTTGACATCCAATACCATCGTATAAATCATAATATAATTTCATACTCAATAACATTGTAATAGTTATAAGCTTACAACAAAATCATTAGATATCATAATGATATGATAGCTTTTGTTCTCTAGCTCCCAACAAACCATTTGCATCTTAATCATAAAAATAAAAACGATAAATTTATAAATTACAAAACAGTGATTTCAATAAATCTTTTTACCGAAACTCTCAACGAAATTTTCTCAAATTTCAACACTTTTGATATATATCGTGACGGCTTAAAATTAAGATAACAAGCTAGCATGTAACACAATGATATAATACTTGAAACTACATACATTTTATGTAATATTAAATTACTATGAATATGAAACATTAAAATCTTTAGTTGGTAATAAAATATCATTTTTAATACTATAACATTTAAGACGTATTTAACATCAAGTTTTAACGATTATGAGTCAAATATAACATCATACAAAATTCTTGAGAAGGAAAACATTTAAAATAATTATATCTATAAATCATAGCTTTAGGATTGTAACAAAATCCAAAAATAAATTAGGTGTAAATTAGTTTATTTTAACTCTAACCCCTATTACGTTTATATGAAAGAAAATTTATACTGTATATTTTTATTTAGTTAAAAGCAACAACCATTTTAATATGTAGAGTTCTTACCTTGCGCCAACATTAGAAACAAAATCTCCATCGAGGGTGGGGTAACAGAAATAGAAACATGTGAAGGCCTCGACAGTTTGAGAATATATCTTGCAGTGAAACAAGGCTTCGGTGAAGCTTCTACGACGTGGTTCCGGTTCTTAACTCTATAGATACCATAAAAATTGAAAACTTTGATAGATCCTGTATCCATATGATGACTATGATGAGTAATAGAAAAAAGATATGTGTGTAAAATAAATATAGGATGAAAAAAAAAACCCTCTTTATCAGAGAGCAAATATTTTTAATGATACACGCATGTCTTAATAAGACAAAGACCCCAATAATCTTTAAAACCAAGAAACGAATATCCGTTGAAATAAGAACATGAGCAACATAATGATTTTAGACATGAATAAAAAAAATGATGTAGTCGTATAAGGTTTTAGGATTTTGAAAGAGCATTCTCATGGTGATAACGTGTTGGATAACAACAACTCATTAGCATTGCATATTTACGCAAAACAAAATAATAATTGCATATTTCCCCATCTCTTATAAGTCTTTTATTAATGACAATTATACCCTTATAAAAAACATTATATCAATTGATTATTAGGTTTAACGCCCTCCATTCTGAATATCCAAGCTATCATAAGCTCTCTTATAGACCAACAATGGCGGAAGAACATATCAACTCATCAACAAATCACCACACGTTCAATCAATAAGCACCCAAGATCTGAGTTTTGATTTTTGATAAAGTTTGAATCTGAACCGAACAAATAAATCTCAAAAATAGAGAAACACAAAAGATGAAAAAGACTTCATCTTCCCGAGGTTCTGATTTTGAGGGATCTTTCTATCTCCCATTGTATCTTCTCCATTTTTTTCTTCCATCATATCTACTGCTTAGCATTATTATGAAGGAACCCTTAAGATCTTTGATTTGGTTTTAAACCCAATGTTCTTATCGTCTTCTAGTGGTCAGGTGGTATGCGTGGAGGAATGGGTTAATTGAGTTGGATTCTTAGGGTTTCCAAGACAGTGAGAGAAAGGATTTAGTGCTTGTTCATATGTGATATGATCTGATGAGATCTATGAGTGGATAAAGGGATGCCAATGATAAAGAGGATAGAAGAAGGAAGGTTTAATCTTTTTAATTTTTAATTAATAATAAGGGTAAGTTAGTTAATTTATAATTTATTATTATTAAAATAAATAGTATTGGGTAAATTTGCAATATCTTTTAATAAGAAAGGGGATATATGCAATAAAAATTATGTGATGGGTAAATATGCAATTGATAAGTTTTATAGGGGTATATATGCAATTGCCCCAATATTCATAAAGATATGAACATGTGAAGAGTATAGGAGAAATATATAGTAGAGATTAGATAGAATTCATACAATCCATAATATTGATCATATACAAATGCCACTATTTTATAGGGCTATGATATTAATACAATATAACGATAAAGGAGGTTAAGAATGTGGATAGTCATTATACTTATTATTCACAACAATATCCAATTTTTTATCAAATATAATATAATTCTTTATAATTCATTCCAACGAGCTGGATACCCACCCGCGCATTGCGGCGGGAAGCTTGTTTTTAATAATGTAACAATGCAATGTAAATAACAATGCAAGTGATGTTTACGCAAGAGCCAATCATAATAGTAAGATAGCCAAAATAATTCTTTAGAGAATTATGGAGGTTAAAATTGTTTGTTACAAACCAACCAAAATGGTGAAACCAAAGTTATTTCTAACATTAAACAAAAGTAAGTCTTGCGAAGTTCTTACGATTCCCACTTCATTGTCTTTATCTGTTCCAAGATTTATCATTCTACATCTCAAAAGCATCAACATGGATCATACACATCTTGGCAGCTGTGTTTTATTAAAAAAAAATGAGGAGTTATAAGTACCTGTGTCTCAGTTACTACTGTTACAAACAAAGAAAGCTGCAACTAAAAGAGAAAACCTGAAATAAAACAAAAAATGAAGTAGAATTATCAAGAATAGGAACTTGATGAAATTGAACAACGATATTAAACCATAGATTGTGAAGTACAAAATAAAGAACGCATGTCAAACACTTCCGTGATTATATCCTACATTAAGAAATCTAGTTTAAAGTTGCCAAAAGTTATACTTGCATGATTATATCTCACATTAAGAAGAAATCCATTCTTTTCTAAGTTTACATAAAATTTTGTTCTTTCTAATGATTGAGTAATAGCCTTTACAGATGTATTCAGTGTTATTAAACCTTAGAGGCATTCTACAATTATATGAGTTATAAAGATATGAAACTTACCAAAACAAAGAGCGAAACACTTCTACAACAGCATAATGCCTACTAAATCCCTGCAAAACAATGATAAAGATGAGCAATGCCCAAAAGACAAAACTAATGAGTCGTCACACACTCATTTGATAAAAAAGAAATATAGTGACTATGAGTGTAGGGGATCGTTGGTTCTGTTGAGCAGTCAATAGTTACTATTAATGTAATTTTTTTCCTTCAGTAAATTTGGCTGTATTTTAGAAATCAGTTTACCTTGAACTCCTCAGGCTGTTTCATATCCAGGTTTGCAATTATCATTCCCATTTCGCCATAGACATGAGTCAATTGGAGTCCATATTGGGTTCTTTGCCTTTCCTGCATGTACTTGTAATTGTAAATGGAAAAGATAAGTGACTTTATAGAAATTGGTTGTTGATTGTATCATCTTAATAGTACCTGTCTACAATCTCCTCGAGATTACGGAATGGTAGGTTGATCTGAAATATTGTTATATCTGCGGACTCCAATATTAGCTTTCCTGTTAAAAATGATATATATTTTTAATATATTAGTCACTTTTAAAAAAATCTTGTAAACAAATTCATTTTTTTACTTTAGAATGTTCTCATTGGATATGTTAACCATTTGAAACTCATAAATATGAATATCGAATCATGTTTATATATGAATTAATTATGTTTTGTTATTGCATATGTCAGTGCAGCTTCACGTGTGTATGCATTCCCTATTGATAAACAAAAAACCAAAAAATGTGACCATTTCCTTGGTATGTTTCTAAGAGGTTTCAAATTGTTTCGTGTTAAGCGATGATTTTTTCAATAGTATTAAGCAATGAAAACAGTAAAACAAACCCAAAACAAAGGTCTCATAGTTGTACTCTTGAATCTTAATTACATCGATGCTACAGGCCTTCGTTCATGTTTGGGGCTTTTATACACAGGACATCAGACTACTTTATGAATCTTGTATAGAAATTCATCATGTCATTGAAGTCTGAATATTTAATCCAAACTATACGGATAGGCAAGGCTATTGTACTTTAACTATAAATCTTGCTTTTTAATTTATGTGTTTAAAAAAGCAACACAATCATCATTAATGGACACATTTTATCATCCTTTAGGAGTTAAACAGCACACAAATTGATAGCTTTCTGTACATAAATTCACTATAAACCAAAGGACAAAACCTATCTTAGAACCAAATGCCAACCCATCCTCTACTTCATTAGAATCAAATTAGATTACTTTTAAAATAATATACAAACACACAACAGGTCCAAACAAATAGATCACGACAATTCATATAATTACATTTCTATTAATATCAAAAGCCAAAAAAAATATGAAGAATATATGACAAATAGGTATAAATCTTAGTAAATTGAAAATTATAAATATGTGTATTAATTTGATCTATGAACAGTTAAATAAAGCAAAGAAATTCAACATGATTAGTAAATCATCTACACTTGAATGTGCAAACCATGAAGCCCTAAAAGATTCAACATTTCTTATTGTCAGCATGATTACTCAACAACCGTAAAAACTAAAGAGGTAAATAGTCAAAATAGAAGAGGAGGTACCTCATGTGCGCTAATGTGTGACAGGATGACTTTGAATATATGTATGGAAATATATAGTTTTAATTACAGTTTGATAACTGAAGTCATAAGTAAATTGACTACAGGGGAAAGCTTCATTAAGAACAACTAAAAGAAGTGACATAAGACAATCTTAGCGACATATTCTCAAGCAATAACAAACCTAAAGACAACTCAATCATTGAAGCAAAACATAATCTGTTACTGAAACGGTTCAGACATTTCATCGAACAACTGGCAGGCAACACCAACATCTTGTAGCATTACGTACATATCGATCAAGGTATTCCTCACCAAAAGATGACGCTCAAGTCCATAGGAAAAAAGAAACGAAAATCCACAAACATTTTACAAATTCAGTTGAAAACTAACCTTGCTATGTTGATTTGAGGCGGAAGTGGCAGTCGGCGAAGAACCATACCGTTTGCAGGCTACATCGGTTACAAAATCTTTCAATTTCGGTACCATTTGAAACAATGTGGTAAGTCTGTAGAAGATTCAAGAACGGAAGAAGGAAACGTACCTTTCATCAACCCGAATCGAGACAGGGCCAAACGAAATAATAGAACCCTAAAAACGAACCCAGATCCTTGAAGCCCCTTTCGCATCACTATGCTGCAACCGAAGATCAAGGGCCGATTGAGGAACAGAGAAGCTCGAAATCCATGGCTGAATCTAGGTTAAAGGATAGAGAGATGATGGTGTGTGACATCGATGGTTTGGTGGGTGAGGCAGAGAAGAGAATGGGGTAGATGAGGAAGACGACGGCAGAGAGAAATCAGACTGAGTAAGTGTCGGTGCCCTAGAAATCGCGTGAAGAAGATTAGAGATCATGGAGTTAAAGAGAGAAGAAGATGGATCGCTACCTTGTGAGAGAGATGAGAGAAAGTCACCGTCATCTTCACCCAATCAGAAAATAAAAATAAAACAGATGTAAGCAAAGTATTAGTTAGAAGAACGACAGTAATTTACCTCACATGACCGACATTTCCAATTATATATATATACAAAAAGAATTGGTTGTCACACACTATAAATTTACTATTCATATAATACCCTATAGGAACATGACACGTGTCATGTTCCACCAATAATAACATGACACGTGTCATGTTCAACACATAAATTCACTATTCAAGATTTGGTTTTATGACACGTGGCCTGACACGCGGCCACGTGTTAGGCCATGTGATGACACGTAGACACGTGTTAGGCCACGTGTCATATGTAGGCCAATGCTTTTGCGACACGTGGTCATGTGTTAGCCCACGTATGGTGACATGTGGCCACGTGTGCATATCTAGGCCAATGTTTTTGCGACACGTGGTCACATGTTAGGCCAAGTGTTTTGCGACACGTGGTCACATGTTAGGCCAGGTGTTATGTACATGTGATATTTTTTTCAGACTCAAGCGCAAGTGGTCAACTTTTAGACCACTTTTAGAGTTTTTGACTTTGGTCACGGCGTTTTAAAAAATGGGTGTTAGGTCACGTGTCATGTACATGTGGTATTTTTTTCAGGCTTAAGCGCAAGAGATCGACTTTGGCCACGACGTTTCGGAAATGGGTGGCCCGCCGCGAAGCGCGGGCGGGTCACCATCTTGTTGTTAATATATAATTCCAAAGT
>JBCNJP010000007.1:28227783-28249187 GCA_039602395.1 Deinandra increscens subsp. villosa | reverse complement strand
AAATAAACTTTGGAATTGGAATGAATTATAAAGAGTTATATTATTTTTGATAAAAAATTGGATATAAATAATCTTATTATTTTACCTATTGGTAAATAGGGAGAGGATCATTTGAGAACCAATTGGGTTTGGGAACTAAAAAGAACCATTCTAAGCCACTAGTTTATATATATGGAAAACCCCCAATGAATTATAGTGGTCCCCACCTGAAATTAATGGTTGAGATTTAGTTCTCAAAAGTTCTCAAAACAAAAAGTTCTCATTTGAACCTAACCCTTGGTAAATAATAATTTGTTTTTTTTTAACTTTGACAACTACTAGTCTTACCTTTATAGTTATTTGTTTTCATTTGTTTTCACCGGTTACTCCATTAAAAAAGTGAACTCCGTTAACTTTTTCATCCATTTTTTTCAACCCCAATCTTTGATTCAACATAACTTCTATAAAGTTTGATGAAAATTCAATCCGTAAGTTTCTATGAATTCATGACGAAAAACCGAACAAGACTAGATTTATATTGCTTAGATTTTGAATAGGTTGTGATGATGAACAAGAGCATCAAAGTTATGACTTTTTCATAACTTTAGATAAAAAAAAATGAGCATCAATTCCATTGTGTTTGTGATATTGATCGATTCCAGTAGATTGGCATGTTCTTACAAATCTATAGCAAGTTACAGAATTATTTTTTACAGAGTTTTGATCGGATCTCAAATTTCACAACTTCATATTCTTCATTAAGCTTTAACAATGGTGGATTGACCAATTCTCAATGGTTTTCAGTGATTCTTGTTGCTATAGATTCGGTTTAAGATCACAAATGCATTGACGAAATCAATTTTGAAAACCATTGATAATTGGTCAATATAGCATTGTTGAAGCATCCTGAAGAACATGTCCATCATCATAATCTATTTAAAACCTAAGCAATAAATAACTAGTTTTGTTTGGTTTTTTGTCACAAGTTCAGAACAACTTACATATTGAATTTTCATCAAGATTCGAAAAAGTTATGGTGGATCAAAGATTGTGGTTGAAAAAAAAAACTGGATGAAAAAGTTAACAGAGTTAACTTTTTCAACGGAGAGACCGATGAAAACAAATAAGTGTAAAGGTAGGACTGGTACTAATATTAAAAGATGGATTATTATTTCTCAATAGACAAAAGATTAGATTATTTAAATTCATTTTTTTTTGTATTTATTTGAATGGAATTGGAATATGAACAAAGTAAAAACACCTTCATCTCCATATCCCTACCACCCTTCCTGTCCTTATCCTTACCTACCCATTTCATCCATATCCAGTTCTTCTATGGCTAAAATCTATTGAAGTAACAAACTCCATGGGTTTGGATCATTAATTAGAAGGAGCACCACCACCATCATCATGGTTAAAATCGATGAATTCTTCTTCAAATCGATGGATTTCCGCTTTCGAAACGAGCTCGTGTGCTTCAAAACGATGGATTTCTCCTTTGAAATCGAGTTCGTGTGCTTCAAATCGATGGATTTTGGCTTCAACTTGATGGATTTTTGCTTCAAATCGAGTTCGTGTGCTTCAAATATATGGATTTCGGCATTAAAGCAAGTTCCTTTTTCAGCTTCAAATCTAGTTCGTTTGCTTTAAATCGAGTTCTGCTTCAAATCCATGGCATTGATCGTCTTTAATTCAATAATGGAAGCGAATTAATTTTTCCTTTAATAATGTTCGACTTTCTAATTCAATAATGGAAGCTGACGATGATCCATCCAAATGATGATGATGCGAAGGGAATGATAATGGAGGTGTTTTTTAAGAAGACAAGGACATTTTGGTAAAGTTTTTTAGGAAAATCGTTCGCAAATTTAATTAAAATAAATACTTTTATTTTAGGGGGAATTGCATATATCCTCCTATTTTCAGCTATAATTGCATATTTACCCATACCAAACTAATAATTGCATATATCCCCTTTTCTTGTTAAATGACAATTATGTCCCTCAATATTTGATTAGGTTTACCAAAAAAAAAAGAAGATACGGCATATATCAAATCCCGCTCGATCGATCTTCAACTCCACGTCGACTCTTCATCTTCAACCATCTCAATCGATCTTCTTCACCATCTTCGACATCAACAAGACACGAAATCATCTTCGGAATCGACTCATCTTCTTCAACCGACGCGAACCACACTTGAATACACTGGTACGTTTCACTCGATCAATGGGTGCACATAGATACTGAGAAGATATATCCACCTACTATCAGACGGCCACCCGGAAGACCAAGAAAGAATAGAATTAAAGCAAATGATGAGTCAAAAAAAAGACATAAGTGTCGAGGGTGTGGTGAGTATGGACACCATGAAAAAACATGCAAAAATCCGGCATCTCAAGATGAACCGTCTACAAGTAAAAAGACACGTGGAAAAAGTACAAAAACTCGTGAAAGTAACTAGTTTTTTTTTAAACATTTTAGAGATGATGACTCTTATTTTTTGTTGAAACTTTTATGTTCGTATTATGGTACTGTTATGAATTAACTTTAATGTTTGTTTTATTTGATGATTGTTAATGATGTGATACAAAATAAGCATGAAAAGTTGGAGAAAAAAAAGAACTAGAATATAAAGAAAAAAATTAAGCTAGTAAAAGAGAAAAAAAGAAATAATTAGTATATTTTCAATTTATATGATTTGGAAAAAAAGGGTATATATGTAATTTAAGAGATTTGAGTCATTAAGGGTAAAATAGTCATTCCATAATTTATTTTTAATTAAAAAAAACAAAAATGGGTATATATGCAAATATTAAAGTTTGTAGGGGGATATATGCAATTGAATTTTTAGGTTGGGTATATATGCAATTTTTAAACTTTGTAGGGGTATATATGCAATTGCCCCTTTATTTTATGGTACGATTACAACAAACAAAATAACTCTAATCTATTACAATACAATGAAAAGAATCTACTCCTAATAATACGATTACAAGAAAATGAGAAGATATTACACGGAAATAAAATTACAATACAAATAAAGAATAAGAATTACACGGAATTGAATTGAGTAGAAACTACAATACAATAAAATAAATACAGTGACAAATTTATAATAAAATAAAATGTTTGAATGAAAGGAAAAAGAAGACAGAAAGTTATAGAAAAGGTTTTGAGAAAAATCTTTTGAAATTGTTTGAAAGAACAAAGAAGGATTGTGAAATCCTTGGCGAAGGATTCGGGTCAAAACCCGGGTCCCTTAAAACAAATTCCGGGTCTACCAAAGAACCGTTTTGTTTCCCAGGGTACAATCGCCTAAACCGTATTGTACGGTCGGGATAACTCTAAGCTTGAAGTTACCTTGAAGCTTGAAGAACTGAAGAACGAAGAGGAAGAGTTTGAGAGAAGGTATGAGGAAGAGAAGAGAGAATTCTCTGTGAATTCGGTGTGTGTTGCCTCAACTAATGAGGCTGTATTTATAGAGGTGAGAATTCTTGTTGAGCACTCAAAAGTTAATTCGTAGTCAAACTTTGCATTAAACGTCTTTAATGCAAATTGATTTCTAATTAACGCGGAATTACCTTAATTTGCTCAAAAACGCGTTTCCAGCTGTTAATCCGGAGGACTCCGCGTTACAGCTGTTTTCCGGAAGAACGGAGTGTGAGAGTGCGAGTGCGAGTGCGCGTTAGGGGTTCGCACCCCTCAGTGTCCAAGGGATGTGTCCTACTAAAGGAAACAATAGTTGGTAAGGTTCCCACCTTATAAACACTTTTGGTTTTAATCCCCAACCAATATGGGATGAGTTAAAATGCTATACTTAGCATTTTTTCTCTCTAATTTTCGCAGCTTCACAAGTTGCAAGACCTCAACTTTGAGCTTCGATATCTCATTCATACGAGCTCGGATTTGGACGTGGTTTGATGCGTTGGAAAGCCCTCACAACGTACTACACAAACCCATTAAATACAGAGGCAACAACCTATGTTATCTATATTTTATTTTAGTCCAAAGTTGGTGAAAAACTCATTTTCACACTTAGTGAAAAAACCCATTTTTCACTAGTTTTTCTCCCAAAATTCCAACAGTTTTAGCATTCTGTTGGAATGTTGAAAATTCCACCAGCGGATTGAAGGAATTAAAAAAAAAATCCTCAAATGGAGGAAAACCTCCTTCTGTACTAAATGCCAAGCAAACATACATTTAAAAGGAACTAATTCTAATTCCATCCCGATTCTTTCGCATTCCAGTGAACCAAACATGTCCTTACTATCCATAAAATTTACAATTTTGAAATGGCAAATTGCATTTTAATAATTGACTCACTTTTATGACAACAGATCCGCACCGGAGTTGACAAAATATAACAATTAAGAAAAATAAAATTTTGATCATAAGGGTTGAAGCGGACCATATGGCACTAAGAAGGTTCGCATAAAAGGATAAGAACGATACAGTCTGATATCATACACATGTCCGGAAACCGAGGTGTGACACACTGACTGATCTTGGTCCATCTTTCCTTCTTTCTAGGCATTGTTATGACTAAGAATCAGTCTTGTCTATTCCTCTCCCATATTGCATTCAGCAAGGATATTCTCGCCCGTGCCGACATGCAATCTTGCAATCTTTATAGCACTCTTGTTGATACCAAGACCAAACTCTCTATACATTGTAAACCCTTTGCAGACCATACTCTATATCGAAGTTTAGTCGGTGCCCTTCAATATCTGACTCTCACTCGTCCTGGCATTTCTTTTGTTGTTCCTCAAGTTTGTCTCTTCATACACGATCCTCATGGTCCGCATCTAAATGCCCTCAAACGAATCTTGTGTTGCTTACACCGATGCCGACTCAGGGAATGTCAAAAGAATTCTCGCTCGACATCTGGTTTCTATGTCTTTCTGGGTGAAAATCTCATCTCTTGGTATTCTAAGCGTCTGCATGTCGTCTCGGGATCAAGTGCTGAAGTTGGATATCATGGTTTTACCATTGTTGTTGTCGAAGCAGCATGGATTCGTAATCTTCTGCTGGAGTTACATTGTCCAATGTCTCGAGCTACTCCTGTTTTTTGTGATAATGTCAGTGTTGTGTATTTAGCGTCAGACCATGTAAAGCACCAACGCCTAAATCTGTGGAATTAGATAGACACTTTGTAAGGGAACGTGCTGTCATTGGTCAAGTGCGTGTGTTACATGTTCCCTCAGCTCACCAGTTTACAGATATCTTCACCAAAAGCTTACTGGCACAACTGTTTATGGATTTTCAAGACGGTCTTAACGTTCGATATCCTTCTACTCTGACTGCGGAGGTATGTTAGATAGAATGAATTAATCTATGGTTATTTTATAATGTCTATTTGTATAGGTTTAATTTGATAAATACGTAACCTTAATCATATACTCCTACAATTATAAGTACTATGAATGCAAAGCTTAAACCCTCAAGGAGAGATTTCAAATTATTAACAACAACCTTTCAGTTTAACCAGCCTAATATGTTTTTTAAATTATTGATCTTCATAATAGATTGTAAGAGATTCTTTGGTTGCTATTATGGTTATACTTATTATTATTATTAAACCTCTAATCCATTCAATACTTTATACAAAATTTGATATTTTTTCGCTCTCATCTTTTTCTTAGATTTTGACACGTCTTTTTTATTATATCGTAACGAGTGTCATTTTCCTTTTCCATGGTTTGAGGGGGGGGGGGGGGGTGGAGCTTTGGTAAGAAAATAGGATTTACGGGTTCATTTCACGGGTAATGCTACCCAACGATTTGTAAGAAAAAAAGCTCTTACAGGAGACCTCTATGACCATAGAACGGTCACCAACATTGAAAAAAAATTACATTTTCAAAAACTATAAGAATGAGCCATTTCAACAATTATCTCGCAACAACGAATCACTTCTTCTCTACATCAGTCATATCTTTATTTCTACCCGATAAACGTATCCAAGGAAAAGAACAAACACCCACTAGAAAGACTTGTATAACCAATGTATGTTCGAGTGAACCAACTCCATCTCGACTAACTCCACCTCAACCGTTTCAATATCAATAACCAAGTCCACCTCAACTATTTCAATATCAACAATATTACCCTCTCAAGTTGCACCAAACACCCCAAACCCGTTTCAGTCATCATCCAACTTCAATCAAAATCTACATTTCCATGACCCAAGACATGATGAAGATGATTCTGATGAGGAAGAACAACAACACGAGTGAAATGAATATCAGGAAGAAGAAGAAGAACAACAAGAACAAGAGGGAGACGAACAAAAGAACGTGAAATTCCAAAAGTGGACGAGTTGTAAGCCTTGAAATCATGAAATGTTCGTGAGGAAGTTGTTTTGACAAAGTATTAGGTTTGCGTATTCGAAGGCCAAATATCAAAGATCAAACAAAATCCAACTCTTTTTGGACTCGAGTGCTTAACCTTCTAATGATTTGGTTGGTGGGAAAAGACCAACCATTCACTAACTAAATTCAAAGTAGGACACAATATGTAAAGATTAATAATTTTAACGGACCCTACATCCAAATCCAAATGATGCACAAATGTAGATATAATAAGTACTTATTTTTTCTACTTATTAAGTTTCTTTTAAATTAATAATTTTATAAACTTTATAGACATCATTCGCCTAGTGGGTGCACAAATGTAGCTATAAGAAATATACATAATTTTAATGTATTTTTATTCCCTAATTTATGAAATTAAGTTATAATATTTTATTTAAAAAAAATACCATAGTAGTTTTAGGGGTTTGTCCTCAGGATATTTTTAGAGTAGTTTCTGTAAGAATTACACGACATTTTCTAATTGGATTAGGCTCCACCCCCTCCACCCTAATTTCAAATTCGGTAAAATTCAACAGGTTACTTCCATTGATATTCTGAAACTTAGACACGAAGTAAACTCGGGGCTTGCGGTTCACACATTAGCACGGTGGTCTCAGAAAACAGTTTGCCCAAGATTGGCTGTTTCTAAACCGGTTTTACCCGGTTCATTCAAAACCGACGAGTTTTGATAAAGCTCAATTTTGACCCGAGGCCTTCTTCGTAAATAAATCCACAGACCAACATAAATAAATCCACAGTCAATCACACATCGAATGTGTGATAAATTTCCCGGAAAATTGTAGAACTGTACAGACCAAAAGAACAAACTTTAAACAAAAACCAGAGATTACTTGTCAGAGGGAAAATCGCTTGGTATAAACATCAAAGGGTTCGCTGGCCGTAAGTTGTGGTTCCTGCAACAAGAAAATTTATAAGCATGATAGAACTAATGATAGGTCCTGGCGAAACATGTCGTGTGGGGCTGAACGGCGATGCGGCACATTTAACACGACCATTGAACCCGCCACACACGACACGTTTAAGTGTTTAACTATACGTGCCATTTTCTTAAAGACGAACATGTTTAATACTAAGCAGGTTACAGAACAAGACACATTCAACATGATTCAGTGCATATTTGGCTAACCATTACAAACCAACTTATTGACTTATTGGCTTTTCAAAAAGCCAATAAGTTAAAAAAATTGTTTGGATAGTGAAAAAGCACTTTTTAAAATAACTTTTGAAGAAGGAGGTTTCTTTAATAACCCAAAAGCCAAGAAATCTTGGTTTTTGAAACTCCATTTGGCTTTTTGAAAGAAAAATTACTAATATACCCTTATTTAACCTTGTATTCACCTAACCTTATAACCACATAACCCCATTTTAGTCATTTTACATATAAAATAAGTAATCTCATTATAAAAGCTAATCCAAACATTTTTTTAAAAACTCATTTTCAAAAAGTCATAAGTTAATAAGCACTTTTACCAAAAGCACTTTTACACTCAAATAAGCACTCCCAAACATACCCTCAATGTAAATGACATGACATGTTTAACACTGTTAAACATAAGCAGGTCGATAACACGATTTACACGACTAACTAACAAGGTTAAGAAATAATAAGAAACAAATAATGTGAAAAAATAAAAGTTAACAAAAATTAAATTCCATATTTACTTATAATATTATTTGATCATTTATAAAGTTACAAAACTACGTCATTTTGATAAACTAGTAAAAACCTTATCGTGTCTATTTGTTAGTCTATTTGACACGGTAAGTTAAATGTGTTATGCATGTCATAAACGGCAGCTTAAACCCGTTCAGACACGTTTTAATCTTTCAAAATGAATATAATGGTCCATTCCATTCGAAGGTACTACCAAACATGTCATTTTTTCATTCTAACGTAATGAGACATTCTATTCCACCCTCCATACTTGCATACCAAGCACTACCTAACGTACTTAATTTCGTGTCATATAATGCCCGCTCTAGGCGCGGTTGATTCTCAGCCAGCAAGATACCTCTAATGATGTTTTCTTGTAGTCTAACTCCTTAATAAGTTTGAGAGCAAAGTTCATGGGGTACCTCTTTACTAATAAAAAATAAGATATTTCTTGGTAAATGTGTTTCGGGTCAACCTCCCACATGACGTGTTTTGACCTATACACTAAACAAGTAGAAGGATGTGGATCAAAGATGAAAATACCTGTCTCAAACCGCCACCAAGACTTCCTCCGGTTAAAAGCATACCAAGGAGAGATGTGACAGCACCGCCACCTACATCACTTTCGTTTTTGCGTATGGTGGTTCTCATTGAAGTCAGCATATCACCATATGTCGTTCCATGTCCTCGTTCAATTGCTTGTATGAATGAAAATGTCATTGCCCCGGTTGAAGTCACTTTTGAAAGGGACTGCCCATATGAATTAATTAATCATATCGGATTTATTATAAATATTTGATTCTAAGAAAATGATAACAGTTGACATATAGTTAACAATCAACTGAAAGCTTTACAAAATTCCTAAGGAATACTATGTCACGAATTAAACAAGAAGATTAACAATGGAAAAGTGTAGAAAGTTACAGCTGTATCCGCAGAAGATTGATCGTCATCACAGCCACTAAAGGAGATGACTTCGCCTCCATTTGTTCCTTTAAACATTCCCGATTGAGGGCTATGGTCCTCCCATACATACCTCCCAGTCCTACATTAATACAACATTTACTCTATCAGTGGTATGAAAACAGACCTTAAAATGGAAACGGGTCCAACAAAACATGCAAATATGATAAAATGTTAGCATATCATACCTGTCCATCCTACAAAGAAACGGTAAATCAAGCATGGTGCCACTATGACAAGCATCAATAATGGCATGGAGTTTGACACCATGAGGTATTGGCTTGACAATTGTTGCATTTATTTCATCATCAACAATCATTCCTTGAGTCTCAAAATCTAATGGGCACAGTGTCTCATCAAATCCATCAATTTCATCACCGGTGTAGTTTCTTTGTTGTGAACCATGGCCAGAAAAATGGAACACTAAAGAATCTCCAGCCTGGCAACCTTGTACCAGCCAAAACATGGCCATTCTGATGTTATGTTTTGTTGGAATCCTGTAAGGATCCGTTTCCTCTTCTGAAATATCAGTTAAATGTATGTTAGCTTAGAATGAGTAGAAGACATTAGCCTTGAATGGATAGTAAAATGTCATACAACTTTGAGTCGGTTGCTTATGAATTGTTTGATTTGGGTTTTGTTTTGTCTAAGATCAAATGAATCAAATAATAAAATTAGCTTAAAGAAGATCGGGTCAAACCAAAAGGTTTAGCTTAAAAATGAACGGGTCAAATGTGTCAAATGACTCAAACTGAGTGAAAGTATATTTTAAACATACAAATCACAGAAATTACAAAAAAAAAATTTTAATATTTTTACGATATGATCATACCTGATTACCTGGCCTGGCACATTTTGATCCATAATAATTAAATTAATTTCAACCCTAGCCCGTTTTGACCCGTTACTCTATCCTGCCCATTTTTCCACCTCTAGGTTCTTATAGAAATGAAAAGTTTGACTTTTTAAGTCAAACTTATAACTTCTGTGATCCACACTTGATATGAATTGTCAGAAGGTTAACACAATGTCTTTTTGCATACTATTTTCGTAATAATCTGAATAATATCACTGTTCTTTTCCTTCAAACTGAAGAAACAATCCATTTTGAGCACAAAAAGGTCAAAATCATAACAATGTCTCTTTCTACTAACTACCTATACACACGCAGCCACACAAAGAACGCAAAGCAAACCATTTACTTTGGATTCTTGATCTTCTCTATCAAGAACAATTACTTTTTGTCATTTATGCATGATCTATCAAGTCCCAATTTCCTCAAAATCATCTTTTCAATTGAATTTAAACGAATGCCACATTAAACCTCAAATTTGTGAACCTATCGATATTCAACTTTCTCAACAATGTTTCAGGAAAATTAACCTGATGAAGAAGAAAGAAACAAGATAGATTTGGACAGTCATTTGACAATTTGTCAGGAACAGAGTTATAACACAGTAACTGTTAGCAGCAACCCGGGCAAGCGGGTCAACCAGATTACCCAGGTGGATGCTCCAACTAATTTCACGGATCCCCCTTGACCCAGTCAATCCACGTACACATCTGCCATTTTATTTGTTTTACCTTATTAGCCATGTTTCCCTCTTTTTAGTTAAGTCATGGGTAGTTTTCTTTTTCAGTAACTGTTTTTAATTTTCATATGTATTGCATTTCGAAGTTGAATGAAGGCAGATGAATTGGAGTTAAAGAACAAATACTTTCTGTGATTTTCTTAATTGTGGAGAGATCACATTTCCATTGCTAATCCAAGTTTGGCCACTTGGGTGGTGTCCTATGGAACCTATTTATTGAAATTCGGTGGTGTTTCTGTATCCGAGTTCCAATCGTAGGCAGCCCTTCGTGTCGAGGAGTGGTGATTTTTCTGTATCTCTTCGATCCGTTGTTTACCGTTATCGTTGAAGTTCCGAAGCTTTCCGTTAATCTAACCAAGTTTACATCAGTAACATTGTTGCATAAAAACCTGGACAAATCTGAAGCAATTATTGAGCTTTCCATCAAGTCTGAAGACTAAATGCACCACCACTTGCATCTACATATCCTAAACTTAGTTTTTATCAGGATGATTTCAGAAATTGACCAGTTTTTTTATCGTCAACGAATAGTCACATAAAAATGAAAAACCGATATAACTATTGAATCTAAAAACTACTCGGTTTCAAGTTAGGAAATCAGAAATGGAATCCATGAGTAAGATCATATTAAAAAATTGGGCGAGATCAGCACAAATTTTACCGGTGAGCATGAGAATTGAGGATTCCGGGAACTTGAACTTGTTAATCAATAAGTATTTCATACACTTCGCATCATTGATGCAACCTTTCAGTTCGTGCTTGGTTCTCCTGTACGATATTCCGCAGATCACAGCCTTCTTCCGCCCGTTGACCGGCGGAGTTTGACCAAACGACGATAATCGATCGTACGGAGACGGAGCCGGTGGCGGCGGAGCGTAGTTATGGCTGGAAGAAGTAGCGTAAGGCTGAGTAGGCAACGGCGGCGGGAGGCTGCGGGGATCGGCTACACGTGTAATGGCTTGACAGATGGCGCACCTGATGGACCTGGCGCCCGGCGGCAGCTGCAGTGGAGTCCGGCAGTTTGAACAATCAACTAGCATCAACATTTCCTCCGATTGGAATCTGCTCCGTCGAGAGGACGAGGGTTTGATTATTGTTATTATTATTTGATGAAGAATTTCAAAAGTTGTGGGAGTTGGTGAAGAATGCCAAAGTTCGTGAGTTGTACATTTGTACGCGAAGGCTGCCATTCATCCGATGGAGTAATTTCTCTTATGAAGTTATGATAATTACACACTGACCCTTGTGGTTTAAACATTGATTCAAATATGCTTCTATTTTTTTGTGGAGTCTTTGGAATGTGTTGAATTATATATATATATATTTTTTACGGCGTTTGGAACTATCCAAAATCTTCAATACCCGAGTGATCCTTTCTGAGATGGGATTGCAACCGTTTATACTGGATTTGACAATTCAGGTTTGACTCACCCATAAACACCATCAAGTAGGAAACCCACCACTTGAGAAAAATCTCTTTGAGTCAGCTTTGAATTTGAGACCTCAAAGTCCCCAAACTCTAACCATCATCTCTACATCATCGTGGAAAATGCCATTTGGTTGTTGAATTATCTATTTAGTCTTGTACATAGTCGACTTTGTTGTAATTGTATATAAATTAGATTTTGCAACTCACGTGGTGCTACGAGGATTACATGAGCACATAAAATAGTTATATTGCTATAATACTATGTAAAGAAAATAATAATAAAGTGCATAATGACTCAAAAGCTATGTAAAAAATCAAAATTGAAACGTTCACAATCTTAAGCCTAAGATCTAAAGGTTATATTAAACGACTGTACCTATCATACAACCAACTATTTTGCTAACTATGTTGTTGGATTTCCTTTTCCATGTAATGTCATTGTTTTGAGGCGGGTCCTAGCTCCTTGCTAGGCCCCTTTCTTGTTGTTTAATAAAATTTGCCATTAAAAAATGTAGTATATATTTATTTATATTTTTCTATATCTAATTTTAACGAACTTTTAAGGAGTTTATGGTATGATAGGTACAATTGTCTAACATAATTTTTAGGTCGTATGTTTGCTACTTAAGTGTTTGGGTCGTTATGTGTTTTCTAATTTCCGTTTTCTTTACCTGACGCTATAGTAATGCAACTGTTTCGTATGATTGTGTTATCCTCCTGACAACATGCGAGTGGTAAAATCTAGTTATATCTCTATAATGTAACGAATTAAAACAATAGTGTGACATGAACCGATGGACAACATGATTATATGGTACCTTTTGATTCTTTATTTTATAGTTCTGTTGTGTAATTTTTGTTAAACCTAATCTATTTGTTGAGCATGTAAAGATGAGGGGCAATTTGCATATACTTTAAACTCTGAGGGTTTTAAATATAAAGGATGATAACTTGTAAATTACAACCAGAAAACATGTACCTTGTTCAAATGGCCGTCGTTGACTTTATGGGCGTGGAACGCGGGCTAAAGAACCTTCGGTATGTTCTCAGTTCTCTCACGAAAGAACCAAAAAAGAACCTTCGGTATACATTCGCGTCTCAGCGTTTATTTCATATGCATCGGTCATTACACGGTGTAAAAAAATATATTTATAAAGTTAACTAGTTTTATATCTCGTGCATCGCACGACCTAGATTTAAAAAATATATATATATCGTACGGTTGAGGTTTAAAATAATAAATAATAATAATAAAGTATAAAAAGTGGAACTTGTGTAAAAGAAAAAATTATTCAAGTAAATAATTAGTAAACTATAAAGTAAATAAAACTGTTATGGAACTCTTGAACTGTACTTTAGTAAACTACTAGGATAGAACCCGTATGTTATACGGGTTGAATCATTATATATATATATATATATATATATATATATATATATATATATAATTGATAATTTATGCATACTTTTCTTATTACCAAAATAACGTATTAGATAAAAAACTAAAGTTATAGTTTATAAAATGGTATTGGTGACTTTACTCCCTTTATAAAAAAAAAAATCTAGGGCATGTCTCTACTTGTATATTTGGAAAATGCAAGATAAAGGTGATTATGTTTAACAAACAATCAAACCCTCAATTGCGACTAACATAAATTATGAATTGACAAACTTGAGACTTTAAGTCTGTATAGGAAGTTAGATGAGTATAAAAAGTTTTATCAAAATTATAATGAGCACATTTTAATTGTTGAGTATAAAATCTAAATTATAATCAAAAGATTATAATGTTATCAATAAAAAATGTTATGTTGATATACATTAGAAAACTTACAATTGTATTAGTCACGATGTCTAAAATTTTCAAATTGGATGAACATGACTTATTTGATATGGTAGGAAAAAATATTTAATATTGGATATTATGAACATGGTTTTTTATCGCTTATGAATTTCTCTATAAATAGTATCACCCACAACACAACGCTGATTGAATTTGTTAAATGATATTAGGTATTCATTAATTAAAATATTAAATATTATTTGCTCAATTATTTCTAAAAACACACTAAATAAGTGTTTATTGGTATTTTATAAGTTTCTAAATAATTTTTAAAATGGAAATAATAATAGTTTTTTCTAAATAAAAATAAGATGTAAATTAATATATGATTGTCATAATTCCATAAATATAAATAGATAAAAATATATCATGATTATAAAATAGGATATAATTTGCAATAAAAAAGAAATTATTATGGAGTAGATTTGGGAGAGAAAACTTTTATGAGAATGAATATAATGTTGACATGTGTCAATAATTGTAATTGTTTATTAGATTAGGAAGATATTATTATATATTTAATTTAGTAATTAAATAATTGGTTATTTAAATAATTTAGGATTAAATAACATGTCGGATATCCAAAACTTTTCTTTTAATAGATTTTTTTCAATTAATTAATTACTTATGATGGTATTTATCCGTACAATAAATATATTTTATTTATTGTCATGAAAATACAAATAATTAATTAATTAGGTGTTGATTATCTATACAATAAATATATATTATTTCCTATAATAAATATATATTATTTATTGCCATGGAAATACAATAATTGATTAATTAGGATGGTGATTATCCATACAATATATATATATATATATATTTTATTTATTGCCATTGAAATACAAAAACTATAAATAAGATAGAATGATTTAGGAGGAAAAATTATTATGAAGTGGATTTTGAGAATGACATGTGTCTCAACACTTTTCTTTTATATATAAGTATATATATATGATGATGATGATGATATCACTTATTTAAAAGATTATTTTTTAATTTAAAAGATCAAAATGCCATTCATATTATACCTTATATACAAATGACAACTTAATAGTACCATTTTTAATACAGGTTGTACAACTTCTATAGCATGTGTTACAAATTCATAAACTTTTGTGGTACAAACCATCTAAGCGTGAGTTGTGGTTGTCTTTCTACCTACTCATCAATCAGATGCAATAATTCACAATTCATCGTTACCCCATTTCTCCCTCACTCATTGTCTCTGAGGAGATGATCGTTAGATCCTTCTATTTCAAAGTGAAGAAGTTATCAGAGAAGGTTGTTTTGCCTTCCAGAAGTTCGCCCATGGTCGCTGGTTACGATGTCGTTTGCGATTTGGGTTGTTCCTCGCGATGATGTTGCCGACGGAAATAGCCCAATCGGATACGATTATAAGATGATTATCCATCATCGCTTCTTCGATCAAATCTTTAACTATTGCAACACCAGAGGAAAAATGGCGGACAATGGTAATGGAATTGCTGACTGTACTTTTTTCGTCAATCAAAACTGCGACGGAGAAAACAGGTCTGGTAGCCGGAAGAGAAAACATACCAGCACTCACCTCGATTCTATCGGCGATAAAGTTGCAGCAGATGATGCTTTTGACACAGACGAGATACACGGTAAGAATTTAAGAAATCTTCCGTTTTTTTTTCTTTGAATTTGGTTTTAGGGCTAATAATATATGATTTATTAGATGTTTGGGTTTAGTTCTGAACATATATTACACCTAATTGAGACTTTATTAAGTCAAAATGCCCATCGGTAAAGATCAAATGTTTTGAAGCCAAAGGCTCAGACACCGTGGGCTGCTCAAAGTCAAAATTGAAGCGAAACAATGTATCCCCTTTGATCAGGAACAAGTGGCTCTTGAAGACAAGGATACTCTTGACAACTTGCCCCTGAAGGACTCCACCATCACACTAATGCGAAAATCTAGCGGGCTCATCTACATATTCATCAAGACACCAGAAGGAAGGATCATACACACTCCTTATGTTAAACCTAATGTCACTCCTATCAAATTCAAGGCACTACCCATCTTGAATTCTTGTGCAGACTAATAATCTTTCATGTGTACTATCAATTGGTCAATATAACAAGGGCAAAGTGGAGGAAAACGTATCGGAAACAAAGACAATAAGGTTGTACTTCATGATGAAATCAAGAAGGTGAAACAGCTTCCCGTGCATAACACTTATGTAATTCATCGCATGTGAAACCAATAATTCGTAACAAAATTATTTTCTCTCTTCTACTTCTTCATTTAAATTCTCTCAAGAACATTCTTAATCAAGATTACATTCTTCATCAAGATTTTCAACCGTATAATAGGTTATGCGATTGTTCCCTGGGAAACAAAACAGGATCTTTGATAGACCCGAAATTTGTTTTAACGGACCCGGGTTTTGACCTGAAGCCTTCGCCAAGGTTACTTCGAATTCTTTTCTTAAAATCATCTAATTTAAATTTTCCCAACAGACAATTTAATTTTCTTTTATTCTTATCTAATGCTTTCTCTAAACTTTCTGTTATAAAGTTTTCTTTAATTTAATATTACTTGTAATTTCAATATTTTCATTGTATTTAGTTTCTCCTGTAAATGTATTGTAATTTCTCTGTGATTTCCTTGTATTGTATTTATTTATTTTATATTATATTGTAATAGGCTAGCTTTATGCCTTTATATTGTAATAGGCTAGTCTTCATTTCATTGTATTGTAATAGTATAGTTCTTTCTTTTTGTTGTAATCGTATCACAAAATATTATTTTTAATTAAATTTACGAACAGTTTTCTTACAAACTTAAAACAAAATTTTAAAACACCGTTCGTTTTATAGAAACTTCATTATCTCGAGTTTCAAAGTTGGACTTAGAAATCTCGAGGTGATTTAGTATTTTAATAAAAAATGTGTTCTCTTTTTAATTCTAAGTTGGACTTAGAATTAAACGAGTAGTTTGTTATGACAAAAATCTTAACATCCATTGGTTGGACGTTATTTTTTTTTAAATCTATTAACCTCCATCGTTGGAAGTCAAAATCCCTTTTTACAATACTTTAAATCCATTTATTTGTTGAACAAATAATTTTAGACGTGCGCGTTTCAATTGTTTATTTTCTCCTAACATTTTCTAACTCATGTTTGATTCAAATTTGGACTTAGAATTACACGAATTGGGAAGATTAAAACCGTCTTAATCAAAGACCGTTTATTTGTTGGACAAACAATTTTAACGTGCACGTTTAAATTATTAATTATCTTCTACTCCTTGGAAACCATCTATTAGTTGGAGGTTTTTTCCTTTAAACGAACGTGTTTAAGTATAATTTCTGAATATTAACTTGCTAAGTCTTTTATTACCGAAATGACTAATTCTGGTGAGAAGCCTATGTAACATTTGCATTTTAACCGATTGTGAAACCCGACGCATTTTGAGATTTTACGTTTTCTCGATTTACAGATTTATAACTACCAGAAGAATTTTCGGGTATTTATACCTTCAAATAATGTTTTTAAATAATTCATAATAATTTTTGAAGTAAAATATTTAATTAAAAGCTTTTGGAACCAATTGGGTTCCTTGAAACAAAAATAAAGCAATTTGCGATTTTTACGCGATTTTGGTACGCGATTCGTCGTTTATCGGGAAATCACGTATTAGGACTTAATATTAAGTTTGAGTATTTGATGAGCCTCATATTACCAAATCATATCCCGAGTCATTCCGTACCAAGTTAAGTCTCGAAACATTGGTGATTAACCTAAAAGTGATGTGCACGTCAATTTGCCCGAAAACGCGTTATGTTTGACTAACTGTTTGAATATAGTTCTATATATGACATGTTTATATTCAATTTTATTGGCTTAAATGTGTTTGATATAATGGGGGATGAAAAATGGTGAAAAACATAAAAAACGGGACAAAAAAATGACGAATAACGAAGAAACTGGAGCTAAAACGGTAAAACCAACCAAGGGTGGTCTGTCCGAAGAAACTTGCGGACCGCGAGACTTCTTTGGCGCACTTTGGCGGTCCACGAATCATGTCTAACGAGCAAAAACCCTAATTTACACCTATTTAAGCATCCTTAAATCCCTAAAACCCCATTTCTTCCATCCTATTCAGACCCTAGCTGTTTTTTTGCTGCCCCATCGCTATGTCATCATCTCTCTGAAGATTTTTGGTTGTTTTGGGTGGATTCTAGCTTAACTTATCAACCGTCACTATCCTCCATTGCTTGGTAAGCTTTGTTATTGTTCTCCTTGTCATGAATGAATTAAAGCTTTGATTATTATAGTAGTTTTAGGGTTGATCTATATTCTGCATGCTCTTGAATGCTAGATCTATTGATTCCATGATCAAAGATTGGATGTTTATGTTGATTTTAAGTTAGATCTATGTGACAATCCAGAAATTCAGGTCAACATTAATTATATATACATGCAATTAGCTTAAATTACTGTTTGCAATTAGACTTGATTGACCATTAAGTAACCTTACATGCAAATGCGTTACATCATGCCTTCACTTGACCCATATTCGTATCAGAAATCAATCCGTTTATAACAAGAACGTTCGTTCTCATTAAGACGGAACTTCAGCAACAAGAAATATAAAATAGTCATTTTGTATTTTTTTAAAATTCATTATGTTATGTCATAACATATTCAAACAATAATGTTAAACGTACGTTCAAATTAGTATTCACAATGCATTCGCAACGTTTAAGGTTCAACAATCAAACCATAATCTATATTTCAAAACTTATTATCTAAATATTCATTTAGTATTACAATAAGTTTATCAATAAATTTCAAACATTTATGAAATTCGTAAACACCGAACATTTAATAGTTAGTCAATAACGTAATCTCAAGACTTGGAAACACCGACCCGATCCATTTCAATGATACGGCCCAAATTCAAAGATTTGACCAATTAGGCCCAATCCATTTTCATCCATGTTTTGGTTCGGCCCAAACCGGCTCGCTAGGCCAATATGCTTTCCCTTTATTTTCTTTACGACCCAATAGCCCAACCTGATGGACCCGACCCATTCTCCTTTTCGGCCCGTTAGTAGGATTCGGCCTACATGAGGCTTTCGACCGAAAACCGGCCATCCGACCGAATACCTCTCGGTCTCTCTCTTTTCTCCACCCGACAACCGTCCTGAGTTCGGCCCTCCTTGGCCACCGGTTCCCTTCACCCATTCGGTTACCTCAACCGAAATTCCTAGCAAAAATAAACCCAGATCATTCGTTGGATCCTCCTAAGATAGCCACCCTAATCTAGATGCTTTTCAAATCACAACCCAACATCTTTAACCTCTTTCCCCCTCCCCTTGACCGAATTCGGTGCACATACAAACACCACAAACACTTAGCCACCCACGATGTGATGCCCACTCCCAAACTTGGCTCTAGAAGGGGTCACGAATCGGATTTACTCATGAACACAAGGTATTAACAGAGATAACTAAGCAACGGAAATTTTAAACTTTTATTTATAGCCAAGTACTACAAAGTAAGAGATAATTTACATACGGAGATACTAACTATAGCTACGTTTTATTTCTATATTTATGCCAGCTCGCTAAAACCCTCCTTCCGTCTGATAGCTTGCCCGTCTACTCCCTTATCACCAGGGCCTTCTCATAACTAGTCGAAGCCTCACCCTAACCTGACATACATACATTTTTTGAAAAGGTCAGCTTACGCATGTGAGTTATATATTTTAAAAGCTTTACCTTGGCGTGAGGTTTAAAACCGTTGGAACTACAAGATCCCTTTTTACAAACATCTATTAAGTATAATATATATCACGATTATACAACACATAATATTCCTTAACAGGAAGTACCCTTTATAAAACCAATTATCCCACTATCCCTTTCTATAACCCCAACATCTATTAACTGTCTAAACCCTGCTAATGTATAAGCAGAGATTCCCATTCTTGCTAACTGCCAAGTTTACCCTTCTAGGGTATTCCCTGTAACGGACAGTTACCCCACTCCCCCTATTTGCTAACTGCCGAGTTTACCCTTCTAGGGCATTCCCTATAACGGAAAGTTGCCCCACTCCCTCTATTTGCTAACTGCCAAGTTTACCCTTCTGGAGTATTCCCTATAACGGACAGTCGCTTTCTCCCCCTTCCTATTTGTAGTGATCTCTAACCCCATTGAGTAAGACTACTTCCTAACTCCCCCTGTACTACTATCTGCCCCTAGTTAAATACTCAAGTGACTTAGGGTCATTCGTAAACATCGATAAGGTCTTCATATACTGCAACAAGTGGACATCCCCCAATTTACCTTTGGTGTATGTATACAAGATGTACCAGCGGCGTATCCTCCACACTTCTGATATACCGGGTAACTATTACTATTATGCTTATATATAGGACTTACCGCGACGTATCCACCATATAATAATAAAGCAAATGCATCACCTATTCTCATATAATCAGACATATTCACTATAATGTTTACTAACAAGTCCTTTATCACTTGACTATTTACTTTCAAAGCAAGTATAGCACCTATCATATCACATTCATTATAACTGCGTAATAACACGCATAAGCCATTCAAAACAATTTCTATAACATATCATATATATATCAACCCAAAAGCAGTTTAACAATCTATCCCTTTAAATCATTTCACGTATAAGCAATTTAATGCATTTCCCTGCAACGTTTCACGTATAAGCATTTTAATGCATTTTCATAACATTTCACGTATATATCAATCAAAACTACTTTAACACTTTTCAACAGTTAAAATAGGCAATATCCAGTTATAAGCCATTTATCATATTTGTATGTATATCAGCCCGAAAACAGTAAAACATTTAAAATATTTAAGAGTGGGCTCATAGAACTCACCTTATCCCTTTAACTCGTTTACTCGGACGGAACTCCCGCTATGATTCCCGATTTAACCTAATTTGGGTATCGTATGACGTTAACGCAAGGTTTAATACAATAAACACTTCCTATGTTTGTTTTAATATCTTATTTTTTTTAATAATATTCAGTTATTAAGTTTATCCCTTTTTAAAGGTTAAAATGACCAAAATGTCCTTTAGGCAGTTATCCTTTTCTTTTAACGATAATACGAAGACACGCACTCCTATAAGTAAACGCTCACCCCGGGATCGCCCAGTGAAGTATGCCAGTTCCCAGTTGGGATTAATGCGACACACCCGCTTTGCCAGAGACCCCCAGAGTACAGGCGCTTACCCTTCCGGTCCGCATGAACTTCTAAATATCCGATTAACTCGGTATCTTTAATACTTTATCATTTATCCATTTTAAGCTCATATATACTTATTATATATATAAACATGTTACCATACCAAAAATTAAGTCCCCATATGTAACACCCCAAAAAGTTTTGCTAAAATTAGAGGGATTTTTTTTTGCGACTATAAATTGGATCCGTTAGGCCTAATAGGCCCATTAAGGGAATTGCGGCCCAACAAAGCCCAATCACTAGAAACAATTGTAAGGAATATTGCGCTTGGAAGATTTCCGGCTGAATGCCAAT
>JBCNJP010000007.1:28155335-28227283 GCA_039602395.1 Deinandra increscens subsp. villosa | reverse complement strand
CCAAATTTACAGGTTACTAGTTTAATGTATTCTAAATAACTTTTGTTTATATAACTTTATAAGAAAAAGCCAAGAGGTAGCTCAAAACAGCCTTTTAAAACAGAAGGTACAGAATCACGCACCTTTTTTATTGGGACTGTTATGAGCTACTCGATTGAATTAGAAGGCAAACTATATACCATTGGAAAACTAACTCGACGAACTTAATCATGGAGTCCGAGTTCGTTAAATTTGAGTTTGAAATGGCCAAGATATGGCCGGTTTAAAGTCTAACAACGAATCTGTAATTTCACAGAATTTAAAGTTGAGTAGTTTTCTTTTAAAGGTAATTAACCAACAAGTCTTTTTAATGGGTGTTCTTAGGTATAAACAATAATGAGTATTTAAGGAATATAAATAAGATGTTTTTCTCACATTAAGCAATCAAGGAGAAGGTAGTGAAAATGACGGTTGATCTTGGATCCAAACTTGAAGCCTCGAAGAGTTCTTGAGCTTTCCTGACAGAAAACTGGGTCGACTTTGGAAGAAGATTCTGAGCGATTTAATAACCCAAATAAAATAGAATTTAAGTCTAAAATGATTACTTTGAAAGAGGGAGAGATAGGAAAAAGAATCAACTCAAACCGATCTCGTTTGGTATCTCAAATGTGTCACAAAAAATAAGGTCGCACAGCAGCGAGCTTCTAGAGTAGTCGTCGTTCAAAGTTGTCTAAAGGGCTGAGTTTTTATCGAAATTGAGTGAGGTCAGTTGGCATTTTTAGAAAACTCCAAGGGGAAGATTTCTGGATAATAATGGAAGTATTTGGTCGATGTATGAGGAAGATACGGGTTATAGAAGTGGCTATAACGAATCTGATGAAAAGTGTGAGAAAAAAATAATGTTTGGCTTTGATATATATACAAGAAAATTTAGTCTTTGATGACTAATTTTAGTCATGTGTGTGGTATATTTGAAAACTATTTTAGTCATGTGTGTGGTCTATTTGAGAACTAATTTTAGTCATGTGTGTGGTCTATTTGATATCATATATACGAGAGATAGAGAAATAAAATAAGGAGTTCCAAATTGCTATGCTTTACTAGTTAAAGATAGTGTTTGTAGTGAGATTAAAACTAATGGAGGTATGGAACATTAATGTTTCAACCTCAACCGGAACGAAGTCCGCCTGAATCACTCCACTTGGATTTCAGCCGGAACGACATCCGGCTGACCTTGGTTTCGCCCGGACCATGCAGGTTCGTTTGAACTTCTGTCGGATCAATGTTCCGCGAGAATAATAATGATATAAGTCACAACTTTATGATAGAGGATAATGTTTAACTTTTATAAACTCTATTATTGTTCCATCATTAATGTATAGTTTTAGAGTTATCCAATAATATCACCGCTGGTTTTGTGTTGGGTTGCCTCAGGTATGACCTTGACATGCATATCATATGTATATAATATATAGATTGAAACAAGGATAATCATAGAATTTCTTCATGATTTTGCTTGAATAAAGATTGAAATTACATGGAAAACTGAAACGGGTCGGGTTACAAATATGAAAAATAGACGGATGTCACACAAATCAGGTTTAAGTTTAACCATCAATAGATATCAGTACTACCTCATCCTAAAAACAGATATAAGCAAACAAAGACTCAGATTATAAATCATCTTAGCCCAAATCATGTTTAACTATGAATAGATATTGCAAATCAACCCCAAATAAAGCAAACCAAGAAGATGCATGAGGAGCACTATTCAGATCTAACTGCCATTAGAAGCATAAAATCATTACCCTAAGGCTTAGGTAAAAGCACGGGCACTAGACACACGATCACAAAAGCAACTTTAAAAACCAGCGGCCACCATCTATAAAATGAAGACGGCTGCACCAGTCGGAGAAAACCATCGGAACCACAGTAAACCGGAGCACAGCAACATGTAGTAAAAATGTGAAGGCTCAGATAAGGTGGAAACCCCAATCGAATTCATCATAGCATCTATAAGATTTATTCAAAACCTGCATTCGTGTAAAAGAATCCAAGCACCAACAGTTGTACTGTATGTTTAAAATGTTGTACAAACCACATGTAAATCACCAACACAAATCTAAGTTGCTCATAAACCGGCAACGACTGTGGTAAACACACCGCCGTCGACCGGCCAAAGATGTGCTAAACAACTCGCCGTCACGGGAAAAATCATCGGAAAACATCCGATAAAAACCTCTCGATAAACAGAAACCCTCTTACACCCACCAGACATAGCTATGACGGCAAATAACCGGAAGATCCAAAAGCTAAATATAATAACGAAAGTGGCTCAAATCTAAGAAGAATGTCAAGTCTCACACCCCAACCGATGGCAGAATACGTCGGGGCATGAGGATTATCCAGATGCACACAACACTAAATTAGGGTTGCGATAATTCTTAATCATTAATTCTTCATAAAGATTTATATACATGTTAAACAAACATTAAACAATTATAAATATCCGTTTTCAAGGTCTCATTAAGTCCACATGTGTCCTAAGTGTCATCAACAAGATCATCATCATCTAATAGCAAATCCTGTAACATGTACAACATATAGGTTACTACGAATAGTTGGTGTGTAAACATAGGTTTGTATGCCATACTAGAGTAAAACATGTGATCCATGAGTCAAGTCTAATTCATAAGTACGATAAACAAGTAATGAACCAAAGCACATAATGAGCGATGTTATCAAACCCGTGGCGATTAGGCTTTCAACCACCTGACACCATTTACTAGGCAGGCTAGGTCGGCTGGCACACCAATAGATTTATTATTGTAACCCCGGCTCGGTGTGTTAACGAGTTATGTCTAAAGTTTGAGTTTAAGTTCGAGTAACACATCCACCATAGTAATCCACACAAATTTAACATACCAGAACGCACATAACAGTCATAGAGTTTACATCTTGATTTAGAACAAAGTATAAAAAACTTGAGATTTAGATAACGCACATTTTACACCCCAAAACGATAAAGGAAAATGAGCTATGAATACTGACATGGTATTGGAGATGTGAACGAAAAATGACACCATGAAAACGAGACGGTTAACACCCGAAGAATACCTTTACGAATGAATAGGATGAATGAATTCAAAGAACAAAATGACATGATTGACCAAGTTGACTCAACGACATATTGATGATTTTATTTGGTGATAAATGTGTGTTTCAATCATGATTCATATGCACAACATAACATACAATCATGCAGCAAATACTTAAGTTACATAATCAATATTTACATGCATAATTATTATTCACACATGTACAAACATAATTCATGCATGATGATCAAAATTCATGCAACGGTTAACATTTTATTATCTGATAGGCATTTGGGTTGCACATAACTTAACAAGCGATCATGCGACACACAATAATTAATTTCATGAATAACTATTACGTAAATATTTATTTCATGGAAACCAAAAAATATATATTTTTCATGCAATGTCCTAGGTCTAATAATTGATCACATTAATCATATACTAACACCTAAATCATATACGCACACCACATACCACATCATGCATAGCATACGATAAACAAGCAATGAACCAAAGCACATAATGAGCGACGTAATGAAACCCTTAGCAATTAGGCTTTCAACCACCTGACGCCATTTACTAGGCAGGCTAGGTAGGCTGCCACACTAATTGAAAGTTCGTGAGCATCGGATCGTCTACTCGATCTAGCTATTTTGGAATAGAAACGTAATTAAAAATTGTTTTATTGATCTAAAGAACAAATACAACTCAGATAACACAAAGAATCAATCACAAAAAAAAAACACCACAGAAACACACACTTAATCTTAGATCTATCTCACTCAGTTTTTGAATTACATGACAAACTTCCTATTTATACCCGACTGGCCGAACCCTGGGCGAACTGCCAGTTCGCCTGATCCGAACTACCGGTTCGGATCCAGTTCTCCAGGCAGCTTGAACTTTGTCTTGATCTTCACATCGTCTTATCTCGATACTTCACACGACGCACAGATTATGTATCAACAAACTCCCCCTTGTCGTGTGTAGTATCTTTAACAGCATAACAAAATTGTATCTTCAATCAAACTCCCTCTCAAGTGTAGAATTGGTTCAAAATATCTTCAAACAAACTCTTCCTTAACTTGATAGTAGCTTGATCTCGAATACTTTGACGATGCATAGTGTGCTTCTCTCTTTATCAACAGCTTCAGAAGACTTGAAGTTGTGACAATTCTTTCACTTTAGCAGCCTGTTCAAACATAAATAATCTCGGCGCAAAACGTCTCTTCCAGACTCCAAGATATGATTTAGAAAATATGATTTGTATCACGTGTTGCTCAGATCGAAAATAAAATAGAAACAAAATCTTTTTGGCTTTTAGAAAGATTATATCAAAACAAATCTAAAATCTTTTTGATTTTTCAAACTTATGTTAAAACACACCTAAAATCGTTTTGAACTTTTCCGAAATGAAATGAAATTGCAATACAGAATCAAATACTATTTTTGGTATGAGAAAGATCACTATACGGGATCATATTGAACATAACGCACTGAACTACACTTCAGTTTCAACTAATTATAGCACATAAGTCATGCTGATTGCCAGTATAATTTGTCCATCTTAAACGCAGGCAGAATCATACTCATAACATCTGGATATGTTAAGGTATAGATTAGATTTGCTTTGACTAGTGTATCCCACACTATCAGACATTTTCTTTTCCTTGTGTCACTATTCTTTTTCTCGTGTGATTACACTTGTGATTATCACATAGCATAATGTTTTCATGATAACGTCAACTGTGTTCCATGCAAAAATAAATAAGAACGTTAGATCGTCTACCTTAAGGTCGATCTTTCGATACGCAGATAAGGCCTTGGATTTAACAAAATAAGAAAATAAAACAAGTTGAAATTGTATAATTCAACAACGATTAGGTCGATACTTCCGTACATAGAAAAAGTCCGATGAAATATACGAAACACCAAAGAAAATAAAGCAGAACCTCAAACGAACAACAATCAGGTCGATATTTCGATACGCAAAGAAAGTCAGATCGTTTGAGAAAATAAAGAAAATCAAACAAGTTTAATTCTTTGCAAAATGAACACTTGTATACACAGTGACTTCTCATTTTGGTTTCACACTTAATTTTCCTCTTTTTGTCATGAAATACGCTTCAAGATGTTATCTACATGGTCAAGCAATAGTATTTAGTGTATATCACATCTGAATACTTTCTGATTTGCCGACTCTACCAAACATATCAAACAATGATCTTATGGCTCTTTCATCTACTCTATTCATGAGTCAGATACGTAAGCCAATGTACCATCATTTCCCAATGATCAATTTCCCAAAATTTTATATATTTTGCATGTATTCATCTTCTTCCCATAACATGCATTTTCTCAATTTCACCCATTACATGCAATTCTCCCCCTTAAAATGAAAAACTCTAATTTTGGATTTTTCATTTTATAAAAACAAGACACTATTTTTGGTTTTTATCAATTTTCTCTTTTAAATACAAACGAAATGTAAAGAAAGAAAATTGAGCAACCAACACGGATACCTTGCATTTTAAAATTCCAGAAAACTTCCAGGTTAGTAAGATATAGCATGAAATTTAAGTTAAGCAGAATACTCCTCCATCAACAACTTTTCAATCGTCAATAGGTCCTCTAGAAGTATCTGCACACTAGTCAAACTCATTAGTTTATAAATGACCCGAAGCAAAGTGCTTCTGGTCGACCAGTGTCCCAGTTTTGCTTTGAAACCACCTTAGGTTTCCAGATTTGTTGTTGTTTTGGTAATTCAGTTTTTGATGAATCGATCACAGGTGACTATGATGAACAACCTACATTTTGAACTTTTGGAAAAGTTGGAACAAAACATTTTTGTTTTTGAAAGAAAGTAGGGTGATATTCATAAAAAACTCTGCCATGTTCATCAAGGAACACTGGTTTGGCAGGTTTACCAAAAACTTTGACTTTAGGAGTTTTAGTGTTAGAAGCAGCAGGAATTTGACACTCGTTTGCCATATGTCCTGTTTGGCGACAAATATAACACAAACGACTAGCTTTGTCCCATCGATATTGTACCTGCACAGCTTCACTAACATTTCTACCTTAATAATGATCATAAAAAGTATTATATACCTGATGGCGATGATCTCCATTTGGAAGTAGGGCTTTTTGAAGTAGAACCTTCAGAAGAAAATTTATCAGATTGTTTCTTCTTGGTTTTTGAACCATCATCAATTACAAACACTTCAGAAATCTTGTTAGCATCAACGCAATGAAGTGGAAACTCTTTATCTGAAAATATTTGTTCTGAACCCCCTGAGCTTATAAAATCTCTCGGGTTGAACTTTATCAGCCTTGAAAACATCCTTCTTGATTTGCTTCATCTTTATTTTCTTCAGATTTTGTGATGTTGAAATTTGAACCTTCTCAGCTTTAACATTATGTGCTTGAAAACCCAATCCAACATTCTTTCCAAAAATCTTTTCCTCAGAATTTGATGACTTATGCCCATTCTTCGCCAATCTAGAAAATTCAGCTTTGACTTCGTTTACATTCTTCTGATCATAGAATATCGTCTCATCAAAATCAGGTTGAGACCGAATCTTCTCACTAGATGTAGCTGATTTCTCATTTATGTTGACGTCGAGCCAGACACAAACTTTGTAACTTGAGGAACATCAGAATTATTTTCAGTCTTTTTACCTTTCTTCTTATTCCTTTTCTTCTGCACAACCTTCTCTTCTTCAGAATTCGATGATGATGAAAACTTTGAGTAATCATACTCTTCAACCTTTTCCTTCACATCTTTTGGCAACTCACAAAGTTGTCAAAAGATTGAACAGTTAAAGCTGTCTTATTTGAATTACTTGAAGACGGTTGAGAACCATTTGTAGCTTTGGAAGTGTTAGATTGTTGACATTCTCTTGCAAAATGTCCAAGATTTGAACATTTGTAACATTTGATCTTAGATTTGTCAAAACCCAAATTTCCATTTGATCCAAAATGTTGTCTTCCTGTTTTCTTGAAGTATCTCTTTGACTTTTGACTCAACATAGCCAATTGCCAAGCAATATCCATATCATTGAGCTGATCATCATCAATTTCATCAAGATATTGTTCAGTCAACCGAGCATTGTTGACATCATTGATAATCATTCCAAAAGATGATGTAATGAAAGCAGAAACAAATTTTGCACAATCATCTACCGACTTGACAGAGAAAGCACCTTGATTTGATGATTCTGGAATCGTAAAGTTACAACCTCTTGAAGAATTATTATCAGAATTTCCAGAAATATTTCCAACGAAAGCAGTAGGTGGTGTAGAACTGAGACTTGGTTTAGTCTTTGCATTTATGCTTACAGCATTCTCACCATGATATAACTCTGGATTTTGCAATTTGGCCGTTGATTTCTTTGAATTCATCATTTCCCTTTCTTGAGCATGGAGTTTACCAGTGAGCTCATGAAATGATATTGTGGAAAATTATTTGTCATGAGTGAGTAACAAGACATAATTCTCCCAATTTTCTGGTAATGCCTCCATAATCTTTTCTTTCAACTCTTCATCAGCTTTCTCAATCCTAGCAACTTTCAATTCACTACTCAGATGTGAAAATCTTGAAACTAAAGCCGTAATGTTCTCATATTCATAATGTTGAAAGTTGTCAAACTCCTTATTCAACACCTTTTCCTGACTTTTCTTGTATTGATCGTTGCCTTCACACCTTGCTTATAACGCATCCCATAATTGTTTCGATTTCTTACAAGTACTAAATTGATGTAGTAGTTCGGTGGGTAATGCCATTGTAAGATAACCAAACGCTTTTTGTTCAAGTTCATAAAGTTTGCTCTCAGCATTGTCAAAGGTATGAACTTCTTTGAAATCTCCTTGGTCAGTTGGATATGTGTATATCATCTCAATTGGAATCCACAAATCGATATCATTTGTGCTGATATATGCAGAAAATCGTTGTTTCCAATTTTTATAATCCTCGAACTTCAAAAATTGGGGAACTTTCTGACTTGTTCTGATATCATTATCAAAGTTTAGCATTATTTGCATCGCACTTTGCATAGCGGCAAAAGCTTGAAAATCAGACATTTTGAAAAACTTCAAATTCTGATCAGCCGAACCAGATCTAAACAAAAAACCTCTTAGCCGAACTGGAAGTCTAGCCGAACTCAGCCCAAACAGAAAACATTAGCCGAACTAAGATATAACCGAACTGAAAAAGCTACCCAAACTTGTTCGAATCGATATGTATCCGAACCAGTGCCGAACCTAATCCGAACCAAACCTCTGAACCGAACCTAAGACAAACTTAGACGAGCTAGGACTTCGAACGAGTCGAACATGAGCCGAACTGTGATTTCGGATGATGGTTATTCCGAACAGAAGAATCTTCAGCCGAACTGAACCATTTTCACTCAAAATTATCAATTTTGGACAGATTTGAACGAGGTTTGTAGCAGTGAACCAGAAAAAGTGATAAGGAATGATTTATGAACACATTTTTCACAAAACTGAAACACTCAAGAACTCGTAAGAACACTTCAATTTTTTGAAAACCCACACTTTTTGTTTCAGAAACTCCAAAAATAGCAACCACAGATCAGTAGAATGAACCATATAGCTTTGATACCACTTAAAAGTTTGTGAGCATCGGATCGTCTACTAGATCTAGCTATTTTGGAATAGAAACGTAATTAAAAGTTGTTTTATTGATCTAAAGAACAATTACAACTCAGGAAACACAGAGAATCAATCACATAAAAAACACCACACAGAAACACACACTTAGTCTCAGATCTATCTCACTCAGTTTTTGAATTACAAGACAAACTTCCTGTTTATACCCGACTGGCTGAACCCTGGGCGAACTGCCAGCTCGCTTGATCCGAACTGGCAGTTCAGATCCAGTTCGCCAGGCATCTTGAACTTTGTCTTGATCTTCATATCGTCTTGTCTCGATACTTTACACAACCCATAGATTATGTACCAACACCAATAGATTTATTATTGTAACCCCGACTCGGTGTGTTAACGAGTTATGTCTAAAGTTCGAGTACCACATCCACCGCAATAATCCACACAAATTTAACATACTAGAAAACATATAAGAGTCAAATAGTTCATATCTTGATTTAGAACAAAGTAAGAACTTGAGATTTAGATAGCGTACATGTTACACCCCAAAACGATAAAGGAAAATGGGCCATGAATACTAACTTGGTATCGGAGATGTGAAGGAAAAATAACACCACGAAAATGAGATGGTTAACACCCGAAGAATACCTTTACGAATGAATTCAAAGAACAAAATGACACGATTGACCAAGTTGACTCAAGACACATTTTTGGTGATAAACGTGCGTTTCAATCATGATTCATATGCACAACATAACATACAATCAAGCAGCAAATACTTAAGTTACATAATCAATATTTATATGCATAATTATTATTCACACATGTACAAACATAATTCATGCATGACGATCAAAATTCATGCAACGATTACCATTTTATTATCTGATAGGCATTTGGGTTGCACATAACTTAACAAGCGATCATGCGACAGACAATAATTATTTTCATGAATAGTTATTACGTAAATATTTATTTCATGGCAACCTAAAATATATATTTTTCGTGCAATGTCCTAGGTCCAATCATTGATCACGTTAATCATATACTAACACCCAAATAATGTATGCACATCACATACCACAATATGCATGGCATAGATCATACAAGATATTCACCATAATATGTCACTGAGTATAATTTGGATAACTAGGAGCATGGTTACTATTGGGTGTACTATTAAGAGCTGGCAATAAGTGAATGAGTTGTGGAACTCGTATTAGTGACCAAACAAATTTTTAATCAACCCTAAGTGTAGGATGCTTTCGGACAACTTGCTGTCAAGATTTTGGGTCAACTTTGGAAGGCCATAACTCACTCTATTCTTAACGGAATTGAGTGATTCTTTTTCATAACTTACCTCAATATGTTAGCTTTCAAGCCCAGATAGTGACACCCCATTTAACTTTTCGATCTCCATGTTTCCATTATAAAATCAATGCACAGCAGCTCCATTTTTTTCTGAAACATGTTAAAGAAATAAATTATTTGTCTCCTATAGAGTAATGGTATGTTTGAGATTTTTGGGGTGATTGATCACAACTCATGTGGGTTACTGTAGTTAAATTATGGGGTCTTAACTAAATGTGAAATCTATAAACTTGGTAATTTTAGGAACCGTGTTGGTGAATGTGGTTCATGGTAGTGTTGTGTTTAAGATTGCATGCTTAAACTATAAACCTTTGCATGAGACTTATATGATTCACTATTTTGCATGCTTAAAACGAGGTGTATGATGTATATATGAACTTCGTATGTTACATGAATTATTTGGCCAACTTGGGACTACGCCGTATGGCTAATAACATGACTTTGGTGCATGCTAGAATACTTGTAACATGTTCCTGCATGTTTTATTTGATAACTTGCTATACATGGAAGTATGTTGACAAACAAGCAACGCAACTGACCATCGTGTCGTCGAGTCACTACGTCGGGTCTATATCCTACTTGCTATGTGTTATGTCATAGGAAACTTGATAACCACTAGCTTTAGTTAAACAACTCGTTCTAGTGACATTACCTAATTACTTAGATAACACTCATTTGTTAGGTCTTACTTAACAACACACACACGTTCAAGTGCAATATTTGTAGCAGTGCAACCAGAGGTAAGTTACACAGTTTCTTACATTACATCCCGGTTTGGATGATAACACATATGAACACGTTACGCCCGGGTTAAGGTGATAATGTAACACCCTTCCCCTTATAATGCGGGAATTACACGTTTAGAAATTTGGTCATAGAAAATTTCGTTAAAGGATTTAAATAGAACATCATAAGTAGTGTGTTTGTTTCCAAATCATAGTCTGGCTCATACTAGACCCACTAAATTAGAGTTGCAACATAAATAATCTCTGTTAAATAACAGAGTCCCAAAATAAACATCTAGTGGTGTTCGGTTCTTCTAGACTCCGGCTTGACCTTGACCCGGCACCGCTAACCTTTACCTTTCATCATTTACTAGTAACACATTAGCAAAAAATGGCCTTATAACATTCATAACACACCAAGGGCTTGAAATAAAACAAACAAGAAATAACTTGAAACAAGGTTTAGGCGTATCGCCTAAAACTCCCTATGAAAACAGACGTATCGCCTGGTGAAAACTGGCGTATCGTCTGAATGGAACATTGGTTTAGACGATACGCCTAAAACCATATTTTCAGCGATCAGGCCTGATTTTTTTTCCAGATTTCATACTTAGCCAATTTTCACCCTTTTCCAGTTTCCAATCAGCCATTTGCTTTCTAACCTTGCATTCTTACCTTTATACTTCTTAAACTATCATTTTCATGCTTTGTAAGCATATAACAACATTAATCCCAAACAAATTGAGAAGGTAAATGAACCTTTTATGGCCGTTACTCTTCGAATTGTCAAACAGACAAGAGTTTTAGAAGAAGTTCATAGGGTCACAAACTGGGTCATGAACCGAACAACGAACTGGAGGTTCGCATGTAACGAATTGTGGGTTGGTTGCAACGAACTGTGAGCTCGTGAGTCTCACCATTTCGTTGGACAACTAGAGTATAAAGAGTATCCTTTTTGTGATTCAAGCAAGTTTTTTGTGTCATTTGTATTTTGGTGTGTGTGTGTGTCCAAGAGGGGAGGTTTTGTCCGACCTCCCACAGAGCTTAAACGATTTCTCCTTCGTTTTATGTAACCATTCGACACCGATGAATGACAAAGCTTCTATCTCATATCTTTTATCGACCTAGAAACGATCTGTTAAACGCTTTTTCATCTGCTATTAGAGCTGTTGGCTCTTTCTATGGTCTGATCTATCCATTTTTGTTCGTTTTGAGACGTTAAACGAGTGATATATGTGCTTTTTCACGTTTACGTTTGGTTTTTGCACGATCGAACGTTCCTATATCATCTTAGCGTCTAACAGAAGTGTCTGGGTGAAGAAATTCGATCAAAATCTGAATCTGGAGCGTTTTTCCTAAAAATTCAGTTGCAGTTCGTTGGTACGAACTGTCAGTTCGTTTGATAACTGCCACGAAGTACCATTTCGTTGAATAACCGCCACGAACTTCCACTTGGTTTCTAAGTTTGTTCTCGGGTTCTTCATCTGCTTCGTTTATTGGTTTGCATACCAGCTCATGAGTGGGTTCGTTACTTGGGTTCGTTGTTCACTTCGTTTGGAAGTTCCCTGGTTCGTTAGTAAGTGATACTAACCGCGGGTTCGTTATTTCATTTTTTCCAAATCTGAGTTCGTTTCTTGAATCTTCATCCAAAGTACTGGAATTTTATCATTTTCTAAACAAACTGTGGGATATTTTCAAAGAACGAAATGAGAGAGTTGGTTGTTACTGGTTTGTCCGTAATTGTCATGAACTGCGAGTTCGTTTCTCAGTTCTCAGACCTTCGTTGAAGCAGTTCGTTGAGCATTTCAAAGGAAATTCAAAGAGAAAATTAGTTACCTGAATTACCCCTTGATTCAGTAACTTTGCATTCTGATTAGTTCTCGGCGGAAAATGTGATTTTTGGTTGTTTCACTAAAACTGACGTAACTTGAGTTCCGTTAAAAGTTACGGGAACTAATACCAGCCAGAATGACCGTCTCAAAGAGATCTACACTTTTACTCGCCTTAAGGCCAGTATCATCCATTTCGAACCCCCAAACTCCACTTCTAAGACCTCTGTTTTTGCATTTGAAGTTTTGGGGTGCCAGATTCCGGTACTTGTCATGAGTTAGTTGTCGAATTTCAATAAAAATGAGTTTGTTGGTATTCGTTTTTTTATGATGGATAGAGATTCAAGAACACGAGTTTCTGATGATGGGCATACATTTAGAGACGAGTGATTACTTTAGACAAGTATTGTCTTTCCATAAATTGAAGAAATTTAAAGATCCTGTTGCGAGCCACTTGAATTTATCAATTCACTAAAAGGATTTATTCCTGTAGGGTTGGAATCATGTTTTGAATATGTCACTTGTTTAGAGGGAAATTAGAAACAGTTGAAGTGTCCTGTTTCATAATTGAAAAAGTGAATATTCAAAAGCAATCAGTTCAGGGTTGATGGTAATTGGTGATCTTCGTGAAGGTGTTTTATATTCTGATGTTTGTGCAAACCGATATGTCAAAGTTTTTAGTTATGGTTTGGAACTCTCTATCATATGCCCGATACTTTCTTAAGTCATGATATTAATGATATAGCCTTTGATTGATGATATATTGCGGCAATGTTTGTGGATTTTGTTTTTTATTCATGACGATTAATGAAGTGATCCTGCATCAAGGTGATTGAAGTGTCTCACCGTGGATGTGTTGAAGCAAGGGGGAACTTATTGATAGTGATGATTGTATAAGATTGCAAACTAATATTCCTGAAATTTTGTCCAAGGGGAATTTGCTGATGTTGAAGCGTCCACAGCAAGTTGACTGAAAATTTCTAGAAGTTAAAGATCTGCATTCGACAGTACTATCCAAGGGGGAATCTGTTGGAGCATGAACCTTGTGTGGCCGTTACTGTTCGAATTATCAAAGAGACTAGAGGTTTTAAATAAGTTCGTAGGGTCACGAACTGAACAACAAACTGGAGGTTCACATGTAACGAACTGTGGGTTCATTACAACGAACTGTGAGTTCGTGAGTCTCACCAGTTTGTTAGACATATAGAGTATAAATAGTATCGGTTTTGTGATTCAAGCAAGTTTTTTTGTGCAATTTGTATTCTAGTCTGTGTATCTGAGAGGGGAGGTTCTGTCCGACCTCCCCAAGAGCTTATACGATGTATTCTCCTTCGGTTTATGTAACCATTCGACACCGATTAATAACAAAGCTTCCGCTCATATCTTTTATCGACCTAGAAATGATCCATTAAACGCTTTTTCAAATCGGGTCAAATTCCCAGCTCGTTGACCCGTTAACCACCCAACTTACCAGGAATCAACTATGTTCATTACACATGCCTCATGCCCACTTCTAAACTCAAGTCTACCCTTCACATACCAAAAGTAAAATGATCTAGTAAGATAAGAACAAACACATACTTCACCATACATCACTTTAAACATTTAGCATTCATCCCTTGACATAAGCGTCTCATGTCAATGGACACCTTTCCACCCAAAGGTTCTTCTTTAATTATGATTGTTCATAATCTCTCACTTACCCGAAGGTTTTGCACTTAGTATTTTCATACTTGATTCCACTTCAATCCTCAACGGGTCGTTTAACATTTCCAACATCTTAGATTTCATCCCATGAATGAATCCACCACAAACGACGATAACTCTTAAATTTTGGGATGAAATTTCCTAAAAGGAGGGAATGATGTGAGAACCTAGAATTTTTTTTGTTTGCTTTCGAATAGCAACACATTTTATGATTCATGTTTGGTTCAAAACATTTGCAACAAGGTTGCAGCGTTTCATTTGCAACATTTCATTTGCGGTTCTAAAACTCTTTGCGACGGAGTTGCAACTTTTAAACTGGTGATACTTACACGCCTAGCAACAGGGTTTGCGACCTTAATTTTCGGGACAAAAATTCTCTAACAAAGGGAGGATGTGACAATCCGTCCCTTCAGGTGGGACTCGAGCTTTAAAAACAAATAAACTGGGAGTCGCGTATATAGGCTTTGTATGTCAATTAAGGTATTAGAAGAGTCTAGTAGCCTTATAACACTTTACAAACATTACACACAAGTTCGCGTCTCGAAACATTGGTGATTAACTGAAAACTGCTAAGTATTGTGAATTATGTGCAAACTCTTATGTGAATTTGATTGCAAAATCATAAATTGTTATGTAGCAAGTTGATACTTGATTTTATTGGATTCAATATGATAAAAACGATGATGAAGAGAGTAACTGCCAAATCATTAACAATTGTAACCAAAACATCAAAAATATGAAAAGTCAACAAAAGTCAAAGGAGCTGCCGACAGGAGGCTCTAGGCGTATCACCTAGAGCATACTGATGTGGTAAGCGATACGCTTTCCAGGAGGTTTCCAGAAACCCCTAATTTCCTCCTATTTAAACACCTTAGTGCCTCATTTTCCCACTTGTGCTCCTCATGAACGACCAACCTGCTATTTTTCCACCCCCAAACCCTTCCTCATAATAGTTCACCAAGTTTCTTGCTTTCCTTCAAGATCCAAGCCCCGAAATCATCCTTGATCATCCTATATCTTTCGATATGTGTTTTCTTACGTTTTGATCATTTTACAGCTGTCAAGATCCAAGCTTATGGCTGATTCGTGATGATATGGTGTTTATATGAGTAGATCTAGTGTTTAAAGTTATAAAGTTTGCATCTTTGAAGAAAAATATGACGATCCATGCTAGATCTAGGGTTTTGCATGACCTTGCATGGTTGCATGTGATCATAGGTGGTGTTTTCATGATGAATCTATGACCTAAATGTTAGATGATGATAGATCTAAGGTTTTTGTGATATAAAGTTGTAATATTAACATAAGATCTACGATGAAAACTCGATCTTTACGATTATACATGATAGATCTTGGATAAAAAGATGCATGATTTGTGTTAGATATTGGCTAAAGGTATTTGACTTATGAAAATGAATGCATGAGGCATCATAAAGTTGTAAACTTGATAATTGATTGCATGCGGAATAATTTAGGGAAATTATTTACTTAGAAATATTGTGTATTTGGCTCGATAAGTCAAGATAGGATGCATGCATATGATTAGGAGCTTACAATATAATTTCATATATGTTAAATGATGACCTATATGATTTAACTTGAAGTGATGATGTTATTCCATTTAAAAATTAGCTTGTATGTGGTAACTATATATACCGAGAAAATAAATGAAAATAAATAATTATGAGATGCACGAATATTAACATTTTTTTGGGTAAAGGGTTACCCCGGTGATTTGTTTATATAAACAAAAGAAGTAGCAAGGAAAAACCCTCACTAGTTCACACTTGGGACATACCCCAAGCATGGAAACACATAAACAAACAAAGCAAAAGCATAACCAGAAACAAACCACCTAGAACAAACAAACTAGGGAAAAACAAAACACCCAAAGACTATGCTGCAGCAAAGAAGTCTCTGAGAACACTTCTAATTCCCCACTCCTCCAAGATCTGAACAACTATAGCAAACATCTTGAGCCTCAGAGAAATTAACCGGTTCCGGACGACAATAGCCAAAACATCAGGAGGACGAGCATGGTTTTTGAAAATCCTATTATTCCTCTCTTGCCAAACATAATAAGCAGTAGCCTGAACCACCAGCTTGTCAATAATAACAGCAGTAGACCTCAATGGTTTATCCATCAAAAAAGAAGAAATCTCGACCCAGGAAGGAACCATATTCTTCATAGAGGTTCTATTTCGAACCATCAACCAGACCTGCGAGGAATACTCACAATTGAAAAAAAGATGAGCATGGGAGTTGAAATTCTTGTAGCAGAGGAGACATCACATCATATTCATGTTTTTTCTTCTAGCTATATCCCACTGAAGAATCTTGTCCTACGTCAAAAGCCTCTCCCGCATAATCAACCAAGCCAAAAAAGCATGACGAGGAATGCATTGAGCAAACCAAACAAAACGTGCCCAAGGAACTTCAAATCTAGCCAAACGAACCGATTGCCAAACTAGACTTGAAGAAAAATCATGCAACACGCCATCAGTTCTCCATTTGATCAAATCAACAACATTGGGATGAACACCTATAGAACCAGCCTCAATTAACACAGGGAGCAGCTCATATATGCAGAAGCCCAATTCCAGCCCGAGTTGTCAACCAACTCAGCAACCTTAGTATCCGTAGTAAAACCAGCAGAGAAAATAGCACGATTTGAAATAGACATACACAATGGACCAGATTCGGTCCATTTATCATACCAAGCCGACGTGCTATTCCCATTGCCCACCACACTCCAAATAAAAGGGCAATAACAGGGCGAATAGCCATAATCTTCATCCAGCTCCAACAACAAATCGAAGGGCACCTGCACTCCTAAAAATTACGATTTTTATGATAGTAGTAAACCCAAGCAACCCAAAGAGATTTCCTTTTCGTAACAATACTCCAGACATGAGACGTCATAAGAGCCTTGTTCATATCACCAGTACGCCTAATACCAAGGCCCCCTTCCGACTTGGGAACACAAACATGGTCCCACGCAACTTTAGCCATACCCTTCTTGTAGGTGCCTTGGCACCAAAGGAAATCCCTCATCTTTTTTCTCCAATAAAGCAATGATTCTTGCTGGTAAGATAAAAAAAGAATCCCAATAGATATGTAAAGAAGAAAGAACAGAGATAATTAATTGGACTCTACCATCAAAAGAGAGAAATCGGTTCTTCCAACTAGAGATACAGTTCTCCATCCACTCCACTAGAACCAAACAATCCTTCGAGAGCAATCGAGAGGAGATCAACGGGACACCCAAATATCTAACGGGAAGGGAACCCTCCACCATCTGAATCACCGAAAGGATATCGTCCTTGACCTGGGTGGCCACATTACTGAAAAAAGCAGTGCTTTTCTGAGGACTAGGAACAAGACCCGACATTCTCGAAAACCTCCTAAGCACCCGGAAGATACACAACGCATAATTCACATCCCCACGGGAGAAAATGAAAAGATCATCAGCAAAACAAAGGTTAATAATTTTAAGCCTATCACATTTATTATGGAATTTGAACGAAGCATCAAGGCTAACAGCATGCTGAAAACGGAGAGTGAGAATCTCCATAACCAGGGTAAATAAATAAGGAGAAAGAGGGTCTCCTTGACAAAGACCCCTTTTGCCCGCGAAATACCCATGAATATCACCGTTGATGCAAATAGAGTAAGACGGAGCAGTAACACAGATCATAATCCAATTCACCATCTTCGGATGAAAACCAAACCCAACCAGAATCGATTCAAGAAACACCCAATCAACCGTATCATACGCTTTCTGGATATCAATCTTGAACACAGAACGGGGGGGGGGGGGGGACCTCTACAACTGTGATAATTTTGCATAAGCTCCTGAGTAAGCAAAATGTTGTCAGAAATCCTCCGCCCCGGAATAAATGCTGACTGATTGATGTCAACAATGTTATCAAGCTCAACCTTTAACCGATCAGCCACAATTTTGCTAATACACTTATATATAACATTGCAACACGAAATAGGTCTATAATCAGTATTAAAAGCAGGGGTAGTGACTTTCGGGACCAGGGAAATATTCGTATGATTAATTTCCTTAAGGAGTTTCCCCGTACTAAAAAAAACCCGAACAACAAGGCAAATATCATCACCAACAATAGGCCAAGCCTTTTTAAAGAAAGCAGCAGTAAAACCATCCGGACCAGGAGCTTTGTTATCACTCATGGCAAAAATAGTCTTTCTCACCTCCACATCTAAGACAGTCCGAACCATATGAGAAGCCGCGTTAGGATCCAACTGACGCTGAAACAAACCAGGCTTCACCAGTAAATCCGTACCACCAACACAACCCAAGAACTTCTCATAATAATCAACAAAAGCAGTAGGCACATCAACCCCTATAAACGTAGCCCCATTCTTATCTGAAATAACATCAATACAACCCCAATGAACACGATTCTGCAAAGACGCATGAAAGTAGGCGGTATTAGAGTCCCCCGTGGCTAACCAATGCACCTTAGATTTCTGCTTTAAGAACGACTCCTTATCAAGGGAAGCCACCTGTAAATCTTTTATACAAAAAACCTCCTCAGCCCATAAAGTCTGTTCAAACGGGTTTTTATCAAGAGCAACTTGAATTTCATCAAGTCTAGAACGGAGCTTCTCCACCTTGGCAAAGATTACCCTGATTAAACAATAAAGCACCTAAAGGAGACTTAAGATTTTGAAGCTTTTTAGTCACGCGAAATTGGTGAACACCACTAACTATAGTATTCCAAACCGACTCCACCTTCTCTAAGAAACCAGGTTTAAAGATAGGAAATTAGCAAATTTAAAAGGTCTCGGCTTTGGGTTCAAACTGGGCGAGATCCAGAGCACACAAGGGCAATGATCCGAAACCCGATAAGGTTGAAAAATAGCACAAGAAGTAGTAAACCGATCAATAAAAGAAGAATTACCCATCACCCTATCAAGCTTCTTGAAAATACCACCCCCATTCTTAGGTTTCTGACTCCAAGTATAGTGCAACCCCGTGCTATTAATATCAGAGATCTCCAAGTCAATAACACACTCTTTGAACTCTCTCATCCTAATATTAGGGGTAGACGAACTCACAACACTATCAACAATATAGAGAGTAGGGTTAAAATCCCCTAAAACAACCTCGGACTATCTTTAACTAAAACCTTGTGCATTCTGAGGCTATTCCACAAAAGACGTCTCCCAACATAGTAGTTACTAGCATAAACCCACGAGCAGAAAAACACTTTTTTAGACTCCTTGTAAGTAACATGAACATGCATAACCTGGTCAGATTGAGAAATCAACATAACATAAAAAACAAAGGAATCCCAACCCATGATGATTCTAGTCCCTTTCTGACACATATTTCCATTCGATATCCACTCCCAACCCCTAAAAATACCCTTACAAACATTGAAAAGTTTACCAACATTAACATGCGACTCCAAAATAGCACACATACTAAGGTTATTATCTTTAACAGCCTGACGAACCTCTTTTTGCTTTAGGAAACGATTCAGACCCCGAATATTCCAGGAGGCTAGACTAATAATTGGAAACGTTTAAAAAAGGAGTGCTTGCTCCTTGTCGGTTCAGTCTATTCCCATCCACCATAAATCTATCAGTTTCATTATAAATTTCCTCAACATCATCATCATCGTCCACACCGGGATATTCAAACCTTCTAGAGCTAGAAGATTCCGCATTATAGCTACCAGCCTTAGTCGTATCCTCCCCTTCCTGATCCAAACCACCAAATTTGTTTGATATAGTAACCCCCTTCCCATGACCCCCCCACCTTTATGTTGCTTCGGTTTAGAGGGCACATGACAGTATTCGAATTTAGGCTTCACCTTAGTAGGCTGGGATGTAGGCCTCTTAGCAAGTTTTTTCTTATTTGGCTCCATAAAACCCTCCTCATCAAACTGATGGACCGGTTGCTTAGTTTGCTTTTTAACTCGTTTAGGACAACTTTCCGTATCATGGCTAAACACACAGCAATGTTTACACCTTGGCGGTTTCCATTCGTGTTCAACATGTATTGTCTCCATAAGAAAATCCTCACCATCCGGGTCCGGAACCGCCACCTTGATCGTCTCCCTATAGTCATAGTCAGCAGAAATCTCAATCAAAGCTCTAGCATAACTACTCCTACCCCATGAATCAGAACACATGGAGGAAGTAAGAGAATCCAATCGTTTGGGTGACCCAATCTTTGTGGCAATCATACTCAGTCCATCAGCCGTGAAAGCAGCCAAGGGAACGTCATGGAGTTTAACCCAAACCGAAACGAGCTTTATGTCCTCCTTTTTAAGTTGTGTAGTAGGGCTCTACATATTAAGAAACAAGGGTCGATTCCTAATCAACCAAGGACCCCCTTCTAAAGCATTAACCATACCTTTCTCATCAGCAAATTTAAAGAAAAAAATAACCATTTGCATTCATAATTGTATTCTGAAGGCCAAATTTCTTCCAATTTTGGTTGACAAAATAATCAACAACCGAAAACGCAATCCTGTCACCCGAACAATGTAAATGATAAGTTCTTTTGGACACTACGAACCGAATCCTTTGGCAACACAACATCAGCCCCTTCATGGGTAATAGCATAACTAAGAGCTCAAAAGTTCACTGTATTGTTGCTAGAAGAACCCACCACCCTAGCTGCATAAGAGAATTGACCACCTGCCACATTTTTATCCTTCATCGAAGAAGTGTAAGGCTCCATATTATCCTGATTTTGTTCCATCATTACCCCCAAATTCAAATCATTAGCTGGTGCCATCATTGGAGGCTTAACAGAGATGAACGGAATACCAATTGAGCCCATATTCGATTCCCCACCAAGAGAAGGCACATCAGTGATTATCGGGTCGCTAGAAGCTGAAAATTTTCCCTCTGTGTGGCCCGATATCTTTTCACCCTGAGTGTCCACACGAAACCCTACAAACTTCCCACTCGTAGATTTGGTCGACACGTTGCGTTCTTCAAATTCCCACGAGTAGGTATTGGTTTCCCATCGATATTTTTCAACCGACTAAGCAGGCCCGAATCCTTCTTACCATCGGGCGGCTGACCCGGTGTGTTACTCGCCATGCACAAACAAGAACACGTAAAAAACCAAACCCATAGAAACCCTAATCGATATCCTTTGGCGCTAACAAATTCGTTTTACCTCTACACCGAAACCAGGATCTAATCAAATACAACTTGATTCAGTATAGAGAATAAACACAGATTGTTATACGCTAAGAACAAACGAGAAGAAAATCCGGATACAAGACAAACAAAACGAAACCCTTATCGGATAAACAAGAACACCCGATAAAGGAAACCAAAAAGAACACAGAAACGAAAACACTATAGAATACAACGATATGGCCGCTAACAATACTCGTACCCTACCAATATCTCAACCAATTCAATCATAGGGTGTTACACAACGATTGAAAGAACTAGAAATTGAAAAGAATTCCAACCCTAATTCGATCAATATTGCTAACACACTCGTACTTAATTAGCGATTAAAGGTAGAAATCACAGGATTGCAAGGTGCTAATCAGTAACAAACACAGTGTAGAAACAAGATCAAGTAAGAACCGAAATCAAAAAAACAATTTTAGAATACCTAGAAATCGCCAGAGAGAGTTTCCAGTTCCCTACTCCTCAGTGGAGAGTTCTGAATATTAACATGTAACTATGTGAATAAGTGATTGCATTCTATTAGTCAAATTGATTATGGATTATACGTATGAAGAAGTCGTAAGTCTCTACCTCAGTTGGAATGATAAGACTTTGTACAATCGTCCGTCGATCGTGCATCATACACGCGGGATAACGTCGTAATGAATTGTGACGTCTTAATATTGTCATGATGTAACATGTTATATGTGATATACGTGTTAGGATACATATTAGAAAACCTAAATCAATTACCAATGTGAAATCGAGTCAATTTGTCTAATGTCCACGCGTTGTCGGGACAATTGGTCAACACAGCCAACACTCACACTATTATGTGTCATAGGTGAAGTATAGGGAGATTCACCATCGGTTGTTCAAGCATTGATTATTGGATTACTAAATTTCACCCTAAGGTGAGTTCATGGCCCCACTTTTACTGTTTTTGCTTTTGGGGGAGAAGACATTCGGTAACGTTTACCATATTTTAACCATAGCGAGAGGACGTTTTGCCAAATCTCAAAGGTCCTTCCGCAGTGTACCATTGATAACGTTTTGCCAAATCTTAAAGGTCCTTCCGCAATGTACCATTGATAACGGGGATCTACTGGGTCCGACAAGCCCTGCCTCGGCTAGGCGGTCTAGCCCCACTCTCCTCCTTGGGAGTGGACACAGGTATTATATTGTCCTAATTTTCTCATTACTCGGAAAAAGCATGAGGGGAAGGTGATTCTATGGTCAGTAATGGGGATACGATGCTATTGGGTTATGATAAACACGTACTCGCTATCCACGGGTATGTTAATTGCTTTACGATTGGAAATCCTGCTTTTGGTTAGGTCTTGCTGAGACTAACCGGTTACTCTCTAGTTTGATAAATGATTATCCAACTGCTTTTGCTTAAACTATGTGAACTCACCAACCTCGTGTTGACACTTTTTAGCATGTTTCTTCTCGGGTCCTTAGGAGCACGCTAAGGAGCACATTTAGGAATCATGGTTCATTCATAACCCTGCATGTTTGGTTAAACATTCAAACTATAGGGCGCTGTGTGCGCGTTAAACTTTTTGAAACTTTGTATGTTTGTTTTACGCTTCCGCGATTGGTTTTCCAGATTTTGTTAAATGCTTCCGCATTGAAACCGTTTCGATAAACGTATTGAAGTTTAAAACTCTAAACTTTTAAATGATCTTATGATACATATAGTATGTTCGGTGTGTTTGGTGACTCAGATCCTAGTAGGTCACGCCTCCAATCGATGGTGCCCCGAGGGTGGATTTTTGGGGTGTGACAGATTGGTATCAGAGCCATCAGCCATAGACAACTTAGGACTTGCATTAGGTCTAACTATGGTTAGAGTCGATAAGACACACACTATAGACGCACATATACGTGATTGGCCTATCTCTATATATGTATATGTATATACGTATCTTGATTGCTTTTATGGATTGCGACTTTCTCTCACATCTACTTCTGCGGTGCTTTGATGAACTAAGTGGTTGGTTATTTATAAAGTAGCCACATATCAGAAACATACATGGAATCAAAGATGTGGGCGTGTCATTTACTTCTTTATCGTCGGCTGGAGCATCATCCGTAAACAAGGGGAAGAGACCCCGAGGGGTAAGCAACGACAAGGAGTCGTTCGACGCAATGGATTCGTTGATTCGTTCCATATACAAAACGTTCAAGATCCCATGAATTGGGGGATGGTTCGGAAGGCACGTGGTGAGCTGGATGCGATGCAAAGTGTTCTTCCCTTCACGTCTACTGATCTTACCGCTCAGATATTGGAGGCCTCAAGAGTGCCATGTCGTCTTCATATCTATGCTCTAAGGAATCAGTTGATCGTCGCGTTAGTAGCAGCCTTAGGCACTACGCAACGAGCATTGCGTAATTATGAGAAAAGTAGCGGTGTTTGGACGAGTTAATCGAGACCTTGGGCCGTGATGTGTTGCAAACACATTTGATATTTCCTTGTAAATGGTAGAATAATTCAAACTTTAGGGTTTGTATTCGAGGGATCACGACTTCCAGACGAATTCAAGGATGACTGGAGGCGATTTTCAGAGGGGAAAGGAGTTGTGATCAAGGAGAACGATCGGGGGATCGAGAATTCACTACAGATCATTATCCGGTTCTTCAATTTCTTTGTTTTTGTTATAAACCCTAGTTTTCTGTCATGTTCTTGAACCAAGAATAAGATTTTATTATGTTTTCTGTTTTAGAGATGATTGTAGGCTAAATTGATTGTATCATCTAGACCAATTAGATGAGTAATACATGCTATGACTTTACTTTTGGTTTTTTATTAATTGATTGATGTTGCAAGTCTATTATAATTCATTGATTGCCATGAATGTTGCATATGTGTGTTGTTGAGCACATTTCAAGTTAATGGTTAATGCTTGATTTACCCGCGAATGTCTTTCGGTTTAGGTGAATTGTCTAAAGTAGCTAACTTTAGGGTTAGTTGCAATAGAGTAGTTTAGGTTAATTCTTGAACTATTGTGTTGATCATTAGTTAGGGATTTGAATGCAATGTGCTGCCTATTCTAAAACTCAAAAGGTAAAGATTAGTCGGGTAGTTGGGTTGGTTAATGAACTAGGGTAGCATTATCTCAAAAGGAAGTGTCTAAAATTTGGCTAATTTGTTATCCCGTGTCATTCATGGTAATTAGTGGTAGCTCCTGCTAGCCTAGGGTGCCTTAGATTATTTCGAGGGTGGTTAGGTTTAGTTGAGGTTGGACGTACTCAAAAGGTGAACTCCTATTCGGGCGTTATAATTGTTTTTTAGGAAGGACTTAAAAGGTGAACTAGCCACCATCAGATGAGTCAAACCGGTTAAGTTGTGGGTATCGATTACGATTCTAGATCTAGGTGGTATATCTCTCATCATCTGAATTTCTCCAAAAGTCTCTTGTTTTCGGCTAGTTAGTTGAAGTTAGTTAGTTAATCAATTCTAAAAACCAAAACCCACTCAAATTTCCATTCTTGAGTCCTAGGTTAGAGTCTAGCTTCTTAGTGTCCTTAGGTTCGATATCCGGTCTTCCGATAGCTATTTTGCAATCCGACAGGTACACTTGCCTTAGGGTTCGGTAAAGTTTAGGATTTTTCGGTAAAATTGTTGATACATAATCTGCGTGTCATTTGAAGTATCTGAACAAGACGATGTGAAGAACAAGACAAAGCCAAAATGTTGTTACACGAACTGGATCCGAACTGGCAGTTCGGATCAGGTGAACTGGCAGTTCGTCTGGAGTTCGACTGGTCGAGTATAAATAGATATTTGTGCTTTGTTTTCCATAACGAGTTATAGAGCGATCAGTCTTAAGTGTGTGTTTTGTACGGTGTTTCTCTGAGTGATTCCAAGTTGTACGTTGAGTCTTTTGTGATCAATAAAACAACTTTTAATTACTCGTTTGTATCCAAAATAGCTAGATCAAGTAGACGATCCGGCGTTCATGAACTTTCAAAAATTAGGTGTGTCTAGGTCTAGGAATAGGTCTAGGACAATTAGTTATGTTTAGGTATACTTCTGAACACATCAAGTTTTTGGCGCCGTTGCCGGGGACACTTGGCAATAGCAAGATTAACTTAGGTCACTAGGAAATTTTGAGTCTTTTTAGGTTTTTTCGTGTCTAGAGTATTAGAATTTCGTTTCTCGAGTTTAGATTTTTTGTTTTTATTTTCTAGTTTTTTTTATGCCACACACCCGTTCGCAAGGTCCGCCTGAGCTTTCACTACTTTCTGATCCCCGAGCATGACATTTGTGAACCTTTCCGTATCCTTTGCGTGGAATTAGAGGCCTTCATCCTTTCCACTACCCACTCTAAGCCACCTACTTCTACACAAATTTCATGTGACACTACATCTATTCCATTTCCTGATCTATCCACCATGGTGGCCCGTGTCACTGTCCACGAGCAAGCCAGCGTCGACGAAACGACGCTCGGTTTGCAACTACTCAAACCACCATCGCCAACACCGTTAGTTGGCAAGTTCCATCTCACGTCATCAACGCACTGACCAATTCGATTCAATTTCATGGACGTGATGATGAAGACGCACCGGCGCACCTTCCGCGCTTCATTCGTATGTGCAATACGTTCGGACTCATGAGAGTCGCGAATGATATTATCTATCTTTGGTTATTCCCATTTTCACTCGCCTCTCGGGCCGCCGTTTGGCTCAATACCGTGCCTCCTAATTCAATCGCCACTTGGGACGATCTGAAACAAAAATTCTTAATAAAATATCATCCTCCAGCGAAGGCTGCACGTACTTAGGAGGAAATCCGCTCCTTCAGGATGGACCCCGATGAGCCTTATTCCATAGCATATGAGCGGTTTAATACCCTTTTGAGCAGATGTCCGCAACACAGGTTGACAGACTGGGCTATCATCGAAAAGTTCTACAATCGACTTCCTTATTCTGTTCAGAAGGAATTCAACATTTCAACTAGAGGCCATATGATGGAGAAGCTCACCGTTGACGAATGTAAACAATTATTTAAGAGCTTCGTGGTAGCAGAACAACAAACACTCGGAGATCGGAGGGCCACCTTGGCCCCGACTAGATCACTTGTCCCTTCTACTTCTACTCGGGATGTCGAGAATATCTATAAGGATTTAGAAGAAATTCGACTCTATATTAAAGCCAAATGTGAGCTATTTTAAGGCACTCACGACACCCGAGACTGCCCGCTTGCCTCTACGGAGCAAGTTGATTATATCAAAAACCGAAACTAGTTCCGTAATTCTTTCAAGTCCGGGTGGAGGAGTGGCCAAAATTCTAGATGGCGAGATGGAGGTAACCCACCAGGGTTTCCGGTGAGGAACAACCAGGGCGAGAGAGGAAATGAAGGGTCTAGCATGAAAGAGATGAGGGAGTTGATTGCAAACCAGAATCAGGTCCTGACACAGATGAATGCATGAGATGAGGCTACACAGAAGAAGCTGCTCGAGCATGACACACTACTTAGGAACCGAACCAACAAGCTTCTTTCTTAGATCTACCGCACTCTGTAGGAGATATTGCGAAGCAGCTGAAGGAGTTGAACAGCCGAGGGGGTCAATTTTCTGATAGTACCTATAAGAACCGCAATGCGTGGGTTAATGCAGTTACCACGAGGAGTGGTAAAGTAGTGGAGAGTCTATCACCGGTAGTTGTGGAGAAGGAGCCAGTTGATGAGGAGATTGAGTTAGAGACTCCCGACGGGAGGGTGCATCCAAGTGTATAGCCGGCAAGTACCGTACCAAACGTCGAGTCTCAGGAGTTGAGGAAGCCCCTGAAATGGGAGGAAGCTAAGATAAAGAAGAAAACGAGATTTGCAGATCAGCAGCAGATAACAACGGAGACCTAGAAGTGTGTACCTTACCTAAACGATTAATTCAACAGAAGAACGTGCAAGAATATGGTCAATTCCTTGAACTTCTTAGATCACTTAGGATCTCATTGCCTTTCATTGAAGTATTACAAAAGATGCCTAAGTACGCTAAATTCTTAAAAGAAATGTTATCCAATAAAAAGAAGTTAGAAGCTTTATCTGAAATAACCCTTGATGCTCAATGTTCTGCTATTGTCCAGAATAAGCTACCTAAAAAGTTAACTGATCCAAGAACATTCACCATTCTTTGGTAGCTCTTCTGTGACCCATGCTTTGGCGGATCTCGGTGCTTCTGTTAATGTCATGCCCTATTCCATTATTCAACACTTAGGTTTAGGAGATCATGCCCCTACCCGCATGACCATTTCTTTAGCTGATAGATCTGTGGTGACACCTAGGGGAATTGTAGAAAATGTGCTTGTTGAAGTTGATAAATTTTTATTCCCTATTGATTTTGTGCTTGTTGATATGGACTATTATGCTAAATGCCCTCTAAATTTAGGTAGACCTTTCCTTAGGACTGCCCGTGCTTTAGTTGATGCATTTGAGGGTACAATTACATTGAGAGTTTATGATGAGAGTGTGAGGTTTCAGGTGTGTAGATTGAGGGATAAGGACAATGAATCTGTGTGCTTGTTAGAATAATTTAGGTCGTGTGCAGAACGTTGTGTCAACCTAGTTAGTAGGAAGGAGTTGCTGGTAGGTAATAGGTTGGGTGAGGATGAACTTGTAGAAGAATCTAAGAAATGGGAGGTTAGAGAGAATGTTCAAAATCTAAACGATTGGGTAGTAATAGACCCAAGTGTGGGGAGGATCTCGGGGGGTTAGTTGATAAAGGTAAGATTTTTGACCCATTAGATGAACCCGGGAGTGAGTTGGTGAGTAAAGAGGTTATGGTAGTTGAGGCTGAGTCTAGAAACCCCCACTTGGTGATTTAGGTGATTTGGACAAGAACATAGCGCATGAACCAAGTGTGGGGAGGTTGTTGGTGGTTATGTGTGAAAATGACCCAAAAGTGAGTTTCATAGGTTGAATTAGGTTTCTATCGGGTCGTTTTAAACATTGGAAAGTTAAAAAGTCGTTGGCTTTGGCGAGGTTTAGTGGTTGGTTAGTTGGTAGGTTGGTTGGTAGTTGTGTAGTTAGAAACTTGTTAGTTACTGGTGGTTGTTTAGTGAGAGATGTGAAATCCAAGCCTCCCGATTGTGATTTGGGAGGTTGTTTCATAGTTAGGAGCTGAAAATAATAGTGCCCGGGGCTATAAAGTTTGTAAATTTAGTTGATTTTTCATTTTTCATGTTTTAGTGTTTTTTTTTTGGTTTTCTTGGTGTTTGAAGGAATTTCCGGAGGCTCAAGATCATAGAAGGAGTAAAGATGATGTCCATGTATGTTGTGGACGTTTAAAGTGCAGGTTTTGCTGGAAAATTAGACCAAGGATACAATTGAGAAAAAAAAAGGAGATAGAAAATTTTTCAGCTCAAAAATCTGAAAAAGTCCCTAGAATATTTAGTATAGGCGTATCTAAAAACGCTGGAGCGTACAGATCGGCTTAGTTCGACATCAATGTGTAATTATAGCAATAACAAAACGTGTAAATATCAAGTTCAATCTCTCATTCAATAACAAGGATCAGTTACAGAGAGAATCAGAACTATTACACCTCTGAAACACACACACTTACAAAAAACTCGTTACAAAAGACTAAGCTATCAACCTATATATAGGAGAACCTGCTGTCCGAACTCCTAGCTGGTCCAAACCTCAGGTTCGGCCAGCAGGCCTTGGTTGAAATCTTCAAGTCTTCAAACGCTTAGTCTGATCCAGCATGTTGCCACACGAGGTATCAACAAACCCCCCCTTGGCAAATGCTGGACCGTTCTTCATCACCCTTGAACGTCAGCAGCCTCATTCCCAGTCCATATCAGCTCATGATTATGCCGGGCATAGATATTGAAAGCAAAACAAATCCCTATCACCCTTTGAAACTGCAACGCCTGCTCCATATGATCACGATGATACTAGATCTGATTGTGATAAAGCACATCTATATCAGCCTTGGACAGATTAATCAGCCACATCGGATCATACACTTTCACAACCTTGTTTTCTTCTTTCAGCACAATCACAGCTTCACCAGTCTTTTCATTGTAATACCACCACCTCAATTCTTTGATAAAATCTAACTCCATCTTCATTAATGGAATCTTTGTCATCACAGCAGGCTTTTTCTTGAATATCAATATTATCAGTTTCTTCCTGGTCTTCTTATGAATCTTTGTTGGATGTCGACGCCTTTTTGGTTTTTGAGGACTCAAAAATTGAAATCCTTCTCAGCATTCTTTCTCAATGAGCTTTTTGAAGTGCAAACCTTTCTAATCAGTGCCATAGTTGCACAAAGGCTTTCTTGTCAACTCTCGAACATCCCAAACCGGTAAACTGCTGAAATCTCTTGCACATTTGAAGTACTGGATACCGTGTTGACATTTAATCCCGTAGCACTTCAAACTATCAGAATACATCCAACTGATAATATCACCCGAAGCTTGACCCTTGAATTTGACATATGATCTTTGCTTGATTGGCTTCGGAGGAGGAACGTAGTTGGCATAAACGTCTTCATGTATTCGTCAAATACCCAACGTTGTTCTTGTTCCTTAGCCTCCTTAGTAACCGGGTCTTCAGGTTTCTCAGCCTCTTTCTTCTTCAACCTCTCCTCAGCTTCATCACTCTTCTCCTTAGGAAAAAATTCAAAATCATCACCAGCCTGATCGTTGAAATTTGAGTACATACCAGGATATTCTTCCTCGGTAATGTCTTCGATCTCAATTTCTTCATCAAAGATATCTTCCTCATCTTCATCAGACTCTGGATCAGACGATTCATATTTACTTGGTTCAGATTCAGAAGCCGTCTTCATATCCACATCATTCAAATCAAACACCGCTTGCAGTTGTTCAGCTGTAAGATCACCAACAAACTCTTCTTCTTCAAGTGTTTATAGCATTTCTTTGAATTCGCCCAAACTAACCACAGCTTGATTTGATGGGATCGAAGTGATCGGCATTGCTTCTCTCGAGTCTTTCTACCCCTAGGATGTAGATGTCCCAGCACCCAAACCAGTGGTTCCAGTCGGGCCTGATCCTCCACTTACATTCCCCTGAGGATCATCCTGAACAAGATCGTCATTCAAAAATCTCATGTAATCTTCCTGACAACCAGAGCTATCACCAATCTCCCCATGAGCTTTAAATTTCTCCATTAAGAACTTTATTTGCTTATTCATTTCAAGAAGCAATTTACTTTGGGTCTGACTAGCTCTGCTCAAACGAAGAATCTCCCGATCTTTAACTAAATCCCGACTCTGCAATGTATTAATCAATCGACCTTGAGATTGATTATGTACCCTCAATTCGTCATTACTTGACTTTAGCTCAGTAATCATCTTCGATTGCTCTTCATACTTAGCCTCCAACACATCAATCTGTGATTGCTAATCGGTTAGAGAACTCTGAAGAATACTAGCTTGGGAGAACGACACTGAACCTTGATCAAAGTTAAAATTGATGTCTGGTGTAGAATGAGTAGAAGCTGTGGCTGTCGTTGCTGTTGAGAAAACCGGAGTTGTGGGTGTAGAACCCATTGGCTGATTCACAAACTGTACACCAGTACTTACTGAAGGTGTTGTGCCAACAGTTGTAGATCTATCTGCATTCATTAAGTTTTGCAGAAACTCAGACTGTACATCAAAAACTGAAGTTTGAACAGTTGTAGTCATTGCTGGCAAAGACATTGCAGGACTATAAGAAAAAAGATACACCGGCCCGAGGCTTCAAAATAAATTGTTGACCTTTATGCTTCTGCTTCTTTCCTCGGCCACCAGCAGCAACTGACTTCTTTCTCTTCTTTCACGGAGTTGAAGAAGTACCAGTAACTTGTTGTTTTCCTTTCCTATGTACTACATCGGCTTCAGGATTGTAATCTTCGTCTGTCTCGGATGAGGCAACATCAGCATACACACGATCTTTGTAACGATCGTTGCTTTCGTTCAAGCTGGTTCGGTACACGAAATGTTCATCGCTACCCTTTCTCACCTTCACATACTTTGAGTTGATATTGATGCGCACAAACGGATCGTTTGTGTTAGACACATCTTCAGAGTCAGCCCCAACATTCAAAAATTCATCATCATCATCCGATTCATCTTCATCTATCAGGGTATTCATAGCTGGTGTCTCAGTCACGTTGACAGTTACAGGAACTTCCTGTGCTGAGACCACCGGTTTAGAGACAGGTGGTTGTGAGACAACCGGGTCTGGATTCACAGATTCTTGTACAACTAGTAATCTTCTTTTTGGTCTTTTTACTCTTCCTTGTTGTGGTATCTGATTCTGTTCCACAATCCAACTATAATCGAGTTCTTCTGAATCACTCCCCGATGAATGACGAGCAGCACCCTGAGCTGGTGCCACATAATCAGCATTAGCCAAGTGACCAATTAGACGTTTCAGTTTTGGCTGCTCTTCTGGTTTCTTCTTCTAATAAGATGCCAAAGCCCCCACACTGGCTTCATTAATGTGTTTTAGCTCCATCTTGTGATCATCATTCTTCACCAAATTTGGATATAAATCATTCAGAATCATCATCAGAAACCTTGGATATATTGCTGCTTTCTTTTGCCTCTGAGTTAGATTATCTCTCATGTAATGAAAGATCAATCCAGCAACATTGTAAGGACGGTTCATCACCAAGGCATTCAACAATGAGAGCATCAGCTGGTTGACCTCATCATGCCCTGAGATTCTGTGTCCTAGACACACCAACAGCAGATGCACCAAATACTTGTATGGAACACTCAGCGACGATTTGTAAATTCACTCTTTGCTTGGATCTTCAGTGTACCAAATCCGCTTTAATAGTGCCACGTTATCAGCTTGTAGAAACTCCAACAGTGTTGTTGTTGAATCAGCAGTCAACTTTATTACTCTTCTAATATCAGCTTCTGTAAATTCCACCGTTCAATTCTGAACTGTTGCTGAAATTTTGATCGAATCATCTGTGATCGTTCTCGCAGTACTCCAGAATTCTACCACGATATCACGATACACATCGAATGATTGTGTGATTGCATAGTGAATCCTCGATCGAAGTAGAAAATCAAAAATTCCAGATCCTCCAAATTTGGCAAGCTTTGATCGGGCAACTCCAAGATGAGCACACACGTTATGTTTATCACCGACTTTTAATTCGTTCTCCATATCTGAAAACGCATAAAAAGAAAAGTTCATTAAATCCATGTTATTAACAGATATGTTCACCAATTTCGTCAATTCGTTGTCGTTCGTGTAAACAAACAACATTTTAGTCAGAAAATTTTCATGGCCGAACTTAGTCCGAACCATGTCCGAACTTGATGCGAACTTGTACTGAGCTCCGAACCTTGTCCGAACCTTGTGGTCAACGTTGACCTTGGTCAACGTCCGAACCTCATGGTCAATGGCCGAACAATGTCCGAACTTGTCTAAACTCCAGATTCGGAGTCGTCCGAACTTCAGGTTCGGAGCCTGACGAACTCGGAAAGGTTTGAATCTCAAACCAATTGATGCAGACCAAATCAGACACCAAAAATTCAACCCATGAAGCGGTTTTTGATGACAAATCCATAGAACCAGTTTTTATCTTCTGAAATCATGTATTTAATGGTTATCTTTTGAATCTACGAATTAAAAAACCCTCGAATTGTTTTTCGAACATAAAACCCATTAATCGTGACCAAAAACCTAATCCAACACTACTAGTGTACTCGGAATCAAGAATGCTACCTAAATCCAGTCTCCAATCGTTCAAACAAGCAGTTAATAGAAAATTAGAAAATTGGGCAGCAGTTCGGTAGGAGTTCGGAGTAAAAGAGAATAGTGATTCTCCGAACTCTGAGTTTGGCTATTTATAGCCTGTGAAGTTCGGAGGTCCAAACTCTATCCGAACTCCACATTTGGTCTCAAACTATCTCCGAACTCTACCTTCGGCCTGTCCGAACTCTTACTTCGGCCCATCCAAAACCTGTCCGATCTTGGACTTCGAACCCTCCGAACTCCAGGTTCGGATGTCCGAACTTCAGGTTTGGACATTTCAATTTTTTTCAAATTTAACCCCTTGAATTTGATGAATCTCCAAATTGAACCCCAAAAGTTTTAAGATTTAACAATTTATCTCAAACTTCGTTCAATTCGATGATGAATTTTCTGAATTCAAATCCTTTTGGTTGTATCCGACATAATTTTGATTTTTCACTATCGGTTGATCGAAAATAAAACAGAACCAATTTTTTTTTGATTTTTATAAAATTTTCAAACACACAGAAAATCTTTTTGAATTTTTACAAGATTATGCTAAAACACACCTAAAATCTTTTTGAGATTTTTCAGATATTCAACACAAATAACCAAACAAACATGAAATAACAGAAATTAAACTAATATAACTTAGTTTTTGTGAGAAAGATCCAGACGCGAGATCATATCAACCAATGTGCATCAGACACACTTCAATTTCAATTTTAATCAGCGTGCAAGTCAAGTTGGCAGAAAATACAATTTTTTAATTTATTTCAGCTCATGCAGATCAATTTTTATAGCTTTTTGATATGTTAAGGTATGATTTAGCATGCATTGAGAACATGATATCCCACACAATTCCGAAATACTGGTAATCTGGCTTATTCACTTTTTGTATTTTCCACAGAATTTTGATTTCTACAGAGATTTATCGTCCATGGTGTTTCATGCAAAAATAAAAGCAGAACCCTAAACAAACAACAATCAGGTCGGCCGGTAGGCACGTAGAGAAAGTCCGATTGTTTAGGAAAATAAGAAATAGAAAATAAAGCAGAAGTTGTATAACCCAACAACAATCAGGTCGGTGCTCCCGCACACGCAGAGAAAGTCCGATGAGTTATACGAAACACCAGAGAAAATAAAGTAGAACGTCAAACGAACACCAATCAGGTCGATCTTTCGATACGCAGAGAAAGGCCGTTTCAGAAAATAAAGAAAATCAAACAAGCTGAAATCTTTGCAAAATGAACGCATGCATACACCAGAACATCTCTTATTCTGCTTTTGCTATTTTCATTTTTATTTGCCAAAAATACACTGCAATAATCATGATGTGCCTCACAATAATCAAGCAGAAATATTATGTTTATATCATACTAGCATATATCAAATTTGCCTTCACACATTCAACTAACCAAACAAGTACCTACAACCTTTATTTTTACTTTAACCATGGTTGATAACACACGCTGATGTAATATCATTTCTCGCTTAGTCGGATCAATTTCTTAATTTTTTATTTTTCCATTTTTTATGCTTTTTGCATTTTTTCAATTTTTTTTTATATTTTCTAATATATCTCCCCCTAAAATACAAAACTCTATTTTTGGATTTTGTATTAAGAAAGGAAACACAACTAAAAATAAACCAAAAGCAAAGAGTGATCAACCGACAGCTACTAAGCTAGAAGTTTTTATATGCCTTTGATCTGCAAAAGACAACGAAAGCGGGTTTTGTCAAACGTTTTTGTAAAAAGATCCGCCTTTTGAAAATCAATATGGATCTTTTGCAGATCAATCAAGTGTTTCTCAAAACAATCACGTATGAAGTGATAACGGATGTCGATGTGTTTACTTTTAAAGTGGTGAACTAGTTTTTTGGTAATGCAAATTGCAGCAGTATTATCTATATATATGGGAGTAGTAAGAAACTGCAAATCGTAATCCCGCATCTGCTGTTGTATCCATAAAACCTGGGAGCAGCAACTCGCATCTGCTATGTATTCAGCTTCTTCCGTGGACGTAGCAACGGACGTCTGCTTCTTACACTGCAATGATCGCCTAGAAATTGACATCCGGCCGTGGTTGACTTGAAACTAATCTTGCAACCGCCGTAGTCCGAATCTGAGTAGGCCGATAGGTCGAACTTATCATAACGAGGATACCAGATCCTGAGATCTGTGCTACCCTTTAGATAAGCTAGAATCCTCCTGACTGCATTAAAGTGAGAAACCCAAGGTGCTGCGGGTACCTGGCACACAAACACACTGCTAACATAATGTCAGGTCTACTAGCTGCAAGATACATCAATGAACCTATCATCTCCCTATACTGAGTGGCGTCAATTGTTTCACCCTCTTCGACAGGAAAAAGGCCATGCGACAGCTGTATCGGAATTCTAGAGATACGAACATCTTCAACTTTGAATCGACTCAGAACATCTTTCACATACTTCGTCTGATGTATGAAGATCCCTTTGTCAGTTTGCTGAACTTGTAACCCCAAGAAAAATGACATTTCCCCCATCGAACTCATTTCAAACCTGGTTTGCATCAACTTTTCAAAATCTTTCGATAATTTTTTGTTTGAGCTGCCAAATATGATATCATCAACATAAATCTGTACCAAGAGCAAATCCTCCCCCGTTTTTCGACAAAACAAAGTAGAATTAACCAACCCACGCTTGAATCCGTTGTCAAGTAGATAAGTGGACAAAGTCTCATACCAAGCTCGAGGAGCCCGATGGAGACTATAAAGTGCCTTGTCCAACTTAAATACCTTCTCCGGATAATCGGGATCGTAGAATCCCGGAGGTTATTTGACATACACTTCTTCTTTTACTTTGCCGTAAAAAAACGCACTCTTGACATCCATTTGGAAGACCTTGAATCCACGATGTGCCGCAAATGCCAAAAAGATACGTATCGCTTCAATTCTGGCAACCGGTGCGTACACTTCATTAAAATCGATTCCTTCTTCCTGAGAAAACCCTTACACAACCAAACGGGCTTTGTTACGGACTATCACTCCACGATCATCTCTTTTACACTTGTAAACCCACTTTGTGTCGCACGGTTCTTTACTACCAATTGGTAAGTCAACTAGATGCCACACGCCAAGATTTTGGAATTGCAACTACTCTTCTTGCATCGCTTCCACCCACGAGCCGTCTTGTAGAGCGTCATCAACATTCTGGCTCGATCTGTGATAGAAAGCATGAATGAAAAGCTTCTTCCTGAATACCAGATTCCAGAATTGTTAACAAAGCACTGCTCTCAACTTGATGTCTTGTACGCACTCCTTCATTTAAATCACCAATGATGTTTTCTTGCGGATGAATGGTGTTTATCCGGAGCGTCTGATGAATCGGAACAACAATCGTTTCAGCCATATCAGGAACATGATCTTCCTCAACCACCACATTCTCAGTTGAATTAACCGCATCATCACTTGAAGTAGCTTCAACTTGTGGATCGACTTGTTGAACAGGAATCTCAACCTGATCTGACACGGCTTCATGAAATTCATTATCATCATCAGAAGACATATCATCAGCCATGATTGTAGACTCATTTGTTGTTTCAGTCAAGTAATCATCAGCAATAGGCACATCCGGAGTAGACAGAGCTTCAATATTCAAGACGGAGTATCATCTTGTAAATTTATATACACACGTGTAAGACTATCATTAGATACTTCTGGTGTTGATTCAAGCTGTTCAAACAGTGACTTGTAATCGAACATCCAGTCCGGTCCGACAACTTTGGGTGGAAGAGTGTAGGATTGAAAGTCAACATGTAAATACTCTGCCACAGTACCAGTCTGCTTGTTAAATACCCGTTTCTTCTGATTCGAGTAACCGACAAACAAGCCTTCAAAGACCTTTTCGTCAAACTTGCCCGCAGACGTCAACACGGTACAAGGGCACCCAAAAGGCTCCAAATATTTGAGATTTGGCTTACGATTCTTGAGAAGTTCATAACAAGTCTTCCCAAGTCGCTTAACCGTAAGCACTCGGTTTAGCACATAACATGCTGTTGACCGCTTCTGTCCAGAAATGAATCGGCAGTTGAGCATCGGCCAACATCTTTCGTGCTGTCTCATAATTGTGCGATTTTTCCTCTCCACAGCGCCGTTTTGCTGAGGAGTATATGGCATACTAAATCCATGTACGATTCCTTTGTCTAAACAAAACGTCCTCACGACGGTGTTTTTAAATTCCGTGCCATTGTCGTTGCGAATCCTTCTTACTTTCAACTTATATAATGACTCAAGTGTAGTGATTAAGTTGATAAGGATCCTCGAAGCTTCATCTTTTGAGACCAGAAAATCGACCCATGAAAATCTTGAGATATCTTCGGTCACCACAAGACAGTACCAGTTTCCTGAAATGCTTTTACGATTCACAGGACCGAATAGATCCATGTGAAGCAGTTCCAACGGAACATTAATAGAGTGGTACTTCTTCAGTAGATGAGATTTTCTCTTCTGTTTTCCTTTCTTGCAACTCACACACACATCATTAAAAACAAACTGATGTTTTAGAACCCCTTCTACAAGATCCCTACTGTGACACCCGAGAATCTCAAGGTTAACTTCCGTTAGACAAACCCGTTAGTTACGTTATAAGTAGCTAATGCATAACTAGGCCGAATACGTCCACGACCTTTGGTTGATCACCGAACCTGTCCATATGTGTTGAATGCTCATCATTGATTGTCTTTATGTGCAATGTGATTCAAATACATGATTTATTATTGTGAATAGCATGATTAATCGTAAATACTTGATTATGTGAAAATTGCCTAAATTTGGTAGTCAGCGAAACTACCGAGCGAAACTACAGATTCGCCCGGTAGCAAGCTAGACTGTTCAATGTACCCGAGAACAGAGCCAGTTTCGCCAGCCAGCGAAACTGCCAGCGAAACTAGCCTCTGATATAAATAAACTTAATGAACCCTAGTAGCCTCATTTGCCTCATTTCACACTAAACACACACCACTTCTTCACCTGCTGCTCTCTCGAGATTTCTGGCCATCTAAGGAGATCATCAGGAGAATCATCATCTCATCTCACTCATTCGATCCTTGATCAAACCGTGAGTCTCGAAAACCATTTACATGCACCTTTATGTGTTTTCTTTAAAAAGCATGATCAAACCTTCATGAAAACTTGTATACTTCTGAGATAATACTTAGGAATGCTAGATCTGTGATAAAGTCTCCAACTTTGCGTATGAAATCCAACCATGATAGAGATTTATGCCATTTAAGTCATTTTAGGGTTTTATATGTGTTCTTGGTGATTTGATGACAAAATGCATGTTAAACGTGTTAAAGTTGCTTGATTTATGTTAGTAAATGCCCATGGATGCTAAATAATGAATTGCATGGATGATCAGAAGCTGTTAGGTTGATTTTTAGGCAAATCCGTATGTTTTTCGCGACCAGCGAAACTGTGTGTTCTCTGGGCGAAACTAAGTAGCGAAATTATATCTCCTTCCAGCGACACTGATCAGCGAAACTGTAGTGTCGCCGGGAAACCTGACCTGACCAGCTCGAGCGAAACTATCGAGCGAAATACCTGAACGAAAGTTCAAACCAGTTTCCCTGCGAAACTAGGCTAGCGAAACTGCGTCAGCAGTTTCGGGCGAAACTAGCCTAGCGAAACTGTGTTACCGGGCATTGCCTGGCGAAAGTGCTGCCCGTGCACCTAGCGAAACTGCCTAGCGAAACTATGCTAGCGAAACTAAGACCTGACCTAAAAACCAAACTTGTGAAATTTGCTTAAGTGTTATGCCATGACTTACATGATTATGCCATGATGAAACATGCTTGATATCTGATTTATATGAACCCTTGTTTATGATCAACCATTGGTGCCGTGTGTCGTTATGTCGAGTCGTAGTTCAAATGTGCTATGTTATGGGCCATAGTGACGTTAAGTTAAAGATAGACACAACCTGACACCTAAGACCTTAATGTGATTACTAGGTCTTCGTTAGCAAACACAAATCGGATTAACAAGTGTAGCCGAGCAACCTAAGGTGAGTTTCACAAACCCTTTACTTGTGAGCCCGTTTGGGTCACAACGAACATACTAAACGGAAAACAACGCTGACAATTTGAGGTATTGCCTAATGGGGTACCTGTTATGGAAGTTGGAGTGTTTTATGGGGAACACTTGCAACTGTCCATCTTTGGGGTTTCAAATGAATCCGGAACCAACTATCACAACTCTTAAACTCTTTTGGGATTTCAGATGAAATCCAGAATAAACATTTTAATATGACTAGTGTAGGTTAAAGTCGAAACCAAATGATATCACATGATTTCTAAGGATGCTTTAAAACTTAAAGACCTCAACTTAGTACTGATGATCTGGAAAGCGAGGGGATGTTGGGTAGATCTACTGAGGGTTTGACAAACCCTGCTCCGCGGTACACAAATGTGTAGCCAACCGGCCGGGGGCCGAACGGAGTGCAATATCAGCCTGTTCTTAGTTGTGGGCATTCCCAAATGGGACACAACTGGAGGCACAAACCAACGGCAAATGCCGTACACTGTTACGTCAGCTTTCAGCCCTAGTACGACTTCCTTAGTGCATGGAAACCGGATTAGCTACCCGCGATATCGGTTGACTGCTTTAACTTTTACATAACTAGTGCATATTCAGTAAACAAACCCTTGGAAATGTTTTTGCAAAACCATACTACTTATATATGTTGATACATACGATTATTGAGACTGGGCCAATGCATGTCATGCCCACCGTGAACTCACCAACCGTTAGGTTGACACTTGTGTGGTTTTCACTTTTGCAGATCGTTGAAGAGTATCCGCTGAAGGTTGGCATGGCACGCGAAGACTTTCATTTTCATAAAACTAAATTTGGGAATTTGAAGTTGAACAATGATTTGTAAAGCACGTGGCTAGTGCTAAGATACTGATGTTTTAAATTCCGCTGCGTATGAATAACTGTTTTGTTTATGAACCTTGGACTTTACTCTGATTCATTTAGTATTTGTAACAAATGGTTGTGGTCCTGGTCTAGTCGCGCCCCTTGACGGTGTATACTCCGTTAGTGGTTATTTGGGGGTGTGACAGATTGGTATCAGAGCCATAAGTTGCAGAGAACTGGAATCATTTTTGAAAACGATTTGGAAACTGCAACTTGAAACCTTAGTTACAAACGAACAAACAAATTCCCAAACAAAATTTTTACGTGCCAACCTGGGATACTCGCTCTGCTGTATAAGTAAATACTTCATATGTGTATATATACGTATAGATATATATATATATAGACCGTGTCTAGGACGTCTAACGGAAAAACCTTAGGAAATTTTCACACACGAATACGAAACGCGAACTCGAATACGCACACTACTCTGGGGAAAGCGACAACGAAACGATGCTACACGCTACGTCCTGATTTCTACTACAACGACTACGCCGACGGTGACTTTTATGGGAAAGCCGATCTTCGACGATAGCACTCACGACATTCCTCGACGACGCCTCGATTTTGCACAAAATTTTCTGGACTAATAGTGGGATAACGGGAAAATGTTGTTGTGCATAATATGGAATATGTATAATGTATAATTGTGACTGAACACTAGCTACTTTAACCGTTCAGCAAGATGGCTGGAAGAGGACACGGAAGGAACGGCATAAGCATGACGCCTGCACAGCTGCAAGCAATGATTAATGAGCATGTGCAAGCCGCAGTGGCAGCCGTCCAAGCTGCATATGCCGCACAGGGTAACTATTATGCCGGTTAAGGCGCAAACGATTATATTTTGACCTGTTTAAAATTTGAAACCCGAACTATTAATTGCATCAGGAAACGTCCATCACTGTACCTTCAAAACTTTCATGGACTGCAAACCAATGACGTTCTCTGGCGAATCAGGAGCGGTAGGACTCCTCAGGTGGATTGAGAAGTCTGAAAAGGTCTTCTCCATGTGCAACTGCCCGGCTGGGGACAAGGTGAAGTTTGCCACTGGCACATTCGAAGGTGCAGCTCTGTCCTGGTGGAATGCTGAGATTCAAATGATTGGAATTGATGCAGCTGATAACATGGAATGGGGTGCATTCAAGGAACTGATAATGGAGGAATATTGCCCCCGGGATCAAGTCAAGAAACTTGAAGGAGAATTTCTGAACTCCAAAATGTCTGGGTCTGAGATTGAAGAGTACACTGCACGATACCACGAGTACACAGCACTGTGTCCGTCTATGGTAGATGCTGAGTTCAAGCGCATCGAACGTTATCTGGAGGGTCTCGTACCCCAAATCAAGGGCTTGGTGACAGCCAGCAACCCGGTAACTGTGCAACAAGCCATCCGTCTGGCTCACAAATTGACTGATCAAGAGGTTGAAAGAGGTACACTCCCTGCCAGAATCTCTGAGAAGACTGCCTTGAGTGGCAAAAGAAAGGTTGAAGAAGAAGCTCCAACAATGTCTGTAAATCAATCCGGAAGATCCTCAAACTCCCAGTACCAAAACAAGCGGCCTGACAACACGAGGTCCACTTTCAGTTATGGCAGCAACAATGGGAGCAACAACCGTCAAGGCGGTAATGGAAACTACAAAGGCAAGGCTCCGTTTTGCAACAAGTGTGAGAAGCACCACAGGGGTACGTGTAACAAAGGCTTAGAATGTGGGAGATGTGGAAAGTTGGGTCACGAGGCCAACAACTGCTGGACCAATTTGCAGAGGCTGAACAACCATGGTCAGAATCAAGGGGGAAATAACAATAGGGGAAATGGAAACAACCGTAATGGGCAAGGAAACAACCAGAACAACAACGATGGAGCCCGCGGCTGTTTCGAATGTGGTGCGCAGGGCCACATGAAGAAAGATTGCCCGCGATTGCGCAGGCAGGGTAATGGTAACAACGGTAACCAGGAAAACAATGGTGGGAATGGTAGAGGTCGTGCTTTTGTCATGGGCCAAGGGGAAGCACGCAACGATGCCAACGTGATTAACGGTAAATTTATATTGAATGGTTTCTTTGCTACTGTTTTATTTGATTCTGGTGCTGAGAGAAGTTTTATTTCCACAAAATTTGCTAAACTGATTAACGCTAAACCTATCGCCTTAGACGCTAAATATGTGGTAGAGCTAGCTAATGGTAAACTTCATGATACGACCCAAATAGTTAAGGACTGTAAGTTGGAACTAGCTGGCCATACATTAGGAATTGACCTTATGCCTTTCCCGATTGGTAGTTTTGACGTTATAGTAGGAATGGATTGGTTATCTGAGAATCGGGCTGAAATCTTATGTAAAGAAAAAGTGGTTCGTATCCCACTCGAGGACGGTAAAGAAATAACGGTTCAAGGTGAAAAAGGTGGAGTAGTAACTGGTATTATCTCGTTTCTCAAAACTCAGAAATGCCTCCGTAAGGGTCACTTCGCGATTCTTGCGAACGTCACTGACACGACACATCCCGAGCGCAAAATTGATGATTACCCGATAGTTCGCGACTTTCAAGACGTGTTTCCTGAAGATCTGCCTGGTTTGCCTCCATTTCGACAAGTTGAGTTTGGGATTGATTTAGCTCCAGGTGCCGCTCCGATCGCACGCGCACCTTACCGATTGGCTGTAAGTGAACTCAACGAACTCTCCTCACAACTGCAAGAGCTACTCGACAAGGGGTTTATTCGTCCAAGTTCGTCTCCATGGGGAGCTCCGGTACTGTTTGTTAAGAAGAAGGATGGAACGTTCCGCATGTGTATCGACTACCGAGAGCTTAACAAAGTTACGATCAAGAATCGGTATCCACTTCCTAGAATCGACGATCTCTTCGATCAACTGCAAGGTTCAAGCTACTTTTCAAAGATTGATCTACGATCTGGTTATCACCAACTTCGTGTTCGTGAAGAGGATGTTCCTAAGACTGCTTTTAGAACTCGATATGGTCACTACGAGTTCCTGGTTATGCCGTTTGGGCTAACCAATGCACCTGCCGTATTTATGGATCTGATGAATCGAGTGTGCAAGCCGTACCTCGATAAGTTTGTAATAGTCTTCATCGATGATATTTTGATCTACTCTAAGACAAAGGAAGAACACGAGGAGCATCTGCGACTTATACTGGAATTGCTCCGCAAGGAACAGCTTTATGCTAAGTTTTCGAAGTGCGACTTCTGGATCCGCGAAGTCCAGTTTCTTGGACACATTGTAAATGAGGAAGGAATCCATGTAGATCCAGCCAAAGTGGAAGCAATTAAGAACTGGTCTACCCCAAGAGCGCCAACAGAAATCCGACAATTTTTAGGACTTGCCGGATATTATCGAAGGTTTATTAAGGGTTTCTCTCAACTGGCTCAACCCTTAACGGCCTTAACGCACAAAGGAGTGCAATACAGATGGGGTGAGAAGGAAGAGCGCGCGTTCCAAACGCTCAAAGATATGTTATCTTCGGCTCCAATTCTTGCGTTACCCGATGGAGTTGACGATTTTGTGGTTTACTGCGATGCATCGATCCAAGGACTCGGTTGCGTGTTGATGCAACGAGATAAAGTGATTGCCTATGGGTCCAGGCAACTAAAGGATACTGAAAAGAACTATACAACGCATGATTTGGAAATGGGAGCCGTTGTTCATGCACTTAAGATTTGGAGACACTACCTATATGGAACAAAGTGCACGATATTCACCGATCATAAAAGTCTACAGCACATCTTCGATCAGAAAGACCTCAACATGCGACAACGAAGGTGGGTTGAATTACTGAATGATTATGATTTGGCCATTAAGTATCATCCTGGAAAAGCCAACGTTGTGGCTGATGCTTTAAGTCGGAAAGAGTATGAAAAGCCTCGTCGGGTACGAGCGCTTCAACTTACAATACATTCAGGATTACCGGATCGGATCCGTGACTGCCAACAAGAAGCTTTGAAAGCAGAAAACTTCGCAGCTGAAGCACTGCGTGGTGTAGATGGCCATTCCGAAGTTAAGTCTGATGGACTCACATATTATAATGACAGAATCTGGGTTCCTTTGTTTGGAAATCTCCGTGAGCTCGTAATGGACGAGGCTCACAAGTCAAGATATTCAGTACACCCTGGATCAGATAAAATGTATCAGGACTTGAAAAATCTTTATTGGTGGCCGAACATGAAAGCCGACATTGCGCGATATGTGGCTAAGTGTCTTACCTGCTCAAGAGTCAAGATTGAATACCAAAAGCCTTCTGGTTTACTGAAACAACCAAAGATCCCAGAATGGAAATGGGAAGATATCTCAATGGATTTTGTAACGGGACTACCTCATCGATCAAATCAACCGGATGCGATTTGGGTTGTCATCGATCGATTAACCAAATCTGCACATTTCATTCCAATGAAGGAAAGCGATAATATGGATAAACTGACAAAGCTGTACATCGACAAAATTGTGAAGCTTCACGGTGTGCCTAAGACTATCATTTCTGATCGAGATCCTCGATTTACTTCCCGGTTATGGCAATCAATGCAGGAAGCATTGGGAACCCGACTAGACATGAGTACAGCTTATCACCCGCAAACAGATGGTCAATCGGAACGAACCATTCAAACCTTGGAAGATATGCTCCGAGCTTGTGTTCTGGACTTTGGAAAAGATTGGGAGACTCACCTTCCGCTGGTGGAGTTCTCTTACAACAATAGTTATCATTCAAGTATCGGTGCAGCACCTTTTGAAGCACTGTATGGCAGAAAATGTAGATCGCCCGTGTGTTGGGCTGAAACAGGTGAGAAAGGGCTCACTGGACCGGAAGTTATCCATGATATGACCGAACGGATTATTCAAATTAGGCAACGGCTAGCTGCAGCACGTGATCGACAAAAGAGTTATGCCGACAAACGCCGAAAACCTCTAAAGTTTGAGGTGGGTGACAAAGTATTGTTGAAGGTATCTCCTTGGAAGGGAGTGATACGCTTCGGGAAGCGTGGAAAGTTAAATCCTCGCTACATCGGTCCGTTTGAAATTATTGGGGAAGTAGGCCCGGTGGCCTATCGATTGCAACTCCCTGCTGAACTCGATGGAGTTCACAACGTGTTTCACGTTTCCAATCTGAAGAAATGTCTGGCTGAAGACATCGAAATAATTCCCTTGGAGGAATTGGAAATCGACGAACATCTGAGATTTATTGAGCAACCAGTAGAAATCATGGGACGCGAGGAGAAAGCCCTCAAACGTAGCAAGATTCCGATCGTCAAGGTGCGATGGAACTCAAGACGTGGACCTGAATATACTTGGGAACGTGAGGATCAGATGAAGAAAAAGTATCCTCACTTGTTTGAGCAAACGTCCACAGAAACTCAAGGTATGATTTAATTTTGGGGACCAAAATTCCTTAACGGGAGGAGGATGTGACAGCAACCCTAAAACTTTTGCTTTCTTTCCCCAGCAACGGTAGCAACGACGACAGCTGATGCTGCGAACGCTACGACACAAGAATAATTTTCGGGACGAAAATTCCAATTTCAGGGGAATGATGTGACACCCGAGAATCTCAAGGTTAACTTCCGTTAGACAAACCCGTTAGTTACGTTATAAGTAGCTAATGCATAACTAGGCCGAATACGTCCACGACCTTTGGTTGATCACCGAACCTGTCCATATGTGTTGAATGCTCATCATTGATTGTCTTTATGTGCAATGTGATTCAAATACATGATTTATTATTGTGAATAGCATGATTAATCGTAAATACTTGATTATGTGAAAATTGCCTAAATTTGGTAGTCAGCGAAACTACCGAGCGAAACTACAGATTCGCCCGGTAGCAAGCTAGACTGTTCAATGTACCCGAGAACAGAGCCAGTTTCGCCAGCCAGCGAAACTGCCAGCGAAACTAGCCTCTGATATAAATAAACTTAATGAACCCTAGTAGCCTCATTTGCCTCATTTCACACTAAACACACACCACTTCTTCACCTGCTGCTCTCTCGAGATTTCTGGCCATCTAAGGAGATCATCAGGAGAATCATCATCTCATCTCACTCATTCGATCCTTGATCAAACCGTGAGTCTCGAAAACCATTTACATGCACCTTTATGTGTTTTCTTTAAAAAGCATGATCAAACCTTCATGAAAACTTGTATACTTCTGAGATAATACTTAGGAATGCTAGATCTGTGATAAAGTCTCCAACTTTGCGTATGAAATCCAACCATGATAGAGATTTATGCCATTTAAGTCATTTTAGGGTTTTATATGTGTTCTTGGTGATTTGATGACAAAATGCATGTTAAACGTGTTAAAGTTGCTTGATTTATGTTAGTAAATGCCCATGGATGCTAAATAATGAATTGCATGGATGATCAGAAGCTGTTAGGTTGATTTTTAGGCAAATCCGTATGTTTTTCGCGACCAGCGAAACTGTGTGTTCTCTGGGTGAAACTAAGTAGCGAAATTATATCTCCTTCCAGCGACACTGATCAGCGAAACTGTAGTGTCGCCGGGAAACCTGACCTGACCAGCTCGAGCGAAACTATCGAGCGAAATACCTGAACGAAAGTTCAAACCAGTTTCCCTGCGATACTAGGCTAGCGAAACTGCGTCAGCAGTTTCGGGCGAAACTAGCCTAGCGAAACTGTGTTACCGGGCATTGCCTGGCGAAAGTGCTGCCCGTGCACCTAGCGAAACTGCCTAGCGAAACTATGCTAGCGAAACTAAGACCTGACCTAAAAACCAAACTTGTGAAATTTGCTTAAGTGTTATGCCATGACTTACATGATTATGCCATGATGAAACATGCTTGATATCTGATTTATATGAACCCTTGTTTATGATCAACCATTGGTGCCGTGTGTCGTTATGTCGAGTCGTAGTTCAAATGTGCTATGTTATGGGCCATAGTGACGTTAAGTTAAAGATAGACACAACCTGACACCTAAGACCTTAATGTGATTACTAGGTCTTCGTTAGCAAACACAAATCGGATTAACAAGTGTAGCCGAGCAACCTAAGGTGAGTTTCACAAACCCTTTACTTGTGAGCCCGTTTGGGTCACAACGAACATACTAAACGGAAAACAACGCTGACAATTTGAGGTATTGCCTAATGGGGTACCTGTTATGGAAGTTGGAGTGTTTTATGGGGAACACTTGCAACTGTCCATCTTTGGGGTTTCAAATGAATCCGGAACCAACTATCACAACTCTTAAACTCTTTTGGGATTTCAGATGAAATCCAGAATAAACATTTTAATATGACTAGTGTAGGTTAAAGTCGAAACCAAATGATATCACATGATTTCTAAGGATGCTTTAAAACTTAAAGACCTCAACTTAGTACTGATGATCTGGAAAGCGAGGGGATGTTGGGTAGATCTACTGAGGGTTTGACAAACCCTGCTCCGCGGTACACAAATGTGTAGCCAACCGGCCGGGGGCCGAACGGAGTGCAATATCAGCCTGTTCTTAGTTGTGGGCATTCCCAAATGGGACACAACTGGAGGCACAAACCAACGGCAAATGCCGTACACTGTTACGTCAGCTTTCAGCCCTAGTACGACTTCCTTAGTGCATGGAAACCGGATTAGCTACCCGCGATATCGGTTGACTGCTTTAACTTTTACATAACTAGTGCATATTCAGTAAACAAACCCTTGGAAATGTTTTTGCAAAACCATACTACTTATATATGTTGATACATACGATTATTGAGACTGGGCCAATGCATGTCATGCCCACCGTGAACTCACCAACCGTTAGGTTGACACTTGTGTGGTTTTCACTTTTGCAGATCGTTGAAGAGTATCCGCTGAAGGTTGGCATGGCACGCGAAGACTTTCATTTTCATAAAACTAAATTTGGGAATTTGAAGTTGAACAATGATTTGTAAAGCACGTGGCTAGTGCTAAGATACTGATGTTTTAAATTCCGCTGCGTATGAATAACTGTTTTGTTTATGAACCTTGGACTTTACTCTGATTCATTTAGTATTTGTAACAAATGGTTGTGGTCCTGGTCTAGTCGCGCCCCTTGACGGTGTAAACTCCGTTAGTGGTTATTTGGGGGTGTGACACCTACGCACTAATTCGTTCATTTTTCGATAATGGATGTGTCCCATGCGACGATGCCATAGAACGGATTCTTTCTCTGAAGGTTTCGACAGGAAACATTGACCCACAACAGTTGCTTTGGCTGAATTCATATCAAGCATGTACAAATTCATCCGGAATCTTGTAACCAGGTTTCAGAATCAGAGATTCACTCCCTGTGAAAGTAGTCGTATATTGCTTATCACATATTTTAGGAGACGCTGAGAAGATTGTACTCCAATTCCTTGACGTATTCCACTTTATCGAATGTGACCGCACCATTTGACAATATACCAATACCAGTGACTTGACCTCCTTTGTTACCAGCAAATGTGACTTTTCCTCCATCAAAAGGTTTCACATCATGCAATAGGGAGATGTCACCCGTCATGTGCCTGGATGCTCCGCTATCAACAACCCAAATGTTGTTCATGAGTTGTCGCGAAGATCCCCGTAAAAATTAACAAAGATGATTAGTACCGGGATGAACCCAAGCTTGAAGCTTTGGGTCGACCGTCATCTTCAACAAAATCAATGCCAGCGGTGGAAGAACCCTCAGGTTTCCGCTTATCGTGTGAAGAGTTTGTGGACCCAGAAGCAGAGTTTTTCAGAATTGATTTAACATTTTCAAAGTCACTTTCTGATTTCTTATCATTTTTATGTTTTTGAAAATCCGACGATTCATCATAAAAGTGAACTCTGCTCTTATAGTCCCCAAATCTGACTTTCTTTTTAGAACTACCAGAAACAGGTGTTTCAGTCTGATAGCCCTCAGAAACTTCATCAGACTTTTCAGCATCTGATTTATCAGATTTTTGCTTCTTCAACGTTTAGTGCCGATATGTATGACCACGGTTTTTACATTTAAAACACTTTCTTTTATCAATCACAACTTCCTTAACCGTGTCATCATCCATATCAGACTCAAAAACAAGTTTTTGTTTCTTTGTTTTCAAACCCTCCCGGTTAGAAACACGATGATTACGAACGTCATTATAACATCCAGAATCATAACCTGAAACACTATCTGGAACATCACCGTAATAAACAAATTGACCCCTAAAGTGTGGATGTCCAGAATAGTAATGATCATCATAATCCTGATATCTGCCTCTCCTACCATCATGCCTTGGACCAAAATTATTTCGATATCCATGTTCAACCCACCTTGGACCCCTTCCAAGAATAGGTTGATTTGGTCCATTACCAAACTCATCATAAAACCATCATCGTTATAAAATTGTGATCTTTTAACATATGGATTTGGTTTTCTGAAATTCGGTTTAACAGATCCATGAAAATTTTGGTTTCTGAAAAACCCTTTGTGGCTGAAAAGTAGTTGGTTTAGTTGGTTTCTTGTTGACAAATTTTTGAACCCTTTTAACCAACCCAGACTCAGAATTATGATCTGAATGTTCTAAGTCAAGTGTGTCCATTGGTATTATGAGTTTACCATTCCCCATCCTAATGGGCACACTCCTCATATTTGGATCATACATGGGATCATAACCTCCCAAAAAGATCTTATCTATCAAATTAGGATTGACCATATCTAATGGGAAATCCTTATCACTATACATCACATCGGAACCTTTCAAGCGATAGGTCACCCATTTTTCAGACTTATCAATCTTGGTATTCTGAGTTGGTTTGCCAGCCTTAGCCTTTTCAGATTTTGTGACATTTGATGATGAACCTTGTTCAAAATGTTTTGGTTTAGACGTAGGCACAAACCCAACTCCACCATTTTTAACCTTTTTACCCTCCACAGATTTGCTTCGAGCAATCTGTTTCTGTTCAAACTCACTCAATTTCTTAAGCTCAGATTTGATTGTTGGAAAATCATGCTTTAAAATTAAATTGTGATGATCTGGCTTAGAAACAGTTGGACTAGTGGGTTTTGAACTTTCAGTTTCAGTTTCAGACATGAGATTATCAATTTTATCAAAGTCCAACATATTATAAAACAATTCATCAACCGTAGAATCCAAGACAGATTTTCCCGTTGAAGTTTTATCAGAATTTGAATCAATTGATTGATGATCACTTTTCTTTTCATGTGATGAAACCACATTCTTTGTGGATTCAGATGTAACATCCACTTTGACATTAGATGAAGGACCATTGGTAATGATTACCGGAGGAGGAACTTGACTAAACTCACCAGATTCATTTTCTTTTTGAGCATTGTAAAGAAAATTGGTAAATGATGACGGAACTTGAAAAGTGTCAATTTTTTGTTTTAATTCAAGAACTTCAATTTTAAGATCTGACACAAGTTTTTGACTGTTTGCCAAGTCCTTCTGTGTAGACACGAGCAGTTCTGATTGAGTTGAAAATTCATATTTTTGAAGACGCAACTGCTCGTGTACTGATAGCAAGTCCTTCGTGGTTCTTTCCATCTTTCTTTGTAAATATTCATATCAGCTCTTGCTAATGCTAAAAGATCATTTAATTTGGTCTTTTCATCTAAGAGCGTACTCTTAGCAATAGCAAACTGATCACATGATTTACACATAGGAGGATAAGAAACTACCTTTGATGTATCGGCCATAAAAGCAACCGATTCCTTGATGTTGTTTCTTTTCAAAATACCAACCTCCCGCCTCAAGTTATTGTTTTCATCAGACAATTTTTGCATTTCTTTCTGTAATGCAATCATCTTATTAGCAATTTTCACAGCATTTCGTTGAGCCTTCTCATATTGCTACTTTAGTGGGAGACTCTTTTTATACAAATTTTCAAAATCATTTGTTGTGTCTATTGCCTCAGCTTTCGCAGCTTTGCATTCTTTGATCAATGCTTCCTTCTCTTCAGCTAGAACTTCAATTTGCTTTTCCAACAAGAGAATAGCATCAGATTCAACTTTCTCAGACATGGAATTTGCCATGAAAGAAAAATTTTCTTCAAGAAGAGACTGATTATCATCCGTTGAATTTGACACATTTGCTTCATCACAGGTTCCAACACTAACTTCACCAATTGCTTCTTCATGCACGTCATCACCATCTTGGGTTGACTCAGTCATGGTATCGTCATCCTGCAAATGTTGAACAATCAAAGCAGATGAATCAGCAAATTGGTTACCCTAGTTATAAGTTTTGTCTTCTTGAGACAGGGCTTTAGTATTTTCAGATTTAGAATTTGAGTTAGAAGAACTCCCTGAATTCGAAGCAATGTTGGTTCCAGAAGTATTTGTCTTTGGAGCAAACTTTTGATATTCCTGCTTTTTGGGTTGAGAGCATTCTTGGGCAAAGTGTCCAAAATTGGAACAATTATAACACCTCACTTTAGACTTATCAAAACCAATTCGACCTCCCGAATTAAGATCCTTCCTTCCAGTCTTTTTCAGAAATCTCTTGACCCGTCTAGCAAGCATGGCAAACTGCAGTTAATATCCATAAGCTCCAGATCATCCGGATCAACCTGATCATAATCCTCTTTTGTTAATTCTGCATTACTCACCTTCCCAGTAATAACCCCATAATACGATGACACCAAAGCAGACACAAGAGCCATATAATCGACGTGGCCATTTTGCTTGTGTTCATCAGGTTACTTTCGAGAATTGAGACATTACACCATCCCGATCCATAATTGTATTCATGATTGTTTGAACTCATTTCACTTCCTGAACTTGAAACATTTCCAGGCAAATTCCCAGCCACAAAAGCAGTTGCTGGTGCAGAACTTGCCGCTTTACCAGATTTTTTCGAAATCATTGCAGCGTTTGAACCATAATAAACTTCAGGATTCTGGACCTCGGCAGGTGTTGTATTCACATTTTTCAATTCTAAATCTCTCACTTGTAACTTGTCCAACAGCTTCACAAATGTTAACGTCGAATAATCTTTGTCATTTGTAATCATCAAGACATACGATTCCCATTTTGATAGCAAACCTTCAAGTAATTTTTCTTTAAGTTCCTCATCGTCCTTCTTAATCTGAACAGTATCCATCTCAGATAATAGATGATAATATCTTGAGATTAATTTAGGAACGCCTTCATCATCAAAATGTTTAAAGTTATCAAACTCCTTGTTCAAGACCTTTGTCTTACTCTTTTTGTATTGGTCGTTGCCTTCACACCGTTCCTTCAAAGTTGTCCATAATTCATGAGAATCTTACCAACTTTTAAACTGATGCAATAACTCTTTCGATAATGCTTGAGTTAGAAGACCGTAGGCCTTTTGTTCTCTGTTGTAGTCAATTTTCTGACTTAGGTCCAGATTTCTTTGGATTATGGGTACGTTGTTGAGACCAACCGGATAAACATACAGTGCATCCATAGCAATCCATAGATCAGGATCGGTAGTTCCAATATACGCCTCAAACCGCTTCTTCCAGTTATAGTAGTCTTCGAACTTAAGCAACTTGGGTACTTTCTGAATACGCACTGGAAGAAAGTCAAAGGCGGCCGAGAAGGGTTAACGCCCGACTAATTTGTCGCTTAGTGGTCCCAAGCGTATCGATTGGATGATTTTGTCGTCGTAGGCGATACGCATGGAACAGAAAAATCCAGAAACTTAATGAGATCTTATAAATTTGAACTTTAGGGTTTGTATTCGAGGGATCACGACTTCCAGGCGAATTCAAGGGCGACTAGAGGTGATTTTCAGAGGGGAAAGGAGTTGTGATGAAGGAGAACCATCAGGGGATCGAGAATTCACTACAAATCATTATCCGGTTCTTCCGATTTATTTGTTTTTATTATAAACCATAGTTTTCTATCATGTTCTTGAAACAAGATTCAGACTTTATTATGTTCTCTGTTTTAGACATGATTGTAGACTAAATTGATTGTACCATCTAGACCAATTAGATGAGTAATTCATGCTATGACTTTACTTTTGGTTTTTTATTAATTGATTGATGTTGCAAGTCTATTATAATTCATTGATTGCCATGAATGTTGCATACATGTGTTGTTGAGCAGATTTCAAGTTAATGGTTAATGCTTGATTTACCCGCGAATGTCTTTCGGTTTAGGTGAATTGTCTAAAGTAGCTAACTTTAGGGTTAGTTGCAATAGAGTAGTTTAGGTTAATTCTTGAACTATTGTGTTGATCATTAGTTAGGGATTTGATTGCAATGTGCTGCCTATTCTAAAACTCAAAAGGTAAAGATTAGTCGGGTAGTTGGGTTGGTTAATGAACTAGGGTAGCATTATCTCAAAAGAAATTGTCCTAGGAATTTGACTAATTTGTTATCCTGTGTCATTCATGGTAATTAATGGTAGCTCCTGCTAGCGTAGAGTGCCTTAGATTATTTCGAGGGTGGTTAGGTTTAGTTGAGGTTGGACGTACTCAAAAGGTGAACTCATGTTCGGGCATTAGAATTGTTGTCCAGGAAGGACTTAAAAGGTGAACTAGCCACCATAAGATGAGTCAAAACCAAGTTAAGTTGTGGGTATCAATTACGATTCTAGGTCTAGGTGGTATATCTCTCATCATCTAAATTTCTCCAAAAGTCTCTTGTTTTCGGCTAGTTAGTCGAAGTTAGTTAAGTTAGTTAATCAATTATAAAAACCAAAACCCACTCGAATTTCCATTCTTAAGTCTTAGGTTAGAGTCTAGCTTCGTAGTGTCCTTAGGTTCGATATTCGATCTTCCGACAGCTATTCTGCAATCCGACAGGTACACTTGCCTTTGGGTTCGGTAAAGTTTAGGACTTTACCGATAAGATTAGGTGTGTCTAGGTCTAGGAATAGGTCTAGGATAATTAATTATTTTTAGGTATACTTCTGAACACATCAGTCCGTAACCAGGATCAGACTGAAAAAGTGTATAACAACTCGGTGGATCATGTGCGGGCGTGTAGGAATAGTGTTGTTATGTTAAAATACCGACAACTTGTAGCTCATGCAAGAGTTATTGTGTAAGGATATTTATCTGGAGCCCCTAAAGGGGGAGATCCCGAGGATCTTTTAGCAGAAGTCCCTGTCAGGGAAGCTGAAGGGCGAAGCAGAGTTGTTATTTTCGATTATCATCATGATCCGCTTATTCCATTTCTATATGTGCAACTCGTTGGAAGTTGTTTCCTTATCTACCTTGGCCATAAAAATTTAAACACCAGCTTAAATGAATGAAATTGCAAACCAGTTGTGACTTATTTGATTTGAAGTGATTGTTAAAATTTGTTATGTGTTGTTTCAGCCATTTGATCGATTGTCATATGCTCAAATGATAAATACCAGGATATAAATCATTTCTATGCATCACAGAGACAATGGTTGGATGTGGTAGAGGTCGTGATAATGAAATCCTTATGACCCCAGAGGAGCTTAACGTAATCATTGGTCAGAGTGTTGCGACAACATTAGCAACACACACTCAAGCAAACCCAACTGCACCTGGTATGTGTACGTACAAAATGTTCATGAACTGCAAACCGCATACATTAAGTGGAACGGAGGGTGTTGTAGGACTGCTTCGCTGGATGGAGAAATCATAATCTGTTTTTGAGATGTGTACTTTTCTGAACGAGTACCGAGTAAAGTATGCTACTGGAAATTTTTGAGAGAGTAGCCTTGACATGGTGGAATACTCAAGTTCAAATTCTTGGATTGGAAGCTACTAATGCAATGCTTTGGGCTGAATTTACCAAAATGTTAATAGAAGAGTACTGCCCACGAAGGGAGATCAAGAAGCTCAAAATGGAATTCGGAAACCTAGAGATGGAGGGATCAGAGATTGACGCTTATGTAGCTCATTCGAATGAGCTAGCTTTGTTATGCCCTACTTTGGTGGATCCGCCTTACAGGTTGAGCGGTTTGTTGATGGGTTAGTACCCCACTAATCCCAAATTCAAAGTCTGGTGACTTCCAGTAATCCCATGAACATCAGGGACGTGATTCACCTTGCACACCAACTGACTGATCAAGTCGTACAACAAGGAACCTTACCACCTCAGAAGGCATTGTCTGGTTCTTCCGATAGCAAAATAAAACGGGATGGTTCTAGTAAAGACAAGCCTGGTTCTGGTCAGAACCAAAATAACAAGGTCGACAGCAGCAAAGGCAAGCAGAACAGCCAAAGTTCGAGTGCTTTTTTCAGTGGGTACCAGGGAGTTCATCCGAAATGCGACAAATTTGACTTCCATCATCAGGGAACCTGTAGCACTATAAAAAGCCATAAGTGTGGCAAGAGTGGGCATAAGGCAGGGAATCGCAGAGGAAAAGGGAAAAGGTAAACACGGAAATCAACCAGGATGCTTTAAGTGTGGTCAGACTGGACATCTCAAGAGGGATTGTCCAAAGCTAAAGGGAAATGGAAATGGCAACCACAACAAAGGAGGAACTCGCCTAGTCAAGCATACATAATTGGAACAAGAGGACTTTGAAGTAAAGAAAGACATTTGTGGTAAGTCTTTTCTCTCAAAGCGTATTTCGTTTCGTTACTTCTTTTTGATGTTGATGCTGGTGGAATCCTTATATCAAATAACTTTGGTAAAGTTATTAGCATGATAGATCGCATGTTAGGATTTGGGTGTTTGATAGACCCCACGAATTGTAGGCTAGTTAGAGCAAACTATGTCGTTCAAAGTTGCGACGAAGCTTTTGAGCCATTATGTGAATATGGGACTGCTACTGCCAACTTTGGGAGACTTTGATGGGATCATCGGAATGGATTATATTCCAAGCGTCAAGCAAAGATCGTACAACAAGAGATCGTAGCTAATTAGGCTCAGGACGTTGAGCAGCTGAATGAGGAACCTCGCGCTGAAGGAACTCAACCCATTTGAGATTCTTTGGAAGTATATTGTGAGACTAGCTAGGTCTTCCTCTGAGTCGGTAGATGGAAGTTCGAGTGGGTTCGACACTTAGGGCAAGGCCAAATGCCCGAGCGCCTCACTAATTCATGCCTAGTGAGAATTTGTGATCAAATACAAGATTTGCTGGGAAACAGTTTCGTGGTCCTAGTTCGTCTTTTTGTTAGTAAGAAGAATAGAGCAATTCTTCGAGCATGCACCGATTATCGACATTAGGGAGCTATGAGGAATCAACATTTTCTTCTACGTATCGATGATCTGCCACCAGCTTTGAGGGTCGAGCCGCTATCCGTAGATCAGCTTAAGAACCGATTTTCTTCAGTTAAGGGTCTGAGAGGAAGATATTCCGCCAGTAGCTTATGGGACTCAATATATGTTGAGAATTGTTGACTCGTTTTAGGTCAAAATAAAATTTTTGACTTTTATTATAAAATCGTATTTAATATATTTAATCTGATATTATTTCGACAAATAATATTATTGCGGAAGCGGTATATTTCAAAACTTTTCTGCGAGTCAGGTATTCCATACCAGTGATCCAGTTACAATAAATTCAGATAAATATAAATGTAAAACACAACTATAAGGTGTTTAGAGATTGACCTTGATGAGACCGAGATGAGTCAATCTGAATCGATAAACGGATGCTCTAGAACTCCTTTGATCACGCGTTCAAACAACTTTGAACAAAAACCCGAACTTGAGCACACTCGAGCTAATCTGAACACGAGGTGACTACACACGACAACAGTCGAGTGAAGGCGGCACGGAACGGCGGCGGCGGCGGTCCGGTGGGACATCGGCGGTGGTCCGGCGGTAGAGAGGGCAGACAGCCGGCGTGTGGCGGTGGTCGGCGGGCGGTGGTGGTGGTGGTGGTGGCGCAGGTGGTTTGCGCAGAGGGGATGAGTAGAGAGATTTCATGGTTATTCTCTAGGCTTTTTCAGATGTATTAAGGTGGAATTAGACCTGTATTTATAGGATATAACTTACAGTTTAATCCCTAGATTACTGACTTGTTCCCAAAGAAATTATCTAGTAATTTACTGTTAATACAGTAATTACCATTTTAAAGTTTATATGTTCGAAACATACCCAATATATTTGAAAGATATATATTTAAATCAATCTCCATGTTTTAGTTAACCAGCTTATCTAAAACATTTTATCTGGATAATATTTATTAACTACTTTAATAATTCTTCGTCATCCGTATTTAATTTATCATCATAAATTAAATCCCCGTAATCATTATAATGAAATAACATTTTATTAATTCCTGATTAAATTATTAACCGCTTTAACAATTCTATCGTCGTTTACACCTTAAACGATCACCGTATTATTTCGCCTTTATTTAATTATTTCTCTAATAATTAGATATAATCATTGTTTCGACAAACAGAGATTCGCCTAATGTTTGCGTTGTGATCAATAATATTTAAATATATAATATTCAAATATTTAAACTTGTTCGTCGTCCAGATTGTAAATCTTGGACCATACCTTTATGGTTATGTTGACCAAATCGATAGTCGGACATATCATAATCCAACAATATAGGCGTTACGAGTTTTGGTTATGCCGTTGAGTTGACCAATGCAACCTTAGCATTCATGAGTCTTATGAATCGAGTTTGTGAGTCGCGCTACGGTTAGTCATTATTGCGTTCAGTGATGACATTCTCATTTGTTCCGAGATGAAGGAAGGCCACGCCGAGTGTCTTCGCTTAATCTCTTGACTTATTGAGAATCGAGTAGCTGCATACTAAGTTCCGGAATGTGACACCTATATTTGGGAAGTGTAATTTTTGCGTCATGTCGTAAATGGATTAGGAACTCATGTGAATTTGTCAAGGATTGACCTTTACCTAAGACGCCGACCGAAGTACGCCAACTCTTCGGCCTGGTGCGCTATTACAGGAAATTCTTCGAAAGCTTTTCACGGATTCCGCAACCTTTGACGGTTTTAGCGTGCAAGAGCATTGTGCATATTTGGGATGCAAAGTGGGACACTACACTTTAGCAATTGAAGCCGAAGTCCTGCAAGTGCATTTATTATTTCCTTACCAGAAGGAGCAGAATACTTTGTCATGCACTATGATGCATCTATGCAAGGTTTTAAGTATGCGCTTATGCAAAGCGATAGGGTTATCGCGTATGCCGCTTGACGAACTCTGGGATAGTGAGCAGCGTTATACAACTCCTGATCTGGAGTTGGGAGCCATGATTTTTTTGTTACAAATCAAAAGACGTACTTGTGTAGTACCAAGGATTTACACTGATCACAAGCGTCTTCAGCGTATCTTCGACTGGAGATGATCGAGCATGGAGCATCGAAGCTGAGTTGAATCGTTTAGCAAATTAGAGTGTACCATCGGGTACTGAACGGGTAAGGCTAATGTGGTAGCTGATGCCCTAAGCCATACGGGAAACAAAGCCGAAGTGTATTTGGGCTTTGCAGCTAACAATTCATCTTGAGTTGCCAGATTGAATCTGGAATACTCAGCTCGTGACGCCAAAGGGAGAGAACTAGGAGTCGGGAATTCCTGCATGGAATGAGAAAGCAATTCGAAGTCGGGATAAATGGAATTAGACACTTGGGGAAATCACTGAGGAAACGGGTCGGTGTGAGCACCATTAGCCCTACTCAAACTCTAGGAGTCCTATAAGGACTTACCTGGGTTATCTTGAGTGTAAATGGGGTCGTCGCCTACCATTAGTGGAGTTTCCTACAATAGTAGCTATTACTCTAGTGTCTTTTCAACGTCGAGTGATAGTCAGCTTACCAAGTCTGAGTATGTTCGCAAATCAACCGGGAGGGCTGTTCGGATGCTAAGTCACATAGCAGCCACTCGCATTAGGTAAAAAGCTTATGTCGATAAGCGTAACAAACCATTGAAGAGAAAGGGGTTAAATCTTTTTGAGAGCCTCGCTTTGGAAAGTGGATAATTATTTCGAGAAAAGAGGAAAGATAAACCCCAGGTGTGGTAGATTGTCCGAGGTCATTGAACGTATTGGTTCGGATATTTGCAGATCGAATCTTTCAGAGGAGCTGAGCAGTGTGCATAATCGATATATCTAATGAACGCCTGTTGGGCGAGCCGTTTGTAGTCCACTCGGGAAGGTGGAAGCTAACAAGCGACTGCGTCCCATAGGGAAACTAGTGGAGATAATGAATTGTAAAGTCAAATAGCTTAAGCAGGGTGAGATTTATATGGTTATAGTTCGGTGGAACTTGAAGCGAAACCTGAGTTTATCTGATAACGCGAAAATCAGACGATGCTTATTATTCAAGTTAGTCGCGACAACAAACGATGAAAACTCTTAAATTTCCGGATGAAATTTCCTAAAAGGAGGGGATGATGTGAGAACCTGGAAAAAATTTCATTTTCTTTTGCCTAGCAACACCTTTAATGATTCATGTTACGTTCAAAACCTTTGCAACAAGGTTGCAGCGTTTCATTTGCGGTTCTAAAACTCTTTGCGACTGAGTTGCAACTTTTAAACTGGTGATACTTATACGCCTAGCAACGGGGTTGTGATTTTAATTTTTGGGATGAAAATTCTCTAACAAAGGGAGGATGTGACAATCCGGCCCTTCGGGTGGGACCCGAGCTTTAACAATGGATAAAAATGATAAAACTGGCAAAGCGGGAGTCGCGTATATAGGCGTAGTATGTCACTTAAGGTATTAGAAGAGTCTAGTAGCCTTAAAACACTTCAAAACATCACACACAAGTTTGCGTCTCGAAATATTGACGATTAACTTAAAACTGCTAAGTATTGTGAATTATGTGTAAACTGTTATGTGAATTTAATTGCGAAATCATAAATTGTTATGCGGCAAGTTGATACTTGATTTTATTGGATACGATGTGATAAAAACAATGGTGAATAGAGGAAAAGCCAAATCATCGAAAACCGTGACCAAAACATCAAAAAACACAAAAAGTCAATGAAAGTCAACAAAAGTCAAACGGGGCTACCAGACAGGAGGCTCTAGGCGTATCGCCTAGAGCATCCTGATGAGGTAAGCGATACGCTTGTTAGGAGGTTTCCAGAAAACCCTAATTTCCTCTTATTTAAACACCTTAGTGCCTCATTTTCCCACTTGTACTCCTCTAGAACGACCCACCTGCTGTTTTTCCGCCCCCAAACCCTTTCTCACTAAAAGTTCACCAAGTTTCTTGATTTCCTTCAAGATCCAAGCCCCGAAATCATCCTTGATCATCCTATATCTTTTGGTATGTGTTTTCTTACGTTTTGATCATTTTACGGTTGTCAAGATCCAAGCTTTATTGTGGATCCATGGCTGGTTTATGATGATATGATGTTTATATTGTTGGGTTTTACAGTGGGTATCCGCGTTGCTCGTTTTAATTATTTATCGACTAAATATACGGGTTAATTAAGCAGAATTAATTACGCAGCGGAAATAAGTTTTACAACGCGAATGTTAGTAAAACTATAGACAGGATCTGATAACCGAGTACGCGTAAATACAGAAATAAATTAAATAGTTAATTTAAACCAATGTTGCAGAAATCACGATTAATCTGTGATTAATCAGTGATTAATCGCTTGGCGGTCCCCCACCGTCTATGATTAATGGTTTAACGATCAGTTAGTCAACGACTGTCAACATCGGTCCTTGGCGGTCTTGACGGTTACCCAAGTTTTTTAATTAAAAAAATAAAAACTCAGAAAAATTGTAGTTTTTGACTTTAATATTGTAGTTTTTGACTTAAATGTGTTTGTTTTTTGGGATTATTAAACGTATTCAACTTTATTATTGTAGCTTTTGACTTAAACGTTTATATAAGTACTAGTTTATTTCTTTTTGAGCTTATTTACTTATTTACTTATTAACTATACAAGATATTGCCATGTTGGAATATGCACACACACACACACATATATATATATATATATATATATATATATATATATTGAGAGATAAAAAGTAAAATTAAAATCAAAGTTGGACAACCAAATAATATTATATAGGTATTTTACTTAAATACCGAGGTTTTCCAATATTTAGGAGGTTTTCCAATGATCCTCTACACACACACACACATATATATATACTTTTGTAATAATTTAGGGTTTCCGATTAATCGTTGAATAATCACGATTAATCGCTTAACACCAGTCGACCGTCGAGCTACCGCCAAGCGATTTCTACAACCTTGATTTAAACATCTAAACAATTTATATATACCTTGGCGGAGTCCGAAAAACCGTTCGAGACACCGGGGTTCGACAAACTGGCGCTAGGATCAACGGTAACGCCCGACTCGAACCGGCGAGTCAAGTCTTCAACCGACTTTGAAGACGGGGCCTCAGGCACCACGGGCGTGTTAATCTCATGAACCGGCGGTAGTGGCGGTAACGAAACCATGCCATGAATCATGGAATTCCAGTTGAATGGTTCCGCCGTACTTGACGATAAAACCGTTGTAAAAACGGTTTTGTCCGTCTCGCATGGAGGTGGCGGAGGAAGTGGCGTAACTACGGTGGCATAAAATGGCACCGGTCACTTAGGGTTTTCACCCGATTCGACCGTGGCGGCATGCGAGGGCTCAAACATAGGCCTCGGTGGCGCGGGTAAAGCGAGAATCACCCCACGGTGATCCTCGCCGAAGACGGCGGCGGCGACGGCTGCACGAGTCACGGCGGCGGCTCTAGCAGCGGCGGCTGTGGTTTCCAACTTCATTGCAACGGAAATCAAACGTGGATCTCTTTTCACCATTATAGTGGTGAAGTGCGACGGGTGGTGGTGGTTTGTGGTTGTGGCAAGAAGAGAAGGAGAGGGGGAGGGGAGGGTTTGCGATGACGAGAAAGGGAGAGGGAGAGAGAGGTTTTGAGATTAGGGTTCTCCCTAATCTCCTATCTCTTTTAATCACCCATTAGATGGGCCTTTTAGGCAAGCTAAGCCCATCCCTCGTCCAACACTCTAAACCCATTGATTAACTAGTCCGTTAACCGGTAACGACTAGATAATATCCCGCCGACAATTCTTATAAACTAGTTTACGATAATCTTTGTTTCGTTAGTTTTAATTAAATAAATATCAAGTATTTATTTATATTAACCTTTTAAATTAATTAATTATTTAGTTCGTCGACTCCGGTGTAACTCTTCCGGGTCGAAACCGGATCGGTTACATTAAATGTCGGGTCAGGACATCTAATATTCAACATATATGACACTACGTCAAAATTCACCTTTGGCCACAGAAAAAAACCATGACAAAAGGTCTTTGGAGACGTTTTTTTTCTTCATTTTAATCAACACCAAAGGTCCCGTCACCGTATGTATCATACGACCACATTAGAATATCAGTGGCTGAAGCCACCTAGAAGCGTGGCTAAAGGGTACCGATATTTATTGTTGTAATCAGACAATTCTTCCGGAAAGCGTGGCCAAAGGGTCCCAACAGCTACATGTGTTTGTTTAACGTGACTTTTGGTATTATACGGTCACATATATTTGTGTTTTAGCCACATACATTATAAAAATACATGGCCAAAGGGTTGCTAAAATTATACATTTTGTCCCAATACGCGTGGCCAAAGGGTGGCAACTGTCACGTTAAAATATCAAACGTGTGGCCTTTGGTATTATATGGTCACGTATATTTGTGTTTTAGCCACATATGTTAGAAAAAAACGTAGCCAAATGGGTTGTTGAAATCATACATTTTGTCCCAATACGCGTGGTCAAAGGGTGGCAATGACCACGTTAAAATATAAAAAGCGTGACCTTTGGTATTATATGGTCATGTATAGGGACGAAGCTTCTTGAGGGCACGTCCCGTTTTTTCGCTCAGAAATAATAATTTTTACATATTCGGTCCAAAAATTTTTTATATGCTTAGCGTGGCCCGATCCAACTTTTAATCAAAACAATTTATATACTAAGTCCGCCCAACCCTTGATTTTTGGCCCGCGCGAAATGTTTCTTGAAGCTTCGCCCTGGTCACGTATATTTGTGTTTTAGCCACATATATTTGGAAAAAAAAAGTGGCCAAAGGGTAGTTGAAATAAGATATTTTGTCCCAATACGCATGGCCAAAGGGTGGCAACGGTCACGTTAAAAATAAAAAGTGTGGCATTTGGTATTATATGGTCACGTATATTTGTGTTTTAGCCACATATATTTGGAAATAAAAAAGAGACCAAAGGGTAGTTGAAATCAGATATTTTGTCCCAATACACGTGGCCAAAGGGTGGCAACGGCCACGTTAATAGAACAAAAGCGTGACCTTTGGTAATATATGGTCACATATATTTGTGTTTTAGCAACATATATTTGGGAAGAAAAAAAAGTGACTAAAAGGTTGTTGAAATCAGATGTGTCCTCGCTATACGGGTGGCTAATTAAAAACCTATTACAAATCAATTACAAATCAAATACAAATGAAATACAAATATAAAATTAAATAAAATTACACTGCATACAAGCATTATTCTCAATTTAATTTTCAATCCGAAAGCTAACAACACTACCACGTGCTCTTCATCTTCAACTGTTCAGATTTGAGCTTAATTAGGACAATTTTTTTCTTGTATTCCTTCCTATACCAAAACATATAATTGATAATTAGGTTATGGAAATCGTCACACCCCAACCGACGGCGGAAACGTCGGGGCATGATGATTGTCCATAAGCACATGACACTATTTAAAGTTTCATCATTTAATAACATCAATTTTTAAAGTCATACATTGAACAAATAACACAAACAAATTAAATAGTTTCTGATTTATTTAACCAGGTCCAATAGTGTCCTATGTGAAGCATTAATCATGAAAGCTTGATTCTCAATAACCTGAAAAACACGCAAAAAGAGTCAACTATCTACATAGTTGGTGAGTCATAGGTTTAATAAAAAAAATTTAAGAAAAAACAATTTGATAAGGTTTTACAAAGTCATATTGTTAAAATAATTCTCAACAAACAACCTTTAATTGTTCGTTATACCGAAGAGTTGGCGTACTTTGGTCAGTGTCTTGGTACAAGCCAATTTCTTATTCGCCTTAATTCCTTTGACAATTCGCTTGAGTGCTTGTCTTATAAAAGACTCAATTCAAGTATTCCTTACACTACGCAATTTCTCAGGCTCAGAAGTCGTTCTCTTGGCAACATGACAACCTAACCGCATTACCGTACACACTTGATTTATAAAGCCCACGAATACTCACAACACACAGATCGAGTCTCGGAAGACATCGGTGCACGTCCCTCTTGGACCCCAATCCTCGAATGTTAGTTCTCGAGTCAGCTTCCCGATTAGCAGGTCGATCCTTGATGATGCTAACAGATCATTGTTACGACAGAGGGCATTGATCCCTAGTGGTCATGCCTCCTTAATTTTCTGTCAACCGGTGCATGCTTGGAGAATCTCACCATTCTTCTTAACGAATGAAAGACAAATCTTCTTCCCGTCAAACCTGTTGATTCGAGTTTCACGCTTTCTAAGGCTTACCTGGTACAAGTCGATATGGCACTTGAGCATTTGCGTTGCTCTACGTGCCATGCCGAACCGAATTTCCGACCATAAAAATAGAGGGATTCTAGCAAGTCTCACGGTACACACCCAAAGGATTTTTAAATGATCAGGGTTCTTCTCGGTGGAATTTTTGAAGTAGCCATTCCTCACTCCGAGTCTAACTAGATACGTTTCACTACCGTACAATCCTCTTCTCGTTGCTCTGGCTGACTAATCCTGAAGACTTCGTCGAAGCTCCCTAAAGGTAGTAGCAGCGATTTCAGTCTCATATAATGACTCAAAGGTCTTAACGCGGTACCTTTGATGGCATAACTCACTCCAATTGCCTACCACGCACAAGTTCTATAGGATACTCGAGTCCTAATGAACTATTCACAATGCTAAGGACTTCACCAACTCAACTGATAACATGGGTTTCATTCCCATTGGTGTTGAATGATAATAACAAAACAAGACACATATTGAGGGAAACGTACTTACCACTGGTGCCTCGTCTTGCTTCAGTCTCTTCCACCTTGACCTCGATTAATGCCTTCAGGCTTGTTCCACCACTTTCGTTGCCGGTGTTGATGCCTCTCTTTAGCTTTGGGCACTCTCACTTAAGGTGTCCTATCCGGCCACACTTAAAGCATTCCAATTGACTCACCTGGTTACTTTTCCTCTCCTTTACGTTGTTCCTGCAACTTTCTGCTCTATGACCACATTTCCTGCACTTGTGGCACTTCATCTCGTCACGGCTTCCCTAGTGATGGAAACCACACTTGCTAAACTTGGGTATATTTCTCTGGTATCCTTTAATAGTACATCTGAGCTTCGACACTTTTGACTTAAACTCTGTAATGCACCGCCATGTGTCCAACGACTCCACATTTATTACATGTCTCTTTTTCGCACTTACCTCGATTGTTATGCTTGCATTTGCGGCATTTTGGGTGTCTTCCATGATAACCATCCTCAAAATCTTGACTGAGTCATCTCTTCTTGGAGTCTTCAATCTCCAGGAGTCATTCATAATTGACTTGATTCACTTGAGCTTGAGCTGCAAGAGTTACCGTCACGCTTTGGCCGATAACGACTCCCAAGTCCTCACTGATATCTGGATAGTTCCATCCGATTCTTGGACAATCTTCGCCATTTTCGTCTTTATTCACAATACACCACAAATGATTAATACCCCCGGTATTTATCATTCAAGTACAAACTAAACATCAAATGGCAAAGAGAACATATAACAAACTCAAGAACCAAATTTAAAGTAAAATAAAATCGCAACTATTTCATAATTTTCATCTAATTCAAATCGTGGTCAAATTTTTACATGCCGGATAGATATAAACCTACTACACTTCTTACATCGCTTCACAAAGCTTCTAAACATAGAACTAAGATACCTACTAGCTACGCACTAACCAACCAAAGCTCACCCGGAAAAAAGAGAACCCTCCACTACGTCAAAATTCACTTTTGGCAACGGAAAAAAACCGTGACCAAAGGTGTTTGGTCACGTTTTTTTTTTATTTCAATCGACACCAAAGGTCCCGTCACCTTATGTATCCTACGGCCACGTTACAATATCAGTGGCTTAAGGCACCTAGAAGCGTGGCTAAAGGGTACCAATATTTGTTGTTATAATCAAACAATTCTTCCGGAAAGCGTGCCAAAGGGTCCCAACGGTCACATGTGTTTGTTTAATGTGGCCTTTGGTATTATATGGTCACATATATTTGTGTTTTAGCCACATACATTATAAAAATACGTGGCCAAAGGGTTGCTGAAATCATACATTTTGTCCCAATACGTGTGGCCAAAGGTTGGCAACGACCACATTAAAATATCAAAAGCGTGGTCTTTGGTATTATATGGTCACGTATATTTGTGTTTTAGCCACATATATTATAAAAAACGTGGCCAAATGGGTTGCTGAAATTATAATTTTTGTCCCAATAAGCGTGGCCAAAGGGTGGCAACGGCCACGTTAAAAATAAATAGTGTGCCCTTTGGTATTATATGGTCACGTATATTTGTGTTTTAGCCACATATATTTGGAAAAAAAAGTGGCCGAAGGGTAGTTTAAATCAGATATTTTGTCCCAATACGCGTGGCCAAATGGTGACAACGACCACGTTAAAATATAAAAAGTGTGGCCTTTGGTATTATATGGTCACGTATATTTGTGTTTTAGCCACATATATTGAAAAAAAAAGTGGCGAAAGGGTAGTTGAAATCAGATATTTTGTCCCAATACGCGTGGCCAAAGGGTAGCAACGGCCACGTTAATAATATAAAAAGTGTGGCCTTTGGTATTATATGGTCACGTATAGTTGTGTCTTTAGCAACATATATTTGGAAAAAAGAAGTGGCCAGATGGTAGTTGAAATCAGATATTTTGTCCCAGTACGCGTGACCAAAGGGTGGCAACGACCACGTTAAAATATAAAAAGTGTGGCCTTTGGTATTATATGATCACGTATATTTATGTTTTGGCCACATATATTTGGGAAGAAAAACAAAGTGACCAAAAGGTTGTTGAAATAAGATGTGTCCTTTCTATACGCGTGGCCAATTTAAAACCTATTACAAATTATTAATTATAAATCAAATAGAATTCAATTACAAGTCAAATAAAAATGAAATACAAATAAAAAATTAAAGAAAATTACATTGCATACAAGCATTATTCTCAGTTTAATTTTCAATCCGGGAGCCAACAACACTACCACATGGTCTTCATCTTCAACTGTCCAGATTTGAGCTTAATTAGGACCATTTTTTCTTGTATTCCTTCCTATACCAAAACATATAATTGATAATTAGGTTATGGAAATTGATCATAATATATATATAGCAATTTTGAAATACTTACCACTATGATAGATATGGACTGAGGAGTGCCATTTTATTGCAAGTAGTATGGGTCATGAGGTCCTACAATTCAATTGATTTCCAGATGAACATTAGATATCCTATTGAACTTAAAACATCCAGATGAACAACACATTAAGTTCCGGATCAACTTCAAAGTCAGTTGAACTTTATTTGGTACATATCTCACCATTTGTTCCAACAATCCCTAGCTACCCCAAGTGTTCGAGGTACCAAATAACATTTAGAATGGGACTACATGACATTACCAAACAGATTACTGTGAAACTATAGAACGGAATGAAACTTGACTGGAAAATATTTACCTTTTTCTTTTCAACCGCCTCAGACGAGGTTGATCGACCACCGATTTCTCGCCCTACAGTTCAATTAATTACTTTATGTAAATGAGCAATCAAACCGATAATGAGTTTGACAAATACTAACCGTTGTGTGTATGTCAGCATGATTAGTGTCGTGGCTAGATCCAACAATAATCTCCTTAGAAATTACCTAGAACAATGTTTTTGAATTGGTAAAAAGTGAGAGCAGAATAATGACGCGGACCTATCATGAAAGTATTTATTCTGTTTTTTTAATCTAACATACGTTTTTCCAGTTTTATTCATACAGATTATGTATATACTCTATTTTTTTCATATTAACATACATTTTCAATGAATCATAGCAGAGCTCCATTTAACTCATAACCGTGTTCTTACATGAAGTATATATATACTTATGTACCAGGAACTTACATCTATTTGCGTTCTTCAGGAACAAGAGTTCATCTGGATTGTGTTCTTCAGGAACAAGAGTGTATGTTATTATAAGGTACTTGAAAATAGTATGATTAAGGTGTGATGTAAAGAATTTACCATTGTAGATGTCGGAGCATTAAGTTGTTGTGGTAACGGTGTTCCAAGTGCAAATAGATGAGCTATAAGTAGATCAAGTTTTTTTATCCAATTATTCAATCTTCAGGAAGAGGGCCTTTACTTGTTCATTTTATCATCCCTAAGAAGTCTCTCCTCTTTAAGTTCAAACTCGAGTTTTTCCAATTGACCATCAATGTTGTTGGATAAATCCTTGAATTTTGTACAATTAACAGAATGTAGTTAGATGCTTTTTAACAAAGTACATAAATAGGAAAGCATGCAAACCGTATTGATTTATTATCTTTTAATTAGTTCTTAATTATTAATATATCACATAAAGACCCTATTGATTAATTATTTGATATGTTATACACAAATTAAAGATATCTAAAGGGAAGAGTGGAACACATCATGTCTTCAGTGGATATAAACAAATTACCATTTCTAGCAAAGTAGCAGATGCATGACATCAACATTCTTCTATTCTTCTACATGGGATTTAAACTACAATTTCTTTATTTTGTACCCCTCTAACATGAACCTACAAAAAATGTTGGAAACATTCCTATATATGTCCTATAGGATCATTTCCTAGTAACGACCAGAGTAATATAAATTAGTTCTTAAGTATTAATATATAACATAAAGACCCTATTGATTAATTATTTGATATGTTATACACAAATTAAAGACATCTAAAGGGAAGAGCGGAACACATCATGTCTTCAGTGGATATAAACAAACAGTTGACCATTTCTAGGAGTATACGTAAAGAAGAAAGGAGGTTCACCAGTAACATGAATCTACAAACATGTGCATATGCTTGACCTCAACATTCCTAGCATAAAATTAACTAATTTAGCATGCTCCCACAGTCATTTAAGAAGGTAAATAACTAATTTAGCATAAAATGAATGGGATGAAATGAATAGAGAGGATTTCAGCAATATATACTCCTTCCTAATTAATTATGTATGAAAGCAAATTTTATCGATCTGTAACTGTAACTGCACACATATACAGGGATCCCAAGTTAAACATGTATCAATAATAAACAAAACAAACAGTTTTATGAAAACAGATTGTAATTAATGAAATGGAATAACTTGACAATTACTGTTTTCTGGACTGATTGGTGTCCCAAATCACATGGAACTTCTGAAGAACCGCTAGTGCTGTCTGTTGAAGTTATTCGTTGTTGAAGCTCCATGGAAGATGTGAATGATATGGATGAGAAAGAAGACCTAGTTATTCCTTGAAGGCGTGACAAAATGAGAGGGAAGAGTATCTGATGAATCGATAATAAGTAAATTTAGTTCGAAATTTGAACTAATGGTGAGAAATTCAAATTTTTTGGTGAAATTTTTTAATTAAAAGGGAGGGGGAGGGGGGGGGGGGTGTAACACCTGGTTAATTCCGGTAAATCGGAGGGAAATTTTTCCGATTAATGAACTGGATTGTTGAGTCCAGTTAGGCTCGTTAGGCCCATTTAGAGATTTGCGGCCCAACAATGGCCCAATTCAAATACCCGATGTCCGGATAAGTTGTCAGAAGTATTTTGGGTGATTGTTATGTTATTGGAAATGTTGTGGAGCAATGAAAGCTGAATTCGGTGTAAACCGGCTAAGTTCGTTGTCTAATCGGTAAACGTACCGGATAACCGGACGTTAATATAAATACGTTAGTTCGAGTGATTTTGATAATGGATATATTAACATGGACGTTAATAATTGTCAGAAAGCCTATCCTGATGAATACACGTGGGTTGTGCGAACAAAAACGATAAACGACACTTAACGCGCGTAAGTCACCGGCAATGACGGAGTGGTCACTGAGGCCGTATTAGAGTGTCTGGAAGTGCCAGACACTTGAACATTGATGTTTTGATCGTTAGAAAGGGTAACCGTAGGAAACGGTGCGAGAAATAGTGAAATTGGTAAATCGTTCGGTTACCCAAGAATAACCGAAAACGATCGTTTAATTGTTTAAGATGAATTAACGACCCTGTGAGGTTATAGATATTTTTCTGAGTGTTTTCAGTGAATTACAGTCGCGGAGATATGTTCAGTTCGCGAAACGAAGGTAAACGGTATATGCGCTTTATACCGCACGTTTAACCTAATATTCATCTGATTACATATAATCTAACGTTTTAAGTATTCTGATAATGATTATGAGGCTTTTAGTATATTTCAGTCGTGTCGGGATTGTCATGGACATTTACGAGGCGTTTACAGTTTAACGTTTCAGAAAATGCAGTGTCTGACTGATCGTTTGGTTGTGGACCACTCAATTAAATCCATAAATAAAGCCTTTTATCCTCTTTTTACCTTTCATTTGAACCAACTAACAAAACACACTAAAGTAAGTGTGTGTTTAAAGAGAGAGCCGAGAGCCAAGTTGCTCTCCACGCTTTTCCGGCGACTGAAGTCCGGCCACCCGCGACGGCGGGGCGGTGGTCCGGCGGCGACGCTAGGGTTTTGTGACCCAAATCTTCTCCTCTCTTTTCCCTTTCCGTTCCCCTACTCATTCCCACCATTCCCGAGTTGTTCCCAGGTCCCGATCGACGGTAAAAGCGGCGACAGCCGCAAACCTCGCTGGGGTTCCGCCGTGACAGAGGCGGCGGCGCCTCCTCCTTGTTCTTCTTGTGTTTTCTGGCGGAAACAACCTCGGTAAGGGTCCGATTATCCCTTTTTAAATTCCTTCTGGTCCCATATCTCTCTTTTAATCTCCGATCCATACATGCATGAACAGATCTGTGAATGTTGTTGATGTTTGGATGGTGGTTCGCGGCTGTGACGGAATTCCGGCGGCGGCCATGGCCTCCGGACGCCGGAAATGGTTGTAGATGATGGTGATGAGTGGTGTTTGGCTAGCAATGTAGATTGGGGTGTGTTGGGTTGCATTTTGGACAAAAACGAGTCAACTCGGTACCGAGTCAACCGAGTTAACTCAGTTAACGAATCTGGTCAATAGCTTTGACTGGTCAAACGAAGTCAACACAGAAAACCGACTCCGGATTATTGATCGTGGCGAAAATCTGATCGGAATGGTGTACTCATACACTTGATTTGGAGTTGTTACGGGTTTTACGGTTAACGGGGTCCGGGTTTGTAAACCGATCAGAAGGTATAACCGTGTTCGTTATTTGGTTCGCATTTTAGTAATATTGGATACGCGTTGTGTGAGGAACGTTTAGTAATACGAAAGTATATTGTAATTAAAATGATAACAAAGAAAAATATATATAAAGTATCGGTTGTCGTTTAAGGATAATAAAATTCATAAGTTTATGATTAATTGAGGTTATCATTTTATGTAAAGAAAAACTACGGTTTTATTGATAATACAGATTTTGAGCTTTCGAAACTAAAATATACGATATCATGTAATAAAATCTATGATTTTATGTGGATTATAAATGGGTTAACATATATATATATATATATATATATATATATATATATATATATATATATAAGTTATCATTTTATGTAATAAAATTATAGTTTTTGTGATAACAAATATTATAAGATTATGTAGATGAACAATATCATTTTATGTTAATAAAATGTATGATTTCATGTAATAAAATGTATCATTTTATGTTAATGAAACTCTATAAGGTTTTATTGAAGA